>CM073581.1:58788157-60010657 GCA_037074715.1 Magnolia kwangsiensis | reverse complement strand
CACATGGGCTCCGCCTCACACGGGTCGCCCACTCCAAGTGTACCCTTGCATCCCACAAGCCTCCCCACTCGAGCCCAGTGTGAAAATGCCCATGCATTAACTTGTCTCATTGACAGGTATGTCTCCTATCAACGTTTATCTCTTATGCATAGGTTCTTTCTTGTTGCACTATCTTCTTACTCAAAGTGGCAGTTCATCTCTCTTGGTATCAAGTTATGGAAAATGAAATGCCTGCTCTTGAAACAAAACACATGCATGTGATTTATAACAAATTGAGTGAACGAAGGTAATAGACGGTCTCATAAAGTATGCAAATTTTATGCACGTGTAGGCTACTTGTGATAGTTGTCTAGCCTGAGTTTTTAGCCAAATCATCTATATGGTGGCTCACACTTACTCCATGCTTGGATGTCATCCTCATTGCCACGTTCGCAGGTGTAACCATGTAGAAGTTTTTGTCAAGAGGTGTAGTGGAGATTCGGTTAGAGAACCTTTAGTTTTTGGGTTGTTTTTTTTTTTTTCACACGTACTCACACCCTGCACACACCCACGCACTCACACTAGAGTGGGATTTCACCACAATGGACACTCGAATCGATGACCTCGTGTCGAAACTCTTGTGAGTCTATCACCGAGGCATGAGTAAGGACCCAAAAAGAAAGTCATTTAGAAATAGCCAAAGTCATTTTTAGACCAAGAAAAGGAAAAAAAAAAAAAAAAAGAGGCTAGAGAAAATTTACCATTCAAGAATAGATTCTCAGCACCATTGAAGAATGAATTCTCAACTAACTTTGGTGAGATCAGACAAAGAAGACTGGAAACTTTCAATTCCCCTTGTATTCGAATTTCGCCCCAATGACATTGAACTAAGTGATCTCTTTCGAAAAATTTCCCAACTGCCAATCTTCATGGAATTAACTTATGTTGCTTCAGGTGAGAGGTTCACAATCCTAGACACATCCCTCCCCACTCAACTCACTGTGCCATGACATGTCTAACATTGGATATGTCTACATCTGATCCATGTATCAGGTGGGAAACAACTTGCATATCTTGTGGATAGAAAATCAAGGCCATCAACCATTAGGTGGGCCACACATGAATGAAGGCAATGGGCAGCCTCCAAAAGTATGCAAATTTAGTGCACGTGTAGGTTATCTGTGATAGTTTTCCGGCCTGAGTTCTTGGCCAAATCATAGTTTTCCGGCCTGATCCATGTATCAGGTGGGAAACAACTTGCATATCTTGTGGATAGAAAATCAAGGCCATCAACCATTAGGTGGGCCACACATGAATGAAGGCAATGGGCAGCCTCCAAAAGTGTGCAAATTTAGTGCACGTGTAGGTTATCCGTGATAGTTTTCCGGCCTGAGTTCTTGGCCAAATCATTTACATTGTAGGTTCCACTTACTACACACATGGCTTGGATGTCATCCATTTACAAGTGTAACCATGTAGAAGTTACTGTGGAGAGGAATGTAGAGGAGATTTGGTTAGAGAGCCTTTTGTTATAAATAAGAGTCTAGATATAGCTAGCATCACTTGGATCAAGAAACAGAAAAAGAAGGCTGGAGAAAATTCACCATTCAAAAATGAATTTTCGAGAGAAAAATCACCATTCAAGAATAGATTCTCGTCATCATTCAAGAATGAATTCTCAGCTAGCTTTGGTGAGATTATGTGAAGAAGACCGGAAACTTTCAATTGCCGTTGGATTCAAGTTTGGTCCCAACGACATTGAATTAATTGACCATCTCTTTCGAAAAATATCCCATCTGCCAATCTATCTTGGGATCACCGCTGAAGCCAATATCTACGTTGCTTCAGATGAGAGGTTCGCTATCCCAAACGCATCCCTCCCCACACACCAAATCCTCAGTTAAACGAGAGGTCATGAAGCCCTTTCTTACTACCTCCACCTATGTTCTTTTGGGCCTTCCCATTGCCTTTTGGAGCCTTCAACATGTGTGTATGCAGGTACTAACATGCCTTCTACATGCATGTTTTAGGGTTTAGGTATGTACATTCGTAGAGTACTTATGTGTGTATGTATGTTTGTATGCATAAATAATAGGTTTCTCTGAATTATCAGCTAGCTTTGGTGAGATTATGTGAAGAAGACCAGAAACTTTCAATCGCCGTCGGATTCAAGTTTGGTCCCAATGACATTGAAGTAATTGACCATCTCTTTTGAAAATATCCCATCTGCCAATCTATCTTGGGATCACCGCTGAAGCCATTATCTATGTTGCTTCAGGTGAGAGGTACGCTATCCCAAACACATCCCTCCCCACGCACCAAATCCTCAGTTAAACTAGAGGTCATGAAGTCCTTTCTTACTACCTCCACCTGTGTTCTTTTGGACCTTCCCGTTGCCTTTTGGAGCCTTCAAATGTGTGTATGCAGGTACTAACATGCCTTCTACATGCATGTTTTAGGGTTTAGGGTATGTATATTCGTAGAGTACTTATGTGTGTATGTATGTTTGTATGCATAAATACTAGGTTTCTTTGAAGGAACGACACTTTTGCTTGACTAGAAATATAGAAAATAAAGCAATTGGTTGAACCAACCCTTGACTGGTATTATAAATAAGTATAGACACTAAAGCATTTGGTTGAACCAATCCCTGGAAGTTTGATGTGTTTTGTTATTAAGGTAGAAAATCAGTTGATTCCATTCTAATAAACTTGGCTACGTTATGTTGTTTATTTGTTGTGTCAGTCAGATTCATAGGTTAACACAATCTACGAAGAGAGTCTATCAAGTACTGCAAATTGAAAGGCATCACCATTTCACTACATATGGAAATGAACTGAAACAATAACAACATATGATGTCAAACCTTATGTGAAGGACTGTTGCTTGATGGAGGTGTGCCAACGTGTCTCAAACTTATGAGGATTTTTGAACTTTGTTGTTGGCACCTTTTTATGTCTCTGGTAACTTTTAAGTTTTAAGATAAATGTCAAAAGCATCATTTGTCATTGATTTGAAATTGATCTGATAAATAAGAGTTGGGTAGGGGCCCGTCTGGCATGCGTCATGCCCATTAGATGCAAACTGGAGTTTGCTTCCATAGCACAGACTGAGAATGTAATGGTAAGCGGCTGTACCTGTTACCAACTTACCATCACATTCTCATTGCAGGGCATGTTTTGCATAGTGAGCGCTTAGCAGATCCTGCCATCTGCATTTTGTAGGTTGCATCAGGTGTCTACAGTTCCGCTTAATGTGTATGAGCTGGGAGGTATTTGTTTCCATTTTTATTCTGAGGCATGTCCAAACTGGTCTTAAAATTCAGTGTTGATATTTCCATTGTATTGAATTTCAGCAAATATGCATATTTCAACTGTGTGCAAGTTGATTCATTTTTTGATAAAAAGCTTTCAACACCATAATTGAACAACTGTGACCTGTTATAAAACTGCACAAACAGGTCCTGAGTAGCTCTATCATCTAATGTTGTGTGTGCATCTTTGGAATTAATTCCTGTCATGGATTTCCATCGAAAACAAGCAACACATATTTTTGAGAATTATAAACTTTCTTTAGAAAATTGGATATAATGAATATTATTTATTTGGAAGCTATTCTGATGGTAGTACACAATAATGGAATATCACATAATTTCCCAAACCGGTGGTGTTTGGTTTGAGGAATGGAAAACCAGCATGGAAGGACTCCTTTATTGCTCCATCTGGTAAATGCTAGTGAAATGAAAAAGAATTTTTTGTGGTTCACGGATTTCCCAGGTCCTAACCTAAAATATGAAAAGAAAAGCTTGAAATATGTGAGGCTTCTAAAGATTCATGGAATTCCCAGGTCCTGGCTCAATGAAAGAATTTTTAGCGGTTCTAAAAGTATGGCTAGATGAATTGCCGGGGATGGAATTGAAAGGCAACATTGATTCAATTTTGCATGTCTATTGGTGACATTATCAGAAGAAGATACATCTTTAATTTCAACCAACCAGATCCTGCTATAACGAAAGGATTTCATCTTGCAAACATATAATATGAAGCTTAAGTGCATAGGTTTAGGCAAAACTGGTGGTGTTGGATGTCCAAATGCATGTTATCCTTAATTGCAATGCAAATACTAAAATGTTTCATGAAATGAATGAATTAATGCAAAATTCTTATGTGCCAATAAATTTGTTGTACCTCAATTTTTTAAACTTTGCCTGCTTTGCTTCAGCCTCGGACAGCGGACTTTTTTTTTTTTTTTTTTTTTGTGCTTCTTCCCTATTCTCTAGAAAACATGCAATGCACTTTGTAAGTTGTGATACGAGTTAAAAGGACTTATGTTCTGTCTAATAAATTAGCTTGGAATGCTCTCTCCTGTTACTGTTTGGTGCTTTATTCAAATAGGAAATATGTAATGCCCGATTGAGCATTTGCTCGGCTCAACAAGCTGTACTTTTGGAGCTGCTTTTTTAGATTTAAATTGTTCGCATGGCAGACCTATGGTGGATGGGAGATACTCTGGATTTATCTCCAATTGGTTGATCCTAACAGCTCAATCTGATCCGTTAATGAAGACCATTGGTTGTGGTTGGCAGTTTTCATATAGGATCATCTGATAGGGGCAGTGTTCGAAGTATCGGTATCGCTACAAGTTTAGCTGGCTGGGGATACGAAAACAATATCGATATCCCCAATTTCCAGAAATGTGGGGAAAACGATGGAATTATTCAGTGAAACTTTAGGAAATATTAAAATACACATATTTGCATATTTAGGAAAAAAAATTGCAAAAACAATGCATACACAATGAGTTTCAATTTAATCGCGGGCCTAAAAATATGTGTTGTCGTAAGAAATCAGTCCAATAGTAACACACTAATCACTTGAATATTATTAAACCAATTAACATGCAAACAAACGTGCATAATGCATTCATACATTATATATCCATGCATACATAAGCATATAAACACAATACAACATGCATGATGATCCAACCATCCAACCATTAATCCATCCATCCCATCCATTCATCCAATCCATCCAACCATCCAATCATGTAACCGTTCCCCCATCCCATCCATCCATCCATCCCATTTATCCATCCAACGAACCATCCCATCTATCCATCAAACAAACCATCACATCCATCCAAACATTTTTTTAATAAACAAATTTTTGGCGATATCGATACATTGGCGATGTTATTGAAATATCTTTGATACACTGGCGATACAAGCAACACCTAGAATTTACACAGTGAAAAATATTAGCAATACATTGGCGATACAAGCAACACCTGGAACTTTCACAGTTGAAAATATAGGCTATATGATAGCGATATCATTACATTGGCAATACTTCGTGATATATTGCCGGTACGAAAATATTGGCTATATGTTAGCGATATCATTACATTGGCAATGCTTCACGATATATCACCGGTACCTGGAATTTCTGATACTACTAGTGTTATTGGTATCACCGAGCTGGAGATACAGACAATATTGGGATATTATCGTAATATTAGGGATACTTTGAACAATGGATAGGGGAAATATAGGGCATGGCCCATCAATTGATGGTGCCTGGATATGGCTCAGATTATCCAAAGGTGGGCCCCTGTGCCATTGCTCAATTGTACAAACAAAACTGCCTCTTTGAATCATGCATCATTTAGTACCGATTGTGAAATCGTTTTGTTTTTGTTTATGTTTATGTTTTTTATTAAAGACCCACTTGCAAACAAGCGGAAAAAGAATACAGTGGAAGGAGAACAACTTGCAATTACAGCCCAACAAGCGACTTAAAACTTTGAAGATGGAAGCCCATTCAAGAACATTAACTTTTATAGATAACAGAGTGGCGTCGAGAGAAACATAAGCCTGCAGTGTTGCTGGCTGCTTTTTCATTAGAATTTAGCACTATAAATTATCATAATTGCCAGCATGAACTATGTTGTTGTATTTCTTTATGTAAATACAGTTTGTAATAATATTTATACTTTGTTTTATGAATTCAACAGATAAAAATGATCCTCAAAAAGGCGTCACTGTTAAGATGTCAACTAGTGTCCCGGAGAGTAATTGCTCACTATCTGTATCTGTTTTCTGTGATTCAAAGGGGATTCTAGTGAGTGGTGCTTCCTCCCACTTTGAGGTGTTCTGCATGTATACATTTTTTTGTCCTCTAGTTATATGTTTATTGTTAAACATTTTTTTTGCAGGGACCATATTCACTGAATAGATCAGGGGACTGCAACTATGTGAGTGTATAAAAAAAACTGTTCTGTTCCTTCAGTATTTATTTTACAAGATTGTAGATGTTGTCCATCCATGTGACTTTGTAGCTGGTACAAAGCTATGACAATAACGATGACGATGATTGTAGACCATCCATGTGATTCCATTTATTTTTTGTGAAAGAAGTCACTCTCTTTCTAATAGAATAAAGTAGGCGAGGGAAGGCTTGCATGTACGAGAAATGTCATTGTTGTGACTTTTGGTACAAGGTACTTTACTGAAATGGTTGCCATACCATTGCGTAGGGTTTTGGGGGTGCCTTGTATCCAAGTGTAGGAGAAAGTGTGTGCATGTGTGTGGGTCATGGTTATTATATACTCCTGCGGTGTACATTAGTGACTTTGTGTAAGTGAATATAAATAAGAGTTTTATAGGTGTGAGCAAGATACAACACCTCTCTTTCCATCTCTTATTCCCAGTGTTTGAGTTGTCGGTGTCGCTACAAGTTTCGCTGGCCGGAGATAACGATATAATATTGTTATCGCCGATAACTGGAAATGCAGGGAAAAGGGGGCAAACATGGAGAAAATGGTGGAATTTTTCAGCGAAACTTTAGGACATGCCTAAATACACATATTTACATATTCAGGAATGAAAAAATTGTAAAAAAATGCATTAAATAACAAGTTTCCATTTAATGGGGATCAAAAGGCATGTGTTGTCGTAAGAAATCACTCAAATAATAATCAAAATGAGTTTATATAATACAAATGCAAGCTTACAACAATTAAGACATGAAAAAGTAAATGAATTGAAAAAAATACACATTTCTAGACATGTTTCATCCCCACATAGAGTGACGAGGTGGCTCGTAATCATTGTCTGGATCCCGTGGCAGTTGAGTGTATTACTGTTGCCCAACATATTGGCAATACTGTTCCCAAGTCATCCTTTGCTCGTACTAATTGAGGAATTCTCTTATATACCTCCAGTAGTCATCCTCCCAAAATTGTATGAGTATGCCTAGACGTGGGAATTGCGTGACATACATCGATGGCATTTCCTGAGTAGGGTACTGAGGGAATAGATCAAGTCCAACCCCGACTCCTTGATAGTATTGCTGTCAGTCATACGGTATCCTGAATATCCTCCTGTCAAAGGGTCATGACTCGAAGAACTATCTTCCGGCTGCCTGTACCCATGGATAGATGAGCGTGACTGAATGTCAGAGCTGCCATGACCATACCCGTGATATCCCCCATGAGTATAAGGTGAGACAGAGGTGGAGCTCCCATGATCTAAACTTATGTCTATAGATGACAAGCTGCGTGTGAGAGCATCAGTGGCGGCGCGTTCGGCTTTTTTTTTTGAACAACGCTCGAACATATATGTGGGCTCCGATGCTCTCGCCCTGGATGGTGGACGAGATCCATGGTCCATGTCCTGAGTGGCATGGTCAAAGCTCTGCTCCTGAGTGAACTGGCCAATGGATCGTTGGTTTTAAGCCGTCGTGTACACCCCACCACCGCCACCCCCACCCTCACTAGTACCACCTATACTAGTGTCGGTGCCTCCGTCCCTTCTCTCATCACCGTCGTCATCTTCGTCATCATCATCCCCAGGACCAATGTCAAGTGGGGGTTGAGTCTCATCATCATTATCACTCACTACGACTTGATGATGGAGAGGGGGCTGTGAAGATGCTTCCTCACCCTCATTGGAACGTGCCGAACTCCTCACCAAAGGATCAAAGGAGTCTGTGTCCGCCTTCTGTTCGGTTACTACCTGATCGACATCGATACTCAGAGCTGTTGCTCCCTCGGCTACCTGTGGCGCAGGGCCTCCCTCCACATCATCTAAATCAGCTGATTTGACCCACTCATAAAGTGGGTTCTAATCATCATCACCTATCTGTTCCATCTCTTATAGACAACAGGTCCAGCAGGTCTTGATTTTTCTCCATGTCTCAGTTTACCCGCAACTGCCTCTCTCTTAACTTCATATTATAGTGGCAATAAACGAGCTTTTCCAGCTTCTCATATGCCAGCCTGTTCCTCTTACTAGTGTGTATGAGTGACCATGTACTCTAATTCCTCTCACACGGTGAGGAGGATACAGTCTGTGAGAGAACATGGACTGTCAATAACTGCAGTGCGGGCGTGCATCGCCCACCACTCACTTATATATCTATGAGGAGCTTGTTTTAGTTTGAAGTTTAAATGAAAAATGCAATTACCTAATTATGTTACCATACTCATATGGCATCATTGTTTCAGTCGATGTTTTTGCTAATGCAGATGAGAACGTACCCCTTGCATCCCTAAACCGCAATAACTGTAAACACGGATTCACAGGTCATTATTTTTAATCACCTATATTTGTAAAGGCTATAAGGAAGAAAATTTATTACATTACCTAGTTACCAAAATCTGTTTGCGCTGTTGATTATGGGAACAATCGTTCGAACACCTTGTGGACGGCCATCGTCAAATTTTGATTCTCATGGAGCCGAAGCTTGTAATGAAATTTGGGATTCAGGTAGTATGCTGAAACCCAAATATTAGTTGCTCAGTTGTATTAACATACAAACAAAAGTGATGCTTAAGGTACTCAATTGTATTAAGAAACTTACCGACTTGGTGGAGTGGATGCTCGAGAGTCCTGGTCCATCGATGATCGATGATATTGATCACCCATTGATACGAACTGAGGATTGCAGTCATTATTCTCTCTCTCATAATTCTCATAAGCTCATACATTGACCCTATCGAAGGCCACATCTCATTATCTATGGCTTGTAGGACCTTGTACATCGGATGCAGAAAGGATACGACATTGTGAACTTTTTCCCAGAAGGAATTGGAAAGCACTGTCTTTGAATAAGTCTTTGCACCCTCGGTCTTCTTCTGATTCCACTCCATGCATTTCTCGGATCTGAACAAATTTCTCAGACCCACGTAGTGCCTGTATAAGCTGTCGAGTGCAATGAAGTTCGTGGCGAACCGTGTCGCGCCTGGTCGAACGATGTCCCCTCCACAACATTCACGCATTGCGGCCAACAACCATGAGTGATTGTATATAAAGTTTGTCACTTTTCTCGCATCCTGGATAGTCTTCTTGACAGAATCCCGAAGGCCTATCTCCTCGAGCATTAAATCAATGCAGTGTGCCGCACACGGGGTCCAATAGAGATTGAACTTCTTCATCAATTTCTTCCCCGCCTTAATGAATGCGCTGCCATTGTCCGTCACAACTTGGACAACATTCTGCGACCCAACTTTTGTAATCACTCCTTTTAAGAACATATATGTATTCGTGCTCTTTTATTTTGGCCGATGCATCAATGGATTTGAGGAAAACAGGTTGTCCTCTACAGTACACCATGAAATTGATAATGGACAATTTCGTGGGTTCCGTCTACCCATTGCACATGATTGTCACCCCGTACTGTTTCCAGTTTGGCTTAAGTCCACGTACCCAAGCTTGCATCTCCTCGTGCTCCCAATCGAGGTAGACGCCAAGAATCTCCTGTGGCGTGGGAGGCTTCACGCCGGGCTCGGCACGCTGCACCTCCTCAATCATATTTTTGAAGAGAGAACTAACTGCTGCATTTGCTGGTACATGGCTCGAGATGAACCACCTAGATATAGCACCACCCACTTTCTCCCTAACCCCCTTGCTCCACACATTTTTCAATCTTTTTGATTAACACCTGCAATGGGTGCATCTGGGACAAGCGCTTTGCGTGCGTTGTAGGCCATGCCCACTGCCTCCCTCAAAACGTCTGCTGCTCCCACCAGCCTCATGTCGGGACGTCCCAAACGACGGCTTACTCTCATCAATCCGTCTTCTTTGCTCCCTCTCCCACTATAAAGCCCAAGACTTATGAATCACTTGTCTAAAATCACTCCTTTCTCGAGCTGTAACATAGTCATCGGGGTATGCAATCACCTCATCGTCGTCGTCATCATGCTCATCGATAGCACCTAGGCCTCATCCAGTGCCTCTTAGCTCTTCCCTCATATCTCTCTTCCTATCATTCTGCTGCAGCTTGCGTGACTTCGCTTCAGTCAACACTCTTCTCATCTCCTCTCTAACTGGCCTTGTTACACTTGGACAGTCTGTCATATTCTTGTATCCCCCTGCCAAATGTTCCTTTAGCCTAGACACTCCCCCACTCCGTATCACTTGGCCACAATAGTTGTATATGGCTCCATATTTATTCTCCTTCACTGGTCGTCCATGTTTCCACCCAATGTCCCTTGCTCCTCCTTTTCCCGATCCAGATGACATTTTGCTCTCTAGTAGTATACAATTTTGCAATAATCGACAAAAAAAAAGAAGTTGCATTGGCTCGTATTCAGTGTAATAAGCCCAAATCATTTCAAGCCAAGAGACTACAACATTTTTTTATTTTTTATTTTCTTGAAAGGTAAATCTAATAAATTTTCATACTTTATGAAAGAAACTTTAGCAAATCTAATGTGTTAAAAGCAAAAAATAAAAAAAGAACTCCTCAATTGATAGAACAATGATAGCTAAAATAAGAACCTCAAAACCTGATTGTTCGCTGGTGAAGCTCATGGCCTCTTTGGAGATGGAGGCTTGCTTGTCTCCAACATCACACAAGTGGGTCGACTCATACTCAATCACACAATTGAGGCTATTCTTAGCCATCACATTAGTGGTCTGGAAATAAACTGTGGGGGAAGAAAAGCAATGCTCAGATGGGAGAAAATTGCACTGATCACATGGCTCGCATTTCAAATCACCATGATTTTTTTGGTATGGCCTTTTTACATGGTGGCCCACCAGAACAATAGCTTTGATTCTCCTAAACACCTGCCGCATGTCTAGTAGAGTTGTTGGATATGAGCAAGCCTCCAACTCCAAAGATGATCATGAACCTCAGAAGCTGATGCCATATATATATTCGCAACAAATCACCAAACCATTTCCTGAGAAATATAGATGCTAAGACTTAAGAGAAGTGCATACAAACAAGCAACCATAGGGATGTATCGAATTTCCTCAAACTTAGTTGTGAGGATTTGAAGAATTCTTGGCCAGCCATCCATCAGACCTAGAGGAGGGTGGGTCCTGCTGCCGGATGGGCAGCGTGGATACTTCAGGGTTCAGTATCATTTTACATTGTTGCAGAGAGGCAATTGAGTAGTTCTCAGCCTGGGATTGAACTTTCCCCTAGTTTTTGACAATGGGCATGTGTGGCTTTGTTGTTTGAAAAACGGAATTGATATGAGCATCATGCAATAATTGGATTTCGAGTAAGTAAAGCATTAAAAACAATTTCGTGGTGCAACTTTTAGCATACATATCATCATTACTTCTCTTATCTTTTCTCCTAGCAATTTGTAAATGGCTTTTAAATGGAAGATAGACAAGTTGTACAACTGAATGTTCACCGGACATTAGCATTCTGAGTCCCGTCCCAGCAACGTTAACAATTTCTGAGTGCCAGTGTATCAAATGTCACTACAGCAGGGAAAAGGTACTATGCGCTCGAACTCACGAGTCCGTCCCATGAGGTTGAGATGTGTGGGCCCCACCGTGATGCATTTCGAACATCTACCCCATAAGTCAAATGCACCATTCCATCGTGGGCCTAGGCCTCAAAAATCAAGTCAATCCCTAACTTGTGTGGTCCACACCACATACAGAAGTGGAGAGGGGCCATGCACCATTAAAACATTCATAATCATTCTTGGGGCCCACAAAAGATGTGGTTTGCAAATCCAGCCCATCCATTATGTGTGTCCCACTTGTATGAGGGTTTAGACCAAGTTTCAACAGCATTCAAAACTCAGGTGGGCCCCATCAAGTGCTTTTATATGTTTTAACAGTGTTTCATATGATTTTAGATGGTATGGCCCACCTGAGTTCCGTATACGGCTGATTTTTGGGATATCCCATAATTTAAAGGGTACCCATCAAATGCACGGTGTTGATGGTCGACACGCATCACGTGGGGCCCACACAGCTCGACCTCACGGGAGCTTATCGTGAGGTCAAGCGCATAGTACCTTTCCTAAGGCAGTAGCCAAATCACTACTGAAGTGACGTCACTAAGCTCTGTGGACCCCGCCATGATGCGTGTGTTGTATCCATACCATCCAACCATTTGTAAAGATGACTCTATGGCATGATAAAAGGAATGAGATAGATCTAGAGTTCAAGTGAACCCACCGCAAAAAAAACTGTGGGATCAGTCACACCCACCGTTGTAACATTTATAAGGCCCACCATTATGTATTTTTTAGATCCAACCTCGTCATAAGTTAACATAGAGATAGATGACGTGAAAACAAAAATTTAAGCTTGATCGGAAACTTCTGTGGCACCTAAGAAGTTTTGAACGATGGATCATTGTCCCCACTTCTGGGGCCCACTGTGATGAACTGTATTTAAAGCTCAAGTGAACCCAGGAAGGTTTCAACGGTATGGATGGCATCTAAACATCACTGTTGAACCCAGGAAGGTTTCAACGGTAGGAATTTCCCAAACCACAAAACGGATGGACGGAGAGGATTTCTCACAGCCATCACAGTGAGCCCCACCCAGGCTTGCAGCGCACTCGGAAAGGCTTCTGCAGTAAATCCGCGTCCGTGGTCCACATGGAAAGGAGGGATTGTGTACTGAGTTACTCCAATACGCTGTTATGGTACTGAGTAAACTCAGTTGGGCCCACCGCGAATGCATGTGGTTTATCCACGCTGTCCATTCGTTTTTCTAGATCATTTTATGGGTTCAACCCAAAATTGATGCATATACAAAGCTCAGGTGCGCCATACCACTGGAAAAAGTGGAACTATTGATTTCAACCGTTAAAAATTATCTAAGGCCCCTGGTGATGTTTATTTGTCATCCAACCCGTTCATAAGATCAGAAGGACATGGATGAAGGGAAAACACAAATATCAGCTTGATCTCAAAACCTCTGTTGTCCCCAAGAATTTTTCAATGGTATATGTTCAATTTACACAGTTTCTAGTAGTGTGGTATATTTGAGGTTTGGATATACTCCATTTTTGGCATAAAGCCCTAAAATTATGTGTTAAAAGAGATGGACGGAGTGGATATAATGCATGAATGTCACAGGGGCCGACAGAGTTTACTCAGTACACTTACTATACTGAGTTACTCAGTACGCAATCCGCTTCCAACGGAAAGGGAGTTGGCTACTCCCCTGCCGTGCTCTGTGGACCCCACCACGAGGTATGTGTTTCATCCATGCCGTTCATCTATTTTTATAGATAATTTTATGATATGAGATGAAAAAAAGAGGTATATCCCAATCTCAATTGGACCACATTACAAGAAACAGTGTTGAACGAATGTAAACCATTAAAAGCTTTTTGGGGACGATAAAAGTTTTGGATCAAGCTGATCTTTGTTTTTTCCCTTCATCTGAGTCTTTATAAGCTAATTAACAGGTTGGATGTCAAATAAACAGTACAGTGGGCCTTAGGAGGATTTAAATGGTGGATATCTAATCACTACTGTTTTCCCGTGGTGTGGTCCACCTGAGTTTTAGATCTATCTCATTTTTTGGATAAACGTCTAAAATAATATTTCAAAATTAATAGATAGCATGGATACAACAAATGTATTATGGTGGGGCCCACGGAGCACCGACTTGCACCCACCGTGGTGGGTCTTCTAATCACCGTCAGAGTAAAAGTGAGCTGCACCGTCAAAGCTCACTTGTGGGGTCCACCGTGATTTATGTATTTTATCCACTCCGTCCATCCATTTTTATAGATAATTTTAGATCTTTAGCCTAAAAAAGAAGTATATCCAAACCTCAAGTGGACCACACCATAGGAAATAGTATGAATTGGACATTTACCGTTGAAAATATCTTGGGGGCCACAGAAGTTTTGGATCAGACTTCTATATGTTTTTTCCCTTCATCCATGTCTGTGTGATCTTATGAACAGGTTGGATGAGAAATAAACATCTCTGTGGGCCCTAGAAAAGTTTTAACGATGGAAGTCATTATTTAAACTGTTTGCAATGGTGTGGTCCACTTGATCGTTTTGTACGCTTGATTTTTGGTCTCAACCAGTAAAATAATATGGAAAAACGGAAGGACCGCATGGATATACCAGATACATTCTTAGTGAGCCCAATAGAGTGCACGTGTACGATAAAAGCGTACTGACTAACTGCGTACGCAATGCCATTCACACGCCCGATCCCCAAATTGCGATAAAACCCCCAAAATCCCTCCCGTTTCAAAATTTTCGAAATTCTCTCCTTTCCCACCAATTTCTCTAGATTTTCACGAAAATCCCTCTCCCTTGTCCCAAATATAAAAAAAACCTCCAATTTCGACTAAGATCTCGGCCCGCTGGCGGAACCGAGACGTTGCAGTGGATTTTAGGATGAAAAAAAAGGAAATTTTAGGGTCGAATCTTACCGGAAATGCCGGTTTGCATTCAACAGCAGCTGAATTCGCATCTTCCTCCAAATCTGGGCGAAAAAACGGCTATTTCTTATGTTTTTTGTGATTTTCTTGGCGACAACCACCCCTTTTATCGATAAAAGGGGGTTGTTAGCTACAGTTCCCACCCGTGGTTGGTGGGAACAATGAAATATCGGCGCCCTTTTGAAAATATCGACAATATCGGCGAGATTTCGGCGATATTTGGAAGCGAAACGAAATATTGGGGTTTCGGTGTCGCTGCACTGGCGATACCGATATTATCGGCGATATTTCGATAATATTGCCGATAACTCGAACACTACTTATTCCTGTCTTTCCCTTTTCTTCTCTTTTTCTCTACCATGGAAATAAACGTGGTATCGGAGTGGGAAATGAGTTAGATCAAGATTGCTGCAGGACAATTAACCACTCTCGGTGAGGAGTCTCGAACACGAGACCTCCCCCGTGGGCCCCAAATCTCAGTCACCCACCCTGAGTATGTCCCTGCATCCCATGGGCTACCTCACTCAAGCCCGGTGTGAAAATATCCCTGCATTAATCACCCTCGGTGAGGAGTCTCGAACACGAGACCACCAGCTCTAATATCAATTTGATGCAGGACAATTAACCACTTGCTCTAAAAGCTCGAACTGTTAGAGTATGGCGAATTAATCCCTTATATCTCATAACCTAGGCCCCACATCTCATGGGTTAGAACCTCAGCCGAACCCCCCTCATGGGCTCATGGGCCCTAAATCACATGGACTGCCCACCTCGATTGTGTCCCCACATCCCACAGGCTACCCCACTCGAGCCCGGTGTGAAATACGTCTGCATTAAAGATCTTCCTAGGTTACTTGCAGTACCTGACGACTCTGTCATGATCATCTATTGTCTCCTTTTTCCCATTTGGACCTCCGGTTGTTCTCCTTGCCATATCTAGATTATGTAAAAGTCTTCGGTAAATTTTTATAATGTTTAGTGGTCTAAAATTCTCCAGATATTGTGTTAAATGGGGCGAAGTATCACAATTGGTGATTTTTTTTTAATTTTTTTTTGAAGTCCAGGTGTCAAGGAGAATCTTCAACAAGATCATCCTACACTAAAGGTCCAAATTGATTGAAAAAATTACTCGGAGTGGTCTCAATCTGCAACGATGTTTATTGGAAGTAAAAAAGAAAATTGGGTTTTATAACTAGTAACAAGGAGCTTCTTGCATATGATCCATCACATCTAGATTGGTAAAGCGACAATTTGCCAGTTATGTCATGGCTCCTTCATTCGGTGCAACCAAGAGTTAGTCATTGATTATAATTCCTATGGATTGCAAAGGAGATATGGAACACTGCAGCTAATATGTATTCTCAACGAGAGCATATGTCATGTGTTTATCAGCTGAATAGTGAAATAATGAACATGCAAAAAGCTGAGATGTCAGCTGAAGAATAATTTGCATCTATGAGACAACTGGGAAGAATTAGACTACAACACTCATGTCCTAAGTACTCTTGTTAATGCAAAGATGATATGCAATAATGATGTATGCCCTCGCCTGCACTCCCTCTGCGACATCATCTCACGATCGCGGCATGCAACACTCCTGCTATGCTCAATTCCAACGCCAAAGGCACATGCAATACGGTGCATGTGCGTGATTAACCCAGTTCTTAGTTATACCTCTTCATACAACAGTATTGGGAAGCTAAGGTACCTTCCTTTATATCATTGACCCAAACATTGATCCATCTAGGGTCGTCAATCCTGGTAGTCACATAAGATAGGCAGTTCCAGGTTGCCATGGAAAGGCTCATCACCTCAGCGCAGGCTTAGTTTATACTCTAGTTTACTACGAAAAGGCTCGTCACCTCAACGTAGACTTGGTGTATACTCGAGGTCACTACGGGCTCAACACCTGATCATAGGCCGACAACTCGAATACAGTATCCCATACCACCGTATTCGGCTTACGAGTCTGGGTTGCTCATTGGACACTACGGGGAGGCTCGTCACCCCAGCGTAGGCCGACAACACGACCACGATGTCTCATACCACCATGCCCGGCTCATGAGTCTTAGCGGATCGAGGTACCAAGGTTTCACGGGCTTTGTATGGGTTACCTTAGATTTAAACAGTAGCGTCCATACATGGTGAACATATAATGGGTCAATCGGGTTACTTGACAAGTTCGACTGGTACGAGCGCACGTTGAATTAGTCGATATGGAGTGCATAAGCACTCCGCGTGGCCTAACCACTGTCGATAATCAGCGTACGTCTCGAATTCCTTGAGCATGTCTTGTGTGGCGAGACGACCCTGGCCACTAACTCGAGAGTCATTTCCGATTGCCTAGACTATGCAACAGTCCCAATCATACCCAAACACATTAGGCATTCATCTTTGATAGTCAATAGCATGTGACAACCGATTCAACATAAATCACAGTTGAGCATTTTAACAAACACATAGTACACATGTTGTCCTACATAAGTATTTCATCTATAAAGCACGTAGTAGTAAACTAGGTTAGATGGAGGACATGGTAACTATAAGGGAATTGTGAATCATATCTCAACACCTTAATAAAATACATTTCAACAAACATTTTCTCATTCAAACATTTTATCAAACACTTAGACTACATATATGAACATACGTGTTGTAATTTAGTAATAACATATATTGTAGCAAATCCTTTCACAAGGAGTTGCCACAAGTACAACAATCATGCATTATCAATCAAATAATCATGGCAAGTATACATCATAATTCCATACTCATTCAAACATTTCAACAAACACATTGAATGCATTTAAATTCAACATAGTTTACCTGTATATGTAATATATGGGAAACATCAAAACTAGGCACAGGTGACATCAATCAAGTCAGTCATAAATCATTACTGACATTTATAGTCCGCACTTTTCGCCGGTAGACTCGTAACGAACTCAGTTCAAATACTAACTCTTCGTCTACGGCACAATGACAACCTATAGTATGAAATAAGTTAGTTATTTCACCATTTACTCTGTTTGAATCCCTAAAACAGATTAGGGTTAGGATTTCTTACCCAAGAACGGAATCGGAATCGCCGGTATAGCGACACAGACAGGCAGATTCAGCACATAGAGCAGCGGGATCGAATCCTAGGAACGATCTCCCACTTTCTCTCTCTTTCCTTCTCTCTTTGCTCTCTTCTCTCTCCTAGGGTTTAAAATTCGTATGGAATGAGAGAGGGGTGGGTAAAGGATCTTATACAGGCCCAGGACTGATGGAAATGGCCCCAGGGCCATGGTATACTTAGGTTATAGCCAAAAGTTGGCTGTTTCGATCCAACGGAGCACATCTGGAGGCCCCTTTTCTACATACAGTTGGGAGTAAGCCCCCCGACGATGGATCTACACTAGGTTAAGATCTCGGTTCGATCGGATCAGTGGATCGGCCGCGGGGGACCGGTTTCAGTTCAACGGTCACCGGTACTCGATTAGGGCCACAAGTGCACTTACGTGTGTTGAAAATTTTTCCTGATCCGAGGGCGTAATTGAGTTAGATTCTGACGGTTTGAATCCTTAGATTTGGCCTGCAAGCGAACGACTCAATTCATCTAAGTTCCAGTTCATTTCCTAAAGATATTTGCGTTTCTTACACACCTTGCTCCGGGCTCAAGTTGCACATTTCGGGACACTATTAGGACTTGATTTCCAAGGTGGTTGTTAAGTCCAGTAGGGCGGTCATAACCACATAGCTTCGCGACAATCGGACTTTCGACGCGCAGTCCAGGTCTAATACGGAGTTTCAAAGCGCTCCCAAGAGCAACTGGGCTTTGAGATGGATCCTAAGTTTTTAGGCAATGTAGCGTTAGCAATTCTATTAGTTTTGGGTCTTGCAGTTCGTATTTAAAGCGGTTTAGATCTAAGTTCACAGATAATCTAGTTTAGTACTTGGTTAATTCTCATCTAATTTCTAAAGGATTTGGGTCCTTAGTGATTTTTGCCTGAAGTGGTACTCGGGTCTTTGTACGGATTTTTCCGAGACGTTACAGAGAGAGAGAGAGAGAGAGTTGTTACCCTTACAAGTTACACTTAAAGTAAAAGAGAGAGGAGAGAAAGAGATTTACACATAAACACAATTACAATTACAAATATACAAAAAACAAATTCTTCACTTCTTTTCTTCACTTTTGCCGACCCTTGAGTCTTGACTCTTAATTCTAGAATATTGTAGACTTGTAAGTTGTGAACACTAACTTATAACTTGTAAGTAATAAAGTCACAAACTAAAAAAAATAAAATGTTAGAACTTAGAATTTGGATATGATTATGAAACTCTAAGAGAGAACGAGATAGAAACTAGAAAGAGAGAGCAGTGAGTGTGTTGTGTGAATATGATTATGAATTTATGATCTTTATAATTTGGAAAAATTAGAAACTAGAAAGAGAGTTAAATGGATGGAGTTTGGTTGTCTTGTCTCTCGAATCTTAAATCCTTGTAGTTATAGTTGTCCCTTGATTGAAACTTCAAACTTGAAAAAAATATGGATGGAGTGGAGCTTGGGGCTTGGAATTATGTAAGAGAGCAAAATAGAGATAGAGAAAGTTTGAACTTTAAGTGCATGTATGAGTGTTTAAAATCCTTTTTTATAGAGAAAAAAAAAATCAAGATTTATTTTTTATAATCGCACATGTGTGCGCATATGCAAATGTCCGATCGCACATGACAACACTGTGTATAGACACGTGCGTGTATCGAGGGGGGGAGGGGGGGGATGGATGGGTTGGGTTGGTTGTTGTAGGAAGAAGAAGAACGAAAGAAGATGGGTGGGGAAGGAGATAAGGGAAAGAAGAGATTGTTACCTTGAATCGAAGACAACGAAAGATGGATAGTTGTGGAACCGCTCCACGTGGGTCTCACACCCTGTCCAATCTCTGGAGATGCAAGAAGGCTTTCTCACAAAGCCATAGATGATTTTCTCTTATTTTTTTATTTTCTCAAAAACTTGGGTTGAGCTTGGACGCCCCCCTTCTAGCTTTAATATATTCAAATTCAGAAATTACAAAATTGCCACTCTAGTTCAAATAAAGTGGTCCACATAATATTAAGCAATCTAAAACACTAATATCCAATCTAAAACGTTTAATATGTCCAAAATAAATACTATACTAGAAAAAAAAAAAATGGACTCAGAGTTCAGAATCTGGTGGTCCAAAAGAACCAACGGTCCGATCATCATGATTTGACGGTCTAATGGGCCCGTGGACGAAATTCAATGGTAAAAAACTCTAATGAAAGCAACCCACATACATCTTCCCAATATGGGGTCTTCCAAATGCATGAATCATGCATGTTGGGTCTTCAATGTGGCCCGATGGGTCCTGCTCAGCAATCGTCTAGCAATAGCGAAACTGGGGCTCCAATAGGGGTCTTCCCCCTTCGCTGGTAGACACAGTAGGATGATGCTTTGATATCCTCATCAGTGCAAAGCCTTGGAAACATAATAGTTTTCAGAGGCCCACAATTCCATACATGTAGAGTTGTAGACCCCATGATTCAACGGTCTAGTCAGTTGAGCTGATGGGCCCAACTGTGAATGGGGGATGATGAAAAGGTCTCCCAGATTGGAACCCTTCTATTAGTGTCCTAAATGGACATGTAAAAAAAATTACAGAAAGCGTCTGCACTTGTTGGATAATTGGCAGACAATCAGGTGGCCAGGACCTTGCAATTCCCCTTCCAGGACAGGACCCATGAGATCAATGCTCTGGATCACTGAATCATGGAACTGACATGTACATGATCATGCACCACAGTTTGAGCTTCAGCACCATATAATTTCTGACAAGTTGATAGAGCACATGATGTTTCTGCTCACTGCAGTCTCTCACAGGCTACCTTGCTGAGGCATCCTTCTGGTTGTTTCCCAGATAGGTAGATCTTAATCCTTTGATCAGGGCCCTGCAAATATATGGTTAAAGAAATTACACTGTGCATTCAATTAATAAATGAAGAAGGTTTGAATGGGTAGGATCTTCTCCTTCACGGCAGAACCCATTAGTTCAATGATCTGGATCACCAGGCGATGGGCTCAACATGTACAGAACCATGTGCTCCAGTAACCTACACATTTGCTGAGCCTCAGGCACCCTATAATTCCTAACTAGTAGATACAACACATGATGCTGTCTATACTGTTACATATTCATGATCTGGGGTCTCTTACAGGCTACAGAGCTAAGGCATCCTTCTGGCTGTGCTACAATTATTTCTATTCATGGAAGAGGGTGGCGCTGGTTTGGTACTCTCGTTGCCATGTATGTGCTTTATTCATTTCCCTTGCTAAGAGTGAGTTGTGGATTTTATCAAATTACCTAAGCAAGACTTACATGGAATTAATTGACAGATTTTTCTCCTGTTTTCAGACTTTTATGCCTCTTAGGCGGGTATCTACTTGTTGGAACAGTTTATCGGTATTTTTTCCTTGGAGTTCGTGGTATAGAAGTATGTTTCTTCTTATTATTATGTTCCTTTTCTTAGTAATCTGTATTTGCTGTCTTGCTGTCTTGCTGACTTGGCCAGTTCACAATTGCAATTTTTTATTGGACTGTGCATCTCACTATTTACATCATCTCCATTTTTTGTTCATGTTTGGTCTTGTCGTTGTTTTATTTCTCTGCTGATTTTGGAAATCCGTTATCTACTTCTACATTTCCTGTTTTGCTGTTTATATATTTTGATGCTATATACTGCTGCAAGATGGATTTCTAAGTCTGGTTACTACAAAGATGGGAAGAAATGGAAAAGCGATTTGTAAGTAATGATTGCTGGCATTGCTCACCCTCCTTTCTCTTCCATGATTGGTTGGCCATTGTACCTGGAAATGGAAACGGATGGTTGGGAGCATTTCCATTTCCTTCTAAAATCTGATGTAATCGCATCAAATGATGATGCCAAATCTGTTTGATGGAAATGGATCTAGAGCCGTTGATTTCAAAAGTATAACCATTGGAAGAATTAGCCATTGAAAGAAAAAGAAGAAAATTGTGTGTGGAGTAGAAGTGCTGGAAAAAAAAAGTGCAGCATTTTGATAATTTTAAAGTAATCAATTATATTTTCTTAGGGGCTATGTTTCTTTAAAATAAAAATAGAGAAAAATCTGGCTATTCTAAAAACCTGGGAAGTCTCTCACCCAGATTTCTGTCCTGTAATGTTTTTTTTTTTTTTTTTTGTTGGTAACAAATGGAAAAATAAAAAATAAAAAATTAACCGGAGGATTGAAAATGGAGCTTACTTTCTTACCTTTCTTAGGAGCTGGTGTTTTGAACCTTGGATGGTAATGGCCGTATCAACTGCCTGTTGCACTGTTTAAAGAGAGAAAGGGAGACGAACAAGATAAGGAGCAATTAAAGGGGCTGTTTGTCTTATAAGACAATCATTTTACCAGTTGCATTCCTGATATGGACATGGAAATTGATTTATTTAGGTTTTTGGTGGAATGTCAACATGTTTTTTTTGTGGAAATGGAAAGTGATGGAAATTTGTAATGCATTTTCATGGAAATGGGACATTTCCAAAGACTCGCAAACAGCTGAAACATGGCGTTTCCGTGGAGATTGATTTCCTATATTTGCCCAAAATGGGCCTTAAGTTGGCTTTCAGTTTTCTATATTTGCTTGAATTGTTTGGGAAACTTAAGAGTAGGGAGGGTTGGAATCCACTTTAACCAAGGGCTGAAATTTCACAGGGGTTTAGAGTCTATATTCAAGGGACTTCTATTGTTATATTTTTCAGTTTTCCTACAGATTTTCAGCTAGAGTAGTGATGATCACATTTTTTTTGTTGACTTCATTGTTATTTTACTCATCGTTATCATAGCCTTGTACCAGCTATTTTGGGTAGATTCACTCCCAGTCACATGTTTATGTATATTGTCTTTGTTTACTGGTTGGAGTAGTTTCAAATTTTATATTTATCTTCCCTTTTCTCCAGGTTGTTCCAAATTTGGAGTTTTGGCTCAGTTTACCACGAAAAGCACAGGTACGTTTGAATCATGACCTTTCAAATGACCAACACTGAAGCACTTCTCTTATCCCTTTTTCTCCTTACAATGTTGACAATGTTCTGATACAATCACATCTATTGCTGTGTTACCGCATCTTCCCTAGTTATTGCATGTACACCTTTTTAGAGAGAGAGTATAGAAAACACATTTTGTAAACATAATTGTTTCTAAATTGTGTGCTCTTGTGATTACCAGAACGCAGCACCCCCCCCCCCCCCCCCCCCCCCCCCCCCCTCCCCCCCAAAAAAAAAAAAAAAAAAAAACCTATTATCTCTGGGGGAAATAATACTGACTGGGGTATATGTATAGTATGGTAACGTTCTTAATTTGTAAGACTGGTGCATGGTTCAGTGATCCAATCTGTCGATCTAAGGGGCGTCATAGTGGATGGACAGCCCTGAAAATCTGCTTGATGGGGAAATCCTAACCCTTTAATTGGTTTGATTGAATGCAAATAAATGGTTTAAGATAAGAAATGCAATGGTCTTGATGCATCCATGTTTAGGATGTAAATTTAGTTGTATTCTTTGCTGCTTTGTTTTCTGAGCAGCTTTTTTAAAAAAAAATCAGACCTATTACCCTCCAAAAAAAGGGGGTCTCCAACCTCTCGAAGCCAAAGATTGGATGGTTAGGATCTTCCTTTTAGAGAATAAAATAGCCATTTTATCACTCTTTTTTCTTATGTGGGTAAACTTTATGTTTAGGAAGGTTTTGGTCCATCAAGTGTGATACTATATGGTCTATGCTTAAGTAAAAACTACTAAATGTGCTCCTTTTTGCCTTATTCTTCCTTTTATTTCTATCAATTCTTATAGTAATAGAACCCTAGGCCTATCTTTAGAGCTTTTCAACATTCATACCTCTTCTTTCCTTCCCTTCTCCTTTTCATCTTTGCTATTTTCGCATTGTGAGTCTAGGTCTTTAATTGCATGGTTTAGTGGTCTTCTGTATGTTTTTTGATTCTATGTCAAGGACATCTATGATTTTCTTAGTTGGATAATTTGTCCTGTATGTGGAGAGCCATCTCATGTGTAGTAAGTTTGATTTTATGTAATCTCAAATCTGCACTAGGTTTTAGCACCCTGCTTTTGTTTGTATGTAATCTGTGTCGGCTAAGGAGAATGCCTCAACCCACCCGGTTTTGAGAAATGGCTCCAGTAACCGCTCCATGGGTGGGTTTAAGTGATCGTCCTTCTTTTATAATGCTCCAAATCTCAACTTCATGCAGAGAGCTTTGTGAGTCAAAAGCCCTTAAGTCTAATTGAGTGAAAACCATTGAAGACGGAGTTCCTGACTCAATACTCACCACATTCATTTGTTTATTAGCAACTTCTAATTTTCTATTGCTTATTTTCTTTTTTTTTTATTTTCACATTACTGAAAATCTGATTCCAAGGATTTTATTTCCTGCTAAGTAGGGACCATGTGTGGACATGGATAAAGAAGGTGCCTCACCCACTCCTCCGTCATCGAGACCCTTGTCTGAATTTTGGGAGAGACCATTTTAGAGTCAAAGTTATTCATTCTGTCTATTTCCACGTACAACTAGCTTAGGCTCTGTTTTGGATTCACTAAAATATAAATTATGGAAACATCATTTCCATGAAACTAGCGTTTCCATTGTTTGTTTTTATAAATTTGTTGGAAATGTTGTTTCCATTTCCTGAAAAATGTTCCTTTTTTGTTTCCTTGCCTAGACTTAGGAACACCATTTTCAAGAAATTGAGGGAAATATGAGAAAATGACCTCTTTCATAAAGTACCCCACATGGTGGTCACATGTGCCATTGCTCCTCCTAAGTACCTTGCATGTGCAACCGTCTAACATGTGCCATGTGTGCCACGTGATCGTTGCTTATCTTTAAGAGCTTCGTATGCGTGACAAATGCTAGTGTGCAAAATATGCAACATGTGCCACCAACCACCTTCATGTGCCCCACGTACAAATGTCCATTTGAGTGCCGACATGTGTCAATATGCCACATGTGCTACAATCTATCTTAAAGCACCATACACATGCCAATGTGCCACATGTGCAACATGTAAAACCATCCATCGTCAAGTGAGCCGATGTGCCACATTGCAACATGTGCTACCCTCATCTTTAAGCATCCCACATGTGTAAATGTACCACATGTGCCTCCATGCATCTTTAATTTTTCCACATGTGCCACAATTTCCTTTTGTCTTCGAGTAAAATTTTCATGAAAAAATTGGATTTTTTTTTTTTTTTTTTTTAATAACAGATTTTGGAGCAATGATTTTTTTTTTTTTAATTTTTTCTTCAACAAAATCATGTTGAAGACAATAAAGGGGAACACATTTTGATTTCTCTTTATTTTCTAGAAATGGTGTTTCTTGATAAACACCATCTTCCTATTTAAAAAAAATCCACAAATTCAAACAGACCCTTAATGATTCTCTAGCCATCCATGGGATTTTAAATCTAAAAAATCAGGCTAAAAAAATCCACAATAAACACCATCTTTTTGATTTCTCTTTATTTTCTAGAAATGGTGATTCCTTTTGTTTTTTGTTTTGTTTTTTTTTTTTTTTTACTTCTTTTTATTACACCTGATATCTTCGAGTGGGCCGTGCCCATTTGTTTCATAAGTGTAATAGGGTTTTAAAGTCCTCATATGATGGTAAATTGAGTGAGTGTTTTAGGCTAAAAAAGTTGTTTGTGGTTATAGAAATTTCGACATGAATATCATCGATGAAATAAAGCTTTAGTAGAAAGGGAGAAAGGAGAAAGGGGGAAGAAGAGAATGGAAAATAAGTGAAAGGGAGAGGAATTAAGAGTGAGAAAGAGAAAGAAAAGAGAAGAGAGAGTTTAGGCAAAGAGACTATTGTGTTAGCGTAAATGACTAACATCACTTATATTATGAGGAACAAAACATATGATACTCCACATGATTACAATTGCCTCACATTCACATATCTATATACTCCCCCTCAAGCTGGAGCATTATCAATCATGCCCAGTTTGTAACACGTGTAGCAGATGATGATGACTAGTCCCCTTGGTTAAAAAGTTAGCAAATATCATGCAATACCACTTTTTCACAAATAAAATAGCAATTGACCTTGATATTCTTGGTGTGTTCATGATAAGCCGGATTAGAGAAGATGTGAATCATGGAAAAATTATCACAATGAAGTTCCATGGGTGAAGAAACTAGGAGACCTAATTCAATCAATAAGGTCATCTACCAAAGAAGTCCATATACACCATAAGCCGTTGCCCCATATTCAGCGTCAACACTAGAGCAGGCCACAAAAAAATGTTTTTTGATTTCCCATTTGACTAGATTCCCAGCAACTAAGGTGCAATAACAAGAAGTGGAGTGACAATCAGAAAGAAAGCCAGCCCAATCCGTATTCTTTTAGGCCTAAACATGAAGATAATGATGCTTGGAATAGAGAATCCCCTGAGTATGCGTTGAGTAGCATAAGTACTAGTGTGGGGCACATGCATGAACTGACTGACTTCGTTAACTGCATAAGCATTATCAGGATGAGTAATGGTCAAATAGATGAGTTTTCTAACTAATCATTGATACAAGCCGACATCAACTACAGGTAGGGCTGTCAACGGGCCAGGCCTAGTGCAGGTCTCGGCCTGGATTTTGAACTGTTTCAGGCCAGGCTGTCGGGCTGGCCCTATTCAAAATTCTGATTTTTTAGGCCCAAGCCTGGCCCATTGACACCCCTAACTACAGGTTCACGACTATCATGTCGTAGGTGGTGATTCTGCTCAATGGGAGTGTTAATAGGTGAGCACCAAGAAAAACTTCATCATCTACTCCATGGAGTGGCGAGAAAAGAATGGAGTCAATCGATCACATATGAGAAGATCTCAACACAGGGAAAAAGGGAAACAGATAGAAACCAACAATGGGAATGAAGGGGGTTTGGAGGACGGACCAGAAGTATGTATCCATAAGAAGGTGGGATTTGGGGGGGGGGAGGGGAGAGGGGGAGGGGGAGGGGTTAAAGGGCTACTGGAACTTCCAAAACTGTACATGGAAGGTTTTCCAGGGGGGTGGCTGTTGGTGAACTTCGAGAGAGTTTTTGGACATGTGGGCAAGGTAATGGAGGTGGTCATTCCACGTGAATGGAATTTCCCTAACATTCGTGGCTTTGCATTTGATAGGGTGCACTTGGAGGAGAAGATCGAAACGGCAGTGTAGATGTGAAACGATGAGAGCTTTGGAGGAAAAGCTTCTCGTCCGGAAAGCCCAATATGATCCAGAGAGGAGGAATAGAGAAGGGGCTGGATGGATAGAGGAGAGATAGAGAACAGGAAAACAATGATGGGAAAGTAGAGGGCAACTACATCGATCATGCAGGAGGCTCATTCAACGTTAAATGGGTTGAGTGTGGGCAGATCTTATAAACAGGCAGTGATCAATACCCCAAGTCAGGAAACTACCAAAATCTCAGACAGAAGAATCCAAGATGACAGAGGAAAAGGGGGTTTGGAGGACGGACCAGAAGTATGTATCCATAAGAAGGTGCCTGAGGATTCAATGAAATCCTTTGCATTCACTTTCATATTTATGATCAGATTGGGAGCTTCTGAGACAGAAATGGAGGAATGGTTGGAGCAGAATTGCAGTGCGGTCGATGAGGAGGACACAGTAATGGAGAGGCTGAAGGAGGACGTCATGCTGGTCTCTTTAAGCTCTCAAGAGGATGCAGACATTGTATTCTTAGGATATAATCCATATAGGGATGCCATGGTGAAGAAAATACAAAGATGGGAAGAATGGTCTATATTAGGATGAGAGGAGCACTGGTACCAGTTCCAGGGAATTCCAATGGAATCGTGGATGACTGAAGTTTTCAAGGAAATGGGGGCTTTCATCGGCTCAGTTATGGCAATAGATCCTCACATGGAAGATAGCCTGGAACTTCGGTTTGCTAGGATTCGAATCGGGAAGGAAAAGCAAGTATCAAGCTTGGAGAATATTAGAAATCAGAGTCAGAGAGGCTTCCATATGGGTGAGAGTGCTACAGGAACCAGAAATATGGCCGGAGGAAATCAGAAAAAAGGCAACCAGTTCGTCAATGGCAGAACAACAGAGAATGGATGTATTGATTGCCACTATCAGAACACAATATTTTTAGTTTGGCCTCGAATAGATTAGCAACCATCTTATGAAAAATCTGAAAAATGTAGAAGACCTCATCCTTAAATTTCATAAGATAAGACCCAAGTAGTGCGGGTTCAATTATCAATGAAGGAAAAAATAACATTGGTAACCAAACGCAGAGGTACCTGGAGAGGGACCCCAAACATTAGAATAAATAATGGCAAAGGCGCGTCTCATTTCCCATTAGTGCTAGTGGGGTTAAAACAACGAGAATGTTTAGCGCTAGAGTGGTGGGATAAAAAAGAACAAGAATGTTTAGCAAGCTGGCATGTTTCACAAAATAGTTCACTCATACTATTAGACCTAAACAAAAGGGGAAGCAATAGCTTCTGACTATTAATCGGACTGTGTCCAAGCGATGCCAGTACACAATTCAATTAGTAGTTGACAAGGTTAGAAGTCTAGAAGGCCGATCAAAGATCATTCAAAGGTTGAAAGAGATAGAACCACCCACTGCGTCCTATCAAAGATCATTCAAAGGTTGAAAGCGATAGAGCCACCCACTCCCTGCTGCACTCACGGCCACCCCCAATCCTCTATCCAATTGTGATGTTGTGAAAAAACACAGTAAGGAGAAGATGCAATTGAGAGACTGACTAAGATGACTAACAAATAATAAATTTGAGGATAACTTTAGAATATGAAGGACTCACGACAAGGGTAAAAGATGGAGAGAAATTAATGGTTTCCGATTCCTTTAGCATGAGTATAAGAACCATCATCAAATTTTACATTGTCGTCCAATGCAAGCAATGTGGAATGGGAACGAAATTGAGAAGTCATACAGGTCATATGATTTAAGGCAAGGGCACCAAAACCAATGATCTAGGATAGACCAGCAGAGGAGGACGACACTGGATAAACGAATGTTGATATACCTGACAAAGTAGATGAGACCTCTTCTAGAAGAGCCAGTTGATGATGCAGGTTGAAAATCTCCTTAGTTGTTGTATTTATGAATACGACTCGAAAATATTTAACTATAAGACCAATGTTGTCAAAATTGTTATCATATCGCAAATCATAATAGGGGTTGAATCGTATTGTAAATCATAAGATTTTTTATTGTTTTCCTAAAAATATGGAAAAATATAAATAAATCAGAAAAGAAATAGAAAACTCAGCAATCATCCTTTTTCCATCAATATGCACTAAGTAATACCGTGTCCTGATAGTGTTAAAGGATTCCTCTCTTTAATTCATTCAAGAATTTTTCCTTAAAACATACAAGGATCCTTTAATAATTTGTGTTCTTATTAACTTTCTTGAGTGTAGAATCATGTTAAAAAAGTGGCATTTCATTCCGTAGACTGAAGAAAAAAGATATTTTGATTTCTAACCTTCATTTTACAATACATACAAGTCAACATGATCGTAACCATCCAAAAAAACATTCTAGATAAGTTATACGTGAATTTGCTATTTTGACCAGTTAAGAAGTAAGAAATCATTATATATATATATATATATATATATATATATATATATATATATATATATATATATATATAATTAAAAAAATAATAAAAAAAAATAAATAACTACAATTTAACGTTGAAGAGAATATATCATTTAATTTCTTATAAAGAACAAAATAAAATAATTTACATTTTCTAAAGAATTCTTTTTTTCTAGTTCCCTTTTTTTTTTTTTTTTTTTTTTTTGAACGATTTTTTCTAAATGATTCTTAAACCCCCGCCAATTCAAAAACATAAAATGAAAGCCAAATGAAACTTGAAATAGAAGCAAACAAGTATAAATTGAATCATAAATCGTAGGGTTCAAATCATAAAATTGTATGATTCATATAAAGAGGGATTCAAATCATTTTGCTTGAGATTCAACTCAAATCGTAAATATTTTGACAACACTATCTGAGACTCATCACGGATGGCATCTGACGCGTCTATAATAGAAACATTCGCCTTCTCAGGGGTTGACCAACCTGATCCAACAAGTATCCGGAGTATGTTTGGGGTGGCCACAATGAGTAAAATTAATTTGTTACGCTCATTACTAGGCAGTACTCTGGCTTCGACCAAGATCAGGACAGTCCCACCCACATCACCACAACTATGACTACTTGTGGGACGACCCACACCATAGTTAGAACCATCACAGCCCATACTATTGCTACTAGCTCCAGGTTTCTTTCCGCGATTAAACCTACCTTTACCACCATTCCCTCAACTAGGTCCGCTGCAACCAGCGATCAACGGGTCAAGTAGGGCAGATCCATTCTGAGAACTAGAGACAATATCCAACATCACTTTATGGTGACTTTCCTCTTGCTGAAGTGAAGAGAAAATAAACCAAGAGAAGGAAGTGGCTCTCGACTAAGAACACGGGGTGCAATTCTCTCATACCAGGAATCAAACCCGGATAGAAGATTAAGGATTTCTTGCTCTTTAAACTCCACCTAACCTCCTGAGCACAACAAATGGATCAGTCTATGGTAGCCTAACTCAAGCCACATCCCTTGAAGAGCTGTATAGTAATCTTCCCTAACAAAAATTTACAATCTATTGAGTTAATTGAAACACATGAGCTACATTCTTTGCCTGAGAGTAAGCAGCTGCAGTCGAGTCCCATTTCATAATAAACACACATGCCACTAATTGAGTGAAGTAAGCAATCCATATCATCATATTTCAGCTTCCTAATCTGTATGAGTAGGGTTAGGCTTCTTGGACTTTGAAATAGTCTCATCTATATATCCTAACTTCTTCTGGCCTCCAATGAACATACAGGCAAACTTTGACCATGCTAAATAGTTTCCATCTTCAAACTTGATGTTGGCAATACACAAACTTGAACTATCATTCATTCTGAGAACATATTGACCCTCGGAATCATTGAAGAACCTTGAAATATCACTTGCAAGTAGAAAAGTACCCTCCAACTTACTGTGATAACTGTCTGACTACTTTAAACTACAAAAACATAGGCTCAAGATTCTCACAGCTACCCACACAATGGAACATACACAGCTCTAACATACCACAAGAACTCCAAATGACAAAATTAGACAAAATGCACCAAAAAAGGCTCAACAAGGGCTATAGGGTAACATTGCTTCACAAATGTTATGAAAAAAATCTCTTAAATATCAACAAAATGAAATGATTTTTTGCTTCCAGAGGTGGCAACCGGTCAACCGCATCTAATCAATGTTAAAAAGTTTCAGCAAAAAAACCACAGAAAAACAGCGTGGACACACACACACACACACAAAAAACACGTATCAGACCCCTTTTTCAAGTTTTTGTGTTTCATGCAAAACACTGCCAAATAGTTACCAAATAGTCCTTAAAAAATTGCCATAATTTTTCTAAAATCATTCTCTTCCCAATCTCGTACTTCTCTTCTTTATGGGGCCATTCACCTTACGTCACCTGTATGGCCTAATGGCCCCTCCAAAGAAACCTTCAATCTGTGTAAGAACATATCCTCTGATACCAAGTAAAAATGGTGAAGGAGAAAGGAGGAGGGAGGGAGGGAGGGAGGGAGGGGCGGGTTAAGACAAAAGGACTTGCTTAATTATGAGGAACAAAACATATGGTACTCCACAGGATTACAATTGCATATAAACTCACACACAGGCAGGTTTTGTTTTGTTTCTAGTTGAGTTAGAAGTGTTTGGATACATGGATTCCATTTGGATATTGTGGATAACGCAATGATTGGCCAGTGATAATTTCTATGATCACTGTAGAGGATAGGATTCCAAAAATGGGGTGTTTGTATAACAAGTGGAATCTTTAAAGTCATTAGACAACTGTTACCTTGTTTCTCGTGCCAGAGACCATAGATAAGAATAATGATTATGTGTGGAATCCACATTTCCAAACAGCCCAACCGTCTCACAGTGGAAAACAATTTCCATTTTTGCATGGTTCTATGTGCACAAACATGCCAGTAGTTTCCTAGTGATTTACTGGTTGTTAAAGCTTCTTAATATTTCCCCATTTATCTATTTGGAGAAATTTTGCATATTGTATTGGTATTTATTTGATTGGAATTCCAATCCTAGAATCTAGTACGTGTAAGCCATCTTTACAACGTCTGTGCATGTGTGGGTGGTGGGGGGTGACAAGTGGTTCTTAGAAAACTGCTTCTATCAGCGTGGTATGAAGGTTCAAGGTTCTTGTAACCATCCCATTTTATAGACAGACAAACCAGTTCGATGATCAATTTTCCCTTTTTATCTATCCCATAAGAGTCAGATCCTTCTAAATCAGCATTATGGAGTTATGGACATGAACTGATTCCATATAAAGGTTCATTACCCTCAAGTAATTAATATATAATGCTAGTGATGTCTTCTTCATTGTATCTTGTATTTCTTTCGATTGATTATTCATCCATCTGAAAATTTATATGCATTTTCATGCTACAATAATGTACAATTGTCTGATTTCATTTCATGTTATCCTTTCCAGAGTTTAGTCATGTCTTTGGTGAGAAGATTTAGAAGACAACCTCGAGGCAACAGAAGTTCATATACCCAAGCAACCTTCTGAGCAGTACATTTTCATCACATACATGCAAATTTTCATTGGTGGTTTTAGTTTTGGACAACCCTGTGCTGGAAATTTCACATCTGTGGAAGAGAACGACTGTGGCAATAATCCTGTGCGCTGGCCTTCTTCCTCCATCAAAAGATCTGAACCCAAAGCGTCACATTGATGTAGCATTTTTATTTTTTATTTTTATTTAGACTTGTATCAATATAGTAGAAGAGTAGTTCTTTTGGAAATTTTGTAACAGGTTCGCATTCAATGAATGTTACAGTTTCAAAATGATACTACCATTTTGTAGTGCGACTAAGCTAGCACCCTTTTGCAGAATTTCTGCATGTGGGATATCTGAGCCGCACATTAGATGGGCCCCATCATGTGGATGATGAGGTTCAAAATTAGGGTGGCCAACTTTTCAGGTGTGCCACACCTACCAGATTGATGAAAAAAATCCAAAAAATGTTACATATAAATGTGTGCCACTCATGAGTCGACTGGTACAATTTTGGGGCCAGACCATCTAGATGGTGCACGGTTCGAATGCTCCACCCAGGTTAGCACGTGGGGCCATATTTTAGAGGTGCATGTGGGCTTGGGAAAACTCCTACCTGTATAGATGGTAGGTAAAAGAAGTTGAATATGACTGTAGTCCATTCCATTTTAAGCTACACTGGTGAAGGTTCTAGTCACATGGATTCAAACTCAGTGGCGGATGCATTATGGAATCCAAGGGAAATAGATTTTGGTTTCCCATTATTCCTAAGGTCTTTCAAGTTGTCACCGAGACTACCCGTAGTCTTAAGGGCCTGTTTGGTAGATGCCTAAAATTGAGGTCATCTCATTTTAGTAATCATGAGATTACTCAAGAATCCTCCAATACAAACATGGCCTTTGAGACGGTTTGTGATGTAGGACGGTCTATCTAACCTTAAATGAGCATACTATTTGAAAGGGACGGATTTATGCAATATTAAAAAATAAATAAAATATCAACCTTATACATCATCAACATAAGAAAGAAATAAGAATAATATAACATTGATTATGACCATCCATTACAAACGCGAAGTATTGAATTTTAAAATCTAAATTTAGTTATATCCAGCGAAAGATAGAACTTTTGTCTTACAATAGGTTCGTCTAATAATTTAAGTAAAATTTTTAATTTAGAAAAATAGGAATTTCTTGGATTGAAAAATTTGTAAAATTCAAAAAAGAATTGGTGGTTTTTCGAATTTAAATTTGAGTGATGAGTTTTATGTGGGGATGAAAATTTTTTGAGATCTAATGATTTAGAGAAAAAAGAAATAAGATTTGGATTCTAAATTTAAAGATTCTAAGAGAAAATGAAGAAAATAAGGTAAAAAAAAAGAGTACCTTGAAAAAAGATAGAAGGAAAAAAAAAAAAAGTAGAGGATGAGAAATCGTTTACCTAGGCCTCATGCCTTTTTCCAATCAATGGAAGTCGAAGACGAAATCGTTAGAATCAAAAAGTTTTTTTTTTTTTTTTCATAAACATAACATAACATGCTATAGGTTTAGGGTAACCTTTATAAATTCGTAATTATATGAAATTATCAAAATATCCCTACTAAAAAAAGTTTCAAAAAAAAAAAAGAAATTCACATAAAATTGTGCGCAGACTGTCTCAAAACTTAAATAAATTAAATATTCATAAGCTAAATGCAAATTTAAGATGCCCGATTGGCTCCGATGATAGCGCCGTGAAGGTGGCATAATGAAGGTGGGATGTGACAATCCAACGGTCCAATCACACCATCCTCGCTATCCAACGGTCCAAATGTCTCCTCTAAGCAACTTACACATGTGTAAGGTTTTCAACCTCTAAAGATTCGACCCATATCCGTTATCTAACCACATTGACACGAGTAACGCATTCCTCCTACGTTGATATACTTTGAATAGCCCGATGTTTGCATCAATTCCCCTCGACTAAGAAGATCTCGAATCCGGTGAGATAAAACTCTGGTGCTGTTCTAACAAATCTGGATCTGGTCACTGCGATTCTGTTGCCGTTGACCATGTACAGTCGGATGATGGTCTGTTCTTCCACTTCACTAAGTACCTTTGAAGTCCATCGTCTCGAATGGAAATAATTTGTTCATCCATAATTTCTTCTATTTTTTCTCTTTTCTCAGGTATAGTAAGTATAGGTGCTGTGGGTTGGGAAGAAAATTCATAAATTGACCAATGGTTGTGAACAGATTAGGGTCTATGGGATGACTTGAACAAAGCATTAAATCCTCCACATTGAATGTTGAACTAATCCCCGTGCGAGGTAGAAGATCTATCACATATGCATTGAATCCAATCTTTTTTAGAATTTTAAATGGTCTAGCACTGCATGCCTGTAACTTCTTAATGGTACTTGTGGGAACCGTTTTGGCCTTATTCTAACCATTACATAATCACCCTCATTAAATTCTTGAAATTTACGATGTAAGTCAGCTGCAATTTTGTATTGTTCATTACTAGCATTTATCTGCCTCCTAATCTCTGCATGCAACTCATGAATGTGATAGAAAAATGCATCAGCTGACTCAAAGGTCCTCTGAGTGACTAACATAGATAACAAATTTATAGGTAGTCTAGGTTTGTAACCACTAACAATCTCGAATAGACTCATACCCATAGACCTATTAGCTGAACTATTATATACAAACTCGACGACTAGCAGAACCAAGTCCCAAGTTTTAATGTGTTCACCCACCAAACATCATAGTAGATTTTCGAGACTTCGATTCACAACCTCAGTTTGGCCATCAGTTTGAGGATGATAGGCAAACAAAAACTGGAGTCTTGTACCCATCATATGTCATAATATCTTTCAAAAATAACTAGTAAACCGGACATCCCTATTAGACACTATTGTCTTAGAAAAATCATGTAAACGAACTACCCCCTCAAAGAAAATCTTGGATATGTTGGACACATTTGAGGTTTGAGAATAAGGGAGAAAGTGAACCATTTTTTAGAAACGGTCCATGACTACAAAAATGAAATCGTGCTTTTCAATTATCTTGAGAAGTCTAAGCACGAAATCCATACTAATGTCTTGTCACAGTGCATGTGGCACTGGAAAAGATGTGTACAATTCAGTATTCTGCTTCTTCTGTTTTGTCAGTTGACATGTTAGACACTGCTCTAAAATTTTGGCTTGACCAATAAAATCGATCCTCCACTAGGGCGATGGTCTTATCTCGACCAAAATGGCCAGCAATACCTCCAGTATGAAGCTCCCAAATAAGAAAATCCTGAAGAGAAGTGCAAGGAATATAAAGTCGGTCTCCTTTGAAAAAGAAATCATCTTTCAACACGAACTCACCTAAACTATGCTAGGCACCTAAAAGTGACACGTATGTTCTCCCAACATCTGGACACATGGGATACTCGTCTTTCAATTGCTCAAACCCAACAACTTCTATACTCAATGAGTTGAGCAATGTCACTCTCCTACTAAGGGCGTCGGCCGGTTTGTTCTCGATCTTGGCTTTATGTTTTAAGACAAATGGATATTCTTGAAGAAACGCTGCCCACTTGGCATGCCTTGGGTTAAGCTTCTTTTGGGAATTCAAATATCTCAAAGCCTCGTGATCAGAAAACATGACAAATTCTTGCGGTATAAGATAACGACTCCAATGACGTAACGATTGCACTACCACATAAAATTCTTTATCATATGTGAAATACTTTTATTTTACCTCATTCAGTTTCTCATTGAAATAGGCAACTGGATGACCCTCTTGGTTTAGTACTCCTCATATACCTACACCTGAAGCATCACACGCTACTTCAAAGACTTTAGAAAATTTTGGAAGACGCATGATGGGAGTCTCTATCATCTTGCCCTTAATATCATTGAATGCCTTAGTTGTGGCCTTAGACCATATGAACTCTCCCTTTTTAATGCAATCATTAACATGAGCTATAATATTGTTAAATCCTCAAATGAACCGACAATTAAATGTAACTAAGCCATGAAAGCTTCTCACACATGTATGTTTCATGGTTCAGGCCAGTCAACTATGGCCTTGACTTTTTCTGGATCTGCTCGCATCCCTACAGACGATACGATGAACCTTAAGAAGACAACCTTATCAGATAAAAATGAACATTTTTTAAGGTTTGCACATAACCTCTCCGCCCTTAGGACACTACAGACCTGCCTGAAGTGGTCTAGATGCAGTTCTTTAGTATAACTATATATGAGTATGTCATCAAAATAAACCACTAAGAACTTCCCCATAAAGGGTTTAAAAACATGGGTCATTACACGTATAAAAGTACTGGGTGCATTAGTCAAGGTAAAGGGCATGACCAACTACTCGTACAACTCATCCTTCGTCTTGAAAGGCTGTCTTCTACTCATCTCTTGGGCGTATGTGTATCTGGTTATACCTGCACTTGAGGTCTCTCTTGAGAAAAATGGTGGATCTGACCATCATATCTAACATATCATCAAACCTCGGTATCAGAAACCGATACTTGATCGTGATCTTATTAATGACCCTACTATCCACACACATCTGCCACGTATAATCTTTTTTAGGCGTTAATAGCACTGGTACAGCACACAGACTCATGCTCTCACAGATGAAACCCTTTCGCAGGAGATCATTTATATGTCTATCCAACTCTTCATGCCCTACAGGATTCATCCTGTAATAAGGAAGGTTCGGTAAAATAGACCCCGAGACGAGATCAATGACATGTTGGATGTCCCGCATAGGTGAAAGCTCATCAGGTGAATTCTTGGGGAATACATCATTGTAACGCCCTGAAAATCGGGGGTCGAGCATAACTCAGCTCCCGAGTTCCAGACCATCACTTATGCAACATGTTTAATGATGGTTGTATGTTGTCTGTATTAGTGTATGAAACATGAAGTAGATTAAGCCAAGTCAGCAAACATAACTTAGGGACAGTTAGCACACGCAAGCGGAAGATTAGAAGAAATATATATACCAATATAGGTCCCCAAGATATGTATGCTCTGTCAGGTTATAATTATATGTATTGTCTCAAAATACAAATATCAAAATGTGATAAACCACTACAAACATAATCCTGAATCCCCGTCACTTAGGACACGGCTCATATGAACCCGCCTGAGAATTGCATGAACGAGAATGCCTCCTCGTCCTCATCAAACTCCGACTCTGCCTCGTAAGCATCACCATCAACTGTAGCTAAGTCAAAGTCTGGTTGGTGTTTAAACACCGTCCCAGAACGTGGGAGTGAGTGATCAATTCAGTGGAATTATACAGCAAAGGTTAACATGTTATCAATTCAATCAAGTGGTAATGATAAAGCAGTACAATCAAACATATCCTAATACTCTTGTTAATGCAAGAATGGTATGAGAAAGATACATGCCCTCACCACAAACTCTCTCTTGTGACATCATCTAACGATCGCGGCATGAATCACTACCATTGTGCTCTACACCAATGCCAACGGCACATGCAGTGCGATGTTATGAACATGATTACCAAGTTCTTATTAGTTCCTTTCATACAGCAGGATTAGGAAGCTCAGGTACCAAACCATCCTTTATATCATTTACCCAACATTGATCCATATAGGGTCGTCAATCCTAGTTAATCACATACGATAGGCAAGTTCAGGTCACTACCACCAACGCTCTATCAACTGGCAGTCTATTTTCGAAGGCTCGTTACAAACTCGACTGGGAGCCACAACCAGGCTGCGCTGAGGTAGGCCTGTTTATACTCGAAGTCACTCCACTGACGCCTTACCAACTGGCAATCTATTTTCGAAGGCTCACCGCCAACCCGACTGGGGACCATAACTAGGCTGCGCCAGTGTAGGCTGACAACTCGAATACAATGTCTCATACCACCATATTCGGCTCACGAGTTTGGGTTGCTCACTGGTCACTATGGGGAGGCTCGTTGCCCCAGCGTAGGCCGACAACTCAACCACGGTGTCTCAAACCACCATACCCGGCTTATGAGTCTTAGCGGATCGTGGTACCAAGGTTAACTGGGCATTTCACTGGTAAGTTTCGTATCTTAGGTTCAAACAGTAGTGTCCAAAAATGGTGAACATACATTGGGTCAATCGGGTTAATTGACGAGCTCAACTAGTACGAGCGCACATTGAGTTGATCGACATGAAGTGCATAAGCACTTCGTGTGGCCTAACCATTGCCAACATCCCAAGTATGGCTTGGATTCATCTAACACATCTTGCGTGATGAAAATAATCTCAGCCACTAGTTGGAGGCCTGTTACCGATTACCTAGACTGTGATATAGTCTCAACCACGTACAATCATAACAAATAAGCATATGAGATAATCAAAGCAGTAATAAAGACTTAAGTCAAATCCTACGATCATTTGAGCATACTATGGAATATAACTTAAACATGTTTATATAGTAAATGGAAGAAATCATATACTTAGTTGAACATGAATTGTATACAGTACATGGGGGAAATCATACACACAGCTAAGGTAGTTGAGATTCGTATCTCAACTCCCTATAAATCACGATTTACTAACTACTAACTCATTCAGTCAATTTTACAAACTCTTAGGCTACACCTTCCAACGTATATAACATACGTTGGTTATAATACGTATTAGGGTAAATCCTTTCGTCAAGGAATTGTCGTTTACACAACAATCATATACCCACAATAGTTAATTATGGCAAGCACAAATACACATTCTATACTCATTCAGACATTTTCATAAATACCTAGGCTTCACAATATAACATACATAACGTATGTTGGCATAACATGTATTATGGCGAATTCTTTCGCCAAGAAATTATTACACATACAACTAGCATATATACACGACAATTAATCATGACAAACACAATTCCAAATTTCATATGTATACGATCCTTTCTACAAATACATGAAATACACTAAACACAACATAGTTCATATATAACTGAAACGCGAAACAAACATCGCATTTGGCATGTGAAATAACATCCACGTCAGTAATAAATCATTAACTGACATTGAAAGCCTTGAAAGACATAACCTATACGTATATAGTCCGCACCTTATGTCGGTAAACGCGCATCGAACTCAGTTTGTATGACAAGTCACTGCCTACGACGCGAGGACCACCTATAGCACACAATACGCTAGCTATTTCAGTAACTTAGGCTATTTAAAACCCTAGAACAGATTAGGACCAGGTTTACTTACTCAAGTTCGGCGTTGGAGCTACCAGAAGAACTATACGGGATTGGCGTTTCAGCAGATGGATTAGCAGGGAAGAATTCCAGGAATCCACACCAACTTCTCTCTCACTTTCTCTCTCTTTGCTCTCTTCTCTCCTAGGGTTTTTTCTAAATTCGTATGGAATATGTGAGAGGAGTTTTAAGGTCCTTATATAGGCCCAGAACTAACAAAAATAGCCCCAGGGCTATAGTATACTTAGGTTATAACCAAATCAGGCTTGTTCTGATCCAATGGAACATTTCTGGAGGTCATTTTACTAAATGCGGTCGGACTTAAGCTCACTAATATTGGATCTTAAGCAAGTTAAGTTTTCAGTCCAATCGGGTTTCCAGATCGACCTTGGCGGTTCAATTTCAGTTCAACGGTCATCGAAACTCGATCAGGGTCACAAGTATACTGACATGTGTGGGCCATCTTCCCAGATCCAAGGGTGTATTTGGGTTAGATTATAACGATCAGAATGCTTATAAATGGCGCGCAAGCGACACAACTCAGATTACTTAAATCCATATTTAATTTCACAAAAATCTTCACTTTTTCACACTCTTCACTCTGGACTCAAGAAAATCGTCTCAGAACATCGTTTGGTCTTGATTTTTGAGGTAATGGTCAAGTCCAACTAGGCGGTCATAATGGTCTAAGTTCATCGCTATCGGACTTTCGACGTGCGGTCCAAGTCCGTTACGAAGTTTCCAAATGCTCCCGAGAGCAACTGGGTTTAGAGTTGGATCCTAGATTTCAGGGTAATGTAGCGTTAACCATTGTATAGGTTTCAGGTCTTACAGATCGTATTTAAAGTTATTAGTGATAATTTCAAAGGGAATCTAGTTTAGGGCTAGATAAGTCACGTTACATTTCTAAAGGATTTGGTTCTAAAGGATTTCTGTTAAAGGTGGAACTCGGGTCTTTGTATGGATTTTTTCGGGATGTTACAATCATTGTATTCCTCAAGAACTGAAGTCACCTCAGGGGGTAACTCTACATGAACCTCGAGTGTACTTCCCTAGCCATTAGGGCGTACACTGTCGAATCATCCTCTGTCTCTTTCTCAAACTCTTTCACATTTATAATATGTAGAGACTTCGGAATAGATTTTCTTACATCCTTCCTTGACTCACTCATTTTCACATCCCTAACCTTGTCCGTGTGGCTCTTGGGTGGCAACGGATTAATCTTCATTTTCTTGCCCTCATGCGTGAATGTACACACGTTCAAGCGACCAAAAATCATGAATCTCTATCGTATAACCACGGTCTCCATAGAATGATGTAACCTACATCCATAGGTAAAACATCACACCACAACATGTCTTTATATGAACCGATTTGGATGGGGACTAAACACTGCTGAGACATAGGCATAGAAGACGTGTCAACCCAAGAAACCTTATAGGGTTGAGGGTGAGGGATGAGCTTCAAACCCAAATGAATGACTGTACTAGCTGAGACCACGTTGGTGCAAGTACCACTATCTACGATAACTTTACAATTTTTGTCACCGCTCTTGATAAACGTGTAAAAAATTGTGTTTGTGCGCCAATCATCACTCTCTTTGGCCTGTGCTATAGCATATCTAACTACAACTAGTGATGCAGTCTCTGGTTCTTCTTCTTCATAATAACCAGCACTTATCTCTGGGTAATATTCCTCAACTTCATAATCACACATATCATCCGCATTTTCATTTGACTCGTCTATGACTAAGGCTTTCCCGCGAGTCTTTTCCGTGCACTGGTATGTGAAATAACTTGTACCTCCGCACTCATAACATCTCAAGTGACTACCACTGCCAGGATTGGCACCAAGGACACCTTTGCCCTTATCATCATTAGGCTTAAGTAGTACACTAGCTTGCGCCCTAGGCTGGCTTCCAATGTTAGGTTTGGTTCCCTGAAAACCAAATCGAACAGTACAGTCTCGAGACTCAAAGCACCTCGAGATAGGAGACTTTAGGTAAAGTTCTAACTCTTGTACAACTTAGTAAGCCTAATCCAAATCATTCACTGCATGGGTCATAAGCTCACGCTGCAGATCCATGCAAAAACCCACCTTGAACTGTGCCAACGTCACTAAGGGATCCTGCTGAATATCACACCGCATCATATACTCTTCAAATTTTGCGATGTAATCTACAACTGACATAAATCCTTGGCATAATGTTTGCCACAGATCTAGGAGCTTTTGACGGTAAGAAAGAAGAAAATATTTTTCTTTTAAGAGCTCCTTCATCTCTACCTAATGTGCGACTGGGACACCTCCTAATCTCTCGATCCTACACTTCGTATTTGTCCAAAATAATTTACCTTGACCCACAAGCTTCATTTTCACAAACTGCACTTGTCGGTTCTCAGACATCTCATACCATTCGAAATAATGGTCCATATCCGCTAACCAATCAAGTAATGCTTTTGTGTCAAGACGCCCATCAAAACTAGGAGCATCTACTTTAACACTCTTTAAGACTCTCTCATCGACATCATAACGATCTTGATACTCGAAGCAGACTGCGGATTTTACGCCCCTCCATGTCCTACCCCTCGGCCACGTATTCCACAATCTCTACCACGATTTCCTACCCATTCCTCAATTACTCCCCTTACGTGAGACTGTTCATCCCCTCCAATGTCAGAGATTTATCTTAGGGACGCTTCTATCTGATCCATACGAGTATTTGTGTTCCTAGATTGTGCCTCAATGGCAGCCAAACATTGGTTGATCGTGTTCATCATCTCAGTCAACTGTTCCATATTGAAAATTGGGTGTAGACCAAATCCTCTACCAGTTTGAGTGGGCATACACAATAAGACTCAACTTAGGTTTCCTAAAACACGACTCTAGGAGATTGTTTTGACACAAGACTATGGACACCGATAATCCTAACCTTTAGAATGATGCAAATGTGAAAAAATTCAGCTCTAGACTTTTTTTTTAATGCTTTTTAATGCAAATCTGAAAATTTCAAATCTAGACTCTATATGCGATGCATGAAACCCTAGAAATAAAATAAAATAAAAATCTAGACTCTTGATAACTCGATCTAAGACAACCCAATGCAAGAACTTGGCTTTGATACTAATAATTGATATAGGACGGCCTAATCCAACCTTAAATGAGCATGATATTTAAAAGGGACAAATTTATGCAATATTAAAAAATAAATAAAATATCAGCTTTATACATTATCAACACAATAAAGAAATAAGGTTAATATAGTGTAACATCCCGAAAATCGGGGGTCGAGCATAAACTCCACTCCCGAGTTCTAGAACATCACTTATGCAACATTTTCAATGATGGATGAATGTCAGCGGTAATAGTGCATGAAACATGAAGCGGATTAAGCCAAAACAACATATCATACTCCAGAGACAGTTAAATTACTTAAGTGGAAGACTGTGATAAATATATATAATGTATAATTGATTGTAAGTCTCCAGAGTGTGAACATGTTACCAGGTTATTTATATACATATATACTCTAAAAATGGAGTAAAAGAATATACATGAGTGCTTAAATAAAATGTAAAATACCAAGTGTATTGGCATCTAATCAGTAACCCTGTAATCCCGTCGATCAAAACCTGCATATAAGAGAAATCCTCCTCAACATCATCAAGAAAGACCGACTCAGCTTCGCAAGCATCGTCACCATCTGAAACTAAAACAGGGACTGGTTGGTGTGGCCAACACCGTCCCGTAACATGGGAGTGAGTGATCAACTCAGTGGAAACTATATACAACAAAGGTTAACATGTTATCAATCCAATCAAGCAGTAATGATGAAGCAGTACAATCAAACATGTCCTAGATACTCTTGTTAATGTAAGAATGATATAAAGAATGATGTATGCCCTCACCACAAACTCCTTCATGCGACATCATCTAACAATCGCGGTATGAATCACTACCACTGTGCTCTCACACCAACGTCAATGGCACATGCAGTGCAATGTCATGAATATGATTACCCAGTTCTTATTAGTCCTTTTCATACAGCAGTATTGGGAAGCTAAGACACCTCCCTTATATCAATTCCCAACATTGATCCATTCTAGGGTCGTCAGTCCTAGGGAATCTTATACGATAGTACGGTTCTAGGTCACTGCAAGGGCTGCCAGGGCTGTTGCGGGCAATTGTTGCTCCTCTTCCCCATCACCTTATCAATACAGGCCTATTTATATCCTTAAGACTACAACAGGACTCGTCGCCCCTATGCAGTGTCAGGATAAACTCAAGGTCACTACAGAGGGCTCGTCACCAATCAGTATAAGCCGATAGCAAGAATATAGTGTCTCATACCACCATAATCTACTCAGAGTAGGGTGCTCACTGGTCACTACGGGGAGGTTTGTGGCCCCAGCGTAGGCCAACAGCTCGACCACGGTGTCCCATACCACCATGTCCGGCTCATGAGTCTTAGGGGATCTTGGTACCATGGTTAACGGGAGTTTCACTGGTAAGCTCAGTGCCTTAGATTCAAACAGTGGCGACCAAACATGGTGAACAAGCATCGGTCAATCGGGTTAGTTGATAAGCTCAACTAGGCCAAGCGCACATTGAGTTGAACGACATAGAATGCATAAGCACTCCGTGTGGCCTAACCACTGCCGAACAGCCCAAGCACGACTCAGATTCGCTAAACTCATCCTATGTGGCGAAGACAACCTCGACCACTATTTATGGAACGGTTTTCGATTGCCTGGACTGTAGCACAGCCCCATTCACATACACATAAAATAACTAGCATATGATTCATATTCTGCATCCATATGAACAATCATGAAGTATAACTTAAATGTAAACAGTACATATAGGAAATCATACACACATGTAACATGATTCAATTAAACACATAAGCCATGGAGGAAATCATACACTTATTTAGCATGGATAACTTAAGTTACATGATTCATGAAAAGAATCATACACATCGTTGATGTAGTTGAGAATCATATCTCAACCCGCATATAGATACATCTTACTAACTCCTAACTCATTTAGGCACTTTTACATACACTTAGTGTACACATTACATCGTACATATTATGTATCCATTAGCATACGTAATAGGGCAAATCCTTTCGTCAAAGGGTTATCGCCCATACAACAATCATATATCCATGACAATTAGTCATGATGAGCATGAAAGCAAATTTCATACTCATTTAGTCATTTTCACAAACACTTAGGCTACATATACTAACTACATATCGTATGTTGATATATCATGTAATTGACCAAATCCTTTCACTAGGGAGTTGCCCCATATATCACTTCCATATACCCACGATAGATAATCATAGCATGCATGAATCCAGGTTCCGTATTCATTTAAATATTTTCACAAACACGTGAGCTACACACTTTTACATATATAGCGTATATTGGCCGTGGCGTGATTCAGGGTAAGTCCTTTCGCTAAGGAGTTGTCACACATGTAACAAGCATATGTTCACGGCAATTAATCATGTTAAGCACAAATTCAAATTTTATACGTATACGGTATTTTCTACAAATACGAGGAATACAGTATAATCAACATAGGTATCGTATAACTGAAAAATGAAACGGACAACACTTTATACATGTGAAATAGCATCCTAGACAGGAATAAATCATTACTTAACATTGAAGGTCTTGAAAACCATAACCTAAACGTATATAGTCCGCACCTTAAACCAGAAAATGCGTATTTGATATGATTCAGACGATGTGTCTTCGTCAACGGCGGATAGGCAACCTAAGACATGAAACAGGTTAGCTAGAACATCATTGGAACTATCCTAGGCTTCAAAACAGGTTAGGGTTAGCTTCACTTACCCAAGAACGGAGTCAGAAACGCCGTAATAACGATACGGTAGAGGTGTTGAAGCACGTGAAGTGACAGGGTAGAATCCCTGGGAGAAACTCCAACTCTCTCTCACTTTCTCTCTTTTTTCTCTCTTCTCTCTCCTAGGATTTTTCCCAAATTCATATGGGAGGAGAGAGTGAGGGCTTAAGGCCTTTTTATAAGCCCAAAAATGACGGAAGTAGACTGGGGGCCAAGGTTTACTTAAGTTATAACCAAATCGGGTCTGTTCCGATCTAACGGAGCACTTCTGGAGGTCCTGTTACTAAATGCGGTCGGACTTAATCTCTCTAATATTGGATCTTTAGTCAGTTAAGTTTTCAGTCTGATCGAGTTTTCAGATCGTCCGTGGTGGACCAGTTTCAGTTTAACGGTTACGGGAACTCGATCAGAGCTACAAGTACTATGACATGTAAGGGCCACTTATCCTGATTCGATGGTGAATTTGGGTCGAATTCTAACGGTCAGAATGTTTAAAAATAATGCGCAAGTGAATCGTTCCAGATTTTTTAAAAATATAATTAATTTTTATAAAAATCTTCTTTTTCCTACTCTATTTACTCCAGGCTCAATAAAATGGTCTCAGGACATCGTTTGGGCTTGATCTTCTAGGTGATTGACAAGTCCAACTAGGTGGTCATAATGGTCTAAGTTCTATTGGACTCTCGATACGCGGTTTAGAACCAATACAAAGTTACAAAGTATTTCCGGGAGCAACTGGGTTTAGAGTTGGATCCTAGATTTTAGGGTAACGTAGCGTTAACAATTCTAAAGGTTTTGGGTCTTACAGATCGTATTTAAAGTGGTTGGTGCTAATTTTACAGGAAATCTAGTGTAGCGCTTGCTAATACACGTTAAATTTCTAAAGAATTAGGTTCTAAATGATTTCTCTGGCTTTGGAATTGAGTTCTAAGAGGTTACCAAGGTGTTATGGTTGACCCATTGCCTAAGGACACCTAACTACAGGTTGGTAAAAATTCGGGGTGTTACATATAGCATTGATTATGATCATCCATCACATACACGAAGTATTGAATTTTAAAATTTGAATTTAGTTAGAATCGGCGAAAGATAGAACCTTCGTCTAGCAATAGATCCGTCTAACGATCCAAATGGATTTTCTAATATAGAAAAATAGAAATTTACTAGATTGGAAAATCTGAAAAATTTAAAAAAGGATTGAAGGTTTTTCAAATTTAGATTTGGGTAATGAGTTTTATGTGGTGATGAAAATCTTTTGAGATCTGATAATTTAGATAAAAAAGAAACAAGATTTGGATTCTAGATCTAAATATTCTAGGAGAAAATGAAAAAAATGAGGTTAAAGAAAAAAGTACCTTGAGAAAAAAGAGAAGAAAAAAGAAGTAGAGGATGAGAAATTGTTTACCTGAGCCTCACGTCCTCTTCCAATTACTGGAAGTCAAAGACGAAATCGTCAGAAGCAAAAAACTCTTTTTTTTTTTTTTTTTTTTACATAAACATAACCTAACATGCTATAGGTTTAGGGCAACCCTTATAAATTCGTAATTACATGAAATTATCAAAATACCCATACTAAAAAAAGTTTCAAAAAAAAAATAATTTCGCACAAAATTGTGTACAAAATGTCTCAAAACTTAAATAAATCAAATAGTCATATATTAAATGCAAATTTGAGATGCCCGATGGGCACTGATGATAATACCATGAAGGTGGGGCCGTGACGATCCAACCGTCTGATCACACCATCCTCGCGATCCAACGGTCCAAATGTCTCGTCTAAGCAACTTATACATGCCACGAACACATTTGTAAGGTCTTCAACCTCTAGAGACCTAACCCGTATCCGTCATCTAACCACCATGACATGAGTAACACACGCCTCCTACATTAATATACCTTGAATGGCCTAATGTTCACATCAGTTTGGATTGAAAATAGCGGTCTATAATATAATGTACAATCGTCATCATTATAATTTCACAATTTTGCTTAAACATGTAAATAGTTGACTTCGACAGTCAAACATAGATGTAATAAGAAACAAGTAAAGGAATTTGTAATCCTTACAATTTTATGTTGAATTGTAGTTGAAATCTCCTATCAAAACGTAGACATCATTATTGTATTTTTCATGTTGATTTTCAGTAACGTAGAAATGTCATTATTACAATTTTACCATGTCTATACATACATGGGAAATGTGTGTACTTATTTTTCAAGAGACATGTATTGTAATTTTTAACCATTGTGTTTTTACAATATATTACGGTTATAATTCACAATCTAAACAGGCCCCTAGCCATACACATACATCCCTTGGACATAAGTCCCCTCATGAGAACCTAGATAGTTACCCATAAACACATATATAAATCATAATACAAACAATTATTATGAAATAACAAGCTTGGCAACACATGATAGCATGGAACCGGAAATCTATCCATAATTGACATGCAAGTCTATGACAAAAGTCTATGTACCTGGTAGGTAGATGCCTAATATGTTCATCTCATTTGTATTAGTAGCAATTTTATATTAGAGATCTTGATCTTTGATACAGAGTCACTCATTCTTAAGGGGTGTTCAGAACGTAAGATACTTAAGATAAGCTACTTATTCCAGAAGTAGCCTAACAAGATAGGTATGTTTGGCAAACAACATACTTATTAACTTCTCCCCTCTTTCGTCTCTCCCGGTGCCTCTCTTCAACAACTTATGAAAAGTAGAGAAGTTAAAAAAATTAACCGAAATGATTATATACTTTTAGTAAAAAAATTATTTATAACTAATCATAAACTAAACTTATTTAAAATAAGTTACTTATTTACTGCTGTAAGTAGAAACAGTAACTTGTTTGGTGGTATTCGAATGGCCCTTTAGTGTTTACAAAACAAGGCCTGACACTTAGGTAAGAAGATGGTTAAATCATCTGAACATCAACGAGATCTTTACATGGAAACACTTTACACCATGGGTTTGAATGGAGAAAATTAGTATGAAATGTTTACAACTTGTAAAGAGTTTATACCAAAATTCTCCAATTTAAATAGGACACAAGCTGAGGAATACAAACAGCAGACACATTGATAAGACATTTACACTTATTTTGAAAATGCATAGTATTTTTATTTGCTTTTTCCTCCTCAACATAGTATCATCTTTTTCTTTCTGAAACTTAACAAATGCCAAGGTATAGTGTTTTCAGTTGCTTTTCTTGCCCCGATAAAGGAGTACCACTTTTTCTTTTATTCTTTTTTTTTTAAAGTCAAATGGAGGAAAAAGATTTTGTCTACAATGCGACATTTTAAATGGCAGTTTTGGATAGCAAAAGGTGTCCTTTATAAGATTGCAATCCAAACAATTTTAAGTGAAAAGGAAAAGTATTTTCCATGACCTTTCTTTAGCAAATAAACAATACAAATAGTTTATTTGGCTTTGCTTTCCCCTGCGTTTTCCCAGTTTACCTTCAATCTAAAGAGACCCTAAATGTTTACATCCAGAATAGCGTTTTAGTTTACACAATCTCTTAACATACGATCCATCATGTTTTACAGATCTTTACCAATACTTTATAATTCATAAGAAAATTTTACTAATACCCAAAAAATAAAAATAAAAATAAATAAATAAATAAATAATTGTTTACCTTTTTCAGTTAGCCAAACATGACAGAATGAAACAATTTACTTGTGTAGGAATTTACATAAGTAGGTTTTTTTTTTATTTTACCAGTACCCAAATGGGCTAATGGATCATGCTAATTGGACGGCCTAGGTGGAGGTTTGCATGCCATATATGCGTTGGTATGTCAGTAAAGTTCCCTTGGGTACGGTAGACTCACACCGTAGTTCTGGTCCTGATTTTAGAATCGACGTTGTTTGGAATGAGTGGTCATGTCAATTGAAAGGAATGAGAGAGAATAATTGAGGATGTAAAGAAAGATGCCTAAGACTTCTAAGCAATCCACACGGCTCATTCTCCTCTTCCGGAAAATCCAACCCAAAACAAGCCAAAAACAAGTGAATGAAAGAGATCTTTATGAACTTTTTGACGTGTGGTGGATAATGCCTATAATTTGCACGGACCTCACTCAAGAGTACATTATCCAGTGGCTTTGGCACTGTTTTTAGATCACTCTTGTAATGCCACGTGTATAAGTGGACACTGAGATGGTGGGAATCAACGTCAGAGACGCGTGCATTACACACGACAGTGAAATGCAAGTGGGATTGGAGTGCACTTGTGTGAGTATTCTTTTCTTCTTCTTTTTTTCTTTTTTTTTTAACTCTTGCATGATCACATGTTGAGATGTGACACACGTGTGAAGATCCAAGCTGCTCATCTGGTGGGACCCAGTGAGTAGATGACCTGGACCAAAAATTTGGGCCAATCCATTGATCAGCTGGGCAACACCTGTAAAAAGGAAATTGACCAACAGTCCACGTTTGATGTTCATGCGTGGCCCAGCTCGGTCTGATTTATTCCAGGGCATCCACAGTAGGTGTCCTGCATGATCAACGTCTTGGATCTCAGATAAGTGTGCCACGTTGAAAGTGTGAAGTGGGAGTTGTATGAGGAGTGCACTCCCTCGAGCACTGATCATACTCAACGTCAAATGTAATGTTTTCTGACTCACAGGTACACGTGGCGGACATATTTCAACAATCCAAACCCTTCATATGATAGGCCTCACATATGATTTGGAATAGCCAAAAAATTCTCATGCATTGGAATATTTCAAATCTTTGATCGTTGAGCTATTTTTCTTCGAATATGGTCCCGTTTCCTCAACCATCTTTCATGGCACACTGATCGAAAGATCAGTATCTTTCTATCCTGAAGACTGTCAAGGAAGCCCCTATCACCTTTGGATGTCATCACATCAACGGTTTGGATAGCCCAACCATGACCTCACATGTACGGAATCATGCATGTTCGTTTGCTGGTGAGTAGGAGTTTCCATGATCCCTTTTCTCCAATAATATTGAGAGGCGGTTCTACACGTGACTGTGATGGAAATGGTATAAATCTGTTGGAAGTTAGCAACAGGCGACAATAGCGGTGTATCAATGGGCCCGGATCGGGCCTGAAAATCAAAACTGAAAACAATCGGCCCGAAGCAGTTCAAAATCCGGACCGAGGCCAACTCCACGCCCGCCCCGGCCCATTGACACCCTCGTGCGAGACGAAATTGCAATCGAACAGCTTTTATCAAACTGAGTAAACTCTGTTGGGCTCACCGTGAATGTTTTTGGTTTATCCACGCCGTCCATCCATTTTTCCATATCATTTTAGGGGTTAAACCCAAGATTGCAACATACCAAAATTTCAAGTGGACCATACCACAGGAAATAGTGCAAATAGTATTTCCACCCTTGAAACCTTCCTAGGTCCCACAGTGATGTTTATTTGTCATCCAAAGTGTTCATGAGATCCCACAGACATGGTTGAAGGGAACAAAAAATGTCAGCTTGATCCAAAACTTCTGTGACCCCTAATAATTTTTCAACAGTGGACGTTCAATTCACACTGTTTAGTGTGGTACGGTCCACTTGAGATTTGGATAATATTATCTGGTAAAATGGATGGAAGGAGCGGATAAAATATATAAATTACCGTTGGGGGCCCACAGAGTTTTCTGGGTTACTCAATAAGCAATCGGCTTCCTATAAAATTTAAATTTGGTAATAAAAGGGAAAGCAGTGTGGAATTTAGTAGACCGTGTCGTATATATGGCACATGTTTCAATGGTCACCTGGGGTAGCATAAGAGGACCACTAGTAGATAAGATAATACAAGTAGGGCCCATGGTCCATCATCTAGACCATTTATCTGATGGGGAGCAATGGCGCAATCTTCCAATCGATATTCTGCCTTTTCTTCCACTGAATTTGGACCGTTGGTGTATCTGTTTTTCAACCATTTATTTGAAATCAAACAATTGGAAGGATAGGATTATACCATTGAGTAGGTTTCTGGGTCATGATCCGTTCAAGATGGGGGACATCAGATCAATGAAGTCAATTAGACTTTTATAAATACTTGAAAAGTGCTTAACTATATATTTAGCTCACAATTAAATATTTTCTTCCACAAATATTCCACCGAATTATTCAGTGACAATTTTTCTCATTGTATTTTGATGAGAGTTCTTTTAATGTTTAGGTGGGCCCACCTACAATTTTTGGACATTATTTAGATAGGAGGGGCACATGGTGGATTTATTTTTTTTTATTTTTAAAACACACGGACACACACTCATGCCATAGTGGGATTTCACCACCTATGAATATGAATGCTCGAACCCTTGATCGGGTGTTGAAATTCCTAAGAGCCTACCGCCCGTGCAAGAGCAAGGATCCCACAGTGGATTTGGCATAGGTAATCAAAATCCATAGTCATTAATTTGAAATTTCATTCATCGCCAAAGATTAGCAATTGCTCACTAATTCTATGAATGACCTCTGAGGCTTTTCTTTTCTGCACTTACCCCTATCTAGGTTGGCTCGCTCCGTGACACACTACGGCTGGAGCCTATGCTTGCTCTTTGGCTTGATCACCGTCGATTCCTAGAATTGGCTGGCCCAACTCGACCTAGTCACTGGGTCATGAGAAATGGGACCAAAAGAACTCACGCCTGGTTTCTTGACTCAAAGTGTGGCTCAGTTGATCCATACGAGTCAAGACGAGTTGGGTCCATCTTTAAAGGCAGATTTATAACCGTTGATAGATTAATTAAATAATTTTATAATAAGAATAATAAAAACTAATTTGATTTGTATCAATGCATTATATTATAGTCAATCACATTGTGCTTGTGGACACCCTGGCCAATTGCTCAAGTGGTAGACCGAGTGAAAGATACCTCCTTTCAACACTAAGGTCTTGGCATCGATCCCTAGTAGGGACTAGGGGCAGATCAGCTAACAGTGAAGTGTGAACTGAAAGTGGGGTGTACTAACAAGCTAACAGAAAAGGAAGAAAAATATAAAGCAAACATCGTGCTTGTTGGAGTTTTCTACTTTCATTGTTGGGCCCAAACTCAAATGAAAGAGTTTCGTATCAGGTTGGCAGTCGGCATTGAACCTCTACTGTTATATTCATTGTGAATCCAAATGGAGCAGGAGTCATGTAACCAACCCTAATTATGTTAGATAAGGATTAGATGATGATGGTGTTAATAAGAATAATAAAGAAAAATCTTTCTTCAACCCACCTAGTTAACCCACCAGGTCCCAGGTTGACCAAAACAAGTCCCAAGCTGAGTGTTAGTTGTATATTAAAAAAAAAAAAAAAAAAAAAGAGTTTTTGTGGGAAAAGTTTTTGTGAATCTTTACTACGAATTTTCAATTGGCTGTCATATTGCTAAAAGATTGTCTAATGGCAGATGTTGTTGATTCAATTAAATAAGGTCACACGTGTGAACAATGGCATAGATTGGTTTTTTGTGGGTGAGTAAGATATACCGGTATGCTTGAGTGACTAATGCGCGGGCATTTTCACACCAGGCTTGAGTGAGGTGGCCTGTGAGATGCAGAGGCACACTTGGGGTGGGCAGCCTGTGTGAAGCAGGTAAAGGGATTAATTCGTCATACTTTAACAGTTCAAGCTTTTAGAGCGAGTGGTTTTGTCCTACATCAATGACTCGAAAGTTTAATTGAATCACTAGTGTTCTCCCTACATCAAAATGGAAAAATTGAAAATGAGACACAAGTCCACTTATATATCCTCTCAATCACTGGTTTGCACTCCGTTAAGGCATAATTTGGACCATTGTCTACCCTAAATATAGTCTATTTTGGGGTCATGATCCGAGGTCAATTTTTTGATTGAAAACTAGCTAACATTGGGCCATCATTCAGGACCAAATCTGACCGTTCACTAGGGCCAGATTTAACCATAGATGCGAGCTGTTCTTGGGCTCAGATATAAAACAATTAGGGACCAGATTTTGATTTAGTTTTAGGGTTGCATTTTAGCCACTGATAAAAAATTTTGAGCCTTCATGGGTCCATTTCCGGTTATTAAATCTAGATATTCTAGATGTGCAATAATTAAGCCCAAACAGCGTATCATACTCCAGAGAGTTAAATTATGCAAGCGGAAGACTGTGATAGTATATATAACATATGTAAACTGTTGTAAGTCTCCAAAATGTGAACATGTTACCAGGTTAAATATATACATGTATATTCCAAAAATGAACAAAAAGAGTATACATGAGTACTCCAAAAGTGCAAAATGACATGTATGGACCACCTATCCTGATCCGAGGGTGAATTTGGGTTGAAATCTAATGGTCAGAAAGCTAAGAAACATCGCGCAAGCGACACATTCTAGATTACTTAAAATTATATTTAATTTTTAAAAAATCTTCGTTTTCTCACTCTCTTCACTCTGAACTCAAGGAAACAGTCTCAGTACATCGTTTAGCCTTAATTTTCGAGGAGATAGTCAAGTCCAACTAGGCGGTCATACTGATCTAAGTTCATCGCTATCAGACTTTTGACATGTGGTCTAGATCCAATACGGAGTTTCAAAGTGCTCCCGAGAGCAAACGGGAATAGAGATTGATCCGGAATTTTAGGATAGCATAGCGTTACTGATTATATAGGTTTTGGGTCTTACAGATCGTATTTAAAGTGGTTGGTGCTTATTTCACAGGTAATCTAGTGTAGCGCTAGTTAATTCACGTTAAATTTCTAAAGAATTTCGTTCTAAATGATTTCTTTAGCTTTGAAATTGAGCTTTAAGAGTGTTATGGTTAACCTATTGCCTAAGGACTTCTAACTCTAGGTTAGCAAAAATTCAGGGAGTGGAGCTTATGCTCGACCTCCGATTTTCAGGGCATTACAGATGGTATCAGAACATAATTTGGATTAAACTGGATCTGGGTTATAATAATACGACGCACACTGACGCACTCTAACTTAGGAAGGGAGCGATGGAATCTAGAAACCATATTAGCATCCCAAGTGTCACCGGCCAACGAGATTAACTACCGTAGAATAGCCCATACGTAACCGAGACCATGTAAAATGATCTCACATCTCCACTTCTATTCACTCAAGCTTCCGTCTTCTTCTACATTTTACACTCATCATGTAAGACCCGTATCCTAATCCGTACTGTTCCGTCGCTTCCCGCGATCCTTCTCGTCAAATTCCGACAATCCGTAACCTATAGTTGACATTACACACGACCGTAAGTCGTATCCTATTCATTTGAGTCAGATTAATCCAAGACTTGTATCATTGCGACCGCACCGTCACCGCGGTTCCAACGCCGTAATTCACGCACCGATCCGATACCCAGACGAAGAGATGTGAGCTAGCGTTTATTTTTAGAAAATGCCACGCGTTTACATTTTTAAGAGAATCTCTACAATGTGTTAAATCAATCCCATCAATCACTTCATGTCAAGTACAAAGCAACCATGCTTTCTTTCTCCACAAGCCAAGCAACCACCAAATCAACTCTCATGTCAAGTACACCATCACCTCACCCATCAGTCACATTCATCACCCATCTTTCATATCTCCTTACAACCCTCTCTCTCTCCCTCATTTCCCAACACCACTTCCAAGCATGGGAGAGCATCCCACATCCATGCATTTCCATGAGTGAAAAGTGCATGTTGGTGGCCCACTTCCCATCCCAAATCTCCCATCCTAGTCATCCATCTTCTATCTTCCACCATCAAAGTGAAGCACTAGGAGGTTGGCGTTCCAACGGACCGAGTAGATCATAAGGTGGGTGCTTCTATAGGATAGTTTACATATTTTTACGATGGGCTAAGTGAGGCCCACCGATCAATGGTGTGGATCTCACTTGGGACCTTAAGATGTGGCCAATGGCCCATCTTGATCATCAAAACTATTCCATGATGGGGCCATTCTCCATGGACCCCATCATGATGTTTACTTTCTTGCATAAAGAGGTCATCTAGACCGTCCATTTTTTATGGAGAGGGATCTCCACCGTTGATCTTTTATTTGAATGGCCCATATGCAATGGGACCCATTGATGTATGATTGGATGGTTGAACGGAGGGCCCATAGTATCGGGGTCCCTCCATCACACGTGTGTCCCACTTTTCTCTCTCTCTCTCCCTCTCATTTCTTTTATTTTCTTGTATTTTGATGAGGCCATGTGGCCCACTTGAATGAGCCCCACCATGAAATATGTATTTTACCCAAGCCCTCCACGGGTGGGGCCCATCTTAGATGCACCGTCCCTCTTGTAGTGGCCCACCTAAAAAAAAAAAAAAAAGAAAGAAAAGAAAAGGGAAACGTGGACGTGGAAAGGAAACTCAAATATTAGCTTCATTTTTTTAAGCATAGGAGAATGCCCACCCATATAGGCCCCACCTTGATGCATTGAGCCAATCCATGCCGTCTATTCCGTTCCTCAGATCATTTTAGGCGTTGAAACAAAATATGATGCCAATCTGATAATCAAACAGGCCATACCATAGAAAACTACGATTTTTACCATTGAAATTAGTTAGGACACACTTTAATCTTATTTATTCGCCAAAATATATTGGATACTGGACTCTTTTGGACGGTCTCGAGCCATGGAGTCCAATGGCTGGGATGGATTTTTCTAATGTGGGCCCTACCCTAGAAAAATCCCAGGAAAAATGGGTTTCCAAACAAAAAAAAAAAAAGAAAAGAAAACAAAGCATAGCAGCTTCATCTGCTGCTGTCAGACGCCCAGCAGGCGGGCGGACGTGCGGACACCAAGGGGGTCCCACGGCTAACCGTGTGGGCCCCACCTTGATGTTTATTTTCCATCTGACCTGTCCACAAGCTGGCTCACTTTCTGAGGTGGGCCCACCCCAAAAACGAGGCCCATCCAAAGCTCAGGTGGCCCACACCACAAGAAACAATGGCAATTGAATCCTACCATTGAAACTTCTTTGAGGTCCACAGAAGTTTTGAATCAAACTGAAATTTGTTTTTACCTTTCACCCAGGTCTACCTGACCTTATCAACGGTTTGGATGGCAGGAAAAACCTGATGGTGGGCCACACACGTGGATCCCACCATTGATGTATGTGTTTTATTACACCGTCCACAGCCGTGGGCGATGGAGCCCCTTGGACGGTGATGCATGTGTTATAATCTCACTGTCCAAAGACAGTGAGACCCGCTATGATGCGTGTGCGGCATCCCTTCTGTCCATCTGTTTGGTGACCGGCCCACCATGATGCATGAGTTATTGTTCACTCCCCAAGTGCAGGGTTGTGATGTAGTAATAACTCAGTAAGACCGAGGTCGAATCCCAAGGGACTGATATCTGTACATTATTTAAAACTAACTGGAAATAGAACTAGAATGAGATAAAATCTGAATTGAATTATAAATTGAGGAATAATTGTAAACTATTAATCTAAAACTTATAGGAGAAATCAGAGGTAAGGAAACTAGGGATTCAGAGGATCCACTTGTAGAGATCAGGGAGATCTTATGCCTGTTTTATGGAAATTAACTGAACTGTCATTGATCTAGTTTTCAAGAGATGAAAGGTATATGAATTAGAATGAATTCCATCACCAAACCATGCCTGAGAGACTATGGCAAACAACAGAATTAAACTAATTACTAACCAATCACATGTATGGAGGTTAGGAAGGGTACCGACATTCGACCATGCCCAGGAGACTATGGTGAACAACAGAGCTTCCTGACATCATAAACATAAAGGAGAAAAGAAAACATTCAAAGCCATCGCAGACCCACTGTAATTTCAGTCACAACAGACCATTAAAGACTAAAAAATTTCCAATATTAATCAAACTAAAATCAACTTCAATTCATGTATTCAAATTAAATTAAAATTATAAAATCTCCCATCTCACTACAAGCCTCACCTCCTAGCCCTAGCTAAGAGGTTTAACCGACCATGATGATTAAGCTAATCTTAATAAGGAAAAGAAAAGAAGGAAAAAAATAGAAGATAGATGAAAAGAAGGAAAACACCCTGCTCTTCTCTCCACGTTCGTGCCCAAGCTGAGGATCTTCCTCCCCAGGTCTGAATAAATTGCTCCCCACGTCCAAAACCCCCTTATATAGCTGCTGGAGTGGTGAAAATTGGACTTGAATCGGATTTGGAAAGCTATCGCATGCGCAGCGAAAGCCTTTTCGCAGCCAAGTTCAGTGCCTCAAAAATTACTACTTTTCTCGTTCAAATTCCAACGAAATACCATACCTTAGGACTTTCTTGGGTCCTCTACATGATAGACGGTTCAGATCTGCCATATGATCAAAGATGGTGGGCCACAACCTCCTGAAAAAGTCAATTTTCGTAGATGTACGAAACCTTTCGCACTATTTCGCTGTTGTAATCGGTGGGCCCCACAGAAGCATTTTCTGGAAAATTCACCCCGTCCATTGGATTCAGGACGAAATTTCAGTCAAGAATGAGTGATTTTGAAGGTCCATTGACGCGGCCCAGAGAAGATATCATAAAAGGATCAATTTTAAACGTTGTAGAGCAGCCCTTTTGTGGTCTCTGTATCTTACACGTGTGCGTATACGGATACAAAGTATCAGCTAGGTTTTATAGTATTCCCGGCTATCTACACGGTGGATGGTGCAGATCATACATACATGCGAAGGGTGGGGCCCACAATCAATCGTAAAAATAGACAGCATCCGTTTGACGGAAACAGCATTCGCTATTTTTTGGAAGGTGCGGGTCAGCGCTACTGACCCGCCTGCATCAGTTCTGGTGCACGGTGAGTGTTCATGTGTTGTGCACATGCACTCACCTCAGTGGGCCTTACCTTGATGTTTACCAGAAATCTACACCGTCCATACTATTTCTCATATTATTTTGACCATAAATAAGAATTTTAATGCAGTTCCAGATATCAGGTGGGCCCCACTTAATGAATTAAGGGGCTGATCAGTCCGTTGGCCCAATTCCAGATATCTTCAATAGCAGAAATTTGATGTGTACGATTCATTTATGGTCCTCAGGCTATGTATGAAGTTTCAATCTGATCAGATGGTGAGAACCTTGTGATCTTGCATTCTGAACATTTTTCGGGCCCCTACTTAACCCGAATGGCCTGGTTTCCTCAGATTTTGGCGTGTACTTTCCTCGATCTCGGTCCCCTGGAGTCTCATACAATGCCTTGGTGATGCCCGAGTGTTAAATCCAAGCTTTTAGCATCCTTTGTCATCTCAAGCTCATAAATTAAACCTGCAGCATAAACACGATTAAATCGGCCGTTAAACAATATTATGTTCATAAATCCAGGCAATATCTGGGGTCTAATATGCACTATTTGACCCTCAACAGTTGTATCCTAACCGTCCATCCATTTTGAGAGCTAAAGAATGAGCCAGATCCTTAGCTCATGTGGACCCCCACCACGATGCATGTGTTGCATCTAAAATGTCCATTTAATTTTTTTTAAATTCATTTTTACGGTTGAGCTAAAAATGAGCGAGATCTATAGTTCAAATGGGCCCACTTTGGTATGTGTATAGGGCCCATGTTGATCCATTTATGGCTATTCATTGGGGCCCACCTTGGTGGACATATAAGGCCTATGGGATTAAGCCCATTTGGCATGCATAAGGCCTATGGGATTAAGCCCATTTGGCATATATAAGGCCCATGGGTTTGGGCCCATTTGACATATGCAATGCCCATGGGATCCGGCCCATTTGTTCACATATAAAGCCCATGGGATTAAGCCCATTTGATGTGCATGGGACGCAAATGGAGTGGCCCATTTGATATATTTAAAGCTCATGTGTATAGGCCCATCTGATATATTTAAGGCCCAAGTTGTGAGGCCACTTTGATGTATTTCAAGGCCCATCGATCATGAACCATTGCAATGTACATAAGGCTCATTGGTGAGGCCCACTAATGCAGCCATTTGATGTATGTAAGGCTCATGTAGTTCGGCCCATTTGATGTATCTATGGCCCATGGATCGAGGCCCAACGGATGTCCTTAGGGTCTATTGTAATGTACGTTTCTCATGGTTCATGTAATAATATTTATGGCGGGTTGTGCCTAGGGAACAATGTTGGTTTGACGTCCACATTGTATGTACAATATTGGTTAAATGTCCGCATTGTAACTCCCCTTAGGGCCCATTGATAGGCCCATACTCGTTGTTATCCATCGCCTTATAACATGCTTAGTATAATCTCATGACTCATGCCCATACGCATCATATGTATGCTTGATATGAGTATTGACTGATCCTAGCATACGCCATTGGGCAGACCATTTACGGGACTCGTTCTGAGATAGAGTGCCCTACATAATCGCGCAATACGCACTGGATTTCTGCATGATTTGACGTGTGATTCATGCATCTCGCATATGTGTGACTTGATCACTGCACGCCCTAGCAACACCAGGGCCGTGGCTCCACAGGTATATCGTGGATGGCCGTATCGGATACCGAAAATACTTAGTTCTAGCACTGTAGGTACTTAGGATGTCCTTGGATGAAAGTTTCAGAACCTTTTTGGTACTAGGAGATGCTCCAACGTCTAGACCGAGTGGATACACAAGCGTCCGAGTACCAAATACTAGTAGGCCGCATCTTCCACTGTGTCGTGGTCAGTTGGAAGGGGGTGTGGCCTTATCCGCCTGAGTGAGAGGGCTATAAGCTAGGCTAAGTTTGATCAGCTCACAAATGAGTCCGCTATCGACGAGCCGGGTAGGTATTGGCAGACTACTTGTCAGGCAGATAGTGAGGTTTATTCCCCTTGCTTGACTGTGCAACTAGGGAGGTGGCAGTCACTGCGAAATGTATTAGACCCCGATGATATTCAGAGAGGAACTGTACTGATATGTGTACATGATGAGTACCGACTTGCTTGGATTGCATTTTGCATATGACATTCGGCTATGTAGGCCTTGCATTGCATCGGTGTGGCCGATGACATTCATATCTCGCATCGCATGACCTTGGTATGGCCGATAGCATTCATGTCTTGCATTACATAGCCTTGGCATGGTTGATTCTATGGACTTACCGCATACTTTCGCATTGCTCTGATACTGTACACTTGGCGTTTGCCTTACGCACACACTTACACCACCCTCTAAGCTTTTGTAAGCTTATGTACGACAGTTGCGTGCAGGTAGCGTTGGACAGCAGCAACGCTGAGGCAGGAGTGTGTATCAGGACCTTTTGGAGCTTTTGATCATCTTATATTTCCCTTTCCGCATTGTGCTTAAAGTTTTTGATATAGTGGATATGTGGTGATGTTGTTTTGTGAATTTGTTATGCTTGTGGTTATGCTCCATTACAAAAAAAATTCACTCTGAAAATTCTCCTTGTAGGATCCCAGGATTCGGAATCTGGCATTGGATTGTCAGGAGCCGAGAATGGGGCACTACGGAGGTTGTCGGCACCGGATTCGGCAATCGGGATTCATGTGAATCCGATTTTCGGATTGGGGCATGACACATCAACCACCATTACCCAAAAATTACTCTGTATAACTTTTCACCTTCATTATACCCTCTCATATGGGCACAAAACTCACATTTTTGTGTCCCATAACCTGCACACTTCCAAATGATGGAACATTTAGGGCCCGTTCGACCAACTGCATTAGGTGAGATTAGGATAGATAGAATTGTAAAAGAAACAATAAATGCACGTGTAAGGTATTATCCTTAGATTTGGGTGTAACCCATGGTTTCCAATGCCATGGTTGGAATGTATGCAATTAATAATAAATCCGAGAATTTCCTTTCAAATTATACCTGGAATTTCATCATCATGGGATTTGAAAATCCTATCTCACACTCTCCAACACAAGGCTCATTTTTCAAAGCCTATTAAATTAATTTTAATCTCACCCCACCCTCCTTCCAAATATGTCAATTCCAATCTCGAGGCGGGCTAAGCAACGCAATCCATGTAATCAACTTAATAACCAATCAGGCCCTTAGAGTTTAGACCGAAAGTTGGTATACTTAGATTTCAAAGGATTTGACAGTGTAGGAAATTCAATAAATTAATAATGTGAATAAAGTGAACCCTAGGACTTTCTTAGCAAGTATGAGCATGTGTGTAGTGCTCAAGCACAGTGAAATTCAAGTACGAGCAACTCAATTTCAATTAGACAACTTTTGATCTTAAGCGATAAAATAATTTCTGGTATTAGAAATGATATGAAACCATCTAGCATATAAACATAGACTTTGGATTACAACTAGTGAATTGCCGCTACGCATAAGATAAGACTAAGTTACTAGTTATACTGAGGAATATAAAGGACTGATGTTGTTAAAGTAATTGGAATATAAACTTAGTTAGTTGGCTTGATTAGGTTAGAGTGAGACCTCATCCCTTCGTCGAATTCCTTTAATACTTATGGGCTTCTTTAGTAACTCTTAGGAAGTTTGCTTGACTTAGAACCAGTCACGTTTGGGGGAAAACTTATATACCCCTCAGATCAAATGCTAGGATAAACCAGCACGCCCCTTAGATTTGCCCTCCCAAGGACTTAGTACAATTGGAACACAGAGTAGAGAAATTATATATAAGTAAAGTATTCGCGGTTTGAATCGACTTCTTAATCCTGGTAGTTACCAATAAATCCAATGCTCTGATCAAGCAGAAGATCAGGATCGACCAGGATTAAGAACTGATACGACAAATTTTCTGTCCGAGCTAGGCACAAAATCTATGTATTCGGCTCAGACCTACTACACAACTTTCCTTCCGTGCTGGCCTGACTACCTATAACCAAAACTTGTTGCTTTACCCTTAGGAAATATTAAGGACATATAGCCAGTAGAGTAGCCAGTAGAGAATTAATATCTTGTCACTAACTCATACCTACCCCTGAAATTAACCACAATAGAGACTAGGCTCATTTCTATAACCACATGTGTCAATGCTTTCATGTCAAGGATAGGTCCTAAATTACACCTCGTTCCAACATACGGATCAAGACATAGATTCTTGAGCCTTGAGAGTAGAAATAAATGTTTAAAGGGGGTAGAACTTTATGAGCCCAATCTAGTTAGGTCAGCTAATACAACCGTTGGATTAGAATAGCGCAGCGGAAGCGTGGTTGGCCCCTTTCCCACTGGCCCAAGATTGAAGGTAATTGATTTAGGTTATACGTAAGGTTATGTCATTAAATAAGATCTTAATCTTCCTTAAAATGTCAATAATGAAGTCTTTAAAGAGAAATAATTAGGGCTTAAGTGTTGAACCCATTCATAGGCTTGGCCCACTCTATACGATTATAAAATCTTTTAGGATGATCTATTAAGCTATGTATAAATCCTACCTTGGACTAAGACGAGGACTCTCTTAGACCAAGACCCAAAGAGCAACCTTAGAAATAGAAAATTTGAACCTTTCAGTGGTGGGCATTCCCTAAGCTTTTAGAGTGATCGGACTACGGAGTTACCGAAATATACAACTACGAAACATTCGCGGCTCGACCCAATTCTCAATCCTGGGCAATTATCAATGGACTTACTGCTTAGCCAAGTAAAAGACCCGGATCCACCAGAGTTAGGAAGGGATACATTGAGCCTTCTACCCTGGCCAGGTAGATATTCAATGCATTGGGATTAAGCCCACTATAACCGTCTCTCCGTGTTGGTCGACCATTGTAAATGAATATCTTACTCTATATAGTTGGAAATTGTCGTCAAGACTCCAAACAGGTAAAGAAATAAATTGTAACAAACCATCAGGGTATAAGAAATGGATAAAGAAGTAAGTTTTTAAGGGGGTAGACCAAAAGGAACCAAACTAATATAGATCGTATACACCCTACCACGTATAGAAACTTAAAATCAACAAAACTTAAGCAAAAAAAATAATTAATCTTTCTTTATTACCCTTAGGCAATTTCGAGGATGAAATTTTATTTTAAGGGGGATAGATTATAACACCCCGGATTTTTGCCAACCTAGATTTAGACGTCCTTAGGCAATGACTCAACCATAGCACTCTTAAAGCTCAATTCCAAAGCCAAAGAAATCATTTAGAACGAAATTCTTTAGAAATTTAACGTGAATTAACTAGCGCTACATTAAATTACCTGTAAAATAAGCACCAACCACTTTAAATACGATCTGTAAGACCCAAAACCTGTAGAATCAGTAATGCTATGCTATCCTAAAATTCCGAATCAATCTCTATTCCCGTTTGCTCTCGGGAGCACTTTGAAACTCCGTATTGGATCTAGACCACACGTCAAAAGTCTGATAAAAATGAACTTAGACCAGTATGACTACCTAGTTGGACTTGACTATCTCCTCGAAAATCAAGGCTAAACGATGTCCTGGGACTGTTTCCTTGAGTTCGGAGTGAAGAGAGTGAGAAAATGAAGATTTTTAGAAAATTAAATATAATTTTAAGTAATCTGGAACGTATCGCTTGCGCGATGTTTCTAAGCGTTCTGACTGTTAGATTTCAACCCAAATTCATTCCCGAATCAAGATAGGTGGTCCATACATGTCATTTTGTACTTTTGGAGCACTCATGTATATTCTTTTTGTTCATTTTTGAAATATACATGTATATATTTAACCTAGTAACATGTTCACATTCTGGAGACTTACAACAGTTTACTTATGTTATATATACTATCACAGTCTTCCGCTTGCATAATTTAACTGTCTCTGGAGTATGATACGCTGTTTGGGCTTAATCTCACTCATGTTTAATACACTAACATAGACAACATTCAATCATAAGCATTTATGTTGCATAGGTGATGTTTTGAAACTCGGGAGTGGAGCTTATGCTCGACCCTCGATTTTCAGGATATTACAAATATGGATAAATTTGAGTTCGAGATCTAGGGACAGACCTGTCCATTCCTCTGGGCCAAATCTAACCGTTCCTTCTTGGGTCAAGCCCAGCCGTCAATTGTGGATCAATTTTTAGGGTCAGGTTCTACGGACCTGATTCAATATTTACCATTGAATATAATCAATTTTATTTTGCATATCTGGATTAAATCTAATCATTCTTCTGGACCTGATCAAACCGTTGGTATGTAGCCATATCTAACTATTCCTAATGGGCAAAATCTGACCATTGTTTTGGTATATGAAATAGAAGTTTGGGTAATGTACTTGGGTAGTAGATCACATGACAGTCCTCAGTCCTAATCTAGGGACGGAATTGATTATGTTAGTCGGAAGCGGATTGCTTACTAAGTAACTCAGTACACTATTGGTATTGAGTAAACTCTGTGGGCCCATCATGATTTATGTATTTTATCTAATCTGTCCATCCATTTTGCCAGATAATTTTAGGGCTTGAGACAAACAATGAAGCATATCCAGAGTTCAAGTGGACTACACCATAGGAAACAGTGTGAATTGAATGTCTACCATTGAAAATTTTTTGGGGGCCACAAAAGTTTTGGATCAAGATGATATTTTTGTTTTCCCTTCATCCATGTTTGTGTGATCTTATAATAACTTAGAAATCATTATTCCCATTGTTTCATGTGGTGTGGTTCACTTGAGCTTTGGATATGCAGCTCAACCCATAAAATGAGTTGGAAAAAAGGATGGACAACCATGTACTTCCTCACAATGATAAAATCATACTGATTTTGTGCGTAATCCGATTTCATGTTACTCATCAAAATGACTTTAATCAAATAAGTTTTCAAATTTGGTTAGAGTCATGGATTAATAAATACATATGTCAATTAGATTTTTTTCTTTATGAAATTATTTATAATTATTTCTATTTGAATTATGGAAGACATGTTTAAATTTATTAATTACTATTAATTTGATGTTGGTTTATAGTTAATTTTTTGTCTTTACTAGTTTTTCATCATAAAAGAAATTTTAGATTAATTAACCCACTTATATGTCTCACCAAATGATTGATTTAATGTAAGAATTGACCACGAGCTTTATTAAGGTAGGTTTATCCCGATGATCGATCTTATACGAAAACTTTATATGTTGTTTAATGATTTTTAAAGGATTTATTACTCCAAGCACTATAGTGCATGATTACCCAATTATCGGCTATAAACAAATTACAAGTTATCCAAACACAAATAATTATTTACCTGTAACCAAATTACAATTTAATTAAAGTCAAACAGAACAAACTATAAACACTTTACATGTCATGCCCCAAACTCAAAAATTGATTTCACAGGAATCCCGATCACCGAATTCGGTGTCAACAGCCTCCGTAGTGCCCCATTCTCGGCTCCTGACAAACATATGCCAGATTCCGATCCTAGGATCCTACAAGGAGGATTTTCAGAATGAATTCTTTTTTGTAATGGAGCATAATCACAAGCATAACCAAGTCACAAAACAACATTACCACATATCCACTATATCAAAAACTTTATGTACAATGCGGAAAGGTAAATACAAGGTGATCAAAAGCTCCAAAATAGATAGATGCACACTCCTACCTCAGCGCTGCTATTGTCCAACGCTACCTGCACGCAACGGTTATGCATAAGCTTACAAAAGCTTAGAGGGTGGTGTAAGTGTTTGCGCAAGGCAAACGTCTAGTGTACAATATCAGAGTAATGCGAAAACATACGGTAAGTCCATGAATGCTATTAGCTGTACTAAAGCTATATGATGCAAGGCATGAATGCTATCGGCCATACCAAGACCATGCGATGTGAGGCCTATGTAGTCAAATGTCATATGCAAGATGCAAAGCAAGCATGCCACTACTTATCAAGTACAAACATCAATACAGTTCATCTCTGGATATCACCGGGGTCTAATACATCTCACACTGACTGCTTCCTCCCTAGCTGCACAGCCAAGCAAGTGGAATAGACTTCACTATCCTCCTGACCAGTAGTCTGCCAATACCTACCCGGCTCGTTGATAGCGGACTCATTTGCGAGCTGATCAAACTCAGCCTAGCTTATAGCCTCCTCACTTAGGCGGATAAGGCCACACCCCCTTCCAACAGACCACGACACAGTGGGAGATGCGGCCTATTGGTATTCGCCACTTGGGCGCTCGTCTATCCACTCGGTCTAAACGTTGGAGCATTTCATGGTACCAAAAAGGTTCTGGGACTTTCACCCAAGGACATCCTAAGTGCCCACAGTGGTAGAACCAAGTATTTTCGGTATCCGATACGGTCATCCACAATGTACTTATGGAGCCACGGCCCTGATGTCGCTAGGGTGTGCAGTGATCAAATCACACATATACGAGATGCATGAATCATACCGTCAAATCATGCAGCAATCCAGCACGTATTGCGCGATACTATGAGGCACTCCGTCTCATAAGGAGTCCCGTAAATGGTTTGCCCAATGGCATATGCTATGATCAGTCACCACTCATATTAAGCATACATATGATGCATATGATCATGACTCATGGAGTTATACTAGGCATGTTATAAAGTAATGAACTATCCTTACAATACAGATGGACCTGACGGCCTACACAACTAGTATGGGCCTATCAGTGGGCCCTAGGGAGAGTCGTAATGCGGACGTTTAACCAACATTACCTCACAATGTGGACGTCAAATCAACATTGCTCCCAAGGCGTAGCCCGTCGTAACCATTATTACATAAACCATGTGGGGATCACATATTGCAATGGACCTTAGGTACATCCCGTTGGGCCTTAAATACATCAAATGGGTCGTATCACATGGGCCTTTCATTCATCAAAAGGGCCACATTAATGGGCCTCACCAATAGGCCTTATGTACATTGCAATTGGCCATAACCCATGGGCCTTTAAATACATCAAAATGGGCCTCACAATATGGGCCTTACAACTATCAAAGTGGGCCTCAACCACGGGCCACAAATATATCGAATGGGCCTCGTAACATGGGCCTCACATTCACATCAAAGTGGGCCTCAACAACGGCCACAATTACATCAATATGGGCCTCCTCATGTGGGCTTTATGAATGCCAAGGTGGGCCTTAAAAATGGCCACAAATATATATATATATATATATATATATATATATATATATATATATATATATATATATATATATATATATACATACATATACATACATGTATATGAATCATGTCAAAGGATCAACCGATCCTCACTTCAAATAATAGTGGTGGGACCCACTTGAACCACGGATCTGACTCATTCTTTAGCTCATGCCTTAAAATGAGCTTGCAAAATGGATTGACGGTTGGGGTGCAACACAAGCATCATGGTGGGGGACCACTAGCCGTCCAGCGGCCAGCTATATGGCTGAATGGCATGTGCTAATAAAACGCATACATCCTTGTGGGTCCCACGTGGGGCCCACCATAAAGCTTGTTTTCCATCCAACCTGTTAATAAGGTCGCATGGAACTGGACAGCGTGAAAAGAAAAATAAAATAAAAATAAATTTCATATGGAGAGAGGCTCAATGGCAGCCGTGCAATCACCACTGTTTCCAATGGTGTGGGCCACCTGAGCGTTAGATCACCTTGATTTTTGGAGGGGGGCCACGTCAGGGGGTGGCCCACCTAATGAACAGTGTGGATACCCAACATACATCATGGTAGGGCCCACAGCCGAGGCCGTGGGTCCCTGCTAGGACGCTCGCCCGCATGCGCAGGCGCTGCCTACGCCTCTGGCAGCAGCAGGCCTACTGCATGTGTCATATATATATATATATATATATATATATATATATATATATGAGATTTCGTGGTTTTTCACGTGTAAGGCCCACATCAGACAGATCCATCCCAGCCATTAGATTCCACTGCCCATAACAAATCTATCAAGACCAATATTGGGCCTCTTTCGGTGTGTAAAAAAAATCTGGGTAGATTTCAATGGTGATAATACCGTTTTCAATACTATGGCCCACTAGACACTCCGATCAACCTCTTTTTTTTGGCTCAATACTTAAAATGAGTTGGTAAATAGGATGGCTGGCGTGAATTGAATACATACATCAAGGTGGGGCCTGCATGAGCAGCCCACTCCAAGACTTGAACCAAGACCATATATATATATATATACATATATATATATATATACATATATATATCGATCAACCTCTTTTTTTTGGCTCAATACTTAAAATGAGTTGGTAAATAGGATGGCTGGCGTGAATTGAATACATACATCAAGGTGGGGCCTGCATGAGCAGCCCACTCCAAGACTTGAACCAAGACCATATATATATATATATACATATATATATATATATATATATATATATATATACATATATATATATATATATATATATATATACATATATATATATATATATATATATATATATATATTTGTTCCAATTCACGTTCAGCGTCTCTGGACGCTGGACGGCTTGGCCATACACATGCATATAAGGTGGACTTTGCTCAGGTGGGCCACCACTTGTACGGATGGTGTAAGTATAATACATATAAGATGGGCCCCACTCATGGACGGCTTGGATAAAATACTTACTTCATGGTAGGGTCCATTCAAGTGGGCCATACAACCTCATCATCATCACAAAATAATAAAAATTAATAAAAAGAGAGGGAGAGAGAGAGAGAAAAAGAGTGGGACACGCATGATGGAGGGACCCCGACACTATGAGCCCTCCGTTTCGAGCATCTAATTCATACATCAAGTAGGCCTCATTGCATGTAAACCCATCAAATCAAAGATCTACGATGGAGATCCTTTCTCCACCCAAATAAAATAGTATATATGACCTCTTTCAAACTAGTATTAAACATCATGATGGGGTCCATGGAGAATGGCCCCATCATGGAATGAAATCGATAATCAAGGTGGGCCATCGGCCACATCTTAAGGTCTAAAGTGAGATCCATACCATTGATCGGTAGGCCACACTTGACCCATCTTTAAAACATGATAAACTACCCTATTAAAGCACCCACCACTTCATCTTCTCGGTTCGTTGGAAAGCCGATCTCCTTGTGTTTCACTTTGATGGTGAAGATGAGAAATGGATGGCTAGGATGAGAGCTTTGGGGATGAAAATGGGCCACTCACATGCACTTTTCTCTCTCACATGAAATGCTTGGACGTGTGGTTTTCGATTGCTTGGAATGGCTTGGAAAATGTGAAGAAAGAGAGAGAGAGAGAGAGAGAGAGAGAGAGAGAGAGAGAGAGAGAGAGAGGTGGTTGTAAGAGAGGTGATGGATGTGAGTGATGGGTGAGGTGAGTAATGGGTGAGGTGAGAGATTGGTTGACTTTTGAAGCTTGCTTGGCTTGTGAGAAAGAAAGCATGAGTTACTCTTGTACTTGACATGAGAGGTGATTGATGGGATGATTTGACATGTTGTAGAGATTCTCTTAGGATTGCCAACGTGCAGCGTTTTTTCAAAATAAACGCCGGCTCACATCTCTTAGTTAGGGTATTGAATCGGTACATAAGTCGTGGCGTTGGAACCGCGGCGACTATGCGGTCGCAATGGTACAAGTCTCGGATTAAGTCAACTTCATTCTATAGGATACGGCTTAGGTTCGCGCGCAAACATCAATTATCGGTCACAGGTTGTCGAAATTCGACAAGAAGGATCGCGGGAGTTAATGGAACAGTACGGATTAGGATACGGGTCTTACATTACACCTGTAATCAGTTACAAATTAATGATTTCATAGGCACCCAAATGACCCCTTAAGGTCAGAGGGGATTCTTGTAACCTAAGGTCACTTTTAAGTAGGTTAACAGAAAGGGTAAAAAAAACAAAAAGAAAAAACCATTCCTCATTCTTATATATAAATAATATTTAATTTTCCAAGCACAGTTTCTTCCAAACATTGTCGAAATTAAGTGGAAATGACTGAATTGTAGTTAGCTTCCTTAATATCCCTAATGAGGTTTGAGAAATAGACTTGGAATTATAGTTAAACTCCTTTCAAGTCGTATTATAAGTAGTGTAGTTGATTTTGGAGCCTAGTGCCACAGACTTGCCAACTCTATAACATGCTCGTCGATGCAATACTCACGACACCCCAATGCTACTCAAGTAATTGCACGAAGTAGAAAAGTTTTACAACTCCGAGAAGAGTCACAAACATCAATTCTCTTACATAGGCATAGAAAATATCTGGAAGTATAGATATGATGCAATGTAGCATTTGTCTTACTCTTGAAACTTTATGGATTAATCGACGCAAGCCTAGGTACAAAACTTTCCTAGAGAACTTGGTGCAACATGATTATTGAATTAATGAGATCTGGACACCTGGCCAAATCTTAAAGAAATGGACAAAAGTACAACTACAAGAATATTCAAGTAGAGAGCTTGAACATTTAATGAGGATCTCAAAAGTTCTTTTTTAAAAAAAGTAGCCAAGTAAAGCATTACAGGGCGTGAACATCTTAACTTGTCCATTTCCAGTTAAAAATTCACAAATAATGGTGTGCACTTATCTCAACTATTATATACAATAGTGGAGACACCAAGTCAACAATTGAGAGCTCCCGTCATTGATCCAGTCCATTAATTAGGTCTAAATCATTTTAAATTATCCTCCACTAAGTTAACAACCAAAATCAACATCCTAGAAAGCTATATTTAGAAATTTGCACTGTTCATCAGATTAATGTAATGCTTCTAGAGTAAATCATATGCCATATCAAGTTGTGTTATATGAAGATTTCTATGATAGACTTCTCAGAGAGAGAGAGAGAGAGAGAGAGAGAGAGAGAGAGAGAGAGAGAGGCTGATTTGGTTATTGGAAGGTCAAACTCAACTTTGAGCAATTGGGTCAATCTAAAGGGCCAGATTTGTGAACAAGAGCTTAGCTCTAAAGAAATCATTATTTGGCCAGTGTGAAGTCATTGGTGTCCCTGACATGGTCTAATGGCACATCTAGTTCATAGGTGTTGGGTCTCTTGAATTTTGTGAAATTTACCTAAGCCATTTTATACTTATGAGAACCACTTGCATGTTGCGCTCTCAATATAAAAGAAGATCACGATATACTATGAAAATTTCTCATAGTAGATAAAGTAATTAAGCTCATCATTGCTCTGGGGTTGTGGCTTACATGTTTGATGTAGAACTAGGTTAGGCTTGATCGTCATGCCAATGGCTAACCTATCCATGGCTAGATAGCATTTTCTTATGTGTTGGCTCAAGCCAAGGCACATACATTAGTTATTGATGTGAGTTGGGCATTGGCATGAAATTGGGCTTAATTTGTAAATGGTTGTGATCTATATCTACGTACATGCCCAATTAATAAACAACCGGACTGAGAGACATAAGTCATAAGAGAAAATTATTTTTTAAAAGGAATTTTTACCCAAATATTCCTTAAGTATCTTATTTACCTAACAATGCTTTGACTAGTCAAAATGCCCAAAGAGTGCTTTTTGAGGAGGACCCAAAAGTTATTTTCTTTTTGTTTTCACGAAAGAAGCCAAGAAAAACATTAATGGGCCTTGTATATAAATATATGACATCTAACTTATCTTTAACCAGTTAAAAATTCACAAATAATGGTAAGCACTTAACTATTATACAGAATGGCGGATACACCAAGTCAACATTTGAGAGCTCCAGTCATTGATATAGGCCATTAAATAGGTCTAAATCATCTTACATTATCCTTCACTAACTTAATAGCCAAAATCAACATCTTAGAAAGCTATTTGGAAGTGTGCAGTGCTCATCGTATTAATATAATGCTTCAATAGCACATTATATGGCTTATTAAATCGTGTCTTATATGAAGATTTTAATGATGGACTTCTCCAAAAATTAGCTGGTCAGGTTGTTGGAAGGTCAAACTCAACTTTGAGCATTTGGGTCAATTTAAAGGCTGCATTTGTGAATAAGAGCTTATAATTATAGTCCTTGGATGTGATGAACAACTTCTGAAAAGCCTAGAGAGGATGGTCTTAATTTAAAGAAAAAGAAAAAAATCAAATCAAATGAGCCTAGCAAACAGCCTAAGCTGTGTGACCCAGCTGACTAGCTGATCACACACCTCGCGATCTACTGGGTTGCGCAACCAAATCAACAGTCCGTAATGCACCTTAATAAAATGGGTATCTTCTCCATTATAGATAAAATTTTCAAAATATTAAACTTGTTGGAAAGATAATTTAATAATATTTTATATGACACTAAATGTATTATATTTAAACCCCATTTGATATTTGAAAAATGAATCACAACAGGGATGATTGTATCAACCCATGTCAGCTGTTTTTCATACTGATGGTGCCATTGGCTTCTGGCTATGGAATATTGCTCTATAGGCCCCTCCATGATGTGTGTAATTTATCCATTTATCAGCTCATTTTAAGGTATGAGTCCAAAATTAAGGCAAATTTAAGTCTTAGGTGAACCATACCACATAAAAATAATGGTGAATGAACGCCCACCATTAAAAACTACCTCGAGCCCAATGTAGTTTTATTAACCATCCAACATGTTGATAAGATCACACAAACTTGGATGAGAGGAAACAGATAGATATCAGCTTCATCCAAAACTTTTGTAGCCCCTAATAAGTTTTTAATGGTGGTCATTCAATCATCACTTTCTCCTATGGTGTGGTCCAGCTGCAACTTAGATATTCCTCACCTTTTTTTTATCTCATGTCATAAATTGAGATGAAAAAAATGGATGGATGGCATAGATAAAACACATACATTATGGTGGGGCCCACAAGCCAAGGTAAGTGGCAAGCAACTCAGCAGTAGTGTCAGTGGGCAATCCCCATGTAACATAAATTGTTGGTACCTCCATCATTTTGTGCCTGTTTGGATACCACCAAATAAGTTACTTTTTCTTTTTTGGTTAGCTTGTTAGTACACTCATTGTATGTGCGTGTGTAAAAAAATAAAAAAAAATACACCCACTGTGAGTTCACACTTCACCATTAGCCACCCCACTAGGGAATCGACACCAAGACTTCAGTGTTATTTTTTCTATTTACAATAGTGGATAAGTAATTTATTTGAAATAAATAGGTTTGGTTTATGATCAATTATTTACCTAAAATTATATTAGCACTTCGGTTAATTTTTCTAGATTTTCTACTTTTCATATGTTGTTGAAGAGAAGCGTAAAGGCCTGTTTGGCCGGGCGGATTGGAAGGGATTGGATGGTATTGGGAGGGATTGGAAGTTAAAATGCCAGAGTTGGCTGGGCGTACCAAACAGACTGGTTGACCTGATCCCAAGATATAGCAATCTCATGGATCTTGAGACAATCCATCGACAATGCCATCATTACCTTTAAATCCCATCTAATCCACCCTAATTCAAATTTGCTTGAGACATGTCTGGTTCAAGGGATTGGAAAGGATGGGAAGGTTTAATCCCAGGATTGGCAGGGCATGTCAAACAAACTGGATATAGTAATCCTGGGATATAACAATCCCATGGATCTTAAGACAACACACTGACAATACCATCATTACCTTAAAATCCATGCCATCCACCCTAATACCATTCAATCTCTTCCAATCCACCCTAATATCATTTAATCTCTTCCAATCCACCTGGCCAAACACGCCCCAAGGAGAACACCATATTAATAGCTCAACTGGTAGACTAAGTGGAGATACCTTGTTTCAACACTTGAGGTCCTGGTATTGATCCCTAGTGGGGTGGCTAACACGGAGTGTGTGTACTAACCAACTAATCATAAAAAAAAAAAAAAAATTTAATTAATTTAAAAAAAAAAAAAAAAAGAATAAGGAGAGACAAAAAATAGGATAAGCCATTAAGTACGTTGTTTACCCGCTGTATTTATCTTCTTAATAAGTAAAAATTAAGTTTAGCTATTCATGGAAACTTAAAATCCAAACTCCCAGACATTTGGAATATCCTATTTGTGCGGCTTTGATCGTGCAATCAGGAGGTCGACGTCAATGCCACATGTGAGGAGTCGTCACCGCCCTCTTTTAGGGCGTCGTGAACCGGTAGTGGATTAGGTGCATCCCGGTGTCACTGAAGACAGTGTAGCCCTTGCCATGGGGGCCTCCTTGATGTATGTATTCTAAATCTACACTGTTCATCTATTTTTTTCAAATATTTCAGTCAAGATACAAAAAATGAAAAAGATCCAAATAACAGGTGGACCATATTATAAGAAATAGTGGTGATTGAATGCCACACCATTAAAACTTCTTAGGTTTTACCTTAATGTTTTTATGATGATTATTTGTCATCAAATCTGTTGAAAATGTTACAAAAATCTTAATGAATTTATATATATATATATATATATATATATATATATATATATGATCCCAAAACTTTTGTAGCCTGCAATAACTTTTTAACGGTCAATCACGTCCATTTCTTAAGTTATGGTCGACCTGAGATTTGGATCCCTTTAAAATTTGGGATCACCGTCTAAAATGATATGGAAAAACTGGTGGACGGTGTAAATATTGGATACATACATCAAGGTGGGCTCCACAGTAAGGGCTGCACCGTCTTTGGTGAGGCTGGGCGGTGTAGCCTGGCCGCACCTATTCCTCTCCCGCGTGAAGCTACAACGCGAGGATTCCAGTCCCATTTTTAATGAAGGGATAAAACGCTTTGACCATCTGAATGCTTTTGACAACCCGTATTATGAGAAGGTGCATGCTAAGGGTTGAAAAATGTGGGGCTCACATGCTGCACCTATGACATCCAACTTATCTAACCGATACATCCAAGCATGATGATGAAAATAATCAAAAGCACAAGCCAATCCCCTCGTTAGGTGGGCCCCACCAAAAAAACAATATACACCACCCAAATCATTCACCTTCATCATCATGGTGGATCGCATCTGTTAGGCGGATCAGATGTCAAAAACACATATGGTGTGGCCCCACAATTCTCCACTTTACCACTTCTCTAAAAGAGAATAAAAGAAGGTATTTGGGTCATTTTAACCCCTCCAAAATAAAATTTCGGTTTGTCAATGATTCACATGGTAAAAAATAATTTTTTTTGGACCATTTTGGTCCGTGGGATTAAATAGTATGAAATTGAATTATAGGGTATTAAAACTATTATTGCACAATGTTCACATGTTTCCAAAATCACAACCATTTGACCAAATATAATTCCATCCTACCTAATATCAATCATTCTTGTCCTCTCACACCCATATCCATAGCTTAATTGGCAGACTGAATGGAGATACCTCGTTTCAACAGTAGGACTGAAAGTTGGGCGGGTTCAACCCGACCGACCCATTACCGACCCGATATTGGGTTGGGCTCAGGCAGGATATTTCGAGTCCGATCTTAAGCTTGGGCCATACAAACACCAACCCGATAAAACTTGGGTTGGGCTCGGGTTGAGATCTCGGGTTGCCTGACCCAACCCGAACCCGATCAATATATAAGTTACTTATAAATTATAATTGAGTGTGGATCGTTTATGTTGAAGGCACACTAGTGATATCGAGTCTCATTTGTCCACGTCATTTCCAAGGACTCAAGTTAACAAGATATGCCAGATTTCTCTCTCCCAAATAGACTTCATATTATGCTACATGACTTTTAAAGGAGTAGTTATCTTATATTTTAGCTTATTTTTTAAAGGAAAATTGTAGTTCTTTATAATGAATAATCACATATATAATTAATAAAATTATAAATACAAAAAATAAGTCTTATATTGAAATATAATAAACTAATGTAATAATGAAAATGTTAGCATGTATATACCCGACCAACCCGATCAACCCGACCGAGCCCGCTTGGGTTGGGCTTGGGTTGAGAATTCCCAACCCGAGATCGGGTTGGGTTGAGTTAGGGTTGAGGTATAGGAACCTTGGGTTGGGTTAGGGTTGAGCACCAACCCGACCCAACCCGCCCGACTTTCAGCCCTACTCAACAGTTGAGATCTTGGTATCAAACCCTAGTGGGGGTGGCTACCATGAAATGTGTGTATTGACATGGGTGTGTACTAACAAGCTAACTGTGAAAATTATATATATATATATATATATATATATATATATATATATATAATAAAATCATTCTTGTCCTCTCCAAATACTAGATGGAATTAGCACGGGAGCAAATGTAATTCCATCCCACCAAATTCCATCTAAGCTGACCTGCCAAAAAGGCACTTAAGGAATTTTGTGCTTAAAATCACTTATATAAACACGTTACATCCATGACCTTTGTATTCTAGAATTTTCACCACAAAATCTCGGAGAATTTGCATTTCCCAACAATTGGAAATTTCAAGGGATGTCGTGGAGGATATTACCCAAGTGTCTTCATTTGTTATTTTCTAAAAGTAGTGAAATTGAGAATTGTGAGGCTCCAATGGTATTGGTATAACATCTAATCAGTCAAACATATGCAATCCATAATGATGATCATAAGAATAAAAAATTTGGCCAATAAAATCATTTTATTGGCCACACTTGTTGAATGTGGATGTTTATAAGTAGCATTCATTATTTTTTTTAATGGTTTGATCTATTATATGAATGTGTCACTATTCATTCAGACATGAAAAATCGTATTCAGTCAAACGTATTTGATTAATTAGAATAGTTTGTAAGGCATGCTAGAGTTGTTATCAACTTCAAGTTTGATTGAATTCTTACAACCTTAGGCACTAAATTAGTTGTAGGATTAGACTTACAAAGGTTGATCTAACTGTCTAGCTAGCAATATTGTAGTTGTTATGGGAAGATCCGAAGATCCGAGCTCCTGATGAATCCAAGAGTAAGTACCAAACTAATTCAACCAAGTGCATGAACAACCGAAGTGATACTTGTCTGACCTAATGTGAGCGTCCCTGAAGAAGTCGCGCGCTATGAAGGTGACATCCACACTCCGATCGAAAGTGGAGCAACCTACTTGACATTTGACAGAAGATGAATGATTCGATTACTGACATCGAGTGCAGGGAGTCCGACATCTTGCCTTGGACCCCAGAGTTTCCAAAGCGCTTAATAAGCTATAGGGGCGGAGTCATTCAAGCAGCTCGGACTAAGAAAGTGTTCATCTTCAACTAGATAAATGGTCAAGGCCAGACGAGCCGATCCGAGGTAATATGCTGAATTAGGCGCTCCAAGTGCCAAATTCGAAAACTATTATAAGAAAACGTGATCGATTACTTCGCTTCCAGATACGCATTATCCACCTAATGCGCTACACGATCCACGGATTGGGTATAATATCTCCACGATCTTAGTATCCCACGAATTGAGTGAATCATGCCGACCATAGTGGACCCAGACCGTCCGACAATCAGGTATAAATACATTGAGACCCCATTGTTATAAGGACGCAATAGCTCGGGCTCTCCTTTACTCTCTACTTAGACACAGATTCTCTTGACCTGACTTAGGCATCGAAGGGTCCCCCGGCTTAGCCAATGTCACCTTTGCCTGTTTTTGCTGTGAAGGATCAAGACGTTGAAGTGATCCACGGTTCAAGAGACTGAGGAGAGAACCGACCATATTTTGACATCAACATTTTTTGGCACCGTCTGTGGGAATCTGATACGAAAGGTCAAGTTTCTATTTTTGAATACAATGGCGAGAGAAAAGAAGAAAGCGGCAATTGTGGAACCAGAACCGAACAAGAAAATTCGCTCTTCGTCACTACTTCATGCCGAGTCAGCACCGGGGCCTTCTTAGCATTCGCGAACCGAGCGAGTAAGTATCAGGCTATGCAAAATGCGATTCAAGCCCTGCGCAATGAAGTAAACAGAATGAAGCAGCGACAAGAGCCACAGCCGCACCCAATCCAAGAGGATACCGCTCCCGAGCTGATCGGACTGTTCATAGAGGCTCACTTTGTGCCGAGGAGTATAAGGCTTGAGGCACCCCAACACTCTTGGGCGCCACATTCAGGTCAGAATCCTCCTCCAATACAAATTAGAGTCTCGGCATGAAATACCACCACTCGAGCTCCCACCAACAACTCAATTACCTTGGCCTTAGCACCTACGGACCTTCGCAATCAGCTAGAGCAGATGAGGGAAAGGAGGACTCCAGAAATAGAAGATGCCCCGGAGATTGTTGCTGAGAATAAAGATCCCTAGGAAGCGCGGTTTGCGGAACTTGATGACAAGTTTTTAACCCTGGAAAGGAAGCAACAACTGTCAACAGTTCCCGCCACGGTTCAGGCAATGATGGAAGAGACCGAACCTCCCTTCACTTCCTCCATCATGGATGAGGTGATGCTACAAAGGTTTCGGATACCTCCCGTCATCCAATATTCTGGGTCCGATGACCCTTCCGAGCACTTAGAAGCCTATCGTTCATGGATGCAGATTTAGACAGCAACAGATGCAATGATGTGTAGAAAATTTTCCATCACCCTTATGGGATCCGCTCGGAGTTAGTACCGCTAGCTCAAGCCCAATTCCATCTATCCTTTGCAGAGCTGAGCCGACTATTCCTTACCCACCCAATACTCACCTACTCACCATTAAGCAGGGACCAAAAGAGTCATTGAAGGACTACATTGCTCGCTTCAATGAGGAAGTGTTGCAGGTAGAGACTACGATGACAAGATGGCGCTTGCTACGGTGATTAGTGATCTAAAAGAAGGAAGGTTTACTTTCTCCATTGGAAAGAACCCACCGAAGATGCTAGCGGACTTTGCGGCAAGAGCTTAGAAATATACTAATGCCGAGGAGTTCACTAACGCGTACAAAAGCATGCTGGTAACCGACACAATTGGCAAAGGGAAGAGGCCTAGGAACAAAGAATCTCAACCGATTGGCAAAGGGGCAGACGACCGCGCCCCGAAATCGGAAGAAAATTTTCATTCTTATACCCCCCTAAATACATCTGCCGAGCAAATCCTGCTAGATATCCGAAGAGAGAAACTTCTGAACTGGCTTGTCTACATGAAGGCCAACTCGAAGCACCGGGACAAGCGAAAGTTCTGTCATTTTCATCAGGACCACGGTCACAATACATACGATTGCGTGGATCTCAAGGATGAAATAGAATCCCTTATTCGCAAAGGACATTTGCATCGAAACACTAAGAGAGAGAGATCCGCTCGGAAGGAAGAACGAGACCAAGAGCGACCGAATAACCCTACGGAAGAGCCAGCTGAGATCCGTACCATTTTCGGGGGCTCATCCAAAGGAGGAGATTCAAACAGAGCTCGAAAACCTACTCTCTGCAGTCCGATCCGGAACACTACGTCCATCTAACTAAGCGGCCTAGCAAGGAGCTCCGCATCAGCCCGTGTAGCCTAACTTTTACAGAAGATGATGCGCGCGGAATCCAGCATCCACATGATGATGCCTTGGTGGTCACGATGACTATAGTAAATCATAAGGTATATCGCATTCTAGTCGACACCGGAAGCTCAACCGACGTGATTTATTTCGAAGCTTTTAAAAGAATGGGGGTCCCCCGGTCACGCATCCGGCCTGTGAAGACCCCCCTGTACGGCTTTGCCGGAGAGAGAGTGATCTCCAAAGGAGTCATTTCTCTCCCAGTAACTGCAGGAGAAAGGCAACACCAAGTCACCCTTATGGTGGACTTTCTTGTTGTCAACGTGTCATTGGTGCATAATGTCATCCTGGGCCAACCCTCCCTCAATGCGATGAGGGCGGTTGTCTCTACTTATCACTTACTGATGAAGTTCCCAGCTGAGGGCAGAATAGGGTACCTTCGAGGCGATCAGCGTAAGGCTCGGAGATGTTACGCGATAGCGGTCAAGAAGGGATCCATCAAACAAGCACTTACTGTCAACATCCTGAACCTGGAAGATCTGGAGAAAGTGCCCCTCAACGAAGCAGACCCGAGTAAGACTGTTTAGCTCAGAACATCATTAAATCCTGAGCAACGAATTGAAATGCTGACCTTTTTAAGGCAACACAAGGACGTCTTCACGTAGTCGCACGCAGATATGTCTAGGATCTCCCCTGATGTTTTGGTCCATAGGCTGAATGTGGACCCAGATCATAAACTGGTGAAACAGAAGAGAAGACCATTTGACGTCAAACGCTACGAGGCCATTACCGAGGGGGTCTCCGTCCTACTCGATGTTGGCTTCATAAAGGAAGTGTATTACCCCGATTGGATTTTTAAACGTGGTGCTAGTCAGAAAATCTAACGGGAAGTGGCGGGTCTGTGTAGATTACTCAGACCTGAACAAGACATGCCATAAGGATAGCTTCTCATTGCCTCAGATCGATTAACTGATAGAGAGCACGACTGGTCATGAGTTGCTCTCTTTCTTGGACGCTTATTTCAGGTACAACTATATTGCGATGCATCCCCCAAACAGCCAGAAGACTACCTTCGTCACAGACAAGGGACTCCACTGTTACCGGGTCATGCCGTTTAGCCTGAAGAATGTTGGGGCGACGTATCAGAGGTTGGTGAACCAAATGTTCGCCAAACAAATTGGGTGCACTATGGAAGTATAAGTTGACGACATGTTGGTGAAAAGTATTAAGGCGTCCGATCACTTAACAGATCTTGGGGAGACGTTCAGTGTCCTCCGAGAATACTAGATGAAGTTGAACCCTACAAAGTGTGTTTTTAGGGTTGCATCAAGAAAATTTCTTAGGTTCCAAGTCAGTCAGTGGGGCATTGAGGCCAATCCTGACAAGATCAAGGCACTCCTTGACATGAGTTTATCTCGAATTGTTAAGGAGATACAATGCTTCATGGGAAGAGTCGTCGCGCTTGTGCATTTCATATTTAAAGCAACGGACAAATGCCTTCCCTTCTTTCAACAATTAAAGGGTCATAAGAAGGCAGAATGGACGTTAGAATGCGAGCAAGCCTTCCAGTAACTAAAGCAGTATCTGGGCTTACCCACTTCCTATCCAAGCCTGAAGAAGGTGAGCCCCTATTCCTGTACCTCGCGGTCTCGGCCTCAGTTGTCAATTTGGCCCTGATCAGAAAAGTCGGGAACAAGTAATACCCCGTGTATTATGTGAGCAAGGCGATGGTACCTGCAGAAATAAGATATCCGTCCCTGGAGAAATTAGCCCTCAACCTTGTTATTTCAGCCCAGAGGCTGCGTCCGTACTTCCAAGCTCATTCCATCGTTGTGCTGACAAACTCCCCTCTAAGACAAGTTCTCTAGAAACCCAAAGTTTTAGGATGGATGACCAAGTGGGCCATTGAACTCAGAGAGTTCGACATCCAATTTCGCCCAAGGACAGCGATTAAGGGCCAAATTGTGGCCGACTTCATCGCCGAGTTCACAACTCTGAATGCAGAAGAGATCAACACTAAAGTTGAAATGACCCCGACTGTCCCCCTAGGTGACCAGAAGGCAGTGTCGGACTCGGGATGGGTCCTCTATGTTGACGGGTCATCCAATGCCAAAGGGGCCTGAGCCGGAATCGTCCTAGTCGCACCCGATTCCACATCTATCCACTATGTGATCAAACTCGGGTTCAAGGCCTCGAACAATGAGGCGGAATATGAGGCTTTACTAGCTGGACTCAGATTGGCAGTGAGTCTGAGTGTCCAGACTCTCCAGGTCTGATGTGATTCGTAACTGGTGGTAAACCACATCTCCACTGAGTATGAAGTCAAAGAGACAAGGATGATTGCTCATCTTAACGAGGCGAGGAAGTTGATCAAAAATTTTTGGAGTTATGCTATCCAGCAAATTCCAAGAAAGGAAAACACATGGTCCGATGCCCTAGTAAGGCTTGCCTCAGTCTCAGAGGGGAAGATCCTGTGATTCGTCCCCGTTGAATTCATAGAACATTCAAGCATCAATCAGGTGGAGAAAGTCACTCCAGTGCACGCTGCACCGAGCTAGATAGACTCGATCTTCAACTACCTCACAATCAGTGAAGTCCCCTCGGACAAATTAAAAGTAAGATGACTGAGGGTTGGAGCATCTAGGTACATCATCCTGGACAGGGTGCTATATAAGAAGGGGCACTCCCGGCTTTATCTCAGGTGCCTCTGATCGGACGAAGCCGACTATGTGATTCGGGAGATTCATGAAGGAATCTATGGAAATCATTCTGGTAGCAGAGCCCTGGCCCAAAAGATACTTCAATAAGAATACTTCTGGCCGACCCTCAAGCAGGATGCGAAAGATTATGTTCTGAAATGCAACAAATGCCAACGTTATGCAGCTATGCCGAGGTAACTAGCGGAGGAAATGACCCCCATGAGCGGTCCTTGGCCATTCGCCCAGTGGGGGATTGACATCATCAGCCTCATACCTACAGGAAAGGGGCAAGTCAATTTTGCCATTTTCACAGTCAACTACTTCACAAAGTGGGTTGAGGCAGAGCTTGTTGTGAAAATCACGAAATAGAAAGTGATTGACTTCGTTTGGAAAAACATTATCTACCGGTTCGGAATTCCATGTATCATTGTATCTAACAATGGCCAACAGTTCGATAATGACAAGTTCCACGGTATGTGCTAAGGACTCGGCATCACAAATGCATATTCATCGCCTCGACACCCACATCTAACGGACAGGTGGAAGCGGTTAACAAAGTCATCAAACATCATCTCAAAATGAAATTAGAGAAAACAAAAGGTAACTGGGCCGATGAGCTTCCATTCGTCCTTTGAGCATATAGGACCACAACCCAGTCCTCCATTGGGAAGACCTCATTCTCGCTCTCCTACGGCTTGGAAGCAATGGTGCCAGTGGAAAATAGCCTTCCTACTGCGCGAGTAAAGAACTACTAGGAGGGCTAGAACTCCGAGCAAATCACAACTAACTTGGATCTCCTTGAGGAAGTCAGAGATGTTTCGAAGCTCCGATTTGTCGCCCGACATCAACAAGTGGCACGCTTCTACAATTCCAAAGTCAAGGTCAACTGGTTCCACCTAGGGGACTTAGTCCTCCACCGAATCTTCCAGAATACGGCTGAGCTGGGAGTTGGGGCACTGGGGCCTAACTGGGAAGGACCATATCAAGTGGTCCGATCAACAAAGTCGGGCTCCTACCACTTAGAAGACTTCGAGAGCCGTCAGCTCCCTCACCCCTAGAATGCCGAGCACCTGAAGATCTACTATCCCTGATGTAGTGGCCTTTAAAGCCCTTAATAAAGTGTACGCCTCCAAGTGACTAGCCTTTAAGGCCTTCAATAAAACTCACAATTCAACTTCTACACGAACGAGTTATCTACTAAGTGAAAGTCGCCCCTCTAATGTGGAGGCGAACTAGATGGGCTAGTCTCTTAAAGAAGGGGTTAGAACGTAATCTCACAAAAATTCGACATGGCATCCCCTCCAAGTCAGGGAAAAAGCCAAAAGATGACCCGACTCCCCAGTGGGGTAATCGGCTCATCAACCGACAAATGCACTGAGCAGAAGTTTCTCACCAATCGTGGGATGAGTCGAACCTAAAAGGGGTTCAAGCTCAACAAAAACTAAGTCAGGGAGGCTTAAAAGGTCTACTAAGAGGCGTTGAAAGGAGCTGACTTGTTAAGGGGTCAGCTCGGCTATGCCTTCAAATGAATCATCATGACTACGGATCAGCATTGACAATCAACAATTAGCATCAAACACCCAAAAGTTAACGAATTAACACAAGAGAAATCGTCATTAGAATGCCCTTTTCAAAGGGTCAAAAATAGTTATTCACATGCCCTCGTCAAAAGGCTAAAAAGAATTAAGAAAAAAGTCTACGTAGTCGGGGGCACCTGGGGATCGAGGGCTCGGTCCGGACAGACATCTTCAGCAAGGGTCTCTCCAGCATCGTCGGGTAGCAGGGGCTGAAAGTCAAGGTCCGGGTACAAATCTTGGACCACGTCAATACAAGCCGCTTCGCCGCAGTTGTAAAACTTGGTGGCTTTAGCATCCCTTACCTTTGAAGCCTTAAATGCGTCAACCGCGGCAGGCACTGCTTCGGCCAGAGAAGCCTCATCTTCAGTCCGTTAAGCCTTCATTGCTTGAGAGACAGCTCGACTCCGTTCTTCTGCCGCCTCGGCCTTAGTCCGTTCCATGACTTCTTCCAGCCAAGTAATCTCCTTGGCCAACGAATCTCCATGAGCCTTAACCCGCGTCAGCGTGGCCTCCGCCGCCCCACATCGGGCCTTGAGGTCATCGACAGCCTTCCACAAATGGAGCTCTCTGGCCTTCCCATCTTTAAGCTGTCGTCACAACTCTCCCATTTTGAGCTGGTAAAGAGTAGCCTTATCTCTACGGACCTCCACCTCGTTCCGGAGTGCCCCCACTTTAGCCCGAAGGGCCTCCATCTTGGCCTCTCTCTTCTCTGACCCTCGCGCTCTCTCTCGGGCCGACAGAAGCTTCGGGACAGACTGAACAAGGATGAGAGTGAGCACTCAGATGTAGTAGAGGGTAAAAAAATAAAATAAGAAAAGGTCGGCAAGTATACCGTGTAAAATACGAAAGCCATGTCATTCAAGAAGGAACTGTCCTACTTGCCGAGAAGGCGGGCTATGTCATCCTCTGTGGCATGTTTGGTCATCCAAGGCACTAGGCATGATAAGTGGTAGTCCGGCTCGAAGCTCCCACCGCTCATCCCCACCTGAGCCGAGCCTGCTTCTTACCCGGCCTCGATCCGACTTCCTGTTAAGGCTTGAACCTCAATCCCAAACTCATTTCTAGCTTTGGAAAGAGAGAACATGTCATCGGCCATCCTAATAGCCTCCTCCCGTTCGAAGGAAGAGGGTGCGACAATGCAAGGCTCGGGGGCTGCGAGGGAACGTCTGTGGTGGGGGAAACGACTGTGGGAGGAGTGAAAAGAGTTATGGTTACTGGGGCAGAGGCAATGCTTGCTGGAACCCGCGTATCAGCAAGCACCACAAGTAAAGTCGCTCGCGTATCGACAAGCACCGCAGCTGGAGCTGCGACAACCGAAACTATAACAGAGGAGCCCTCTTCGCGAGGGACAACCTGTTTTCTCCAAACAGTGGTCTTCATCCGGGGCTCGGCCCTCAACATTTCCTCTGCGGTCGGAGTGACTTTCCTCTTCCGAGTACCAGACGCATCAGACATGCCTACACAAGAGATAACAAATCAACAACCAAGCAAGTGAGCCTACAGTACCGAAGTAAGGGATTAACTTACTGAAAGATGTGGGGAGAGGTTGAGACTTGCAAAGCCCAGACAAGTGAAGGTTGGCCGCGGTGATCAGGTCTGTCCAGGAACGAAGTTCCCCTGATAGCGCCCTATCCTTGGCGATGTGGTTCTTCTAGGCTGAGTCAAGGAGTAGCGTACCCCTCGAAAAGTCTACATGGAAAAATAAGGCTCTATTTTGACTGAGGCAGAAGGAGATTTAAAATAACAATAAAATGAAAGGAAAGAAAATCAAAGTCTGACCGGTTTCGAGAATCGGGTGGGAACCCGAGTCGGCAGAGTCCTTAGCTCCGCCGCTGGCGCCTCCCATTTGCTCGTGACCCAAAACCACTTTTTCTTTCAATCCTCGTTGGAAGATGGAAGGTTCATTACCAGCCCCGACCCTTTACTGCCTCGGGTCACGAAGTAGTACCTTGGTTCTTGGCTGTCGTGCTTAACCAGGTACAAGCTCATCAACTCCTCTGGGTCAGCTCCCGATTCTCGACTTGGCGCCAGATGATGAAGAGATAAGCACCCTCCAAGAATTAGGGGTGAATTGCCTCGGTGCCAGTCCGAGATAAGCTGTAATAGCTCGGACGAAAGGATGAAGAGGGAGCCGAATCTCACATTGCAGCGCACAGAGGAAGATTACAACTTCCCCCTCAGCAGGGGCACCAACAGTGTCTAAGGGCCCGAGGGCCCTTATCTGAACGGAATTCGGAATCTGGAACTCCGAGCGGATCCATCCTATTTGAAACTTCGACAGAACGAAGCCTCCAGGGACTACCTCCGAGGTTCGTCTACTAGCAGGCATTCCAACGGCCTCAGAAGTAATCTGGGGGGCTCGGATGGCTTTCTTCTGACCAGCCCGTTGGGTTTGAGCACCTACCCCCTTCTATTTTTGAGGCGGAGGGTATAAAGGGACAACTTCGAAGGGACCTTCTGAGGCCTCTCTCCCGCCATCAGAGCTCCCCGGCTCGGAGTTGTCATCATACTCCCGAACAGTCTCGAGATCGGATGATATTATAAAGAGAAGTTTAAGGAACGACTAGATAGGGACTCACCGGGAGGTCACCGAAAATCGCCTCTACCAAAAATGTTTAATCGGTCGGAATCGCCTACCGAAACCTCTAATCGACCAGAATCGGCTTTGCCGAAAATCGCCTTTTTCGGTACGCGCTCTAACTCAGAATGCGAGAGAAAAGAGCAAGACTGAAGAAACTTATATAAGCTATAGAGAATCTCTACATTAATGGCGAGGAGTAATGGCCACAGTCGAATCGTCGTGAGCCGATTCCCCGAGCACACATAGTTGTTTGTCGTTGGCCAAGCCCCTGCTAGAAAGTACGGCTTCGACATCGAGTAGCGCGCTCCGATATGTGAAATGACACCCGCGTAGGAGGAACCAGCGCATGGAGTCTTTTGTGGGCTTACGTGGCGATCCATCATAGGCTGAGTGATTATTCGGAATCGTAATCGTCGCCATGCGTCCGCATGAGAACAGCCCATGGGCACGAAATCCGAGGGATATGATGCTTCAAATTCAAAAATCGTAATTACACCAGCATGGGCGGGCGATCTTCTACATGATTACTTTTCGAGTCCATAGTTAAACTCAAAGAGTAGGGGGCTTCTGTTATGGGAAGATCCGAGCTCCTGATGAATTCAAGAGTAAGTACCAAACTAATTCAACCAAGTGCATGAACAACCGAGGTAATACTTGTCCGACCTGATGTGAGTGTCCTTGAAGAAGTCGCGCGCTATGAAGTTGACATCCATACTCCGATCGGAAGTAGAGCTACCTACTTGACATCTGACAGAAGATGAATGATTCGATCATTGACATCGAGTGCAGGGAGTCCGACATCTTGCCTTGGACCCCAGAGTTTCCAGAGCGCTTGATAAGCTATAAGCGCGGAGTCATTCAAGCAGCTCGGACTAAGAAAGTGTTCCTCTTCAACTAGATAAATGATCAAGGCCAGACGAGCCGAGCTGAGGCAATATGCTGAATCAGGCGCTCTGAGTGCCAAATTCGAAAACTACCATAAGAAAATGTGACCAATTACTTCGCTCCCAGATATACATTATCCGCCTGATGCGCTACACGATCCACGGATTGCGTATAATATCCACACGATCTTAGTATCCCGCGAATTGAGTAAATCATGCCGACCATAGTGGACCCAAACCGTCTGACAATCAGGTATAAATACATTGAGACCCCATTGCTACAGGGATGCAATATCTCGGGCTTTCCTTTACTCTCCACTTAGATCCAGATTTCCTTGACCTGACTTAGGTATCGGAGGGTCCCCTGACTTACCCAGGTTCACCTTTGCCTGTTTTTGTTATGCAGGATCAAGCCATTGAAATGATCCACGGTTCAAGAGACCAAGGGGAGAGCCGACCAGATTTTAACATCAATAGTAGTGATCATACGATTTAAGAGTAGTTATTCAATGAAAATTTTTTACTTTGTACTAAAGACTTTTCTTTCAATGGTAATCGTGATTATTATGCTTTTCAGTAATGCCAAAGATAAATGAATAATATTAGAAATAAAGGCTAATTGTAATTTTATTGATTTATAAAATTATAATTACAATTGATAAGAATATAAAGTAAAGAAAATAAAAGATAAATTACCTACAACTGTAAGTATACGTAAACAATCAAAGCGTATGGCCCGTAGAATGTGACCTATGTGATATTTCAAGTATGAATTTGATTGATCGGAAATCTAACGGAAAAGTCATGGATGTTTAATCTACTCCAACATTATATTGCCACAATAAAACTTGACAATTACATATAAGTAATACTAAATTTCAAACTTTTTATAGTAGCTACGGTAAACAAAAGTGGATGAATTATAAGTAAAAGTAAGAGAGAGAGTGTTACGCTATGTAGGGAGTTCGTATGTGATCTCTTTTTTTCTTTTTCTTTTTTTTTTATTTTCTTAAAAAAAAAAAAACCCTCTTATTTTGTAACTCCATGTAACTTACGTGAAAACATCAATTATTACTGAAAATATTCTCTTTTTAACACGATTGTATACGATGGCATTGTCATGTCCATTCAAATTTTGGTATATTTGGCATTGGCAGGTTCTATGTAGCTTGCTAAGTACGCCGCTTAATCACATATGCTACTTGGACGGTAATCCCATATCCTCTTTACAGGGCTTTTTATTTTTTATTATTTTTTATTTTTCTACACCGAGACGTGTATACAAAATTCAGCCATTGTGATTTTGGCAAGATACGTGTTATCCAAGGAGGTGGATTGAGAGATATTTTTGAGGGTGCAAGTGAGGTTGATACGTGGCCGCATCCAATGAACTGCATCGGATGCGTAAACAGATAGGACCTGACATATTTTGGACGCAGATTATACACCGAACGGTTGAATAGCGTGCTCTCTGCTAAAGTGACGTCACCAAGTTCCTCGGAATGGGCAGTTATGTGGGCAGCCCCCCACCCTGATGTATCTGCACATTTAAATGGCCTATTCCTTTTTTCAAATTATGTCAAGGCACCCAAATAAAAATAAGGTTGATCGAACGATCATATGGATCACACCAAATATGGCTCTTGCATTCAATGCAATTGACATTTAATACACTTTATGTATTTGAATGCAACCGAACTTATTATTTAGTGTGGTCCGCTTGGGTATTAGACCTATCTCATTTTTATGCTCATACCTTAAAATAAGCTGAGAAAAGGGACTAATGGTTTTGATGCACAGACATATTACGGTGGGCCTGCCCGCAGAACTGCCCGTTTGGAGCTAGGGACGGGCGGGGGTAGTACGCAATCCGCGTCCCATATTTTCTGCTTGTCTCGTAATCTTGGTGGGGCACATTTATTAGATGGTTGGGATGTCATGAGCATACCACGCAGACCACACTTCTTAATTCTTCACTTCAAACAAAGGCGTTTTAAGTAATTTCACCCCGTAAAAAGTCTCATCCTGTGACTGCCTTTTATTTTCCAATTACAATTCTGATCTTCTAAATCTTCGAGAAGGATGAATCACTGCCATTTTTTAGATGGTGTAAAACTAACAACGTAGGTACCGATAGCCCGAATATTATAAATGTATTACATCCATCACCTCTGCAATTTCCTTCCCCAGCACTTGTCTTCTGATTTCTTCCTTCCACACACCCATCATTTTTTAATCATTTTCTTGACTAAAATTCCAAATAAAAAGGAAAGAGAGACCGCTCCAGCTATCATCACCACTACCCTCCGATCTCTCTCTCCCTCTCTCCCTCTCTCCCTCAGATGTGACTGCCTCTTTCTCTTTTCTCTGCCCAAAAATCAAACCCAAAAGTAAATGAAAGAGAGAGAGATTATTGCATGGCGACAACCCAAATCAGGCCAATACGAAAGCGATTTTCATTCCATAATTCATCCTTTTTATACCCAATCAACCACAACCCCTTCATCTCAACCCCACTCTCCTCCAATGGCTGCTGACGCCTCTCCCCAATTCCGCGATGCTGAATTCACCGACTTTCGCGACGCTGCTCAGATCAGCGTCTCCCACGATGGCCTCTACTTCTGGCAGTACATGGTCGCTGGTTCAATCGCTGGCTGTGTCGAGCACACTGCCATGTTCCCTATCGATACCCTCAAGACCCACATGCAGGCTCGCACCGCCTGTGCAGTCCAAGCCGCCGCCCCCACCCTCCGGCAGGCCTTCCAATCTGTCCTCAAGCTCGAGGGCCCCACTGCCCTCTACCGTGGGGTCGCTGCCATGTCCCTCGGCGCTGGCCCAGCCCACGCTGTCTACTTCTCCGTCTATGAGTTCTGCAAGGAACGCCTGTCCGCTGGCAACCCCAACAATTCTGCTGCCCATGCTGCATCGGGCGTCTGTGCCACCATCGCCAGTGATGCTGTCTTCACGCCCATGGACATGGTGAAGCAACGCCTGCAGCTGCGGAGCAGCCCATACAAGGGTGTCTTGGATTGCATTGGCCGTGTACTGAGGGAGGAGGGCTTTGGGGCTTTCTATGCGTCGTACAGGACGACAGTCCTGATGAATGCACCCTTCACGGCTGTGCATTTCGCAACGTATGAGGCGGTGAAGAAGGGGTTGATGGAGGTGTCTCCGGAGAGCGTGTCCGATGAGAGATTTATTGTCCATGCTACTGCAGGGGCTGCTGCCGGTGCGCTGGCAGCCGCGGTGACGACGCCGCTCGATGTTGTCAAGACCCAGTTGCAGTGCCAGGTAAATAAATGGTCTTCTTCATCCTCTTCTAATTAAATTACTTATGTTATTTTGGTCCTCTCTTGTTGTTGTTGTTTTTCTTTTTTCCTTTCCTTTCTGCACTTTTCATTGTTGTTGTTGTTACTTCTACCTGTGGGGGCTTCTTTTACTGTTTGTTGCACTTCATTGGAACGCTGTTTTAATTTCTTGAGGGCTTTGCTTTTGCTTCTTTTGGAGAAACAAACATGATTATTCATCTTGAATAATAGTAATTGATTAGGTTACATTGACAGTTCCAGTTCGCATTCTAAATAACATCCTAGAGGAGTTGCATGGTATGTTAGCGGAGTAAGATGATTTCACATGCATGATTCTTTGTGTGCATGGGATACATGTATATTAATCCTAACTGTGTGAATAATTGGCCCCACTCTAGATGGATGATAACCTCAAAAGCCTTTTTTAGAAGTTGGCCCCTACCACAGGGCTGCTTTTGGTACCCCCTATCCTCTTTATGGAGAACTTCCTGGAGGGGTGGACGAAGACCAATATTTGGTGGGTTTTCAGACGAGAGGGGGAGGTGCAGGAGGTAGTGATTCTGAAGGAGAAGGGATTTGGGAGATTGAGGGTCTTTGTATTTGTTTGTCTGAAAAGGGCCGAGGAGTTTCTGATGGTGATCTCGGCTCTTCACCAGAAAACTTTCGAAGGTCGAAATATTTCTAACCAAAGAGTAAAGTATTGTCTTAAGGCGGCTAACCACTAGATTGGGAAGAAGGTGGAGAAGAAGGCAGTTGGGCAGCAAGCTGGTGTTGGGGTGGGTGTAGTTCCGTTGGAAGCCCAAGCTCTGACATCTAATCCTAGTCTCTCTTTCAAGGATGTAGTGACTCTGGGGAGTCGGAGGGAGGTTTAACAAGAGGTGGTGGCATCTTCGAGTAGGGGGCTGCAACATGATTCCAACAACAAGGACGTTTGGCTTTAGAAAGGGAGTTTGGCTGGTGGGCCTATGGTGAATGTTGACTCCAAGGTGGTGGAGAATGCTTGGGGATCCCTTCAGTGGAGCCTGGTGGCAGAGGTTAAGGTCGGCACCACTCTAGGGGAGGAGAAGGATTGATTGTTGGAGTTGGGAGGGTTAGAGGAATGCGACTTCACTCTCAACGTCTATCAGGGATGGATGTTTGGGTGTCACTCAACCATAGATGGATATTGATAGATTACTGATTGTCGGGGTCATCTTTAACACGGCCTGGTGGAGCATCTCCGAAGGTGGGAAGATCGATTGGGGTTTGGATGGGGCAGGGCTTGGTTTCAAGTTTGGGGCATTTAGTTAGAGCTCTTAAATTGGAAGTGTTTGTGATGGTGGGCTCATGTATCGGAGAGATATTGATGGTGGATCTGGCTACGGAGGAGGTATTGCAAGTTAGGGTGTTGAGATGGTGCAACCTAGAATGACTAACTCTTACCCTATCCTCCCTCTCCCTAGACCCTTAATGAATCTTTAATGAAAATCCTCCCAACTAAGAGATTGATTTCAGATAAATCATAATTTATTTCAAATCAATTTAATCTACCCAAAATGATAAAAACATAATAATAGTAAAAGGAAATATAAAAAATAATCTTAATTGCATTTCTAAATCAACTCCATATATTCAATCACATCCCCCTCATATCTTCAATCACATCCCCCTCATATCTTCAATCACATCATTAAATTAGCCCCTCTATCTTTCAAAAATAGTAAACTGCAATCCTTGGTTTAGGCCCTTAAATTTTGTAAATAAACGTTCCAAAAATCAGTACATGTTGGGCCCTACAATGGGCTATGGGCTTATGTCATTGTTGGGCCTTATAGTGGGCCTGTAGGGGATGTGGGTCTGCATCAAGAGAATCTTCGCCAAGAAGAAATCAATCACGGCGTTGAAGATAGTTACTTTCGTCGTCGAGGAGGTGAGGGTGGTCATCAAGGTGGTGAAGGAGGTGTTTGCCGTCTAGTTAGGAAAGGATGAGGTAGGTGTAGTTGAGGATCGGCAGTAGCCGGAGAACCAGTCAAGGGTAGCAATAAGTGTGGACGTGGGAGCTCTTTCCAAGCACTGGCTATGGGCTCACGTCGTTGTTGGTCCCTATAGTGGGCCTAGGTGGGATGTGGGCCTACATCACGAGAATCTTTATCAAGAAGGAATCAATCTTAGCGTTGAAGATAGTTACTTTCATCATCGAGGAGGAAAGGGTGGTCGTCAAGGTGGTGAAGGAGGTGTCTAGTTAGGAGAGAAGGTGGGGGCAGTTGAGGATTAGGGATGACTAGAGAACCAGTCAATGGTGACAAAAAGGTGGATGTGGGATCTCTTTCCCAATAGTGACTGTGGGCTCACGTAATTGTTGGGCCGTATAACGAGAGCTTAAGTGGGCTTAAGTGGGCTTAAGTGGGATGTGGGCTTGTGTAATGAGAATCTTCATCAAGATGGAATCGACCACGGCGCCAGAGGTGGTTACTTTTGTCGTCGAGGAGGAGAGGGTGGTTGTCAAGGTGGCGAAGGAGGTGTCTGGTTAGGAGAGGAGGGGGTGGGGGTAGCCGAGGATCAGGGATGGTTGGAGAATCGGTCAAAGGGTGACGGCAACGGCTGAGCTGGGAACTCCTTCCTGGTACTCTTGCAGAGTGCCTTTTGAAGGTGGGGGCATGTGGTAAGTGATGGGCGATCCTTTTAGGGCAACTAGCCCTAGAGATATGGGGCAATTGACACGTGGTTAAGAGGCTAGGAATGAAATAATGACGGTGTCAAGGGATGGCTTGGGTAGCGGCGTGATCGACAAGCGGGTGGGACATGTCTAGGAGGATGTTTCGTTTGAGAGAGGTGAGAGACGCTCGAAGTAGGTTCGAGTGACGTTCAAGAGGCTCGGAGGATAGGTGGTTCCTTCGAAGTTAAAGTTGAGGTAGTCTTGGTGGTTTGGGAGTAGCAACAAGTGGCTTGGAGTATGACCGGTGTCTCGGGCAATGTGTTCCGTATATGTTATGATACGCCCGTAAATGCCAATACATATAGGTAACGGACATGACCGTCACGCGATACGGGGATGAAAAGGGGCAGTTGGTTTTTTGACATCGTATCAGCTGTTACAGTGGCCGTAAAGGCTATTACAAGGCATAACGACCGTTGCTCTCGTAACGGTCGAAAAACGATCACTTTTTTTTTTCCATTTAAATTCATTTTTCTCTTCTTTTTCACTTTTCTCATTCCAAAAACTCTCCTACATCATTTGACAACAGATTTTGACTACTCTTACTATAGCTTTTAAAGATTAAAACTATGGATTGAAGTGATTTGAGTGAATAGAATCTCCGAGGGCCTTTTTCTCAAAAAATTGAAAAAGCAGTATTTATGCCTTTTTTGATTTCTAGTTCTAATACTTGATTGTGATGTGTAAACATTAGAGACATAATCATATTAAACAATTCACTAGACAGCCCGATACAACACTCTCACCAAAGAGCGGACTGTTACACTACCATGTACATATATATATATTTTTTTAAATGAATACATATTTGAAATATTTACATTATTCTTGATTTTTTAGATATTTTTTCAGAACTTTTTGAGAAAAAGTAAATTTTCAACTGTTACGGGGGTTGTAATGGTCGTTACGCCCCCGTATCGGCCATTATGACCAATACCCGTATCGATAATGGTGGTGACCGTTATGGTCACCGTTACCGATATAGAATACCTTGATCTTGGGTGGGCTGTGTCAGTGACTTGGGCTTGCCAACGGATGAAACTTGTTTGGCCATCATTAGTTCGGAATTAATGGTTGTCTGCAGTGTCAGCCATTGTTGTCAAATAGCATAAGCGATTATATGCGACTCAAGGGGCTTGTGCGCATATGCGATCACATAGCATTCCAAAAATTTTCCATTTTTTCATTGCATAAGTGATGGCATAATCACATGTGCCATCACATAATGCCTACTAGTCATAAAACTGCATATGCCATCGCAAATGCCTACTGGTCATAAAACTGCATATGCCAAATGGCATATGCGATCTATGCTCCTAAAATCATAGATCGCATAAGCGATTACGCGATCGCATATGACAACACTGGTGTTAGCGCCTTGAGTCAGGAGTGTTTTGACACATGTTTGGATGACGTATGCCGAAATTTGCTTTTATCCCTATGATAAAGATCTTGACACCCACTTTGGGTTATGTGGCGAATAGAGAGAGTTGACACGCTTCAACGAATGCTCATTAAGGATTTACTCTTGTTTAGGTTCATGTGGTCCCCCAACTTATTGGTCCCACATGTGAGACCCCCCACCCCCTAAAAACACACACACACACACACACACACCCCTCTCATTTATTCTCTTGCTCAATTCCTCTTGAAGATTTCCACGATTCTTACCTTTGTTGCCACCGTCGGAAAGTGAGGGTTGCTCACAACAGAATGCTGAGATGGAGTTAACGTATAGGCAGGATGGTGATGAATGTTATGGAAAAGGGTTGCTTAAGGAAAATGTCGAGGGATCTCGTGTCTGTGTTGAGTCTAAGGTAGAGATATTTAGAGAGGATCAATGCCATGGGAAGTCAATCCGGCTGGTGTTGGATGTCGAGCGCTTCAAGTGGCCACTAGTGACAACATGGAATTGATGCAACTCCCAGCTAGATAGGAATCAGTCAGTCTTTGGTGGATGATTCAATCATGACTCAAGCTGCAACAACGAAAGGGAAGAAGTGGCTTCGAGTGGCGATGCATCAAGTGGAAGGTTGGCAAGAGTATCTTTTAGGGAGAAATTTGAGTATTATCATGCCCTGTTCTAATTTGTTAAGGCGCAAGGCACCCAGTTGTCCTCATTAATGACTTTGAAGAAAACCTAGAAATCCTCGAGAGGACATTAAGAGCTACTGAACTTGGTCTCTTATGTCAACTTTAGGTTTGATTAAGTAGCGAACTTTCTAAGGAAAGGGGGGGAGGGGAAGATAGTCATATGAAGATCCTAACTTGGAATGTGAGGGGTTTGGGATGTTGGCAAAAGAAGAAGGTGAAAGATTTATGTTGGAGATGGAAGGTCCAGTTAGTGATGCTCTAGGAGACAAAGTTGCAGGCAGTTGATAGGAAACTACTGGATTCAATGGGGGGGATTGGTGGGGGGTATCTTTCTCACTCTTGGTGGTTTTGCAAGGTATTGTTAATGGGTTTTGTTGGTGCTTCTTGGCAGTTTATGGTCCAAATTCAGTAACAAGTAGGCAAGAATTCTAGTATGAGCTTATTTTAATTTGCAACAGGTTCGACCTTCGTTGGTGCCATAGGTGGGGATTTCAATGTTACCAGATTCTCCTTTGAGAAATCTCATGGTGGGGGTGTCACTCAATGAATGCGGGATTTTTTCAAGTGGGTTTGTATGTAAGAGCTAGTTGATCTGCCAATGATTAATGGGAGCTATACATGGATGAATGGCTAGGAACGCCTAATCTTCTCCAGATTGGACTGTTTCTTGGAATCAATTGACCAGGAGTCGAAATTTTCGTTGGTTTCCTTGAGTGGTCTCCCGAATTCAACATCTAATCATTGCCTTATCATGTTGGATGGTGTAGTGAAGAGCTGGGGTTTGAAACCTTTTAGATTCGAGCTTACGTGGCTGTAAGTGGAGGTATTCCTAAGTAAAATCTTAGATTGGTGGAGGTAGGCTATTTTGGTGTTAGATTAAGTCAGAAGATAAAACTTTTGAAGGGCAAGATTTTGGCTTGGAAAAGGGAAGTGTTGGGAAGTAGGGAAGATGAGTTAGGGGCATTCTCTCAAAGATTTAGTCTCTTCATTTAAAGGCGGAATATATGGAGCTTTCAGAGGAGGATAAAATTCTTTGGCAGAAGCTAGCACAAGAATAAGGAGGGGACAAAAATACAAAAATTTTCCATTGTATTGCTAGTGCATGGGCAAGAAGTAACAAGATTGGGAGTGTGGTAGTGAATGGTGGACGGGTTGAAGAGAGACTAGATATGCTCCAAGGTGGTCAACCACTACAGGTTCCCACCCTTTGATGATGGGTGGGAGAGACCCACCCTAGATGACTTAAGAGTTTAAGGGCCTCTTCGGTATCAAGGTGGCCTCTTTGGAGAAGCCATTTTCGAAGGAAGAAACTAAGGCTGTTGTGCAATCAATGGGGGGATGTATAAAGCACTAGGGTCGGATGGTTACTCGATGTTTTTTTTTCCCCCCCAAGACTTTTGGGAGGTGGTGAAGGGTGATGTCATTGACTTTATGGTGGAATTTCACTAGAGTTGCCATTTATTGTAGGAGGTGGGAGCTTCCTTCATCGCTATTATCCCATAGGCATTCGGGGTGGATAGCTTGAAGGATTTCAGATTGATTACCCGGGGGGGGGCGGGGGACCCTACAACCCTACAAGATACTTGCAAGAACACTTGTGCTCAGGTTTAGGGTGGTTTTAGACTCAGTTATTTCCTATTACCAAGCTGCATTTATCGCATGTTGGGAACTTGTGGATAGTGTGTTGATGGCTCACGATTGTGTTAACTCCTGTTACGAGATAACGCATATGATCATGTTAACTAGAAATTCCTGGATTATTTGTTAGGTAGAATAAGTTGCAAGTTAAGGTGGAGGGGTTGGATGAGGGTGTGTATTCAAACAGCCAAATTCTTGGTGTTGGTTATCGGCTTCCCTAATGGTTTCTTTAGCTTGTCAAGAGGCATTTAGCGGGGAGATTCATTCTCCCCCCATTTATTTGTTGTAGTGGCGAAGGCTCGAGGTAGGATGCTAGCCAAAGGTCAAGAGGCACACATCTTTTGTGGATTCAGGCCAAGCAGGGCAAGTGCTCCAATCTCCCATCTCTAGTTCATGGATGATACCATGTTGTTTTTTTAAAGCAAATGAATCTATCATGGACAATTCAAGAATGATAATTCTATGTTTTGAAGTGGTCTTTGGTTTGAAGATAAATAGTGCAAAAAGCAAAATATTAGGGGTGCATATATCCAAGGAGGAAGTTTAGCGGATGGCATCTATCTTTGGTTGTAGGGTGGGGGCCTTCCCCTCTACTCTTGGGCTCCCTTTTTGTGTTGGGAAGTCGGCTAAGCACTTGCGGGATGCAGTAGTTGAGAGGTTAAAAAAGAAGCTCTCTGATTGGCAATCTCAATATATTTCATTGTGCGGTTGTATCACTCTTATTAAAGTGACATTATCAAATTTTCCTTTATAATTTACAATTTATGCCATTATTCAAGTGCCTGAAGTCAATCTTGGAGAAGTTGGAAAAGCTAAGGCATAACTTCCTATGGAAGGGAATAGATGATTAAAAAAAATAATTCTAGTTTGTGGGGTGGGAGGAGGCGTGCTGACCGTACGAGGAGGGAGGGGTTGGTATTAGGGACTTGGGTAAGATGAACCTAGTTCCATTGGAAAAATGGTTGTGGTGCTTTGGGAATGAGGAAGACTCTCTTTGGTGTAGGACCATAGCTGAAAAATACGGTTTCCAAGAAGGGGGGTAGGGGGTGAAAGATTCTTCTATCTATAAAGCCTTATGGATATGGAAAGGGATATCTAGAATCAAGCATATGTTTAGCATAAGGATTGGCTTTGCTATTGGAATGGGGGGGATGGAGTGTGCTTTTGAGAAGATGTGTGGATTGGAGAATCCCTGCTCAATCACGTGTTCCCTAAAAAAAGCTTATTTGTCCTTAGGAAAGAATGTTATGATATCTAGGTGCTATTCCTACTTAGGTAATGATGTGGTTTGGTCTCCCCCATGTTGTAGGAACAGTACGGATGCAGAGGTGGAGTTTGTGAGGCTCCTTAATTGTCTTAACCTTTGTAAGCCTATGAGGGATGAAAGGAATAAAATACTTTGGCTAAAGGATAAATCCAGTCACTTTTCAGTTTGGTCCTTCTATAGTTTATTGCAGCATCCAGAAGAGGATTGTGTGAGAGTGATCATGGACAAGGTGTGGCACTACGGGGCTCCCTCAAAAATTATGGCTTTTGGATGGCTAGTTGAGAGAGGAAGGGTTCTCACCATTGACAACCTCCAAAAATGATCAATGGTCTAGCCTAATGTGTGCATGATGTATATGGAGGACGTTGAGACAGTGGATCATCTCTTTATTCATTGCCCATTTGCAAGGCAAGTGTGAAGTAGCTTCTACAGAATCTTTGACATGTCTTGGGTGATGCTTGAGTTGGTGGGGATTTATTTGTATATGGCATGAGGTGGGGCTAGGAATAATTGCTTTAGTTTTGTGGAGACTGGTCCTCTTAGCCTCTTTAGGGGCTATTTGGGGGAAAGAAATGGGAGATGATTCTATAGTGAATCCCTTAATGCTGAGTTTTTTTCGAAAGCCCTCTTTTTTTATGCTTGAATGGGCTTCTTGTATCAAGTTTGTGGTAGATTGTAATTTTTCTTTTTTCCTTAGGTTGTAATTCTTGAGCCATCCCAGTGCTTTAAAAAATAAAAATAAATGTAGTTACCTGTTAAAAAAATAAAAATAAATGAAGTTACCTGTTATTCTTAAAAAAAAAAAAAAAAAAAAGATTGATTGGATGATCCTTTTTTTTTTTACACATGCATTCACACCTATAGTGGGATTTCACCACAATGGGTACTCGAACTCATGACCTTTTGTTGAAACTCTTGTGAGTCTACCACCGAGGCATGAGTAAGGACCCGATTGATTGGATGATCCTAGCCTATGGTAAATGCTTGCATTCTAAATTTGGACTGCTGGCTATTTTCATTTTAACCGCCTATTGATGGTCACCAATTGGATAGTTAGGACTATATGTTCTATTTGACTTGGGTTATAAATTATAACCCATCATCTCCGATATTATCTTTATCTCCAACTCAACAATACCGATTACACTGGTAGCAATACCGATAACGCTTGTAGTATCAGAAATTCTAGGTATTAGCAATGTATCGCTAAGTATCGCTAACTATCAATATCGCTAATGTAATCGTCAATATTTTCAACTATGTAAATTCTAGGTATTGCCTGTATTGCCAATGCATCAATATCGCCAATACTTTTTATTATGTAAATTCTAGGTAATGTTTGTATCATAAGTGTATCGACAATATTTCAATAATATCGCAAACGTATTGATATCATCAGAATTTTGTTTATTAGAAAAAAAAAAAAATTTGTCATGGGCACATGGTTGTATGTAGTGTTCAATCTGTCATTGATAATATTAATAATATCTCGATATTATCGATATTGCAACACGCACGATATTGAGACCACAATCTTTCGTTTCCGTTCCAATTGTTGATGATTTCTTAGTGAAATATCGTGTTGTTGATATTTTGCAATATCGATGGATGTTTAGATGAAAGGTTGGATGGGATGGTTGGACTGATTTCTTACAACAGCACATGTTTTTAAGGCCGCATTAAATGGAAACTCGTTACGCATGTATTCTTTTTGCAAATATTTTTTTTAAAAAATTATTATTTCTAAATATGCAAATGTGTACATTTTAACATCTCTTGAAGTTTCGCTGAAAATTCCACCAATTTTCCCATGTTTCTCTGCATTTCTGGTTATCGGCGATATCGATATTGTTTTTGTATCCTTGGGCAGCGAAACCTAATACTTCGAACATTGGTTGCACCATAATTTAGGAGAACCATAGCTATTAGTTGATGATGTAGGTTCAAGGCCTACCATGGGGCCCATTATATGTTGCATGTTTGGACTGTTTGTTGCCTATGAGAGGTTTCGAAGGGCACCGTTACGCCAACCGATACCGATATGGGATACCTTGTATACCGTTTAAAAAATAATGGCGTTAATATCATGTTACACCCGCTGAAGCAACTCCTAACACCCAAATCTGATCAAAAGGAGCAAAGTCATTCAATGTACAATGGTTTGAAGAAGAAAGGTTGTTGGTGCCTGAAGAATGTTTCACCCATGTTATGTATGTTCCTATGTCAATATTAGGACTTGGTACCTGAAGAACAGTTGGTTGCACTTAGTATTCAAGACCATATTAATTTGGTGCAAGGTTCAAGCCCATCGAATCCTATGCACTACCAAATGAATCCAGCCAAGCACACTGAGCTCCACTTTCAGGTTACAAAGTAACTATAAAAGGCCAAAAGGGGTTAATCCTAGAAATATGTGACCATGTCTTGTTCCCGTGTTGTTAACTCTTAAGAAAGACGGGTCTTGAAGGATGTGTGTGGACAATAACATGATCAATTGGTTCACAATTAAGTATCGGTTTCTTACTCTATCTTTCAATGGTATATGGGATATGCCACACGGAGTGAAGATCGACTCAAGGAGCGTGTATCATCAGACTCAAATACAGCGGGGGGACTAGTGGAAGGTTGTGTTTAATACATGGGATGGTCAAATGCGTTGTATGAGTGCTTCGTGATCCCATTTGGTCTTTCAAATGCGTTAAGTACTTTCATGGTGTTGATGATAGAGGTATTTCGTCCTTCATGAGGAAATTCTTAGTTGTTTATTTTGATGTTGTTATTAAGTCCCGAATTGCCTGTTCATCTTTATGTTATATTATGGAAGGACTTGCTATATCTTACCAAGTAAACGAATCATTTGTTTATTCACCGTCACTTCTAAGTGGCATTATGGTGGAAACTTATCAGTCTTCTGGGAGTTAATTAGGTGATGCCTTTTATTCACTATCACTTCTGAGTGGAATTATGGTGGAATCTTACAAGTCTTTGGGGAGTTAATCTATCCATGAGTTGTTTGTGGAATGGCAGGTCTCCATTGAGAAGAAGTCATAAACCTATATGGTGACTCTCTTTGCTCTCAAAGCTTCAGTCATGTAAGGAACAAAACAAAAAGGCTTTCTATAATTCATCAGAGTTAGGAGAGGATGTGGTGTAGGATAAGTCAAGGGTAGTTGTATGGAGGGCCAAGATTGAGAGATATCAGGTCTTATTGACTCTTTTATTTATTTATTTATTTATTTTTAAATAAAGGAAACAACATTTTTGTTATAAAGCTCGCATAGTTGGAAAAGAATACAAAGCAGAAAAAAGAAACTACATCATGAAAGATGAAGCGCAACATTAGTTGCATCCAGTTTTTGAGTTGTTGGTATCGCTACAAGTTTCACTAGCCGGATATAAAAATATAATCAATGTTTGAAATATCGGTATCACATTACATATCACACCTTTAGGATACGGATACATATTGGTTATCGCATGGGAATTATCAGTTGTATTGCGTAATGGATTGCTGTTGTTGGAAACATTAGAAATTGGTTGAATTTTTCAACAAAATTTCAGTGATTGTTAAAAAAGACATCAATACACACTTACAAATGAAAACATTACAAAAAACAAGTGTACATAATAGGTTTTCTTTTTATGGGGTCCTAATCTGTGCATTGTCTAACTGAATTAATGCAAGTATATTCAAAGTCTATTCATATAATCTATAAATGTAAGAAGCGTGTCGAAACACAAGTAATACATTCAAAATCAAAAGAAGAATCACTAGATTAGGTTACATACGTGTTTGATTTTGATTTTAAAAAAAAAAAAAATTCACAACTTGTTCTTTCTCCTCCAAATCTCGAAATCGAAGTTCCCAATCCATGATTTTTCATGCCATTCAAAGCATGAAAAATCATGGATTTGTAACAATTTGACAATGATTTGACATGATTTACAGAAAAAAGAATCGAAAAAAAAAGGTTCACCGGATCGAACATGTGGGATATATCCCACTACTTGTATGTTTCGTATCGCACAGGTGGGATACAAGATATATTGGCTGATATCGTCGATATTTAAAACAATGGATATAATATTGTTATCGCCAATAACTGAAAATGCAGGAAAATGGTGGAATTTTTCAGTGAAACTTTAGGACATGCCCAAATACACATAGTTGCATATTTAGGAATTAAAAAAATTACAAAAAAATACATGAGAGATGAGGGCATGCCTAAATACACATATTTCCCTCTCGTGTGGCCCACTTGAATTTTTGATCCACCTCATTTTTTGTAGCACATCCTAATATGAGGTCACAAAACTGATGGACGAGGTGGATTTCTCACAAAAATCAGGGTGGGACCCACCCATTATCCCAACACATGAACTTCTTGCCAAAGGCTTTGTTGGAAATCAATGTCCATGTTTTATGTAGGTTGCCAGTAATGAGGTGGCTACTAGACAAGTGTTATGTGCGTGCCCACCATGATATATGTGTTGTATCTACGTCGTCCATCTATTTAAAAAGATTAATTTATGGCTTGGGCTAAAAAATAAGACAGATCCACATATCAAGTGGACCACACCTTATTATCTAGTTGATTAGGTCATAAAGTCCTGGATGAAAGGAAAAAAAATATTAGCGTGATCCCAAACTTTTGTGACCCTAAAGAGGTTTTAATGGTGGCATTCAATCACCACTAATTCATGTGGTGTGCTCCAGATGAGATTTGGATCTACCTAATTTTTTGGATCATGCTCTTAAATGATCTTTAAAAAATGAATGAACGACATGGATAAACATAGACATCATGGTGGCAGGTCCCACATCACTGTCCAACACCCTAAGTAGGCAATCGACATCCTTCATGGGAGCGGATCAGGTAACACCACACCCTTACTCTGTGGGGCCCACTATCATCGTTGTGATAAATCCACCCCATTCATTTGTTTCAGAATATAATTTTTAAGTACATAGTCTAAAAAATGAAATAGATCCAAGTCTCAAGTGGACCACACCGAAGGAAACAATAGTGATTGAATCCCACCATTAAAAACTTCTTGGGGGCCACGAAAGTTTTTGATCAAATTGATAATTGTGTTTTCGCTTCATTGGGTCTGTGTGACCTAATCAAGAGGTTGGATGGCAAAAACAAAACATTATAGTGGGGCCCACAAAGCACCAAGCCATCTAAACATGTCGCGCTCGCAACTTCATTTGGAAGATGGATTGTGTACTACGTAACTCAGTAAGTTGAGCACACTGAGTAAACTTTGTGGGCCCACCATGATTTATGTATTTTCCACTCCGTTCATCTATTTTACCAAATAATTTCAGTGCTTCATATAAAAAATGAAGTGCATCCAAAACTCAAGTGGACCACGCCACGGGAAATAGTGTGGATTGAATGTATACTCTTGAAAATTTGCTAAGGGACACAAGTTTTGGATCAAGCTGATTTTTTGTGTTTTATGTATTTTCCACTCCGTTCATCTATTTTACCAAATAATTTCAGTGCTTCATATAAAAAATGAAGTGCATCCAAAACTCAAGTGGACCACACCACGGGAAATAGTGTGGGTTGAATGTATACTCTTGAAAAATTGTTAAGGGACACAAGTTTTGGATCAAGCTGATTTTTTGTGTTTTACCTCCATCCATGTCCGTATGATCTTATGAACAGGTTTAATGACAAATAAACATCACTGTGGGCCCTAGGAAGGTTTCAATGGTAGAAATCATTATTCTCACTGTTTCCTATGGTGTGGTCGAATTGAGCATTGGATATGCTTCAATTTTGAGCTTAGCCCCTAAAATGAGCTGGAAAAACTGATGGACGGCGTGGATAAACCACATACATTCACGGTGGGTTCAAGAGAGTTTACTCGGTACAAGAAAGCATAAGAGTTACTTGGTACGAAACCTATGTCGAAGGCTCGAAGCTTAAAAAAGCCCTTAAATTTCGTTCGCGAGAGGGATTCTCGCTAAAGTAAAAGGGGATTTTGATTGAGGGTTTCAAAACCTTAAATCATTCCCCCAAATCGAGAGGAAATCACCAAAATCACTGAATTTTTGCTCGGAATTGCGACATCGAGCTTCCAGTCAAAAAAGAAAGAGGAAAATTTTTGAGGTTTTTCTTACCTCTATGCAATGTTCAAAGACTGGAGCTGTCGATCAAGGCATTCTTCCGAGTTCCGTATTCCGATCAACCAAGTATGAAAATCACTCTCTTGCATTTACAAAAATAGCGAAATCAAAGATTTATTTTTTTCGATTTTTACATATTTACGTAATTTCAGCCACCCCATCTCATTTTTTTTTTTCTTCCGAGGGTTACCTTTTTTTTAAAAAAAAATTATTATTATTTTTTTAAGAGATAGTTGGCTACAGTTTTCCCTTGGTAGGTTGCGTAGTTGGTGGCTATAGTCAATATTCTTGGTGGGAATCCAAATTATCAACAATAATTAAAATTTTGCCAATATTTCGGCAATTTTCTGTAGAGAAACGAAAAATTGGGGTTTCATTGTTGCCAGTGTAGCGACACCGATATTATCGGCGATAATTCGATAATATTGTTGATAATTGAAACACTAGCTGCATCCACATTAGGGAACCAAATCAACAAAAGATTGATGATTTTCCAAATCAGAATGTTGACGGAGGTGCATCTATCTCGAAAGCATCTATCATTTTGTTCCTTCCAAATGGACGAAAAAATAGCCATAATGAGCAACCGCCATGTTGTTCTCTCATCTTTGTTCTCTCATCTTTTTTAACACTACTGTCGTGCCAAGCCTAAGGAGAACATCCACAAACTTCAGCATTACCCAGGCTAAATGCATCGCTTAAAAGAAGTCCCACACTATCCGAGCGAAGGGGCAATGAATGAACAAATAATCAATAGACTCCACATCCTTCTAGCACATCATACATATATTGGGAAGAATTAGGCATCTCTGCTGCATCATGGAAGAATCAGGTCTTATTGGTTGATATATGGCTAAAAAAAGAGTTAACAGAACCATGTGTATAATATATGTTTGGAAAGCTATCAATGAGCTACATCCTAGCCAATGCCAAGCCTCAAAAAATTTCAAAATTTAATCGGTTTAATGGTCAAATTTGAGTTTGAAGTCAAAATTTACAATTTTTCATTTAGTTACAATTTACTATTGTTAGGGTGTTTTAGGTTTTGGGGGGTTTTATGATAACTTAAAGTTCTTTTTGACTCATTTTGGAGAGTTTGAGTCAGTTTAGACATCTCTTACTATTTTTTTAGAAGTTTACTATTTGAGAAAGTTATGAACCAAGGCTTATATAAGCCATATCAAGTACATCGCGAACAATTCATTCATGTATTATCAATTTTATTCTCGTTTTTAGGGATTTTTACCTTGTGGAATCAAGGATTTATCATAGAGGAGGAAGACGGTGATCCCTTACTCCTCTAGCATGCACTCGTTGTGTTAGGATGTCTTTTGTGGATGAGATGTTGGGTCATAAGTTGGGCATTAGGAAAGGGTAATTGGAATGGGATTACTTTTGATGTGTAGAGGGGATTGAGGTTTGATTTCTAGATGATCCCTCATTCTGGAGTTGTATATTTCTTTTCGTGCAGTTTTTAATAAATTTTGGTTGCATTAAAAAAATAAAAAAATAAAAAAACTCAAGTTCAATGATAGTAGGAAAGATAGTTGAGGCAAATATGGAAATTGTGTTTTCATGTTTATCAATTTGTCCTAGGGCCACACATGTGAGAGTTATGATGAATGTTTTGAATAAAAGACTTGAGTTTTTTCATTGTTTCTTGCTGTTGGGATTCTCTTTCTATTGGTGCAATGCCATAAGGAATTCTAGTTGTGATGTTGTGGGCTTGGATGGAGTGACATCACTTATTTATTCTTCCATGAGTCATATTGGAGCTTTAAAATCCTGTACCTTAATCCTCAAAACTGCAATTAGTTCTTTTCTTTCTTTTCTAGTTGCATCCCTTTGACTAAGAGGTTGGTCTTGTTGGGGCCACTTGCCATGAAGTGGATTTGGAGCATTAAAAGAATGATATGAGGACTGCATGTTCAGCAGGGTGCTCGATAGATGTGTGGATGGCCGAGATCCAAAGTGTGAATTCATCTCAGACAGCAGATATTTATTTAAGGAATCTTACTTGTGCATTCTTGAAGGATTGACATTGGAAAAGATCTTATCCAAGTTCTAAGGAGGATTGGGTGTGCATTTCAAAAGAGAAGCATTGGCCATTATGGAGGAGGCCCTACATGCATCATGACATTGGGCTATTGCATGGTGTCACAAATGCCAAGTTTGTGAAGGGCATGTGCAAAACACTGACCTTTATATGCCTCTGCCTTCCTAATTGTGTTATATGTAGATATTACCATGCAGTTCATTTTGGGAATTCATAGAACTTTGAAGGGAACACATGATTTTTCGTCATAGTGGACCACTTTTGGAAAATGACTAATTTCTTACTGTGCAAGACGACAATATACTTTATCCATATCACAAACATCTTCTTCTTCTTCAAGGAAATTGTGAGATTCCATGGGATATTGAAGACTAAACTTTGGACTACAATTCGAAGTTTGTGGGGCACTTCTGGCATTTTATTGAAGCTTTTAAGGACTAAGATTTAGATATCCAGTGTATATCACCCTCAAAGACAGATAGGCAAATTGAGGTAGTTAATAGCATACTCAGTTATCTTTCAACGAGCATTATAGATGACAATGTATCTAAGTAGGACATGGCTTGACTCCAAGTGAGTCTGTCTACAACGGGTTAGTAACTCGTACCATGAGGAAAACCCCATTTGAGATTGTAAATAGGAGCAGTTCCACTTGATGTACTTAACCAATACTGATTCATGATTGGCTTGTCAATGATGGTGATGCATTCACTGAACACATCCGGGTCTTGTAAGCTCGGATGAAGAGGGTCGAAGAGAGCCATGCACGGGGTGTGTGCGTGTGTGCATGAAGAAGAGGGTTGAAACTGTGAATGAACATTGCTGAGAGAATATTTTATGTGTGGGTGTGTGATGAATGTGACTTTGTAGGGTTTATTTACATAAAGAAAGGTTTCCAAGGGGAGCTTATGAGACTGGGCCATGCTAAGTCAAGAGGTTGTTGGGTAACAAAGCTTATGACATCAAGTTGACATATAACTTAGAAATCTCTCTGACTTTCAACTTGGACGATTTGTTCAAGCACCTTTACGAGGTCTAACATGTTAGATAAAGTTATTGCTGATATGGGCAAATTGCCTGAGGAAACAGGAAAACTCCAATGCTAGAAGAGGTTGACACATGCGGTGTTGGTGAAAATAAAAAGCAAGTCCCATTATGAATGCAGGTGAATAAAAAGTTGGTTGCTGACCTCTACTATATCAAACTCACTATAGTTGAATTATCTCGAACCTTTGGGGAATGATGCAAGTCCACATATGCTATTTTTAGGTCATTATGATTTGGCTTAATCCTTGTAGATATAGAGTATCCTGTTTCGGATGATTATATTAATATGAAAGTCGTCTAAGAGTTGGCAAATCGTGGTTAAAGATTTCGTAGGGATTCTAGGAGGTAGAGGAGGAAAGTTTTCCCGAGTTTTCCTAAGTTTCTTATCCAAGTATTTGTTACTAATACAGCGATTTTGATTCAGCAAGCTGTTTAGCCATTTCAATTTGAATATTCAGGTGAGGTAGTACGAACTTCTATGAAGAGACTTGATTACTTATGGTCTAACTGAAGTTATGGCCTTTGATAGAGTGGAATGGGTGAATAGGATTCATGTAGATATAGCGCAGCTGGCTGAAAATATTTTAAAATTTTAATGACTCTTATAAGTCTTAATCATTATGTGAGTATGTTGTGGTAGGGTTGAGCCTGATCATCTTATGCCTGAATCATGCTATATATGACACGGCTGCTCTGAGGGATTTGAAGATCTGGGATTCTAGTATCATAGCTCACTGGTGAGGGATTTGCTGATGTTGTTGGGAAGATTTGTCTTCTTCTCTATGGATTGAAATAGAATCTAATCAAATTAAGTTGGATTTTCATTTAGAGATTTCATCTAGGTCACTATTGGAAAGCATCTCACCTTATGTTCCCGTGTTCTCTATTGGAAAACTTTATTCACAAGTCTTCATAGGAGCTGTTATATCTTACCACTCCAGGGTCTCTTTCGCTGATTACAATCTTTCATATACTCTTGTTTCCAAACATCATCTTTCGTATGTTGGGTGTCACAACTCTTCAAAGATTAGAACAATCTACTTGATCAAGGTAGGAACAGTGTGTGGAATAACTTCGTTGCCTCCCTCATAAGAACCAAACATCTGATATAGGAACAAAACTTTCAGTACGAAATTCTAAATGTGCACGTAAAGTTGCCTCCGTCGTAGGAACCAAGAGGGATGCATGTTTATCTAGAGGTAAAAAGGGCTCTTGTGTTTATTAACATCATTATATATATAAAAAAAAAGGGTATGGACACTTGCTCTTAGCTTCCAGTTTTGATACAAGTTAGGGGTGGAAGGGATTGTGGCAACTCTTAAGTTGGTTGCTGCCTTATCTCTCTCCACATTTCTCCCATGTTAGACTCTAAGGTCTTCACTCAGCCTGAGGATGTCACCTATTCGTTGTGGGACTTACCATGGGCCTATACTCGTCAAACCATCCGAAACTATTCAAGAGATCTCTTAGATGGGCCTGCCTTTAGAGCACCTATTGAAAGGACTTTTAAACTCTTGAATTTAGTTCGGTGCTGTCGTGTTACTTGGGCCCCTAAACGGCATGCCATTGTGGAGTTTCCTCATCTTATTTTGGTACTTTGATGGGTAAGCTCCGTGTTTCCAATTGGAGAACCCCTTTCCACTTGGTCTCAGAAAAAGCTTGGGCACCGAAGTTGTTGGATAGTATGTGAAACACAATGCGAAGTGAGTGGTATAACTGTTTGCCTTTGTTATAATCAACAACAATTAGGTGGGTACTTATGTCAAGTTGTGGTTTGAGGTAGCGGAACCCTCTTTCCCGTTTTATCACTGCTTCTGCGTCCATTTGTATTTCTCATTGCTTAAAGAGCTTGTGAAGCTTATATCACTTGAGGCTAGCCTCAAAGTTTGTATGAAGCTACCCCAAGCTTCATGTGGACGGAAGCTTGATTTTGTTGATAGGTTGGACCGAAGAGACCTTTTTTCTGCAATATGAAATAAACGAAGTCTATTTTTGAAATATTTTTGCCTTTTTCTAAATGAAGTCACCATCTTAAAGGTACATATGTTCCTTGAAAGAAACAGTATCTTCACAAATTTATTGTAATGTAACTGATTTTATGTATCTGCTTTTTCTTTATGGCTAATGAGAATATCGCTCGTTCGATTGAATGTCTACTCTTGGAAGCTTCATTTGCCATGCGCCAGCCCTTGGAAATGAATATGCTGAGGCTACTTACAAAAGTAGGTTCTCCATTTGTCTCCTGAAATGGTGCCAATGGGGCATGCACATGCCGTGGTCTCAAAATCAGGCGTCGGTCCATCAGCCACAGGTGGGCCACATGTTTACATTGGATGTGGACTGCTGGTCAATTATTCGTAACCTTTGATTTTTATTTTTTTTTCTATATATGCCCGATGACTAGACTGCCGGATTCTCCGGCCGTGGCACATTGATAGTGGGACCCACTGATATGATGATTCACACTCTTAAGTGCTGCATTTGCACGTGTAGTGAGAATTGGTTCTGAAATCCTCATCTCATGTAACTTCTGAATCTCTCACTCCCAACTTATGCAACTATTTCACTGTTTGTGTAAATGCTTGCAACTGTTCTCTTGTTAGTTGTTTCCACATATCCATCATCGCCAAGTGTTGTTGGGAGCTGTTTGGGTGAGCGTTTTGGGGCAGGGATTTTTGAAAGTCACGGATTTACAATCCCCCGTGTTTGTTTTTGTTGAGGATTTGGTAAATTCATGGATTTACCAAATCCATAACCCTATAGATCCATGGATTTGGGTCAAATAAAATAAAATAAAAGAAAGAAAGAAAACACCAAAGACTTGACAAATCCACAAAACAAGACTCTCAAAAGTGATAAAATTTATGCCCTTGCAATAAATGCTCTGCTATTGCAATAAATACAGCTAAAATCCTTGGACTTGTAGGTTGATTACCAAACAATGGACTTTGGGATTTGCCAACTCCAAATCCATGAATTCAACAAGTTTCTGGATTTAACTGTTCCTCCTCTCACTTACCATTTCTAAGTACAGTAATTATTATCAGACTATAGAATAATCTTCATTTTTCCAATGGCCTGTGCAGGGCGTCTGCGGATGTGACAGATTCACAAGTGGCTCAATTGGGGATGTCATTCGAACCATAGTGAGGGAGGATGGATACAGTGGACTCCTTAGGGGATGGAAACCCAGAATGCTCTTCCACGCTCCTGCTGCTGCTATCTGCTGGTCTACCTATGAAGCAGCGAAATCCTTCTTCCAAGAACTCAACGAACGCGGCAAGACGCAGTCCTGAAACCACGAAAGAACATATACGGAATCAGTCATCTGATCTTCCATGTCAAATTACATCGCCAAACTAAAAGCACGGGAATTTCGCAGGGCTGTTGTCATTGACAGGTGCAGTGGTAGGTAGTCGGTGACAATCTGAAGATTTATTTGTATTATATAGAGAAATGCTTCAATGCTCTCAAACTGTATGTTATAGTGCTCCTATTTGCATTGAGACACTTAGTCCAATCCATTGATCTAGACTGTTCATTAGGTCCAGGGAACATTTCATGGGTTACCATACAAACATCACACTGATTTGACAAATATTTAACCATTTGATCAATGGCCTTTAATGTGGACGGTCAAGATCATCTGCATAAAAAATAGGTCCAATCAATAGGTTGCTTATGATTCTTAAGACGACTTTAGAAAATAAGAACCAAGGATGGATTGGATTGACCAGTGCGGTTTTTCCATTGTGGCCCGTGAAATATGTTCTGGACTTGATGAACAGTTCAGATCGATTGATTGGACTGTCCAGGTGAACCAATGCCAACTGGGAGCACTGTAACATACAGTCCTCTGCTCTGAGAGCACTGGAGCATGTCTTTTATATATGTATGTTGCTGTTCAGATAATAATAATGTTAATGAGAATTCAAAGGCTGTTTGAATTTTGTTCACCCAGTGTTGTGTTAAGTTATCAATGGTGAAATTATCATGCACTAATCTTTGTAGTTGTGGCGATTGACAGTTTTGATCGCAGCAGAAGATTTTGATACTTATGATTAAGAGTCCTATCAATGGTGAAACTATCTTGCATTATGGTCAGCTAATGGTCATGAAATCTTTGTAGTTGTGGCGATGGATGGTCATGATTGCTGCAAATGATTTTGATACTTCTGTTTAAGAGAGTTATCAATGGTAAAACTATCTAGCATTGAAGCCAGCAAATAGCCAAAAAATATATATAGTTTGTGTGATGGATGGTCGTGATTGCAGCAAGCGTTTTCTAGTATAGGTTCTTTTATTGTTGTGATGTAGAGCTGTACACGAGTCGAGTTAACTTGGTCAGCTTGCTCGACTCGGCTCGAAATTGGATTCGAACAGAGTCAAATTGGTTTTTGAAACTCGAAAAAATTTCGAGTTGAGTTCGAGCATGTCTGAGCTTGTAACATCCCGAAAATCGAGAGTTGAGCATAAACGCCACTCTCGAGTTCCAGAACATCACTTATGCAGCATAAATGCTTTGTCTATGTTAGTGTATTAAACATTAGTGGGATTAAGCCAATACAGCATATCATACTCTAGAGACAGTTAAATTATACAAGCGGAAGACTGTGATAGTATATATAACATATATAGACTGTTGTAAGTATCCAAAGTGTGAATATGTTACCAAGTTAAATATATATATGTATACTCCAAAAATTAACAAAAAGAATATACATGAGTGTTCCAAATGTGTAAAATGACAAGTGTCATGACATCTAATCAACCTCCCTGTAATCCCGTCAATCAGAACACGGTTTACATAGACCCGCCTGATAGCTGCCTATAGGAGAAATCCTCATCATCATCATGAAAGTCCGGTTCCGCTTCACAAGCAGCGTCATCATCTGAAAATAAAACAAGGACTGGTTGGTGTGTACAACACCGTCCCGTAATGTGAGAGTGAGTGATCAACTCAGTGGAATCATATAGCAAAGGTTAACATGTTATCAATTCAGTCAAGCAGTAATAATAAAGCAAACAAATTAAACATTCCTAAATACTTTGATTAATGCAAGGATGAGATGAATGATGCATGCCCTCGCTAACATACTCCCTCATGCGACACCATCTTATGTTCGCGGCATGCTTTAGTCCCTCAAGTGCTCCATATCTTCCAGGCACATGCAATGTGATATGGGCATGATTACCAAGTTGTGGGGGTGCATTTTGGACGACCTTATTGTTCCCTCAAGGAAACCCAAGAATTGTATTAATTAAAACATTAAAAAAAATGGAAAAGCTTCAGTGCTCTCTTAATCCATTCGATCCATCTGAACTGTCCATTAAATCCAAAAATACGTTTCATGGGCCATCGGCTGATCCGATCCATCTTTCATTTGGCCTTATTTTCTACAGAAATCTATTTCAAAGCCATAGATAAAGCATGATAGGATGAGTAAAACACATGCATCATGGTGGGGCCCACAGACACTGTACAGTAGCGACGTTGCTACAAACAGATGGATAGAACTGTTGATTGGACCTATTTTTGTGCAAACAATGGCCCATATTAAAGACCATTAATTTAATAGTTCTTGTTTGTTAATTCTGTGTGATCCTTGCATGGTAGCCCATGAAACGCAGACCCAAACTAAAGAACGGTATAGATCAAAGGTTTGGACTGCCTAAGTACCCCAATGCAATTGGGAGCACTATAACTTACAGTGCTATGAGATCAAAATAGAATACCAAAGTCTTCATTTCCCAGGAAAATTTAGCACATGTTCAGAAACCAGGGGCCTGTTTAGATAGCCCACATCAAAGGTGAGCCTCACAAGGTGGATGGTCAACATTGAAGGTAGGCCCCCCACGTTGGATAGTTCACGTTGAAGACACGGCCAGGTGGGTCCAACATAAGGAATGGTCCACATTAAAGGTCAGGCTCACATGATGCACAGTAGATATTAAGGGTAGACCGAACAAACTCAAGGGGTAAGGGTAAGTACTTGTGTGTGTGTGTACACACACACATGGAAACGCTCACTTACGAACCAGTTCGTACGCACTATATATGAACTTTTTTGAGAACTCATCATATCTGATGAGTCTCGCAAATCTGAACGGTCCACATGAAGCAGAACCTCATGAAACCCCCTGGTACACAAACACACTTTTTAGCATATAAGCGTGTTGTTTATCAAACATATCTACTGAATAAGTTACTTGAGGCATAAATAACTTATGTAATGTAACTTATTCTCAGAATTCACCATAAGAAACTAATTCAATTTCATCTCATATTGTTATCCATATATGGCTATTCTTATTCTTTCATCATTGAGAGAATATTTGATGTGATTCTATTTATAAAAAAAATAAAATCAACATGAATATAGCATTGCTCAAGAGAAAGATGGAAGGCCATGGACCAGTTCAATTAGAGTGATTTAGGCCATGTATTTAGAAGGCTGCATTATGGATAGATTAAGGTCCTTATAACACGGATGTTGCACTTAACTAAACAAGACGAAATAACCATAGTAATCCTTTGTTCTTCTCAAGTTGAAGCATGGATTTTAATCAAACTCAGAATGAAGAGTTTTTCATGTGATTGATTTATTTTTATTACCTTCGTAAGAAAATTAACCAAGTAATAGTCTCTTTATTTGTGGCGCACATCTCTTTAGATGCCTTCTTATATAATGGAAATATGCTTTTGTATTTTCATGATATGGAATTAGAGAAAATGTGGACAACAACTTTGTGATCATGCAAAGATTAGAGCTGGGCATGGGACTACTCGACTTGGCAAACTCGACTCGTCTGACTTGTTTAGACTTGACTCGACCCGAATTGATCCAGTGAGTCGATCGGAACAAAGTAGACTTCATCCAATCCGAACTCAAACCAAGTCGAGTTCAGGTCACCCAATAACTCGACTCGATTAGACCAGAAATTCGACTCGGTACTGACTCAACGTGATCCGAAACCCAACTTGTACTTTTAAAGAAAAAAACACAGATTTGACCTTTCATATCTGAGATGCAGTGTAGCCGATGGAGAGGCTGCAATTCCGGCAGGTGCACTTAGGTTCTAAGTTGTGATTTTAGCCCACGAATATCTATTGCACTCGACCCGACTCGATGCTGACTCAACCCAACTTCATACCTATGGCCGGGTCGGACTCGGATTGGGTCAAGTATGCTGGACTCGACACTGAGTCAGTTCGAGTTCAGATCGGGTCTATTTCAAAACTAGGTCGAGTCGGGTCAGTCTTAGCTTGGTCTAACCTGACTCGACGCCCAGCTCGAGTAAAGATTCATTGAAAGAGTGATTGTGACCGCATTGAGTCAATGGGATTTTTAACAACAATGCTCATGTATGACATGGCGAACATACATAAAAATTAGTTGGAAAGGAACAATATATGAAATGTAATTTTAGTAACAAAAGGAGTGAAAATGAGGAATTAGTTAAGATGATGGTCAAGAATTTGACAAAAATGGCCGTTTGTTATATTTTCAGTCCATAATTCCTGAGAGTGGAAAGATTTAAAAGGGAGTTGCTCATAGTACTAGGATTGGATGAATGAAGTGGAGATGTGGCTCATAATTTTATTGCATACCAATGAAATTGAAGAAGAAACTTTACCGGATCATTCTAATACCAAGCATACTTTCTCTGATAGAATGTTGAGCAGACAACCTTTCATAGAATGCTTTATCTAATAGAATGTTGAGCAGACAACCTTTCATAGAATGCTTTATCTGATAGAATGTTGAGCAGACAACCTTTCATAGAATGAGTGTGGTTGAAATGAGTGTGTCGAGAAAGATGAGCAGCAAGGCAAGGAATGTTAGAAATGAAATGAAGGCATTCCATAGAATATAGGGGTTGCCTAGTAGGTAATAAAAGAAAGCAATGCAAACTTAAATGGTTTGTATATATGTAATAAAGACCAAAATGTATACTAGCTAGATCAAGTTGGTTCAAGTTAGAGGCTCTAGAAGGACAAAAAGTTGAAAAGCTTAGGGATGTGGGTGGAGATAGTAAGAAAAGATTTCATGACCTGCATTTATAATTTGATTGAGGATATGATCTTCGATAGGGTAAAATGCGAAAGATGATTTGTGTGGCCAACCCTAATTAATTTTTACAAGGCTCCGATGCTCTACATATGCTTTTATATCCAGTCTAGAACATCAGCATACAATACCTTATCAAATGATGCTTTGGGGTGCCCTAAAACTCAATCCAAATCTTTAAGACCTTTATCTCAAGATATGAAAATTAGCTCACGACATTAAAGTAGATCAAGCTCTCTAAAGCCTTTGATAAAGACCTACATTACATGAGATATCTCCACTTTTAGGGGGCATTTGGATCTTAAGTTGCTTAAGATAAGCTACTTATGCTACAAGTATCTTATTTTAATTTTTTACTTGTTAAGAAGATAAGTATGTTTGGTAACCTATTAGGTTTTCCTCTCTTTCGTCTTTGTTTATGGCTTTTTTCAGCAACTTATGAAAGGTAGAAAAGCTTTTTTTTTTTTAGCTAAAATGATTAACTACTTTTAAGTAAATTTTACTTACAACTAATCATAAACCAAACTATCCTATCTAAAATAAGTCACTTATCCATTATTGTAAGTAGGAAAAATAACTTATTTAGTAGTATCCAAACGGGCCTTAGCATATTGTCAATAATTATGCTTACTACCAACACCACTTATCTTTTTTCCTTTTACAATATCACCCCTTGGGCATTGAAAAAAAAAAAAAAAACTTTAATACTATGGCAGAGTGTGATTGATGATATTAGAAATTACATACATGGCATATAAGTTAAATTAAATCTCTAACTTAGGGGTTCCAATTTAAATGTACCATGTACGAAAAATCATGGTTATTTCATCATCTAACCATCATATTGGTGGGAATTTATTTAAAAGGTTAAAAGTGAAAATCCAACGGTTCAACAAACAAGCATCCATTAATCAATTGCTAGGATTGCTCAAAAGAATCTTATTTTTGTAATGTGGCTTAGGGCCTGTTTGGATAGTAAGTTACTTAAGATAAACTACCCAAGCCCCTAGTGGCTTATCTTAGTTTTTACTTATTAAGTAGGTAAGTATGTTTGGTAAATAACTTACCAATGAGCTTCTCATCTCTTCCATCTCTCTTGATTCTCTCTTCAACAATTTATGAAAAGTAAAAAAGCTAAAAAATAAAAATAAAAATGGATGAAGTGATTACATAACTTTAAGTAAAAATGAAAATTTTACTTATAACTAATGGAAAACCAAACTTACTTATCTTAAATAAGTTACTTATCTCTACTGATGTAAGTAGAAAAAGTAAGTTATTTGGTGGTATCCAAACGGACCCTTAGAGATTATATGCTCCACAATTTAGCGGATCCTGTTTGGGTTAGTATATGCCACACGTATTTGAGGTCCTTCGTATCAGGCTTTACACCCTACCAGAATATCAAGTTAATGGAAGCCAACTGCTCGGTGTGCTACACACCACCGATATCAGTGGTGTGTTATGTCACTAAGTTCTGTGGGCCCACCATAATGTATGTGTTATATCCACACCATACATCCATTTTGAAAGATCATTTTAGAGAACGTTCCAAAAAATGGGGCAGTTCTAAAGCACAAGTGGAGCACACCACAGAAAGTAGTGGGGAATGATGCCCATAGTTGAAACCTTATAGGGCCCACCGATATTTATTTTCCATCCAACCTGTTCATAAGGTCACAGAGACCTGGATGAAGGGAAAAACACAAAGATCAGCTTGATCCAAAACTTCCGTGGCCAAGAAGTTTTCAATGTTAGGCATTCAATTCCCACCGCTTTATGTGGTGTGGTCCACTTGAGCTTTCAATCTGCCTCATTTTTTAGATCATGACATAAAATGATGTCATTAAATCTATGAACAGTGTGGATATAGCACATGCATCATGGTGGGACTCACCGAACTTGATGACAAAAAAAAAGAGACTGTGCTATCCGCTTCCCCTTTTTGTTGAGAAAGACTTCAATACTCTAGTAGAATGTGATGGGTAATACGCAGGCACATGAAAAATTGCATATGTCATTTATTAGTAATTTAAAATCAAGCTCTTAAATGGTGGATCTTAATTTAGATGTATCTATCACATACCAAAATTTATGCTGATTTAATTATCTATCCACTGGGGGTAGATATCTATTGGACGGTTGAAAATGAAAATTCAATAGTCTTGTTTCAAAAAACAACTGTCCATTAATATCAATGGTTAAGATTGCTTGCTATACTATAATGTCCTATGTTTTTAATCATGGAGAGGGAAGTGGCATTTACAAAATCATATTTTAAAATTTCTTACTCTAAGTGTTTTTTAGATGCCACTAGGCATATTGCATAATTGAGTTTTCTGCATACAAGCCCCTAACGTTTGTATACTTTAAAAAATACCCCCACATATGCCTATTTGTAAATAAACCCTCTTATTTTCTGTATATCTGCAAACCAAGTTTGATAGACACAGGAGTTGAACCTATCCTGTTCCAGCCATAAAATTTGAATCGGGTGAGTCGCTCTCGAGCAATTCTTATTTTATAGAATTGGGCCCATTTTTCCTATTTGATGATCCATACCATTGATACGATTTTTTCCACTGCCATCAATACCGTTGATATGATGGGAGTATAAATAGTCAATGTACTAACTTTAACCAACAAATGTCCATTGATTAGAGATTAGAATGGTTCAATAAATCTGATTTTAGATTAATGACTTATCTTGTTGTTTTTTTGAAGTCTTAAATCATTTAGAGGCAAAGTCTGTCGATGCAATCGACGGACCATTCAATGACATCGAGTACTATTCGATGCCATCGAACAGTGTTCGATCACATCAAGAATTTCTGAATTTTCTCCAATAGGTTATTAGACTAATTGGGTGTTTTTTCAATGCTATCGAAGAGTATTCGATGACATCAAAAGATATGTTCGATGCCATTGAAGATTGCTCGATGCAATCGAAGAAAATCCAATTTCAATATCTTATCTTTGGACAATTTTAGTGTTAGTTTAATGCATCAATATGGCTTCGATGTCATCGAAGGATAAGTTTCGATGACATCAAAGTGTGTTCGATGTCATCGAACGAATTCACATAGATTTTCACAAAGTTACGATTTTACGAGATTTGTTTCCTACTTCGATTATGATTCTTTTAAAGGCTATATATTGGGGTGTAATTGGGATTGTGAGGTATTCAAGGCTTTTTAATTCGTTCTGGGGTTTCAAGGGTGTAGTTCAGGTTGATTCGAGATTGTTTGGATCGGGTAATCTCTTTACTCTTGTAATTTTCTATTTTCATAGTGATATCCATCGCTTTATGCCGTGTTTTTTTCTCGCAAGAGTTTTTTCACGTTAAATCTTGGTATGTTTGCATTATGTTTGCTTGGTGTGATTGGATTACTCTACTTGATTCATCTCTACGTGCTTCCATGGTCCTCCAACAAGTGGTATCAAAACTAAACGTTAGGGCACAGGCTTGAATCTGAGCGTGAGTAACAATGACTACTAATCCTAAATTCGATGTTGAGAAATACATTAGGAAAAATAACTTCGACTTATGGAAGGTCAAGATGATTAGTCTATTGATTCAACAAAGATTGGATAACGTCCTTGAGAAGGGACCGGAATCTATGGATGATGATGAATGGAATAAACTGGATAAAAAAGTGAAATACTCAATCCAATTGTGCTTAACGAATAAGGTTCTTTATAATGTCTTGAAGGAGAAAACCGTAACAAAAGAGAGAGATGAGACTCTCCTCTCTTGTAAATCTCTGCAATTTCTATAATTCTTGCCTTTTAGCCAGAAAGGAAAATGACCCACCTTGTAAATCTTCTGCAATTTTTATAATTCTTGCCTTTTAGACAGAAAGGAAAACAACCCAACAGAAGAGAAGAGAGAAAGGAGATAAGACTCTCCCCCTTTTCTTCCTTTTCTTTTCCCTCTCTTTCCGTTTTCTTTTTCTATTTTTTTTTATCCTTTTTTTTTAATGGTTTGGAGTCCAAAGTTTTCTTTTAGTTTTTTTTTTTTTAAGTGAGTGGTGACGTGGACCAATGAGGATTAGGCAATCAGGGAATCACTATTTACCAAATAACAGAGGATTCGGACTCGTTCTGAAAAAGGTGGGAGTGGATTAGGTGTAGCTGTCCTCATGCGGTGTCATGCATCCCTAACCCTGTGGCCTACCTTGATAAAAGTATTATATATCCATGTCCTACATCCATTTATTTCAGCTCATAATAAGACATGATTTGAAAATTGAAGTAGATACAGATCTCAAGTGGACCACACTACAGAAACAGTAGTGATTAGATCAAGCTAAAATTTGTTCTTTATTTTTATTTTCCTTCATTAATGTCTTTGTTACCTTATTAATAAGTTGGGTAGGAATTTTTTAATGGTAAGAGTTTAATATCCAATATTTTATTTGGCATGGACCACTTGAGATTTATAACTACATTTTTGGATTTATGTTCTAAAATGAGTTGAAAAAACCATTAGACGGCATTAGGGCTGAAAGTTGGGCGGGTTCAACCCGACCGACCCGTGACCGACCCGACATTGGGTTGGGCTCGGGAAGGATATATCAGGCCTGATCTTAAGGTTGGGCTATACAAACCCTAACCCGACAAAACTTTGGTTGGGCTCGGGTTGAGGTCTCGGGTTGCCCGACCCAACCCGAACCCGATCATGATATATAAGTTACTTATACATTATAATTGAGTGTTGATTGTTTGTGTCGAAGGCAGACTAGTGATGTCAAGTCTCATTTGTCCACGTCATTTCCAAGGACTCAAGCTAACAAGATATCCCAGATTTCTCTCCCAAATAGACTTTGTGTTATGCTACATGACTTTTAAAGTAGTTGTCTTATATTTTAGCTTGTTTTTTAAAAGAAAAAAAATGAAGTTCTTTATAATGAATAATCACATATATAATTAATAAAATTATAGATACAAAAAATAAGCCCTATATTGAAATATAATAAACTAATGTAATAACGAAAATATTAACACGTATATACCCGATCAACCCGACCGAGCCCGCTTGGGTTGGGCTTGGGTTAAGAATTCTCAACCCGAGATTGGGTTGGGTTGGGTTAAGGTTGAGGTATAGGAACCTTGGGTTGGGTTAGGGTTGAACACTAACCTGACCCAACCCGCCCGGCTTTCAGCCCTAGACGGCATGGATATACAATATATATACGTCGCACAATGGTCAAGGACTAGCTGTGTTGCATGAGGAAGGGGCCGCACTTAATCCACTCTCTTTTTTTAATGTGACCCTTTTTTCCTTGCAACGAAGAGGAAGAAGCTTATCTGCGAAGAGGAACGCCTAACCTTATTTTAATTGGGCCCATCGTGATGTCGTGATGTGCATGTGAGATCCACTCCAACAATCCGATGTATGATCTCATTCTACCTCACCAGGCTGACTTGTGATACAGATAAGCCACACCAATGTAACAATAGAGAAAGAGACATTTACCTTTAATTTTTACAAGACCCACAGTCATCATCGATGAGTGAAATCCACTTCAGCCATTAGCTGTCACGCCAACGATCAGGCATAGAACTCAAAAATCAGGCCCACCATGATGTTTGTGAGAAATCTACCCTGTCCATCCATTTTGCAAACTCATTTTAGGACAAAAAAAAAAAGCCGGATCTAATACTCAAGTGGGCCGAAAACGTGAGGATTGAACTTCCACAGTTGAAAAATTCATGGGGCCACATAAGTTTTGAATCAGGCTAATATTTGTGTTCTTAGTTCATCCCAGTGGGAATGACGTTATGAACGGTATGAATGGCATGTAAACATCATTGTCAACCCAGAGAGGTTTCAATGGTAGGAATTTCCCTTACCACAATTTTCCTTTAGTGCAGCCGACTTGAATGTTGTATCTTGCTCACTTTTGATCTCAAGTCCTAAAACAAGCTCAAAAAATGAATGAACGGGATAGATTTTTCACAAACATCATGGTGGGCCCCACCCCACCTAGGTTTCCATCATAGGTACTTCTTGCAAAGCGGGAGTGGATTGCATCCAGAGAATCCGAGAGAAGATTGGTACCAGCAGCGTCTCTAGTGAGGTGGCCACTGAAAGTGCTCTATTGGCCTCGCATGATATATATATATATATATATATATATATATATATATATATATATATATATATATATATATATATATATATATGTTTTATCGCAGTCATCCATCTAGTTTTTCATATAATTATAGATTACTACCCCTAAAATAGGGAGATCCAAATCTCAAGTGGACCACACCATAAGAAAATAGCAGCGTTTGAATGCCCACCATTAAAAACTTCCTAAGGCTCACTGTAATGTTTATTTGACATCCAACCTGTTAATTAAGTCACGCAAACCTACATGAAGAGAAAAATAAAATATCAACTTCATCCAAAACTTTTGTGGCCCTTAAGAAGATTTCAATGGTGAGTGTTCAATCATTACTCTTTCTTATGGTGTGGTCCATATGAGATTTGGATCTTACTCATTTTTTGGGCTCATGCCATAAAATAGTCTGAAAAATGGATGGAAGGTGTGGATATGATACATACATCATGATTGGGCCCATAGAGCATTGTCAATAGCCACCTCCTTACCAACGTTGTTATTATGCAATCCAGGTCTTAGAATCCTGAGAGGAGTCCTGCGAGTGGGAGAGCATATCTCTCTCCATGATATGCGCATGATGAAACTCGCACTTCATCCCGCCTTCACCTCGATCGTATGTGAGATCTTACGGCTGACATCAAGGTTCACACGTAATGACATGTGAACCAGTGCGCGCGTGAGCATTCCTCTCTCTCTCTCTCTCTCTCTCTCTCTCTCTCTCTCTCTCTCTCTCTCTCTCTATATATATATATATATATATATATATATATATATATATATATATATATATATATATATATAATAGAATTGGGTGCATTAATGAGGATGTAATCATGATCCCATATGGTATAATGCTCATAACGCATCCTCATGGGAATAACTATTTATCTAAAAAAGGAAAGCATGATCATTATTAAGAATTGTCTTAGTCATGCGTGGTAAGTGAAGCATCGCCATGTGTGCTACAAAACGATTGCATTTATGAGGGGTCACACATAACTTTCACCTTTTTCCAAAGGTGAAGCAATGTGGGGGGCAATATTGTACCTTATTTTTGTCCATTCCTTCATAAACCAATTAAAGAGAAACACATGTAATGTTGTTCAAGATGTAATACATCTAAATTTTGTTGAGATACCTAAAGAGGATTCTGCGGGTATATAGTTGGCATTTATCGAGCGGTGTCATATCATTTATAATGCGATAGTAGTTGAGCAGAATGTGGTAGAGTCAACAAGGAATCTTGGAGCAATTATCTATACATGTGGCAAGCTAAGAAGGGAAAAGGCTCCAAGGGTTCAATAGTGTTGAAACGGTTATAGCAACCGTCGGAATGTGAGAAGCATGTACATAAAGTTCAGTAGAAGAAATCGTCTCATTCCAACCAAACTAAAATAATCTATCTTTCAATTATCTTTTATCTGTCAATTACATCCTTTAGTGTAATCTTTCAATATCTATTGTTGGGGTAAAAAATAGATGAGTCGATAGGTCAACTTATAGAATGGACCAACTCTACAAACTAGCATGGACCCAATGGGATTTGAGCCATAAGGGGCATTTACGTCCTAAGATAGGTTGACCTTCAAAGAGGTCGAAGCAACTGTAAGGACACTCAAAGAGGATGCAACTATAAGTCCACTCAAATGGCCAATTGCCGACCTAACCTATAGGTCGGCTACCATAGGTCGGCCATAGGTCAGCCATAAGTCGACCATAGCTCGGCCATATCTCAACTATAGCTCGGGATAATCACAAAAACAAGGCGTACACCAATTCAACGGAAAGTTTAATATGGCTTACATGATCTTCTCATGGAACAATAGTCTAAGAATCTCTCCAACGGCCCGAAGATCTCTCCCAAGATCTTCGGAGGATCAAATCAGATCCTAAGAACCTCAAACGACAATAATCTCGAGAGGATCCCGAACGAATCTCTGAACAGATTCGTCTCCAATGTATCAGAAATGACTCCTTATGGCTGCCTTCCTTCTCTTATAAATAGAGGTATCCCAGCCAATGTAAGGTACAAAAAACCTACCCTAATACTCGACTAGTGATTCTTTTCCTTAAGATTATTTCCTTAAAAGACCTAAGGTCCTGACTTAGGCATCGAAGGGTCCCCTGTACAAGACAATGTTTCCTTTGTCCATTGTTTTAGTTTGTGCAGGTCATGAAAGGGTTAATGAGGGAGGGGCTACCAAAAAACTGCATCAACAATTTGGCACCGTCTGAGGGAACGGCGTCTTAAGCCGTTCCAGATTTACCAGATAAACTTTAGATAATCTACAATGGCGAGAGGGAAGAAGAGAACTCGAGCCTCCCCAGTTGCAGCTCTAGTTGCACCTGAACACACACTGCTACCCCTGAAACAATCCGAGCAACCGAAAAATCATTAGGCCTCATCCTCACAACATCAGGTGAATTCCAGTTTCGGGAGGCAGGGTCAGCGATCCTGTGTAAAGGAAGGTCGGTTGAACTCCCTCGAAAAAGTGGTCAGAATGCTCAAAGAGAACATGGACTACATGAGATAGATGCTCGAGCAACTACATCCCAGCCTGTGCAGAGAGCCGATAGAGAAGATGAACAAGCAGACAACAACCCTCTTCAACCTTCCTACACGCGAGCAACCTCTCAGAGAAGCCAACCACCCTCTCAAAAGAGCCAGCAACATAGTTTAGCCAGACCAGCCTCATCTCACATTTTGAAATCTACGACTTTGCTCACTTCCGACCTACGCCATGAGTTAGATCAAAAGAAGCGCGGTAAGGCCCCAGTCGAAACTACTGTTGAAAGCGACGAACCCTGGGAAGTCAAATTAAAAATTTTGCAAGATCAGATTGAAGACATGCAGCAGGCCCACCGAACCAGCATGCAAACAAAGACGATAATGGAAGAATCTGATCCCCCATTTATTGCCGACATTATGCGGGCATGACTACCGTAAAAGTTTCAGTTTCCCCAGATCACTCCCTTCTCAGGGAACACCGACCCATTGGAGCACATGGAGTCCTTCAGAGTGTACATGGAACTCCATAATGCCTCTGATAGGGTCATGTGCCGAGCCTTTTCTCTAACCCTGGTTGGAGCTGCCCGACTGTGGTTCAAGCAGTTGAAGCCGAACTCCATCAGTTCATTCTCTCAACTCAGCCAAGCCTTCATTACGAACTTCCTCAGAGGAAAGAAGAGGCTCAAAGCACCTTCCCACCTCCTTCAGATCATCGAGAAAGAGGGTGAGCTCCTGAAAGACTACATCATGCGCTTCAATCTGGAAGCCTTGCAGGTCCGTAAGCACTAAGAAGAGCTCACCCTCAACGCCATCATTACTAGATTGAGAGATAAGCAGTTCCTCTTGTCATTGGACAATAATCCTCTTACAACGATGGCCTAGCTACTGAACAGATCATAAAAGTACGCTAATGCTGAGAAATCCTGGATCCTACAAGAAGCCATCCAGAACAAAGTTCCTCCGACCAAAGAGCAACAGGCAAGGGCAGAACCAAGCTTGACCAATTCAAATAAGAAAAGGAAGGACGACCAATCTTAGGATAGTCATCGCTAAAAAAAAATGGCCCGACAGTAAGTTTAAGACTTACACTCTTCTCAACAAGACTCATGAACAAGTCTTGATGGAAATTCAGGATAAGCATCTCCACAACTGGCCAAATAAGATAAAGTCTGATCCTAAAAATAGAAGTCAGAACAAGTACTGCCACTTTCATCGGGATTACGGACACAACACGAGTAATTGTTTTGATCTTAAACAAGAGATCGAAGAACTTACTTGTAGCGGCCATCTCGGGGAGTACATTAACCACAGAGGAGACTGGGTCGTGGTGAAAGATAATCAACCCGTCAACAATGAACCAACTGCAGAGATTCACACTATCTTCGGAGGCCATGGAGGCGGGGGAGACTCAAATAATGCTCGAAAGGTACATGTCAGAAGCATTGGTCGTCTCGAAGATGAAGTTCTACTGATCGGAAGACCTCTAAAAGAGAAGAAAGTGGACAACCATAGCCTAACCTTCACTGAAGAAGATGCCCAACGAATCCACCACACATATGATGATGCACTCGTGGTCACCCTAATCATAGCTAATCGAAAGGTGTTATGAATCCTCATCGACACTGGATTGTCTGCTGATGTTCTCTTCACCTAGGCTTTCGACAAGATGGGAGTTAGTCGATCCTTACTCCGACCGGTTAAAACTCTATTACTCGGCTTCTCTGGTGGTAAGGTAATACCTGAAGGGGAAATTTAGCTCCCACTTACGGCTGGAAATGAACAAAACCAAACGACCAAAATGATCGGATTCTTAGTGGTAGAATGTCCGTCAGTTTACAATGCAATCATTGGCCGACCATCCCTGGATGCCCTGCGAGCTGTGGTCTCGACCTACCACTTAACCATGAAGTTCCCAACCGATTAAGGGGTCAGGTTAGTGAAGGGCGACCAACATGATGCTTGGCAGTGCTATGCAATGGCATTAAGAGCTCTACAGCAAATGATGACTGTCACTTCTCTGGGTCCTCTTAAAGATTAGACAGTGATTATCAGCTCTCTGGATCCTTGTGAGGACTCCGACGAAAGAGGTCGCCCCATGGAAGTCCTTGTTCTCGTCCTGTTGGACGAATCTGTCCCCTCTAAAACCATTCAAATTGGGTCATCATTAACGGCACCGTTACGAGATAACATGATAGCTCTCCTTCAATAGTATGCGAACTTCTTCTCATGGTCCCATGAAGACATGTCTGGCATCGATTCCAAGACCATCGTGCATCACCTGAACGTCGAACCTGCTCATCGAACAATTCGACAAAAGCATTGTGTGCTCGAACCTAAAAGGTACGCAGTGATCGGAGAAGAAGTGACAAAGTCCTCAAGGCCGAGTTCATCGAGGAAGTTTATTAACCGAACTGGATAGCCAACGTTGTGTTGGTAAAGAAAGCGAATGAAAAATAGTGGGTCTGTGTGGACTATACAAACCTGGACAAAGCTTGTCCCAAAGACAACTTTCCTCACCCCTGAATCGACCAACTGGTCAACAACATAGCTAGGCATGAGCTACTAAGTTTCATGAACGCATACTCTGGTTATAATCAACTTGTAATGCATCCACATGATAAAATAAAAACCACATTTGTCACCAACAAAGCGCTTTATTGTTACCGAGTCATGCCTTTTGAATTGAAAAATATAAGTGTTACGTATCAGCAATTGGTTAACAAAATGTTTGCCCAACAGATAAGGCAAACAATAGAAGTCTATATTGATTATATGTTCATCAAGAGCATCAAAACTACAGACCATATTGCTGACCTTGAGGAAATGTTCCTCATCCTTCGCAAGTACCGGATAAATCTAAACCCAAGCAAATGTACCTTTAGGGTTAGCTTGGGAAAGTTCCTCAGCATTTTGATTAGCTAACGTGGAATTGAAGTGAACCCCCAAAAGATCAAGGCTCTCCTTAATATACAATCGCCAAAGATGACTAAAGATGTTCAACGGCTCACTAGGAGGATCGTTGCACAAAATCGCTCCATGTCTCGAGCTACCGACAAATGTCTCCCCTTCTTTAAATAGTTGAAGGGAAAATAAGTAGTAGACTAGATAGAAGAATGTGAGATAGCTTTTCAACAGCTCAAGCAATACATGGGGTCGCCACCACTGCTCTCTAAACCCGAGCAGGGAGAGTCCCTACTACTAAACTTGGATGTTTCTGATGCAGTAGTCAGCTTAGCTTCAATTAGGAAACATGAGGGAAAGCAATTCTTAGTATACTATGTTAGCAAAGCCCTAGTTTCAGCCGAGACAAGATATCCAACCTTGAAAAAATTAGCCTTGGCTTTGGTCATTTCTTCTCGACACTTGCGGCCATACTTCCAAGCTCATACCATCGTCGTCCTAACCAATCAACCAATACGTCAAGTGCACCAAAAACCTAAAGTTTCGAGACGACTGACTAAGTGAGCGATTGAGTTAAGTGAGTTCAACATCAAGTGCAAGCCACGAGCAGCTATTAAAGGTCAAGTAGTGGCCGACTTCATCGTCGACATAACTCCTACACTCGAGCAAATTACCGACCTACCCAGGCCAGAGCCCGTCCCAAATGTAACTCTCGACCAAACATCTGCTGAATCGTCTGACTCCCAAGCACTTCCCAACCCACCCATGTGGACGCTTTACCTTGATGGCTCATCCAACTCTAAGGTAATTGGTGTCAGGATCGTCATTGAGATATCAGACCATACATTCATACAAAATGCCTTAAGATTCGAATTTCAAGCCTCCAATAATACAGTAGAATACGAAGCCCTGCTCATCGAACTTAAGCTGGTAGCCAACATGAGGACTCGGTATCTCAAAGTCTTTAGCGATTCACAATTAGTTGTCAATCAAATAGTTGAAGCATACCAGGCCAAAAAGGAATGTATGAAAGCATACTACAGAAGGCCAAAGAATTGATCAGAAAGTTTCAAAAATGCAGTGTGTCTGATCCCTTAGGCTGAGAATTCTAAACCCGATATGCTAGAAAAACTAGCCACTACAGATGAAGATGATATTCCAATATCCATCCCAATCGAGTTCCGTATGCGACCTAGTATCCATGAGATCGACCTCACCACAGTATTTCCAGTAAGCTCGGAACCAACTTGGATGGACCCAATCATCAACTATCTCAAAGAGGGTAAAGTATCCGAAGATCGGATGAAGGCACATAGGTTGCGAACGAAAGCGGCCCGATACGCTATACTTAATGATGTTCTCTACAAGAAAGGATTTTATCTCCCCTATCTCATATGCCTCTGATCGGAGGAAGCAGAGTACATCCTAAATGAGATCCATGAAGGGATCTGTGAGAACCACTTCGGAAGCCGAGCTTTAGCCCACAAGGTCATTCGATAAGGTTATCATTGGCCGACCATCCAATTCAATGCTCGACAATTCACTCGTAAGTGTGATAAGTGCCAACGCTTTATGAACATACCCCGACAGCCACTGAAGAACTCGCCCCTATGACCGGACCATGGTTATTCTCTCAGTGGGGAATCGACAACATTGGTCCTCTCCCGGCTGGTAAGAGTCAGACCAAGTTTGTCGTAGTTGCAGTCGATTACTTCACAAAATGGGTCGAAGTTGAACCATTAGCGAAGATAACCAAGAAAAATATCATAGATTTTATCTAGAAGAACATCAAATGCAGATTCAGAATTTCCCAGACCATTGTTTTCGACAACGGGAAGCAGTTCGATAATAAGCAATTCTAAGGGATGTGTGATAACCTCGAAATTCATAACGTCTACTCTTTGTCACAACACCCGCAAGAAAATGGACAAGTTGAGGTAGTCAACAAAATCATCAAACATCATCTCCGAACTAAATTCAAGCATGTCAAGGGAGCATGGGCTGAATAGCTCCCCAAAGTCCTTTGGGCGTATCGAACTACCACCCGAACGACTACTGGGGAAACGCCCTTTTCCCTAGCATACAGAGCAGAAGCAGTTACTCTTGTAGAAATCGGACTACCTACAGCTCGGACGGAGTCATTCGACGAAAAGATTAATACTGGGCTAATAGCACTAGGTCTCAACCTTCTCGAAGAAGGGAGAGAGCAAGCTTGGATCCGAATTACCGTCTGTCAACAAGTGACACGTTTTTACAATGCTAGGATAAAGGTCAGAAGATTCTAAGCCGGTGACTTAATCCTTCGGAAGACCTTCCAAAACACAAAGGAATTAGGATTAGGGACCTTGGGCCCGAACTGGGAGGTACCTTACGTCATAACAAGTATGAGCCAACCTGGCTCATACCGACTGGAAGATCTGGATGGTTAGCTCTTGTCGCATCCTTGAAATGCTGAACATCTCAAGATTTATTACCCTTAGCAGATTAACATGAATTTTATTGTATGACGAACAACTTCAAGCTAATACTAATAAAGTTATTACAAAATGATACTTACCTGCTCAACTATGGTCAACCTATGGATCTGACCAAGATTCGACCCATATTCGTATTACTGATCCAACCAAGGTTCGACCTATGTCCAACCAATCGGATCCAACCAGAGTCCAACTTATTCAACTTAAGCTCAATCAATCTACTCAAAATTGATTACGTTCTATAAAGAAGATCGTTCCAAAAATGAACAGGTTTTTCATTGACAAAGCCTCAAAGGGTACGTTTACATCAGTCAAAGCCCTGAAGGGCACATTTACATCAGTCTGCATTAACACAGAAAGGGGAAGATATTGCAGAGCCAAGAAAAAAGGAAAAAAGATAAGGAAAAAAATATTTGCAGAAGGAGCCTATCTTCAAGCCCCAGAGGTCTACCCCAGGAACCACTTCATTACCTGATGCGTCGGAGCTAGACTCGAACTCATCAAAGTTGGAGAGATCCAGCTTTGGGAAGGCCTCCTTCATGGTGTCAACTCACTTGGCGTAGCCCTGACGATAGAGGACATTTTTATCCTCCACGTATGCTTAGGAAGTCTTAAACTCTTTAACACCATCCTCCCGAGCTTGAGCAAGGGCAACTTGAGTTCCCGCCTTGAGTTTCTCGAGCTTCACCTTGGTCTCCCCGAGCTTCTCCTCGGATTCCCTTAGCTTTGCCCCAGCTTCCTCTAGCTTCGCCTTTAGCTCTGCCTCCTTTGCGGAAGCCTCTTCAAGAAGCTTCCTCGCGGCTTCTAGCTTGGCCTCCATAGATGTAGCCCGAGCTTCCAATTGGGTAAGCTTTTGGCAGGTCTCACCTACCTGTTCCTGCAGCTGAGCAACCTCAGCACGCACCTTCAGCATGCGCGGGATGAGTTGCAAGATAGAAGAGTTAGGTGAAGCCGAGCAACCGAAGACGAAGAACGACCTAACCTTGGAAGATGTACCTACCCCAAGGAGACTCGTCGTTGCGAACGCGAGAGTCGATTCTATTGAGGAGTCGAATAAACTATTAAACTTCGCATCAGGCACATGACGATCTGCCTAAGGGATGATCTCCTCAACAGTTCAACGAAGACCCCTATGCTCCTCTTACGCTCTAGAAGGGCGAGCTACCACTTCCGCCCTTAAAAAGCAAGCTTCCTCAAGAACTCCCCGCACCTCGACAAAGGAAGTTCCTTCCAAGATGGCCATCCCTGCTGGTCTAGCAATATCAGAGGAGGGCTTTACCTCCATTCCTTCTCCTTCCACCTCCACCACAACTGGGCAAGAGGGGCTGACTTTCTCTTTGCTCTTGGAGGTCTTTTACCTCTTCCTCTTTGGCACCGCTAGCTCTTCTCGGGAAGGTGCCTAGAGCTTGGAAGTAGGCCTTAACAGGGGGATGAGCTTCATGCATCTCTGCAATTGAAACACGAAGAAAATCAATTATGAAAATCTACGAAAATTTTTAAGTTTTGAAGCTCAGCCAGAGGTCTTACTGATTCTTATCGGTGAGGGTGAGGTCTAAGCTCGACTTAAGGAGTTGCTCAGATTGGAGAAGTATTCTATAAGACCTTTTCTACTCCTCTAGAGCTTTTGCCCTTTGATTCGAGCAAGCGAACCGCTGCGAACAAAGGAGCGTGCTTGGGGATAACTGCAATAAAAAGGCATGTACGAACAAAGTTCAACAAACTTTGAAGACTGACCAACCAAGGAAGAGCTAAAGGGTACCTACATCTGAGGAATACTTACTTGGCTCAAAAAATGTTGTGGGGATCCAGTGTTGATCTGAGGCCAAAGGTAGGTCGGTGTTACCTCCCAACATCTAGAAGCCCAGAACCACTTATCCCCCCAGTTCTTGTTAGACGACGGAGAGTCAGCAATAAGGCACCATCCAGTCTCCCTCGAAGAAGAGAGATAATACCAGTCGGGCTGCAACTTGTTTGGCTTCAGTTGGTACATATGGAGGAACTCCTCAACGGTTAGTCGAGCTGCTTTAGTTCAAACCACAAAACCGTAGTCGATCAAAGCCCTCCATCCATTGGGAATCATCTATCTCGGGGCCAAATTCAGGCGAGCAAGAAAGTGCCTCACCAGACCTTGTAGAGGGAGCCTCAGGCCGCATTGAAGAGTAACTAGGAAGATTGCGACAACCCCTTCGGAGGCCGGTCAGGAAACTCGTTCGACGAGGAAATTCGAAGGAGTACAAACTCGGAAATATGGTATCCTAGTATGATCCGATCTAGTTCCTCCTCAGTGAGGGTCGAGGGCAGGGGACCCCTCGGACCCTCCTCGCCAACAAACTCTTCCGGGTCCTCTTCACTGGAATAGTTGCGCTTTACATTAACTGGTCTCTCTCCCGGGGACCACTCCATCGCCCGTGATGCTGAAAAGTTGATGTCTATCATTATCACCAATGACGACGATGGGTTCAACATTACCCAGAGGCTACTTGCCCCATTGTTGCCGCCGGAAGTCCCCTCCCATGAACTCAAAGAGTCTAACATGGCGGCTTTTTATAGATGTAGAGAGTCACTGATTAAAAGGAGAAAAGAAAGGAGGAGGGGGCAAATGAAGTTTGAAGCTCATCAGGGAAATGGACACCCAGACGACGGTGAATACAATCGCTGAAAATTGCCTGTTCTTGCTAGGGAAGATGACCTGATAGGGGAGGCAAAACACAAGCAAAAATGACTAAGGGTTAGGGAAGGGAAGCCATGTGGCGACGCTTGAGTACACCCATCAATGTTGGGTCCGTACGATGTCTCGTCGACTTCACCTCCTGACACGTGGCGCGACCCCATACGCCACTTAACCTTAATAACGAGTACTAAGTCACGTATCATGCCCTCATTAGTTTGTCATCGAAATGATGGCCTAACACCCCGTGTAACCTCGAACCACGAAGCGACACATCGTGTTCAGTTACTGAACGCCTCGAGCACCGTGCTAGCCACCATACCTGATATGACCCGACCTAAACTATGCATAACCCGACCTAGCTATACTCAACTTACTTTCTGAGCCTCTGTAGATCGGCTTGAAAAGTAAGGGGGCCTTACTATTGGGGGAAAAAATAGATGAGTCGATAGGTCGACTTATGGAATGGACCAACTCTACAAACCAGCACAGACCCAATGAGATTTGAGCCTTAAGGGGCTTCTACGTCTGAAGATAGGTCGACCTTCAAGGAGGTCGAAGCAACTATAAGGACGCTCAAAGAGGATGCAACTGTAAGTCCACTCAAATGGCCAATTGTCGACTTAACCTATAAGTCGGCCATAGGTCGGCTATAAGTCGGTCATAGATCGAGCATAGGTCGACCATAGCTCGGCCATAGCTTGACTATAGCTCGGGATAATATCTAAAAATAAGGCGTATGCCGATTCAACAGAAAGCTCAATATGACTTACATGATCTTCTCCGGGAGCAATAGTTCGAAAATCTTTCCGATGGCCCGAAGATCTTTCCTAAGATCTTTAGATGATCAAATTATATCCCAAGAACCCTGGACGACGATAATCTCGAGAGGATTCCAGACAAATCTCTGGACGAATTCGTCTCCAACGTGTCAAAATGACTCCTTACGACTATCTTCCTTCTCCTATAAATTGAGGTATCCCCATTGAATGTAAGGTACGAAAAACTTACCCTAATACTCGACTTGTGATCCTTTTCCTTAAGATTATCTCACTAAAAGACCCAAGGTCCTGACTTAGGCATCGAAAGGTCCCTTGTGCAAGAGAGGGTCTCCTTTGTCCATTGTTTTAGTCTATGCATGTCACGAAGGGTTAGCCGAGGAAGGTCTGTCGAAAAATTGTATCAACATCTATCATTCCTTATCATAATATTTACTTTTATCAGTCATTTACATTCATTGTTGTAATTTGTAGTGGTAATCAAGTAGATATTAACTTTAATTGTAATTTGAGTTTACACTCATGTGTTGAAGTCAATTCAAATATCAAGTAAGGTTATTTATTCAAAGATATGCTTTGCAATTGTTCTTTAGAGTCGGCCATAAAAATTTTAATTTATTTTTATCTACACTCACGAGAAAAAGTTCTTTATGGAAGTCATAGCTTTTGACAATTTTCAGATAACAAACCCTACCTATTAAAAATCTTATAATCATCTTGACTAATTCCCTGCAATTGGTTGAATAAGCAACTGATGTTATACAACTTCGGTTGCAACTGATCCATCTACATGGTATCTGCCTATCTTAGGGCTTGGATCATAATATGTTAGGTTTGAATTGAGTTGTCCATTCAATTCAGAGACGCATGTCCAATATTAAAATAACAACAACACTGAAAAGGTTTTTTAATGGTGCCCTTCAGTAAAAAAAATTCTTTCCTGTGGTGTAATCCACTTAAGATTTGGATTGTTATGGGAAATTGAACTTGACAAGTAAAGTCTGCTACCCACCTCGGAGCTTGGAGGAGAGACTTCGGAAGTGTATGTCGAGCAAGTGGGGCCGAGTCTATCCTCGGCTCGAGCTGAAGCCTGTCTCGGCTCTTAACTACTATCCTTATTTAATAATGCGACTAGGTCAATCTGCACACTAGTCAGAGTCCGAGGTTCGGGGTCGGGAGTTCTAGACCAAAAGAGCCGAGGCTGAGGCTAGATGTGAACGTTTTGGGCACTGAACTAAGAAGCGGCTTTGAATGGATACGACCGGATATCTCGCCCGCAGATACGCTCCTCTAAGACACGATGCGCTGTACAATCCCTAGATTATGGACAAAATCTTCACGATCACAGTATCTCACTAATTGAGTGAATCGTGCCGAGTTTAATGGACACAAACCATCCAATACGTAGGTATAAATATAAGGGGACCCCATTGCTACAGGTACGTGACATTCGCTGCATCTCTCTACATTCAACTTAGACCCAGATTCCCTAGCTTGACTTAGACATCGGAGGGTCCCCTGGCTTAGCTAGGGTCTTCTTTGCTCACCTTTTGTGCAGGCCCAGGGTTAAACAAGGGTTCACAACATCGATCGATGGGTGGTCCAGATTTTGACATCAACACGGATCTCTTCAACTTTTTTAGCTCATGCTCCCACAATGAGTTGGAAAAACGAATGGACGACGTGAATGTACAATATATACATCAAGGTGGGCCCCACGATTGGGGCCGCACTGTATTGGGTGAGGGCGGAGCTGCACCTAATGTGCTCTTTTTTCAGGAAGCAAATTGGCTGGTGTACCTTACACCAACTATATAGCTCCTGTTTGTATGTGTCGTGCGAAGACGAGCACCAACACTACTCAAGCTCCCAATTGCACGAACGGTTCAAAGAAGATCAAAGTTACATGGCCCCACAATGATGTATTTATTATATCTATATTGTTCATCTATTTTTAGAGTTCATTTTATAATATTAGCCAAAAATTCACCATTAAAAAGCTTGTATGGCCCACCACAACGTTTATTTTACATCTAATCTATTCGTAAGGTCAAAAATACCTGAATGAAAAGGAAAAACAAATTTCATATTTACCCAAAACTTCTGTGAACCCAAAAAGGGATTCATTGGTAGACGTTGAATCCCCCGCTAGGTTTTGAAGTGTGGTCCACTTGATAGTTATATTTGTCTTATTTTTGGTCTCAAGTCTTAAGACTAGCTTGCCAAATGGATGAACGGTTTGGATATAACACATACCTCATAATCAGGCCCACGGAACTTGCTGACGTCAATACATGAGCTATATAGCTGGTGTGAGGTACATCAACCAATCCGCTTCATGTGGACCCCATCGGCCAATGGTGTTGGTCGGTGCTCTGTGGACCCCACCATTATGTATGTGATTCATCCATGCCGTCCATCTATTTTCCATATCATTTTATGTTATGTGACCAAAAATTAGATATACCTCAATCTCAAGTAGACCACACTACAGGAAACAGTGTTGAGTGAGCGTTGACCATTAAAAACCTTTCGGGGGCCATAAAAATTTTGGATCAAGCTGATCTTTGTTTTTTCACTTCATCTGGTCCTGTGTGACCTAATAAACAGATTGGATTTCAAATAAACATTACAGTGGGCCTTAGGAGGATTTTAATGGTAGATATCCAATCACTAGTGTTTTCTTATGGTGTGGTCTACCTGATATTTATATCCCTCTAATTTTTGGGATCAAGCCTAAAATGATCTGTAAAAATGGATGAATCGGAATGGATGAAAGACATACATCATGGAGGGGCCCACGGAGCACCGATCACCACCACCGGGCTGGTGGCAGGGGGAGTAGCCAATCCGTTTCCCTTTTTTCGGCTGCCCGCCACTTCAGCACGTGGGGCCAGCGACTCAGACCGTCAACTTGAGTATCCTCGCGCGAATGTTGGGGCTCCTATTAAGCCTCGCCAGCATTGCAAACTGAAAATCATCTGCGAAACAGAAAAACCTCAGTCCAATCGAGATCTCCTCCGCCTGCAAATCCTCTCTCTCTTGCAGTCTGCTCGCAAGAAGGTAAACCATCTGTTCATGTCGATTTCTGATTCCTTGACTAGCTCTTTTTTATTATTAATTTAATTTATTATTATTATTTTTTGGACTTGTAGCGAATACCCAATTGGAAGGATCTAAATTTATGCATGTTGGTATTTGAAAATTCGAAGAATTCTATTACCATTTTGCCGAATTTGTTTTCTTTTTCCGTTTCCATTTCCTTTTCTTTTTTTTTTCAGAGGTTGTTTTGGTCATTTTAGAAATATCGATGATACCGTTGTCATCGAAACGAGTGCTGTTGTTGATATCTAAGAATAATCGGTAGTTTGGCGATCATTTCATCTTTCCATCGGTAGAGTAGGGTCTGAATTTGATATTATCCTTGCTAAAAATGAACATGATCTACGCATTTTGATCCCCTTCGAGGGTGGATCAGCCTCCTCGTGCAAGAAGCATGGTTTTTAATGGATAATGCTCAATCAAATAATATTATTCATGCGTCCTTTAGTAGTCAAAGACTCCCACAATATTTCACAATTAGCAAAACCAAAAGAACCAAAAATAGGTAAAATCTAATCTACCCACAATCACACACAATACTAATACCTCATATGATAACTCACATGCTACATGTCCTGCCAAAATAGGACTTATTCAAAGTCATACCATCTAATCCCCATCTAGCTGGGTTTCTAGTCTCAAATCCTACCATTCTTCCCCCCCCTTCGAAGAACCTTGTCCTCAAGGTTCAATCTCCCTTCAATCCCTCTTCCGTCTCGATCTCCTCTTTAGCATTGCTGTCTAGTATTATGGGATTGACTCCTACTTTGGGCATCATTAGAGTAGTAATGAGTGTCAGTTGGTCTCCTCGATGCAACAAAACTGTTGGAGTTTCTCTTCCTGTATGCTTGCCAGGCTGCCAACATGATTGTGGTTGCCAAAGTAGTGGATTGAAACATTTGAATTTCGACCTTAATGCAAGCGCCTTTTCTTTCCGTCCTTCAACTCGCTCTAAACTAGTTTGGAAGTCTCAAATAGTTCCAATCTATTGTAGTCTCACGAGCATGGCATTGAAATTCCTTGTATTTAGTTGGTTCAAAACGTATGCAAAACGGCACAAGGCCTTGACAAAGCCAACCCATGTTACTGTTGCATGTTGTTTCTCATACCATTGATACTACTGAACAACATCCCTTTCCATGTGGAAGGATGCTAATAGAACCCTGTAATCCTATGGTGTGGAATCTTTGCTAGCAAATGTTGGAAATTCGAGACATGTATACCTTGCTTGGAGCAATACACCATCTCTATTGGGCCACTATTAGACTTGCTGGATTCACTCCTCATATCTCAACCGTTGCTTTGATCCACTGTATCCTTGATTATTGAAGATGCCAACTGCTCATATCGGAGGCTCATGGCAGCAAGGGTCTTTTTGATCTCTTGCAACAATGCCGAATGTTGCTACACTTCTTCTTCCAACTTTCCAAATTTAGCCTCAATTGATTCCATGTGTTGAGCTCGTGTCGCGTGCTTGGGCATCCTCAGGATTGATCCTCTGATACCAAATGATATGATCCTTGCTTAAGAATGAGCAAGATCTAGGTGTTGTGATCCACTTCTGATGTAGTGAGTACCGACCAACTCACAAAAAGCTCCAGAGCTGATGAGGAAGGATCGTTTTGTCTATATATGCATGCCCTCCTAGGCAAACTCATGCGAGACTTCCTCATGGGCAATCCACGCTTTGCACGGGTGCTCAAATTGCATGGTCCCACAGTGGGCCTCACCTCATGGCCATTTTGCATTTCACGAATCCCATATCGTGGGCCACCCCACTCCAACGTGGAGATACAGTGCATCCCTGAAATCACACCAAGATGCTCCCGCATCATCCACCTACGCCGGTGTGAAGACTCAAATATTGGGCTCCTGCTCTGATACTATTTTGATAGTGGGCAACCGACTAACGTACTAAAAGCTCCAGAGCTAATGGGGAATGACCGATTTATCCTATATGCAGGCCCTCCAAGGCAAACCCAAGCAAGAACTCCCCATGGGCAACCCTTGTGTCATGCAATTCAGGGACTCATGCGAAGCGGGGTTTGCCCATGGGGAGGTCTCACCTGGGTTTGCCTAGGAGGTCTTGCATATACGGATAAACTGATCATTCACCATCAACTTTGGAGCTTTTGGTGTGTTGGATGGTACTCCCTGCATCAAATGATATCAGAGCAGGAGCCTAGTATTTGAGTCTCCTTACTGGCATGAGTGGATGATGCTGGGGCATCGTAGTGTGATTCCAAGGATGCACTATATCTCCATGCTGGGTGTGGTGGCTCACGAGGTGGGCTGAGATGCAGAATGACCGTGAGGTAGGGGCCACTGTGGGACCATGTGATTCAAGGACCCGTGCGATACGGGGGTTGCCCATGGGGAGGTCTCGCCTGGGTTTGCCTAGGAGGGCCTGCATATAGGGATAGACCGGTCCTTCCCCATCAGCTCTGAAGCTTTTGGTGCGCTGGTCGGTTGTCTGCTATCAACTTTGAGGAAAGATCAACTTCCTACAACAGGCAGTATTGGTAATGAAAAATGCTCAATATAATGATATTACTCATAAGTCCTTTAACAGCCAAGGATTCACAATATTTGGCAACTAGCAAAATCAAAACAACCAAAATAGGTAACTAATTTAATCTGCCCACATTGACACCCAATCTTAACACCTCAAATGAGAACTCACATGCCATGTGTCCTGCAGAAATAGGACTTATTTAACATCAAACCATCTAATGTCCATCTAGTTGGGTTTCCCTTCTGGAATCCTATCAAAATTCTTGTTGGTGTTGATTTCCAATGTTGTAATCAGCTTATTGTCTAATTTTTCTTCAACTTATTGTGAATACCCAATTTGAAGTATCTTTTTGGTATTGGAAATCAATCTAATTAGAGAGAGAAGATCAAGGGATTTTGTTATCGTTTTTTTCTGAATTTATTTTATTTATTTTTTTCTTTGCTTATTGCCAAGATCTAATTTGAGCATAATGACACATGCACTGTCTATGTTTAGGATCGGAATCCTAAAGTTTAGACTCCGTGAGGAAGTGATATTCTCTTGAGCTAAAAGGAAAACTTCAACAGATTTAGCCCAGAGTAAGTAATTCAGACAATTTAGCCATGGTATTCCATAGCGGTAATGATGGTTGTAATGGCCACCACCATTACCATTACAATACGGGCTGTAAAGGCCATTGTGTTTTTTTTTTTTTTTTTTTTGAAAAAACCTATATTGGCCCTGTAACGAGGCATTACAGGCTGTTTTTTCATAGCGACCATTATAACCTTGTAACGTATAACGATGGCCACCGTTACTATTACATAACTGTTTTTGCATACCTTGCATTCAGCTTCACAGACTTAATTGATGCATTAAACGAGGAACTGGGCTTCTCACCCAATGTTGAAGAACCAATAACCACACTTTTAGGATCCATAAGCCACTTTGAACGAATTTAATTTAATTTGTAATGAAAAATGCTGATCTATAATTAGATTCACACTCAACTACATCCCACAACAATAGTGAATATCACTTTCCAACTCTTCATGATCTAGGTTTCACCCCAAACATCAATTATGTACCTCACTAATTAGGTCATGGACAACAAGAATCTACTCAAAATGACTTTCACTACAAGATAATGGAGAAACAATACTTGCAACATCACCTTTATATGAAAATCAGCAAGTTTCCATAATTCAGGTTAACTTTTGGCACTCCCTTTGCAGCCAGGTGCCTTCACTTGACAATGAATGTAGAAAACATTGAGTTTTCTGTGAAAAACAAAAAAGGATCCTCCTCTTTTAAGGTTCAATCAGAACGATAGGTGTTTGGAATACTCCAAGATTTCTCTAGTGTTGAATCATTCATGGATTTCACTCTGATATGATGTGACAGTATGAAATTGTGAAAGAGGAAAAGAGAAAAAAGAGAAGATAAGAGAAGAAAAGAAGAAGAGGAGAAGGAAGAGAAAGGCACTATAACAGCCTCTCATGCTCTCTCTTATTTTATTATATTAGGGCTTCGACTTATTTAACTTAACTTACAAAATTGTCCCCGGTTCACTTAAATGCTCATAAGAAAAGCCCTTGAGCCTAAATTCTACCCCAAAGTATACTTGGGCCCAATAATAACAAAAGACCACTGGCAGGACCAAAATGGTCCACGAGTAGGATCACAACGATGTCCACGAGTAGGATCACAACGATGCAATTCAACATGAATATTATAAGAGTGCTGGGAAGTGCGTGGTGTTAATGTGTGTCTTTGCCAAAACTGGTTCCAAGAACCTGTGTAAAAGAGGAAGTTTGATGTCAGGTAGGCAGCTTACTGTTAAGGATTCTACCAATCTACCATTTAAGAGCTAACCCCAAATTGTTGGGAGAAAGGCTAAAATGATAAAGATGATGATTTTTATTATTTTGAATAATTATATTGAAGTTATGTTGAATTTGACTTTTAAAAGACTCCCTGATTGACATCCCGTATCAACATCAATGCATGTCTGTGTTCAAGTTACATAGTTTGAAAGGTTTTGGATATTTAGTAATTTTGCTTTCATCTACAGCTGGTACATGTGAAATGACTACTGCTTTCCATGGGCTGTTCATTTCTAATTTGCGGAAATCCTTGTCAAATATGTTGAATTATTTCCTAGTTGCAAACATGGATCCGCCTTTGACCTTTCGAATCTCTTTATTTTTTCATACATGCACTAGATGAAAGAGAGTAAAGGTCGAATCAAGGGAGATAGAACAGGCACGGCTATTCCCTCTTCAAAGGCTTCATCTGTTAGTTCCCTACCGCTCATTTTGGACATAGACGACTTTAAGGTAATCCTTTGTTGATATTCACAGAACATGAATCATTTGCTAGTATATGATTAATCTCAACATATCTCTCTATGGAGTGGACATGAAAGTTTCTTTTTTGCAGGGTGATTTTTCTTTTGACGCATTATTTGGGAACTTGGTAAATGATCTCCTTCCCTCCTTTAAAGAAGAGGATGTGGATTCATCAGAGGGTGGACAGGATATTTTATCCAATGGACACCTACGAGGTTCATCTGAAACAACAAAATCAGCGAAGGGAGCCTCTACTCCACTATTTCCTGAAGTAGATGGTCTCGTATCTTTGTTCAAGGATTCTTGCAGAGAGTTAGTTGATCTTCGACAGCAGGTATACCCTTGATATGGTAGGCAATGGACAAGATATATACACTCAAGTCATCTGTTTGAGTTGTTTCTTTATATATATATTTTTTGGTTTGAAGATTGATGCAAAACTCGATAATCTCAAGAAGGAGGTCTCTATCCAAGATTCAAAGCACCGTAAGACACTTTCTGAGGTTAGTACTTACTAGAAGGTGGTATTTTGCACGTTAATCTGGTGTCATCTAGTACCCCCTTTAGCTAACTTAATGCTTTTACATGCAGGCTGACTGTGAAATGTAACTATTTTTAGCAGTGATTCTCTCTCTCTCTCTCTCTCTCTCTCTCAAAGCAACAATATTTAATTAAAAGCAAGCAGAGGGAGCTCTATCCATTGATACATCATTTTTTTTTTTTATAATGGCAACAAAAATATTATTAACAAAAAGAACATGGATACAACAACTGGCCACAACGGAAACAGCCGCTACAACAAAGGGAAGAAAAGAAGAAACAGACCCAAAAAAATTAAAATAATAAACACCCCTGAATAAAACAAGAAATAATTTGCATCCTGGGTAATAAAATTCCAATTCCTTGTGAGGTCAGAGAAAGAGATCCCTCTAAATTCATGGTAAGACATTGCCCAATTAATGACCAAAAGGAGGATCATTTGATTTACGGCTTCAACTGATTCCCATTTATCATTAGAATCTCTTTGATATCTCTATTCCCTATTCCCCACATCATTGCTGCTGTTACCCACTTCCAGATAGGTTTCCTTGAGGGGTAAATGGCCTTTGTGTCCAGCCTACAATAAGAATTCAATAAGTCCTATTGGTTTCTTTGCTTTTGGATTTTTCAAGGAGCTATCACAATGCATGGGCCAAAGGTTTGTAAAGCATGTTTATGCACCTAGTTTGTGCTTGTGGGGCTCATGGTTCAATTATCTAATCCATTGGTATAGTTGGTGTAAGCAATGCATAGAGGGAACTTAGAAGTAGCATCAATAGGTAATAAGATGATGGAAATTAGACTTAGATGGTTAGGATATGTGCCACAAAGACCAAGAATTGTGCCGTTCAGTAGTGTGTTGGTACAATTGAAGGTTCTAAAAGGGTAAAGGGAAGAGGCTAAAAAGGAAGTGTTTGGAGGTAGTAAGAAAAAGACTTGATGACCTAAAGGTGTGATGTAATGGCTGTTACGTAATAGTAACGGTGACAATCATTAACATGTTTTGGATGGCGACGAGAGAGAACTGATGACAATAATGGCGACGAGAGAGAACTGACGACGATAATGGCGACGAGAGAGAAATTGACAAGGGCGACAAACCGAGACTCTCATCGACGATGGGGAGATGCGATGACGACTCGACCCCGAGCAACGATAGCGGAAATCCTCGGGGTGATTCACTTTCGACGAATGCTCATGTTGATGGATCAAAGTCGGCTGACGAGGAGTGGAACGACAAGGTTCAGAAGGGTTGGCAAGTAGCCAGTCGTCGGAAAGCACCTCAGAATGCTTCTTCATTAAGAAATCGTATCCTGTACCCTACTTTGTTTGTTAAAGGTTTCCCTAAGGGGTGGTTTCCCCTTAATATTGAACGTATTTTTGGGCACGCTGGAGCGGTTATGGATGTCGTGATGCCACGAGATCGCTATTTTAGGGAATACAGAGGCTTCGCACTGGTGCGAATGTCATCCGAGGAGGAGTTAGCTCGTGCAGTAGGCATGCTTCATGGTGTCAAGTTCGCCGGATGCCTAAAGCTGGTTCAACGTGTGAGATTCGGTCCGGCATTTTCTTACTCTCAGAAACCTTGTCCTATACCTGCTAAGGTATATCGTCCCAAACCTCCTATATTGCCTTCCCCTCCGCCTTCACCCACTACTATACCTCTTCCCTCCTCTTCGCTGCCCCCCGCCGAAGGTCGCTCCACATTTAAGGACGCCCTTCTTCATCAGAACCCCAACTGCCCCTCTTCGACCCACCCTCCTCAGACCTCACACACCCGTCCTACTTCACCCTCCACTCTCCCCCACCCCTCATCCCCACCGGCCATCCCTGACCCACTCTTTTCCAAAATAAGTATCCCCATTGATGTTGACAAGGATCTTTTCCGCAGGGCTAACAATAATCTCAAGGAGACCATTGTCATCCTCTGTAAGGAAGGTGTTTCCATTTCTCAAGTGCGAGATTGGATATCGGAGATAACAGGATTCCGACCGGGTAACTATCAAATGTAGCCATTGGGCTTCAACGAGCTGTGGGTGAAAGTCTAGCCAGGTATTAACCAGGAAATGTTGCTAATGGTTGGACACCTCCATTCCGGTGGTCCGGTTGCCTGTGTCATGAAGTGGGAGGACTTCTCCATTTATGGGATGGAGAACGTCTGGTTCCAGATCTGGGGGATCCCATTGGAGCTTTGGTTTGACGAATTCTTCATCTCTGTCGTGGCTTATCTCGGGAATTACCTCAAGCTGGATGCGAAGACGAAGTTGGGGGAGGAGATAGGTGTCATCGGAATCAGAGTCAGACGGAAGAAAGGGACGGAACCACCCTCATCGTTGAAGGTGTTTGTCGACGATCGGACTTTCGAATTTCCAGTGCTTAAGGAGTTGCCGGGTGAGTTGATTCCTAGGTGGGGTGACCTGTGGCGCACGAGAGAAGAACCTCCCCCACCTGCGGGACCGGAGTCCCGGCCGCCCTCCATTGACAAGCGAGCACAAGCGCCATGCTCCCGCGGAACTCCTCAGAGTGATCCCGTCAACATTGCAGTTGATGTCCATCATCACGTTGCCAGTTCTATGCCACGTGGAGCGCTTCTGTTTTAGCCGCCGGATTACCCTGCTTACGAGATACATCGGGTGGCACGCGAGCAGATATCTAACGCCCTTGTCGACATGCGTGGCAATCGGGCTCTAATCTCAGGGTCAGAAGGTAGGGAGGTTCTCCTTTACCTGGGGGTTCATACGACGGATCCTGCAGCTCTTCCGTCTCTTAGTTGTTCTTTGTCAGACGACCTTACCCCACATCATACGTCTCCCTCTCCCACGCGCTACCCAGGACGCATGTCCCCTCACCCTGTTAATCTAACACCACCCTTACGAAACACTCGACGCGTGTCACCATTCGCTTCTCCCCAGGTGGGACATGTGGGTGGCCTGCGTCTCACGTGCCATCCTATTCTGGGTAAGGCCCCATCTCCTGCACAAAAAACCTCAGCTTTACCTGCTCCCTCTCCCTTCCCCTCCTGCCCTGTTCCACCATCACACCCACACTCCCCCGCCCTCAACTGGAAAACCTCGAACCTCGCATTATCCCCCCCTTTGCCCTCTCCTTTCTCCGAAGACGAGTCGGGAGGGAGGGATTCGTCCAACTACAGCCTCTTAGAATGCCACTCTCGATCACCTTCCTTTAACTCGCCTCCAACCTCCTGCCCACCATCCATCAATGCCATGGATCTTGGTCCCCTTACCATCTTCGATGAAAACCTAGCCAGCGAAGTCTTAATGGCGAAACCTCTCCAGATGATTGCTGAACCCCAGTTAGAGGCTTCACCCTCGGGTCGGGTAAGAGAGGACTTAATCACCAAGCTTCAGAACAAAAGATGGATTAAGAAGGCCATTGGAGAAGTAGGCAGGTCCCTGGGTCTGTCCTTCGGTGATCGACTGGAAGACTACGTAGCCTTATTCCAGTGTATTGAAAATCGGGGCAGACCGATTGAAAGGCGTAGATCGGTAGCTAAACAGTTGTCTAGATAGTCCAGTAACCGTGAACTTCAACGTCTTGAAGCGAGTCCGGGGTACGTTACAGCTTCTAAAGAATCCTTTAGAAGACGGGGCTTCCGGGAAAGTTTGGTCCTCCAATGAAGATAGTCTCATGGAATGTCAGGGGGGTTGGCTCCAAGCATAAGAGGAGCCTGATCAAATCCACGATTTCCAAAAGAAATTCGGACGTAGTGTGCTTTCAAGAGACCAAGGTAGCTTCTTTCAAGAGTAGTTTGTTGGGTTCTTCATGGGGTGCGGCCGATGCGAAGTGGTTCGCCAAGGATGCAGATGGGTCTTCGAGAGGGATTCTCATTGCTTGGAAATCCTCTTCTTGGGACCTCGTTGACTCCTCTCGAGGGAATTATTCGATGTCTGTTAACCTCAAAAATAAGTGCTCTTCCTTTCATTACCTTATTTCTGTGGTTTATGGCCACAATGCTGACTTTGACAGGCCTTCATTCTGGGAAGAGTTAACCCTTGCTAGACGATCATTTGTAGGGCCCTACTGTGTGGTGGGCGATTTCAACGCCACTTGCTCAACGGACGATCATTCTAGGAGAAGACGCCTGCCCCTCGCCATGTTGCAGTTCTCCGATTGGATCCAGCTTCACCAGCTCATTGACCTTCCTCTATCGGGAGCTAGGTACACCTGGACCAACGACCGTGCAAACCCAGTCCTCTCCCGCTTGGGCAGATTTCTTATCTCCTCGGATTGGCTCGACACTTTCCCGAATGTTCAGCAAATCACCCTGCCAAGAATAACCTCTGACCACTGCCCGATTTTCCTTTTGGCGGAAGAGGAGAACTGGGGCTTGAAACCTTTCAAGTTCAATTCTTCCTGGCTCCAGTCAGAGGTTCTAAGGTAGAACATTAAAGATTGGTGGGCTGAATGCAGGGTTGAGGGGTTTGCTGGACATAAGCTGATGTGTAAACTTAGATTTCTTAAATCTAAATTGAAGGAGTGGCATCAGCAGGAGGTGAAGAAGAAAGAAGCCGAAGTGGTTGTGCTTTAAGAGGAACTCCAACGCATTGATTCCGAGGCGGAATCCAGTCCTTTGTCACCTGATTCTCTTTCTAGGCGAGTCACTATTATTCAGCTGCTTTCGGACATACTAGAAGATGAGGCCTCGTGGAGGATTAAGTCCAAAGCCAAATGGATTGCTGAAGGTGATAAGAACACTAAGTTCTTTCACAATTTGGCTAATATGCATGCTTGTTCGAAGGCAATTCTTAGCATATTCGACAAAGGAAACAAAGTTGAAGATAGAAAGGAAATTGAAGATCTCGCAATTGCCCATTTCAAGGATATTCTGACTGCTGAGAAGTGGATCAGATCGTGTCTGGACAATGCCCCCCTTCCCTCCCTGCAGGCCACCAATGCTGCCTTCTTGGAATCTCAATTCACTGAGGAGCTGAAGGCTGTGGTCGATGCTCTTTTTTTTTGGGGGGGGGGGGGGGGGGGGGGGGGGGGATAAGTTGCCTGGCCCTGATGGATTCCCGCTTAGTTTTTCAGACTTTCTGGGATTCGGTCCGCCTTGACCTTCTCCTCTTCGTCCAAGAGTTTCATGATCGGGGAAAGTTATCTAAAGGACTTGGAGCGTCTTTTATCTCGTTTATTCCTAAGGTGGCTGGAGCTAACTCAGATTTCTGGCCTATCAGTCTCATCGGGAGCCCCTACAAATTTTTTGCCAAAATCCTATCTACTAGGCTTTCTAAAGTCATCAGCCAGCTGATCTCTCCCGACCAGCACGCCTTCGTTAAAGGAAGACAGATTACTGATGGAGCGTTGATCGCCAATGAAGTCCTCCATTCGTGTCACAGATCCAAATCAGTAGGGATTTTCTGCAAATTGGACGTGGCTAAGGCTTATGACCATGTTGAGTGGAGTTTCCTGCAATATATGATGCTCAGGATGGGTTTTGGGGCAAAATGGAGACAGTGGATTGCGACTTGCATTGAATCCGCTCACTTCTTAGTCATCCTCAACGGATCCCCCAAAGGATTCTTCAAGAGTTCCAGAGGCCTGCATTAGGGTGACCCCCCCTCTCCCCTTCTTTTTCTAATAATTGCAGAGGCTCTATCAGTCTTACTGTCTTGGGGCCAGGATTATGGTCTTCTGCGTGGAATTGTTGTTCCTAGTCTGCCCGACCCTCTCACGCACATCCAGTTTACGAATGACACTCTTATCTTCTTGGAAGTTTTTGCGGAGTGCATCGACAATCTTCTCATTACCCTGCGTTGCTTTGAAGCCATATCTAGTCTGCACATCAACATGTCTAAATCCCAATTGTTAGGAATAAATGTTCCAGGCCCCTCGCTTCTGATTTTTGCCGACTCTCTCGGGTGTCAACTAGGGTCCTTCCCTACCCTCTTTGTGGGCCTGCCTCTCTCGGTGGGATGTCCGCCCCTTTCCATGTGGGATAAGATCATAGCCAAATTCCACAAGTTCCTCGCCTCCTGGAAAAGTCGGTATCTGTCCTTGGGAGGTCGGCTTACGCTCATTAAAGCTGAGCCTCCCTCTCTATTTTATATCGCTATTCAGGTGTCCTGGGAAGGTGCTCAGCGTTATTGACAAAATCAGGAGGGACTTCCTCTGGTTTGGTTCCGACAGCCAAAAGAAATTTCACCTTCTTGACTAGAATGAAGTCTGTCAGGATTATAGGGAAGGAGGAGCGAATGTGAAGAATTTGAGAGCGATGAATCATGCCTTGTTAAGGAAGTGGTCGTGGAGACTAGCTACTGAGAAGAATGCGCCGTGGGCTGCAATCATCAAAGGGAAATATGGGACCTCTATCGGAGACTGGTGGCCTAAAACCTCCTCATATTACAAGGCCTCCCACATAAGGAAAGGGATCATCAAAACTAAAGACCTGGTTATCCAGAACAGTTCTTTTGAGCTGGGAAATGGTGCTTCAATTCGTTTTTGGGAAGACCCATGGATGGGAAATGGGCCTTTGAGATATCAATTCCCGCTCATTTGCCGACTTTCCCCCAAGAAAGATACTTTCATCAATGATTGCTATTCCGTGACTTCGGCCCAAATAGCCTGGGACATTAGAACTATTCGAAATCTCTCCGACAATGAAACTGAGGAATTTCAAGACCTCATGGCGTACATTCAAAGATTAGCCCCCAACTGCGATCACCCAGATAGTCTCGTTTGGCAGCTAGAGAAGTCGGGCCTTTCTCCACTAAATCCCTTTATTGCAATACGAGTTTTAGACAACAATAGCTGCATCAGGCTTTTGCCTTTTATCTGGAAGCTCCCGGTGCCTCTTAAGTACATTTGCTTCGTCTGGTTAGCAGGGTGGAACAGAATTCAGACAATTGATAACCTCATCAAGCGCGGTATGCAACTGGTGAACATCTGCTTGTGCTGTATGAGTGACGCGGAATTGGCAAATCATCTGCTCATCCATTGCTCTTTCACAACTAAAATCTTGACCGATTTCTGTCAGATATTTTCTGTGCCCTGGTGTAATCCTGAGTCGACCTTCGGCTTAATGCAGGCTTGGAATGGGATCAAACTGGGAAGGACCAAGTCTGTGATCTGGCGTCTGGCTATTATCGCAATCTGGTGGGCTGTCTGGGAGGAAAGGAACGATCAATGCTTTAATGATGTTTCTTCGACTGCAGTGGTGGTGGGGTCCAGGGCTAAAAGATTAGTGATCGAATGGGCTTCTATTGGTAAAGAACTTGAGGCTTTTGATTTCGTTTCTTTAGGTTTCTAGGGCTTGTCTGCTACCTCAACAGCTGTGTCCCCTTTTCCCTTTCCCTTGTTGTTTTCTTCTTTGCTCTTTTCTTGTTTTAATGAAATTTCTAGTTGCTTCTAAAAAAAAAAAAACAATCATTAGCATGTATGGGGTTGTAACGACTGTAACAGTTGTTATGGAAAAAAGACCCATAATGGCCTTGTGATGGCCGTTATGGGCCCCATAATGGCCAGTTATGGGGCCAATACAGTTTTTCCCCCCTTGAATGAAAAGACTGTTATGACCATTACAGCCTGTATTGCAATGGTAACGGTGGTGTAGTGGCCACCGTTACCGTTACAGTATACCATGCCTGTGGTCTAACTGAAGGTGTGGCCCTTGATAGAGTGGAATGGCAGAACAAGATTCATGTAGCTGACTCCAATTAATTGGGATAAGGCTTGAATGACGATGATGATGATGATGATGATTAGTATAGTAGGTGTAACCAAGGATGATCCATGCACCAAGGATGCCTCAGATTGAAAGAGTCTATCATGAAACTTTTTAGCATTTTCTTGATTTAATGTGAACCATTGTTATGTTTTCTTAACCGTCCATTTCTGGCCTCCTATTGAAGGATTTTAAGGCTTCTCTAGTGCTGGGGGTTTGGTCCATGCCACCATCTATGGTGAGACCCATCCTATCAACTTGTTGAATGACTGAACCATCAGTGCCATTTGGACAAAATGAATGCCAAAAGTACTACTGCACAGACATTTGGCTGGAAAGTTGTATAATACCTCTTTCTTCAAGATCAAACCTAAACATTCTTCTGATGTCTTGAATGGGAAGTTCTATTCAGGTTCATTGAAGGGAATGCACACAGGACTCACAAGTGAGATAGGGAAGGGGGCCTTTCCACATCTGTGCTAACATGGCATACATGTGAGAGATCCAGGCCATCAATCGGGTGGTTTCTATGATGAATATGCTCTCATCTGAAATTCAGGTGAGTCTGCTTAATTTGATGTGGACAACTGGTCTCCTCTTTGAATGATCTGTGCTTCTCGCACCAGTGTGGTCAACCTAATGAATATTTGTTTTTGAAGGATCAACCTAACAAGTTGATCAGGCTTAATTTGGGCCAGTGCATATTCACGGTGGTCCTCATCTGATGAATGTCGTGGATCTCATGCACATATGCCAAGTGAGGACCCTTCACCATTTCACTTGCATGTCACGTCGGAATTTTTTTTGCTGTAGATGCACTTTTGTCTGTTGTGTGCAAACGTAAGAGCATAACTGATATGCAGTATCCGTTTAAGGGATCTACTTATCCCACTGATTAATCTTTTATTTTTATTTTTATTTTTTAAATCAGGAACATCTAGGTTATCTTACTAAGATTGATTGAAAAGAACTACAACTAAATCAATAAAAAAGATGAACTATAACCAAAGGTTCTTGCAGCAAGAACAACTTCTTGGAAAGAAATTAGGCATATTGTTGGTGGGGGTGAATTTTAAAAACGAAACTTCTGCCACTATTTGTGATGTCAAATAGATGAGGCATGGTATTGGTGATTGTGTGCTAGCAGCGTTTATTTATCATGCTGATAGAAGAACAACAAATTTAAATGCTCACTTACTGTGGTTATGCAGCACCTATGTAACATATGTATGCATATGTTGTGGGGAATGTGTATGGGTCAGGTGTTGGGTTCACTTGGCACCCAAATCTCAAGGCATGAAACACAACTGTATGCTTAATTCTTTTCTTATGCAAATATACATTTAAGATATGTGTGAGTGTGCGTGTGTATACATGCATAATTTTTACATGTACTTTATAATTGTAGGTGTTTTATCCATATCCATAGCCATGATATGTCATTAGTGTTATATCCAGCAACCTTGGGGGCTTTGAAGGTTCTGGGTGTTGTAGGTTTAAATGTGGTAAAGGATGAATTTTGTGATGTACATTTGGCTTAATTTACAATTTTAAATTCATGTTTTCAGCTAGAAAAAGGTGTAGATGGGCTATTTGATAGTTTTGCTAGGCTGGATTCACGTATCTCTAGCGTGGGACAGACTGCTGCTAAAATTGGAGATCATCTGCAGGTAAAACTGATTCTTTATAATATATGGTCACATAATGGCTGTAACGGCCATTACATAACGGTAACGGTGGGTGCTGTTACGTAATATGGGGCTGTAACAGCCATTCTGTAAAAAATGGGCCATAATGGCCCTGTAACAGCCATAACAGTCTGATACATTTTCTTCCTGTGAATTTTTTTTTTTGACCATAACAGGGCCATAATGGCCCGTATTGTAACGACCATAAGGCTGGCTGTTATGGCTACTGTTACCATTATTGAATACCTTGTTTATGAGGATTGATCATTGAGTAAAATTCCCCCCCCCCCCCCCTTTTTCCTTCTTTTGGTCTGGTTTTTTGAGGCCTCACCTCATTAGAAGCCTGTGGAGACTATTCCTGGTCATGCCTATTGGGGAGGCATCATAACCAGCTTCACTATCCAGCTGGATATGATTATTGAGCTTGTTCTGTTCACTCATAGTATGCATATTAGTCTTTGATTACTAACAATCTCTGGTGCCCCTTGTACTTTTTTACTGTGTTTTCATATGCACACAAAATTGGATTATGGTGCATGTTGATTTAATGAATTTGATTCTTGCTTATCAGAGTGCAGATTCTCAGAGAGAAACTGCAAGTCAAACTATAGAACTTATAAGGGTATACACATTAAATTATTTTCCATCCTGAATCTTGTTGAGCACTCTCTCTCTCTCTCTCTGTCTCTCTCTCTTTCCCTTTACTGAATGCTTTATGCCATGTTCTAAACATTATTCCTGCAGTACTTGATGGAGTTCAATAGCAGTCCAGGTGACCTAATGGAACTTTCATCCCTGTTTATTGATGACAGTCGTGTTGCTGAGGCTGCTTCAATTGCACAGAAATTGCGTAAGATCACATTCTTTCATTGAAAAAAACTACCACATATTCCCTTTTCGGACCTCCACATGTCATTAATTCTGATGTTTTTCTTTTATCATTATGTTATGTTGTGCTTATCTGGTGGTAATCAAAGTCCATACACGTATCTTGTACCTGAGCGGTCAACTTTTCTCTGCTTATCCTCGAAAGGCACCCCTGTAGAGGATGCTTTGGTTGCTCTTTTTTTTCCTAGTAGTGAGGCACTTGGCAGGTTTCAGTATCAGACCAGGCGTTGTCAATCGTAAGGATGTAAGGTAGTACTGGACCTTTAGGCCCATTATCAGGACAACTTTGAACCACAATCTGTGCCCCCTTATCTTCAATTCTGCCATCACATATTAAATTTCCAGCAGAATGCATGTGTTGGTCTATGCGCTCGCATCCTTGATTCCTTGTTCTCAAGGCTCTTTGGAACTTTTTGAAGGGTAACTCCAATTTTTTATTTTTATTTTAAAAGTAATGGGAAAAGAGAACAAAGAGGATGATGTCTTGAGAGATCATCCAGCTAATACAAAGAGGAACACCACCTACCCACCGACTCACCTGGAAAATCCCCAATGGGCAATCCCTATGCAATTTGGTGGCTCTAGCCTATTCCATCTAGGCTTGAAAAACACTTGCGCTAGAGAAGCCAACTTGTTGTTGAAAGTCCTATTATTGTGCTCAAGCCATATACCCCAAATAATGGCTAAGAGCAAGAGATGCGAAGTCGGCTTCCTCTTCCTTCCCAATCACGCAAATTTCCTCCGATTTGAGTCTTCCCTCTCCAAATTTGCTTTCTGGATTCCACCAATCCAAATAGGTCCTTAGTGTCGTTGTTATTCGTGACAACTCCATGATGATGATAGTGTCATTGTAAACCTGCACTGGCTGATCAATGCACATTTTACTTGTAGCTGTCACTAAACTTGTTAGTTTGACAAACCTCATTTGTATCTTATAAGAAAGTGATATGCAGCAAAAATTGTTTGCATGGTGGCATGAAATAGAGAAGATTGGATATCTTTCCTTGTGTGGTTCCATTTCTTTTTCTAATTTATTCAAATCTAAATGGCATAAGTATTGCCTTGTACAACAGTAAGGCTGGCAGTTCATAACTATAGTACTATGCACCCTCTTATTTCAGGTGCATTTGCTGAGGAGGATATTGGAGGGCATGGCATGGCTGTGCCGTCTGTTATGGGAAATGCAAATGCGAGCAGGGGTTTGGAAGTTGCTGTCTCAAATCTCCAAGACTATTGCAACGGTAACTTGATGACTGCCCATTGCTTCCTTTTTGTTGTTTGCTTGGTAAATGACACTTCCATTTATTGAGCTGTGGGTTTTATGTTTCTATGTCAGAACTGGAGAATAGATTATTGGCTAGGTTTGATGCAGCCTCACAGAGGCGAGAATTATCAACAATGGGAGAATGCGCTAAAATCTTGTCACAAGTAATTTCTGAAAATTATTCTGTCTAAAAATGTTATCTTATCCTGCTGTAGACATTTTCTTGTCCTTTTCTATTTGATGGTTCGATGACACTTTAAAATGTTTTTAGCATATTGCCGACTTGCAAGTTATAGTTGTACCTATCTATATTCCTTCTTGATTGAAGATGCTCACACAGCGGTTATTGACAAGGGGATAGTGTATATGGAACCTTTTGTGACATCGATGCAATAATGTGGTATTTTATTTTATTTTTGTCAACATTTCGGTTACTTTAAGAGATCAAAAGGATTTTCTAATGTAAGATATGTCGGGGAAAATTTACTGCCCTGTTTTTGCATTTCATGGCTCAAGTATTGGTGGAGGGCCTGTTTCTGCAGAGAGGGAGATGGCACTAGATGCCAATCTCCAATCCATTTTGTTTCCTCTCCCACTCAAAACAAAACTAAAAGGGGGTATCTGTTCACAACCCCAAGTGTAGGGTTGCGATGTAGTAATAACTCGTGAGAATGAGGTCGAATCCACAGGGACTAAACTTGTACGTATTCTAAAAAGAACTAAAACTAGAAATAGAAAAAGATCTAAATCTAAATATGGAATAAAAGAGAGTAATTGTGAAGAATTTATCAAATGTCAAAAGTGAACTAGAGCGCTAAGGATTCACTTGCAGTGATTAGGGAGCCCTTTTACTTGATTCAAGTACCATAATTGAAATTGGAGTCTTATCCTATCAAATTGGAAGATATAACAATTAAGATCAAATCTGAACTTTCCTTGACCTAATTCTCAATGGAGGAGAATTGTGATAATTGGAAGGGATTCCATCATTAAACCATGCTCATGGGATGATGGCTAACAACATGATTTACCAATCCCACAATCTCAAATTCAGGAAAAGAAGATTCTCAAAGCTATTGCAGATCTATTGTAATTTGAGTCACAATAAACTATTAAAAACTGAAAGTATTCCTTAAATATCAAATTAGATTCAAAGAAGGTTCAACATAAACATGAATCAAAGCAAGAGAAACATCTCATCACACTACAAGCTTCACCTCTTAGCCCTAGCTAAGAGGTTTAGCCAACCATAGACACGATTGGACCAAAGTCTTTTAAGAAAAACATGAAAACAACTATAAAAGAAGAAGAAAAACTCATAGCGATGGCTTCTCCACCCTTTTGTTCCACTTCTTAAACCCTAAAAGATGCCTAGGAACATCCTAGGGAGTCCTATTTATAGTTGTGGAACTTCAACTTTTGTACCTAGTTGGAAAACTCTACAAATCGCCTCAAATTTACGCAGTTTGTTAAAATAGACTTCACTTTGCGCAATTTTCCAAAATAGACTTTACTCTGCGCAATTTTATAGAATGACCCAGAGCTTCAGAATATGCTTTTTTAGGACAATTTTAGGATTCCTTTTCTTCACTTCAAATCTTTGATTCTCTTTATTCCTCACTTGGTTTTCTTGGATCTTTGCCATGCGAATTCTTCAATCTTGGTCTCCTAAGATTCATCCCTTGCCCTGGTGATTCTTGAGCATCAAATCCATGTTTTTAGCTCCCTTTTCAATCCAAGCTCTTAAATTCTCCTTGCAACACAAATATGAGTAAAATAGAACATTAAGCATTATCATGTTCATAAAATCAAGATATAAATGGGGGATAATATGCAATATTTGACCCTTAACAGTATCCTATCCAATTTGATGCCAATTGTGATGGCGAGTTCTTTCCCAAGCATAGATCATTCATTACTCGATAAACAGTCCCATTGTGAACGAATCAACCTTTCCCTCAAGTGCATACACCACATGATATGCGCCAACACACTAGAATGCAAGAGCGACACAAGAGAATGAGTGAATCTTTTTACACAAACAAGAGCTCCCAAGCTTACAACTCTTTTTAGATGGTTACAAATCAGGAACCCTTCTTATAATAGACCTATGAACATTCTAGATTTCTCAATCAATGACTAGGATGGTGCCATGTGGTAATCATCCAACGGCCATGAACAATCTACAAACCTTCTAGAATACTCTTTCTAGAGAACCCTACTAGAGAACTCTAGAGCACTCTAGGGATCTGCACACTATTCTAAACACTTCTACGATTCTCTACAACTCCCTACATATTTCTAGCTTACTCTAGAAGCATCTACACAACTCTACACCTTATGTACACTGTCTCTAGCACACATTTAATGCTAAAAAGAGCAAAATTTGGCTAAGTCCAAGACTTGCCCATGAGAATGATAAGTTTCTAACAATCTCTCTCACTTATAATGTCGACACTCGTCAACCACTGGCCTGTGATCCTCCATGTTGGTTCCTCAAACTGTCACACTACCTCGTTCCATCTTTATCTCCCTCGATTAGTTGCAAGGCTGAGATCGTCCCAACCTTTGCCTTACCCTTATGCACCATTAGTATCATGCATAGATGCTTCTCATTCAAGATGCTCATCACCCCAAGGTAGGGCATTGGAATGTCTTTCAACTTGTATAAGAAGTCCTTGCTCAATCTCACCTAGAAATCATCTAGCAAAATGGCAGATAGACTGGTCTTGCCAACCCACCCACCAACACGTAGTTCCATGTCCTTTGTCAAGTTTTGAATTGATTTAGCTTCCTAGTTAATTGCCTTATCTTGCTTGTGTCCTTCACCAACATCAGACCCAATTGCTTTGCCTCCTCTCCCATGATGAAGTTGTCGGTCGACCTTGTGTCCACCATAGCCCTATTGGACATGCCATTCTACATACAAGAACTTTTGTTCAAGTGTCCTGGCCATGGTGTCGTAAAGGCCATTACATAAAGATAACGGTGGCAGCCGTTACACGTTACAGGGTTGTAACAGCTGTAACAACCATTATGGAAAAAAATGACCTGTAATTGCCGTTAATGGCACGTTACATCCACTATAAATTCCATAACAGTCCCTTAATGGTCTATTACAGGACATATATAGGTTTTTCATACTTTTTAATCAACATTATGAGGCAGATACAAGTTTTTCGAGGGTTTTTTCAATAAATAAAAAAGAAAAAAGAGAGACCGTAATGGCTGTTACGGGGCCTTAGCAGCCGTTATGCCCTGTATCGTAAAGGTAATGGTGGTGGCTGCTACGGCCACCGCTACCGTTATGGAACACCTTGATCCTGGCCTCCTTTGCCACTTGCCCTTGCATGCATGTGAGAACTTGATTCTCGGCCCTTCGTCCTCGTCCCCGACTCGAACTGAGCTTAAGGGCTTCTCATGTGGGCAGTTCTTATTGTCGCTGTCACAAATGAAGCAAGTTTAGCTCTTCTTAGTTGTTGGACTTGTCCTCTATAGTGTTAAGGAGTTGCACCATTCCCAATATGCATATCCCCATTAGATGTCCTCCTTTTCATCTAGCTTCGTAATTAGGGTGTTTAGCCCCATCTCTTTGGGAATCACTAGCGACACAAGTCCATTGTAGATGAAGCACTTCAGATCCCGTAGCCTGGACTTGCTTGGATACATCCCATTTGTCCTTGTCACCCTTTTTGACCCTAACACCTTTGCCATCTTTGCCGCCTAATGGCTTGCCCAATCCGTCATATTCAGTGAAGTCCTCACTATGACTATCCCTTCAAGGTGATCGTTGTCCTGGAATAGTCACCCCCTGTGGACTTAATCCGGCTCTCTACCACTGCATTGCTGAAGCTAGGTCCTACACGCCCTGATATTGCAATTTCTGTTGTGCCTAATGCTACAACTTTTGTCCATGAAGTTGAACAGTTCAGGGCACCTTGACATACTCGTGAATCGAGCCTGCCTACTTCAAACATTAAAAGTTTCATTGTGCCAAGTACTCAACATTCTTGGGATATAATTGCTTCTTGATTTCCCTTTTGAAGTCATCCCAAGCGTCAATCATGCATGCTTTTCTTTCCATGTCCCACGGCGACTCGCTTCCACCATAGAGTCGCTGTGTCATTGAGGTACATTGCTGCAATCCTCACCTCTCCTCACTCATCTTCTAGTGAGATGGCCTCAAAGTCCAGCTCCAGTTGTCATAGGAAATTGTCCAGCTTCCTAGTGTCCCTTGATCCGTTGAAGGTCTTAGGGTCCAACATCCATACCTTCGTTGCACCACCCTGGACATACCCCTGTTGGCCATTGCCCATTTCCATTTGGCCATTGCCCATTTCCATAAGGCCCAATATCCTCTCATTTCCTTAGACTACTCCTTTAGCATGTTGAGGGTCTCCAATTAGTTGCATGATCCTTCTATCAAGGTATTGCTTTTGCTTTGAATCGTGCTTTGTGCTCATGCTCCGGCTCCCACTTCCTAGTTGTTTTATACTTGCGAACATTTTAAAATAGATGCTTCCCTAGTCTTGACTTCACACTGTGCAACTAGTCTCCATCACCATATCCTGGAAGGCCTGCCTCTCTTGATGCTGTGTGTCGGCCAACACGTTTTAGGCATCTCACCTGTAAATTCCTCAAGCCCATTGTCAAGCTCTACAATGCTATTTCTCATCACTTCAAACTGCTCTTGCTTAGCACCTATATCAAGCCCCACCTGTGCAAGCTATGCCTCCAATGACACCAACACATCATGGGACCTCTCCCTCCTTGGCCTATTGGCACCTACTCCCTCATTCCACATGCACTTGCTTTTTGTTGATCACCTCTGGTGCTGTTGTGTCTCTCCTATCCTACATGCGTTACAACCCCTTTGTAACCTTGCTCTGGATGGGCCTTAAATATGATTATACGCTCTTGGGCAAGGTATTCTGTAACGGTAATGGTGGCCATAACGGCCACCATCGTTACCTTTACAATATGGGTTGTAACAGCTGTTATGGCCCCTGTAACAGCTGTTATGGTCTTTTTCTTTTTATTATTGAAAAAAACAACCTTGAAGTACCTGTATCGGCCTCGTAATGGACCGTTAGGGGGCCATTACGGCCTTTATGGGGCTTGTAACAGGCTGTTACTGGGGTTGTAATGGCCTTTACAGGTTTTTTTTATTTTTTTTTATTTTTTTTTTATTTTTTTTTGTGGTAACGGCCATGATGGCCTTTACGACCCTATAACGTGTAACGGTTGCCACCGTTACCTTTACGTAATGGCTTTTACAGCACACCTTGCTCTTGGGTAATGATAGGAAAAGTTTGTGGTAATGATTATTTGCTAAATTTACCACTCTAATTTTGTGGTTTGTAGTTCTTGGGTTAACAAATAAGAACATTGAACAAAGGAGAAGAATCAACTCAACAAGAGGAAAATACCTTTGGGAATTGAAGTGTAGCTCCAATAAACATGAAAACCAAGAAAAATAAATAATCCACCTTAAGTGTTTTAAACTTCAAATAACATTGATAGAATTCATTCCAACTGATGTTGCTATCATCCATATCACCTTGTTTCTCTCTGGTCCACTTTGATGTTTGAGATTCTATCATGTCCACACTATCTGTGAAGACAAGCGCAACATTGGTGTCCCAATCTGCCACACTTGAAAAAAATCGTAATCTTATTATCCATCTATCTATCATGCAGCTCACTATATAGCAGTACTATGCAGTTCCTCACTGTAAGCATGACAAACATGTATGGTTATTGGGACTAAGCATGACAAACATGTATGGTTATTGGGACTGTTGATCTGGTGGACCACATTGATTGAAGACCAAAAACCTTGGTGAAACATCTCATTGTTTTGAGTCTTGCCTATTGAATGTGGACCACTCCATGGTTTTAGCTTAACTATTCCTTTTCCCATGCCACTAATCAGATAGTGGCATGGTCCAATCTCCTTGAGTTTTCACGATTTGTCCCAACCATGTGGCTCACACAAAATCAACAGTCCTGACCACTATACAGAAGTATCATGTGTGCCACTGTGCACTAGTGCTATGTGTGCAATAGAGATGCTTAGGGCATGACTGGTAGAACTCCATGACGCATATGCATCATATGCTCATAGTAATAGCATCCTTAAATGTATGCAAATTAAATTTTCAGGATAAATCCAGTAAGCTAGAAATAGAATTTGACGATTAGGTGAAATTTGGTTTCTCACTGGTTAGTTCGTCAATGCAGTTTAACAGGGGTACTAGTGCCATGCAACATTATGTGGCATCTCGACCAATGTTTATTGATGTGGAAGTGATGAATTCAGACACCAGGTTGGTTCTTGGTGATCAGGGCTTGCAAGCTGGCCCTAGTAATGTTGCACGTGGTCTTTCTGCTCTGTACAAAGAAATCACAGGTTTTACAAATTGTTCCTTGACCTCTTTAACATTTGGTCAACCGATGTGTATGGTGGATCTGATACATTAGGGTGGTTTGTCTTTCAGAGACTGTGCGGAAAGAGGCTGCCACCATTATGGCTGTATTCCCTTCTCCTAATGACGTGATGTCAATCCTAGTTCAGGTATTCAGGATGTATGGTTTTTTGTGAATGTTACCTGGAACCCAAAATTTCAGGATTATGTCAATGATATTTTTCAATGTATCGCAATTTGCAAGTATTTTTTATTTTTTATCATTATTATTATTTTTTACTGTGGATGTTGGCAGCGTGTTTTAGAGCAGAGAGTAACAGCAGTTCTGGACAAACTATTGGTGAAACCCTCACTCTTGAACATACCTCCTGTTGATGAAGGTGGACTTCTACAAGTGAGTTGAACCTATTATAATATATTTTCCTGCTTCCCTGATACAAATCTTAAGTTTCCTCAGATGTTTACTTCTTTTTGTTGTTTGAGGTGAGGCTCTAGTATCTTAGAATTCTAGCAGTGGCATATGAAAAGACACAGGAACTTGCTAAAGAGTTGAGGTCGGTGGGGTGTGGTGACTTGGATGTTGAAGGTAATCTGATATTTTTTGGGATTGCATGTTCCCTATATATTCTGAAACCTCAATTTCTCTGGTTGCTCATTTGAAGTTCTTGGATGAGGTTGCTCTTTTCAAATTTAGGTTTATTCAAAACAGTTTGTTGAAGGTTTTTGCCACTAGGAGCTATTTAAATGGCATGTCCATTCTACTAATACAACATGAAAATGACATATTTAAAGCAATCAGAGCATGTCCCAAATTTCTAAGTAATTGATGCAGACATAACTAGTACTACATTGAAAAGGTAAGATTGCAAATTTATTAAGCGTAAAAGTCTTTGTGTGTATAGAAGTGGTCATGGCAAGGAGAACTAGCTTGCAAAAAAGCACAGTGAACCATTTCTTTTTAGCTGTTCCATTTGAGGGAAGCTGAGATGCTTGTGGCAGCAATACCCAAACTGTCAAAGGGAGATATGTTAGCGTAGGTGGAGGGGAAGTAAGGCATGTTAAGGGCAGAAATCCCTGTTGGAAATTGTGACCTTGAAGCCATCCTCTGTCATTTTTCTTCACTATGTACGTCTTTTGTCGTTACACTATGATAGTAGGATTCTTTTCTTGATGGTAGCCTCCCACATTTGTGGCCCATTGACATTCCCTTATGGTCCATAGAGGGTGCAATTGGAGAACGTCCCTGATGCTTGGTCAATGCCTACTAACATACCTCGCAACCTTTTGATCCTTGGATTCACAGGTCATTGGGCACTACAAGCTAATTGAATTCTTTAATGTATTCATGTACGGTTCGATCTCCCACTGAAGAGCGTGAAGACACTCATATATCGTATGTATGCAATTCAAGGGCATGAAGATCTCTCATGGTAGCTTCCTCATCTTATCCCACAAAACGATCTTGGGTGTGCCATCGATGCTGTCATGTAACCCATAGTTGTTCCCACAATGCAGATGCATATACCTTATAAGCTGGATATTGAATATGCATGTTGGTTTGAATAATGAACTGGAGTAGCCCCTACATTTGATTCCTGACACAAAGCATGGTTATGCAAGGGGTTAACATTGTCATCCAGCTCATAGAAGTCCCTCAGCAGGACCTTATGAGGGGGACCTCTTCTTCCTTGGAATTTTGCTCCACATCATCATGCGGCAGATTGTGAGGTTGCTGTGGTTGTAGTCAGTTCCTCCACTGGCATTCAAAGTTTGGCTATTTCATACCATTGCCAGTTCATCTGAGGGCCCAATGAATTGTCCTCCTCTTTAGGCTTGAGGCATGATGAAAATAGAAAGAAATAATATGAAAGGAAATTTTTTTATCCGGAATTGCTTACATTCCGATACCAGCTGATGTTGCACCCATTTGGATCTAGGGTTGTTTAGTGTGAATCATAGCACAAGAGAAGGAAAAAAATGCAAGTGAAGGTGACTTCAAGTTAATGATACAATGGTTGGGTCACTGGGTAGGTGTAATATGGTGGGACCCAGGGATAAAATGGTTCAAGGTTCTCTCTTTCACACATGCGCAAACATGCAAAGAATTTTCGATAAAAGAAAAGAAGATACCTTCTCTCCTACATAGAGAGGCCTTTTTATTTATAATCCAACCAATAGAAGCCATCCACATAAGCTTAACCATCATCATTATCAATCATTATCTTAACCATCATTATCTAAGCTTATCCCAACTACTTAGGGCTGGCTAAACGAATCATGTTTTGTCATTCCATTCTAATCATATCTTTAGTTAAATCATAGGTCATCAAATCTTTTCTTTCTAACTCCCCCATGCCCTTTTGGGCCTTCCCTTGGCCCTTTTGTATAGCCTTTAATTGGAATAGTCACTTCTGATCCGCGCAGCTCTTGGTCTCCAATTCTCATGGCCAAACCTTCCCTAATCTTAGTACCTATTGATGCTACACCTAAGTTCCCTTAGATGCATAGGTTTCTAATTATATCCTTCCTCGTCTTGCCTTTCATCTGTCTCAACACCACTTCAGCTGCACTCTTTTTGTGAACATGTTCTTTAAGTGCCCAACATTTTATCTAAAGCATGGCTGGTCTTATAGCTTTCCTATTAAATTTCCCCTTAAGTTTGTTTGGTACGCTGCTATCACATAAAACTCTTAGAGGCACATCTCCACTCTTTCCACCCAATGTGAATTTTATGAGTAAGTAACACCCTTCTCAATCTCTTTGCGCTCATGAATTTATCAGCCAAAGACATCAATTTGATCACAACCATTTCTAAAAACATTCTAGGTAAGTCATACATCAATTTGGTGTTTCGACTAGTTAAGAAGTAAGAAATAATAAGTAAAAAAATTTAATGTTGAAGAGAATATCCATCATGTAATCTTCTATAAAGAATAGAATAAAATAATTGACCTCTTCTAAATGATTCTTGAAGTCCCCATCAATTTAAAAACATAAAATGAAAGCCAAGTAAAGCTTAAAACAAAAGAGAAGTAAAATTTGAATTGTAAATCGTAGGATTCAAAATAGAATTGTAGGATTCATCTAAAAGGGATTCAAATTATTTTGCTCAAGATTTTACTCAAATTGTAAATCGTAAATCGAAAATCTAGGGATTTGGAGACACTATTTTGGGGTGCTTCTTGGTCTCACATTACTCTTATGCGAGGTAGACGAAAGGAAAGTCGACAATCTTAGGACGATAATTAACGCGGGGGCATTTTCACACCGAGCTCGAGTGGGGTGGCCTATGGGATGCAGAGGTACACTTGGGGTGGGTGGCCCGCGGAACTCGTGTGATTTGGGGTTTGTGTGAGGCGGAACCAGTGTTTGAATTATCCCCGATATTATCAAAATATCTCCTATATTATCTTTATCTCGAGCTCAGTGATACTGATAACATTGGTAGCGATGCCGATAATGCTGGTAGTATCATAAATTTTAGGTATTAGCAATGTATCGCTAAGTATCGTCAACGTATCCATATCGCTAATGTAATCACCAATATTTTCAACTATGTAAATTGTAGGCGTCGTTTGTATTGCCAATGCATCAATATCGCCAATGTATTGCCAATATTTTTTACTATGTAAATTCTAAGTAATGCTTGTAGCATAAGTGTATCGACGATATTTCAATAATATCACCTAGGTATTGATATCATCAAATTTTTGTTTATCAGAAATTTTTTTATTTCAATTTATTATTATTGTTATTATTATTATTTTGCATGGGCACATGGTTGTATGTAGTGTTTAACTTGTCGTTGAGAATATTAATACTATCTTGATATTATCGATATCTCAACATGCACGAAATTGAGACCACAATCTTTCGTTTCCTTTTCAATTGTTGATGATTTCTTGGTGAAATATCATGTGTTTTTGATATTTTGCAATATTGATGGATGTTTAGATGGTTAAATAGGGTGGATGGGATGGTTGGACTGATTTCTTACAACAGTACATGCTTTTAAGGCCCCATTAAATGGAAACTTGTTATATATGCATTCTTTTTTGCTTTTTATTTTATTTTATTTTATTTATTTTTATTTAAATTTCTAAATATGCAAATATGTGCATTTTAACATGTCTTGAAGTTTTGCTAAAAAATCCACCGTTTTCCCCACGTTTCCCGCATTTCCGGTTATCAAATGATATTATCGGCGATATCGATATTATTTTTGTATCACTAGCCAACGAAACTTGTAGCGATATCGATATTTCGAATGCTGGGAGGAACCCATGTGATTTGGGGTCCATGAAGGGGCGGAACCCATGGATTTGGGGCCCACGAGAAGGGTTTTGTTGAGGACCTAACCCATGGATGTGGGGCCTGGGCTATGAAATAAAGGGATTAATTTGCCATGCTCTATCAGTTCGAGCTTTTGGAGCAAGTGGTTAATTGTCCTACATCAATAATTCATTGTTTCAACATGGCCAAAAGTGAAATGTTGGGGGTGGGCCGCTCTGTGGAGGAGATTAATGGTTTTATAGTTCGGTTCGGACGTAGGACTAGCTCCTTCCAGTCCTCATATTTGGGGCTTCCCTTATGCACTGGGAAGCTGGCTAAGCATCTGTGGGATAAAGATTGAAAGATTTGAAAGAAAACTTTCATCTTGGACGGGCAGACATCTTTCTTTAGGTGGGAGGCTGACACTAATCAAGTCGGCAATGGCCAGTCTTCTAGTTTATTTTATGTCCACATTCAAATGTCCAAAATTAGCGGTGGCTAAACTAGACAAGATCAAGTGATATTTTTTATGGAAAGATTTGGAAGATAACCATAAATTCCATTTGCTAAAATGGGAAGTGTGCAAATTCGGGGGTGTGTAGGATTGCTCAATCTAGAGTTAATGGACAACATTATTGGGAAAGTGGGTTTGGAGGTTTGGCGTTGAGGAAGGAAGCTTGTGGAGAGAAGTAGTGGCTAGAAAATATGGAGTCAAGGAACAGGGTAGATGGATAAAAGAGTATTCTTTGTATAGGTCCTCATTATGGAAGACAGTGTCTCTTCTAAAAAATAAAAAATAAAAAATAGTTTTTGAAAATATGGGACTTTCACTTGGGAATGGAAAGAAGATCTGGTTTTGGGCAGGATGTATGGGTCGAGAATAAAAGTCTAAATGTTTTATTTCCTCGTCTAGCAAGTCGCCATAGATGTGAATGTGTTGGTAGAAGAATGTTTTTCCATTCAAGGTGAAGAAGCAATTTGGGCCCCTCCCTGTAGAAGAAATCTTAATGATGAAGAGGTAGAGGAGTTTCTAAGGCTTTTGGATCTCTTGGCATCTTGGCATCCAGTACTTTCATAGGAAGATACCTTAATGTGGCTCATTGACAAATCTGGAAAGTTCTTGATGAAGTCTCTTTACAAGAATTTTTTTTTTTTAAAAAAATTTTTTTTTTTTGGGGGGGGGGGGGGGGGGAGGGGTGATCGAATACCACCCAACTCATGTTTGGTCTTATGGAGCGCCACCAAGGCAGTGACATTTGTGGGCAGAAAGGTCCTTATCATTGACAATTTATTATGGTGTGGAATGATGATTCCAAACATGTGCTTGTTATGCACTTATGCTACAATGAGGAGTTGGTCGACCATTTATTCATTTACTTATTCAGTCAACACCAATACCCATGCTTGAGTGACTGCCAAATAGCATCATTTATATAAATGCAGGGTAATCACATTCTTTAAGCCTTGGTGCTCAAAAGCACCACACAGTGAGGAACTTAGATGGAAATAGGCATGCCAATAAAATGTCTTCTTCATCTCCACTTCGCCTAACCATTAGAAAAGAAAGAAAGAAAGAAAAGTACTGGTTGGTTGTCACTGTGAAATGTACCAAAGTTTTAGACATAGATGGGTGTTACTGCAGACACATCACTTGTGTTTCATGTAGCGGGATAAAGGATGGAATACCAAGATCATCATCTTCTATCATAGCCTTGTCCCAACTATTTGGTGAAAACTTTGACATAATTAGAATTATAGCCCCTTTTAAGTGGTTTCTTATGCTGCAATCAATGTTGTTAAATAGCATATGCGATCCTGTGCGATTGCATATGTTCGCATATGCGGTCGCATATTTATTATTATTATTATTATTATTTTCAAAAAATTTTAAAAAATCAGAAAAATCAGAAAAAATTCAAAAAAATCAGAAAAATCAAAATAAATTATTATATGTCATTGGGACATGAAATACATTTTATTTAAGTAAAAAAAATAAAACCAACCAATTACATACATATGATAATGATACATTTACAAATTACAATATAGTTAACTTCTTAAATCTTAACAATTAACATTTTAGTTACATTTAACAATAACAAATATGAAATATGAAATATCAAATATCTATATTCAACATTCAGCACTATATGGACATGATACAATACATAATATATCAAGTTATCAACAATCAACAACATCAACATCAACACACTTAGACTTATGAGACAAACATTAAACAAAATTAAGATGTTATGTATTTATTATTTATCTAATCAATAATCATTAATCATATACATTGATCTAGCATCCATTGTGGCACATCAACACCAGGTCCACCTCCACCATTATCATCATCATTATCATTCGAGTCATCTCCTTCTTCCACACACACTTCTTCTTCTTCCGTTTCTTCATCATCTGTATGTACTAATACTTCATCAACATCCAATGGTGGATGATCTTCAGCTTAATCATCATTATCACATTCTCCTTCTTCAATCTTCTCAATCTCATCAACGGGTTGACGACTACTACTCCCCCCATCATTCGTCTTCGAGTGGTACTACTACCTTCACCAGGTGTCGATCCATATGCGGTATCTTCAACTTGTGCCCATGTTAGCTCCTCTCCAGCAAATACCGGGTCCTTCGTCTTTACGAGCCACTCGCTATCTGTATCCAACTCATCTAAGCAGATATGGTCAAAGAAGCCGGGCTTTTCTTTCCTACTTTGGAATTGTTCTCGCAATTTTTGATTATATTGAATGAAAATCAAGTCGTTGAGTTTTTTTTGTTCAAGACGATTCCTTTTCTTAATATGAATCTACAAGAAAGAAAGCGCATTTGGCATTAGCTATTTAGGTAATTAATTTAGCTTAGGCTACCAAAAAATTAAAGTTTATAAAAAAACAAAACAATTACTAAACAGTTTAAACTTATCGCCTTGAACGCGCTCCAATTGCGCTCGCAAACACTGACAGAACACGTGAGTCCAAGAATCTTCATAACCAGCTTCTTTAGAGCTGGATCCTTCCTGTTTGGGTCCACTCCATAGGCAGCCTACTAGTCAGCTGAGAAAAATAGTTTAAGTATAGGTTAGAGTCTTAGTCTCTTAGAGACACTTTGTAGAAAAACTTTTTGTAAGAGTTCAGTACACAGTTGACAATACACTAACATTCATTCATAAAAGTACTTACTAGATAATTTCATTGTCCGATGTCTTATTATGATATCCCTTGAGAATATCCCTTCACTTTTTATGTAGAAGTCCAGCAAAGTTGAGATCTTGTCCTGTTCTCCTCTATCTGTAATCATTCTTTCCAAGACATCAATAAATCCAACCATATGCATAGTTAGTGCTTCCGCTGGATCAGCAGAAGCGAATAAACAGGCTGGGTTAAGGATGTAAGCAGCCGAATACAATGGGGATGACATTTGGCTGCCCAATCGTCTATCTATAATATCTAAAATTGGCCTGTAATCACGGTCTCTATAGTTAAAATGGTTCATGATCTTATTTTTTGCCCTTCCATCGCATCATATATGTAGGCCCATTGCGGGCTTCTCATCCCCGTCCACCAATCGCAACACCGTGACTAAAGGCTCGGATGATTTTAGCGCCTTTACCACTTGAGTCCAAAAGCTTTGAGAAAGAATTGTATGTTAAACCCGTTTCCCTTCAGCCTTTTTTGACCAAGGCTCACTTGTAAAATCGGTCGACAGTACAAAGCTTCTAAGTTCTAATTTCTTTGCATGTAACCTTTGTAGTGTTAAAAAGGCTGTGGCGAAACGGGTGACTACTGGACGTAGCAAGTTACTCCCAATGTGTTTTCACATTCGGCTGAGAAGAAGGGCGTGTTTGTATATTAAGACCGTGATTCTTTTAGCCATTGCAATCACATTTATAAATAATCTACCTATATCTTCTAACATAAGATCAATACAATGGGCCGCATAGGGGGTCCAAAATAACGTCGCCTCTTCTCCATAAGAAGATGACCGACTATTACATACGAGGCTGCGTTATCTGTAATTACCTATACAACGTAGTCCTCACCTATTTCTTCAACTACACTATCTAGTAAGTTAAACAAATATTCTCGTATGTGTGAATGACTCGACGCATCCACTGACTTCAAGAACATTGTCGTAGCTGGACAATTTACCAAAAAGTTAATGAGAGACCGACCGGATCTATCGGTCCATCCATCGGCCATTAGTGAACAACCATATATTTTTCATGATTCCCTATATTCAGCTATGAAGGATTGTATATATTCAATTTTAGTTTTTAGGCATGTCTTCTTCATTTCATGATATGAAGGAGGTTTAAGCCCAGGTCCAAATTGACTTATAGCCTCAATCATTACTTTGAAGCTTTTCGATTTAACGGCGTTGAAAGCAACGCCGGTTTGGTAAAACCACTTAGCAATATGTTGAACCAGCCCTTTCCCTCTACCCACTTATAGCAATATGTGGTTTTAGTATCTTTTTGTTTATACTGGTTCTCTAAAGTTGTTTGAGCAAGCCCTTTCCCTCTACCCCTTTGGTCGACCACATCCTCGGGGTGTGGTCTACATCATCTATCTATGGGCTCATGCTCTCGGGTTCCTTTTGATGGTTGTACTTGTGGTCTAGACTAGCCTGTCGAAGTAGGGGGGAGTGAGACTACCTTCATCTACATTAATTACATTTATATCTTCAGATGCATCTTGTTCCATATATTCCTCCTGATGTAGGGAACTATCGCATTTCTCTCTTGATTGTTTTTCCATATACTTCACGATCTCCATTCGAATTTCTGGAGTAATTTTGTCGAATGCTTTTGCATTTGACCCTGTTAAATGTACAAGGTGTTGCTTGTGCCTTGCAATGCCACCGGAACTCACATACCCACATAACTCACATACTATGTGAGTCTTTTCAGTAGCACTACGGTAGTGCCCATACTTCCAACCCGGGTCATTCGACTTGGGCTTCAAAGAGGAAGATTGGGAAGAAGACATTATGATGGTGGATGGTGGTGTGTGTATTAGCACTAAAAAGTAACTAGTTAGCTACTAACTAAAAATTAGGAAGTAAACTACAAATAAAAAGAAAACTAAAGTAAAGTAAGAAACTAAGAAGAAGAACTAAGAAGTAAGAAAGAAGTAGATCTAAGAGAGTAAGTAAGAGTAAAGAGTAAAGAACCTAAAGAGATGAGACTTGGGGAGAGAGAGAGAGAGAGAGAGAGAGAGAGAGAGAGAGAGTTACACTTACACACACTTACACACTTGTAGAAACTAGAAAGGGAGAAGAAGAAGGGGAGAGAGAATTGAGTTGTACACTTACACTTGTAAAAAGAGAGAAGAAGAGGGAAAAGAAAATGAGAAAAAGAGAGAGAGTTGAGTTACACTTGTAGAGAGAGAGAGAACACTTACACACTTATAGAAACTAGAAAGGGAGAAGAAGAGGGAGAGAGAGAGTTGAGTTACACACTTACACTTGTAGAAAGAGAGAAGAAGAGGGAAAAGAAAATGAGAAAAAGAGAGAGAGAGTTGAGTTACACTTGTAAAAAGAGGAGAGAGAGAGATTTACAAACAAATAAAATTAAAATTACAAATCTAAAAGAGGTTCCCAACTTCCAACTTTCAACTTCCAAATGCTTGTCTAAATTGTCTACTTGTTTTCTCTTCACCTTTGCCCCTTCACTTGAGTATTGATCTTGAAATCTTGTTGTAACTTGTACTTGTAACTTGTAAGTTGTAACTTCAAACTTGTAAGTTGTAACAACTAACAACTAACAAAGTAACAAATCAATTAACAAACAAAATTTAAAAAAAAAAGATAGAAAGAAGTTGTTAGAATTAGAAACATAGAAGTTAGAACTTAGAAAACTTAGTGGATGGAGATTGGAGAGGAGTGAGGAGTCTCTTGACTCTTAAATCTTGATTCTTGAATATGGATGGTATGATGTATCATGTATCTTGGATTCTTGATTCTTGATTCTTGATTCTTGAAAGTTGAAAGAAAAGAAAAGAAATATGGAAATGGAATATGGATGGAGAGGAATGGATGTAGAATGTAGATTGTAAAGTGCTTAGAAGTTATAATAAAAAATATGTAAGAGAGGATGTAGTGAGAGAAATAGAGAATAGAGAGAGAGAGTTTGAGCTTTTTTTACATGTAGAAATGCTTAGAATGCATATTTATAGAGAAAAAAATCTAGATTTTTTTTTTTAAAAGGTCAAAAAAGGGTCAGAAATCTGACTGTTGGCCATTATGCGATCGCATACATCGCATATGCTGGCACATGTGGCATATGCGATCGCATATGTGCAGGGATCGCATATGCCACTGCCGCATATGCGATCGCACATGACAACACTGGCCGCAATATTATTTCCCTTCAATGATCAAATGGTTCCGTAAGTACCACTCACACACACACACACAGAGTCACTCTCCTATGCACCTTTTTACATGCACACGTGCGCAACTTTGTGATGCGGCATCCCATGAAACCCCTAGGGCCCAACTTTCAAAAAATCCAAAACTCTAGTGGGCCAGAGCCAAGAGAGGAGAAATCAAGGGAGGAAACTATTTCCTTTTGCCATGGCCCATCGGAGTTTTGGATCAGGTCGAAAGTTGGGCCCTGGGGGTTTTATGGGGCTGTGCATCACGTGGACATTTCAGATTTTGTGCTCATATCACGTGAGATGAGTTCTCAAAAAGTTCTCACGAGTTCTCATGAGAACTGATGCGCAGGTGAGCATTTCACTATATGTGTGTGTGTGTATACTTACATTACGCTTTATAAGAGACTGTCTGCTGTCTTTATATTTATTGAATGTTTTTAGAGTGAACACTTTTCCACCGAGAATATGAATGGGTCCATCACGACAATGAAAAGGATAGCCACTGTCAGCTCTTTGTTGTACTGTAGTATTATGTCTCTTGATGAAATGGCCACTTAGTTCTTACACTATGCTTTATAATGAAGATCCTTCTTTATAGTTACTGAGTTTTTTCTTTTGGTTTTTTCAACTGATTCTCTTGTGCCAGAAAGAATGGGTTAAACCTTTACATTCTTTAAGCTTTGGCCATCAAACAGAAGTCGAGACTGTTGAGCCCTTTATCCTGTCCACACCGAATTTTTAGGTTTTTGTGGATGTTATTCTTTCTTTTTACGTGCTGATTGTACTCTCTCATGGTCCAGGCCTCACTGAATCCCTGTTTCTTGTCCACAAAGATGAGTATCCTGAACATGAGCAGGCATCCCTAAGACAACTCTATCAAGCGAAGGTTTAATGTCTTCCTATTGTTCATACTATAATTTTGATTTAGCTAAGTTTTTCTGGAGTTCATCCATTGCATCAACCTTATTCCTTGGTTTGCTATTATCATATACAGATGGATGAGTTGCGTGCTGAAGTGCAGCAACAGCCTGACTCAACAGGGACAATCTCACGTTCAAAAGCAGGTTCACTTCTACCTTCACACCAGCAAATATCTGTTACTGTGGTGACAGAATTTGTGCGCTGGAATGAAGAGGCAATTTCTAGGTGCACATTGTTATCTTCCCAGGTAAAAGTTGTCCTTGGATGACAGTTTCTTTCGAGTCTTGGAGTATATCCATAGCCAGAACCCATACAGACAATGATCTGAGTAATGATGGGCTACTGCATTGTCGCTCATTTTCTAGTACTAAAGGATTCTGACCTAGTTTTCATCATGAATGATGTGCAATTCTTTCATACATATCGGAACAACATGGCCTTTCTTTTCACCTTCAACTTGAAGAAAGCCTAAAAGCGTCTCTCTCTCTCTCTCAAGCTGAACTTGGTTTCCTGCCTTTTTTAAATGCATGGTTGACATTGTAATTCATGTCATGGAATTGGTCAGTGAAACATTTTGTCACTTTCTATATAGTTTTTTTTTTTTTTTTTTTGTGATATTGTTGTCAAAATTTTCCTTTTCTCTTCCAGTTTCTGCAAGATAATTTCTCCCTATGCCTATTTGAATTTTTCACCAAGTCTTCCTTTATGATGGATTTTCAATTTCATTACTTTTAAAAGTCTTATGCTGTTGCATTTTACATTAGATAATTTTCTTCATGTTTGTGCTTGGGTAGTAATTTTTTTTCTAGAGTATATTTTTACAACCTGAAAGGACACAGATTCTGCTTCATGCATTTTGGAACAAACTAGTTGAGCATTTAATCTTTTGCTTATTTATTTCTATCAGTAAATTGATTTCAAGGTGTCATTGTACAGCCTACTACTCTTGCAGCTTGTGTGAAATCAGTTTTCAATTGCTTGCTCGATCAAGTAAGTGTAGCACAAACATTCCATTTTTGTTGTTTAATTGAAATAGGGGCTGCTTTCATCTTAGCCATATCGGAAGTACTTCCCATGTTTTTCCATTTGCAGGTAAGTCAATATATAACAGATGGTCTTGAGCGAGCTAGAGAGAGTCTTAATGAAGCTGCAGCTTTAAGGGAAAGATTTATGATTGGCGCAAGTGTCAGTAGAAGGGTTGCTGCTGCCGCTGCTTCTGCGGTATGATAGTACTCCGCTACATGCCTTTTCTTTAGATGCTTTATAGATTAATGGTTGATCTGCTACCTGCTATTTAACAGTTCTATGCTTCCGCAAAATTTTAAAAATGTCTCCTTAGAGAATTGGAATTGGTGGTTATGTGCAGGCAGAGGCTGCTGCTGCTGCTGGTGAAAGCAGTTTCAGATCTTTCATGGTTGCTGTGCAACGTTGTTCCAGCAGCGTGGCAATAGTCCAACAAGTATGCTTACGTTGTTGAATCATGTGGTTCAGATGTTATTAGGCCAATGAATTGAAATGGTAATGGAGAAGTTTCTTTATTGCAGTATTTTACAAACTCCATTTCTCGGCTTTTACTTCCTGTGGATGGGGCACATGCTGCTTCATGTGAAGAAATGTCAACCGCTATGTCCACCGCAGAGGCTGCTGCTTTTAAGGGGCTTCAACAATGCATTGACACTGTTGTGGCCGAGGTCTGTACAAATTACATATAACAATACAATCGAATATCATGACATAAAGAGGTTTGCTCAAATACATCCCGATGTATTGCAATGTGATTCGTCAGGACTTTAGCAATTGGAATTGGTTTTTTTTTTTTTTTTCAATGATCCAAACTGTTTATGTGGTAGGTCTGCCCCTGGAATATGCCTGAAAATTTCATCAATCTGAACATTTCAACCCTTTGATTACACAAAGGTAATGGTGACCATCCATTTTCAAAGCCAAAGACCCAAATTTCAAATGATTCAATTGATCCAGTTTAAGAGGTTCCATTTGCCAGATATCCATCATACAGGTTGAGACTCATCGTATAAACACTATGGATCATTGGAATACAATCTAGATTCGAAGGCTAAAGTCTCGACATATCACATTGCAATATGTTAAGATCTATTCAAGCAAACCTCTGACATAAATATGACCTTATCATTGCATGCATCTTGTGAAAGTTGTTATTTGCTTGTGTTAACATATGACCTGCTAAAAATTTAGTAAGTAGTGACATTAGGTAGCCACTTTATACCATCATATGAACCTGTCACTTCACAACATTTTTCTTGCAGTTATTTATCATGATCTTTTATGTGATTAACTTTATTCACCTTGCACTATTTTTTACTCTACACATTGCACTGCATTTTGGATGGCCTGTTTCATGCTAGATGAACAATTTCGTCTTGCAAGTCCTTTGAGCTGTGTTTCTTGGATAACTTTAGGGCCATTTGGGTGTGCGGAAGTCGGGTTACGGTAGCCCAAATTCCACCGAAACCTGAGAGTTCCAACTTTTGGCGTGCTTTTGCTACTAGGAAGTCAGGTTCCGTCCAATCTCTACTTCCCCAAAATCCCACAACTCACAGCCCAAGTGAGAAGGTGTGATGTAGAGTTACTGGAACTCTACTTCCACTTGTAGAGTTTCCATAGGGGAGTGATAGAGTTGTATGATACACATTATAAATGGGTTCTCATTTCTGAAACGTAGGGGCACGGTTCAGCATCCCAGACCATTGATCTCTGGTGATTCATACTGTGGATAGAGCATGTACAGAGAAGCTCTCAGATTGGAATATCCCCGTAACCAATCTCAGGCCCTGTTTTTATTTGAATGTGAACTGTTATTTGATTTCTCCATTATCTATCTATCTGTCGAGTGTCGGCCTCATATTAGAAGGTCAAGAATGTCCTATCGACCCTGTTAAAATTAACTGGATAGCTGACAGGTACCCAGCCTGATTAAATTTTTTAAACAGGTCCAAAAATTGGAAGTGGACCCATTCAAATTGGGTCGGGTATCCCAAGTGCCTGTTGACAGGTCTAGTGCTTCCGATATGATGTCGATGGCTCTGTAATTTTTCTGCAGATTTAACTGTGGTTGCCCTTCCTGTCAATGAACACTACAACAGGCTGCAACCAGTGAAGGGAATTATTCCAGTTACCTGGATTCAGAGACTTGGATTTTCCTTCTGAATTGGATGAACTTTAATGTTTCTTTGCATCTATGACTCTTCGACTATGAATCTTCATCATAATTCTTGATTTGGTACTGCAATCTGCTACTGTTTTCATGCATGTCTGACCCACCCCCGAATCAACGTGACTACAAAAACGGTCTTGGGTGGGGTAGCTTATGATTAGTTGTAAAAGAGTATTGGGCACTAAACATGGGCTGGCTGTTCTGTTTCAGCCTCTAGTGTGGTTTAGTTTTTTTTCTTTTTCATGGAACTTTTTTGCAGGTGGAGCGACTGCTGTCTGCAGAACAAAAAGCAACCGACTATAGATCACCTGATGATGGAAATGCTCCTGATCACCGACCAACAAATGCATGCACAAGGTTCATTCAACTGTACAGTATGGAATCTTACATTGTGAATGCGTGTGCATTCATGTACAACCAAGAGATTGCTGATTGTTAACCCCTTTTGTCAGAGTTGTTGCATACCTCTCCCGAGTACTTGATGCTGCATTCACTGCTCTAGAAAGTCAAAATAAACAAGCTTTCCTCACTGAACTGGTACGCTAATTTATTTCATTTGGATCTCTTGCAAACTATGAATATCTAGGATGCCATTGATAGGACTTAATCTAGTACAAGAACATTTTCTTAATGGATCTATTTATGTATACATGTGCAGCATTTTTGTACTTTAGCATGTATGCACATCTCTGGTAGATATTCATATTCATATATATATATATATATATATATATATATATATATATATATATATATATATATATATATATTATCAATTCTTAGTTCTGTTAGAAAAAAAATAGGTCAAAGTATATAACTTACGTTGCATTTTGCTTTGATATAACAAATTAAACACCTGTGTTCATACGCATATACTATATCAGTGTCTATTATCAAATGGCCTGCCTTGGATTGGTAAACACCGACTTCCCTGTACACATTTATGTTTTCTCTTGCATGCTATTGAAGCATCTTATGGCAGCAACTCTTGCTCGAACAGTTTGTTCATCTCTTAATTCTCCCACTTTTTATGTTTGGTATATTTTTGGTTATTGAAGTCTTATTTGCATTTCCACATTTCTATCTTAACATTGTCTATGACCCTTCTATTTATATTTGAGGTGGTGGTGATGTTAATTTTAGGGAAACCGCTTGCATAAGGGGCTGCTTAATCATTGGCAGAAGTTCACCTTTAGTGCCAGGTAAAAATTCTTACTCTTTTATGAATCTTGGTTGTTAGTATTATCGAGATTCATTTTAAATTAAATACTATGTTGTAATTACGATAATGGCAAATAGCACAATTTCCTTGAGGTGGTCAGACTTGTAATAATGTTTAGTACTTAGCTGTTTTTTAATCTGTAACTATGATTCGTCTTAGCAATTGGTAGGAAAACCCCACACACAATGAAGAATGTGCAACCCCCTTCTTTTGCAAGCATATTGGCTAATACATAGCCTGTCTATGTGCCCAGTTATCCAGAACTTGATAGGAGGCTTAACTCCCTAATTTTTCTAACTATGGAGGAAGCTTAAAAGGCTCCACTTTCAAGTGTGATGCTCAAATACGAAATACCAAAGATCATACCCACCCCTGGAGAAGTACTCTTTAAATGGTTTTAGGTTGATGAGAATGGTCAAATTCAACTTTGTTGACGTTCCTACTCAAAAAGGTTTAGGAACAACTTGCATGGTGTTGCCTCTATCGTCCTTCACAAATCGTCCAATCATTGAGCTCCCTGGATTACATACAAATCGTCTAATCATCGAGCCTCCATCATTGTGTATTTTCAACACCTTGGCTTTTAAGCCAACCAAGTGTCACACCCTGAATCTAGCGTCCATATACATACGCGATCACGGCACCGAGCTTTAAGGCACGACTTAGGAGAAAGATTATTATTCTTCTTCTTCTTATTATTATTTTATTTTTTAAACTTCATTGAACAACCGGAGCAATTTTACACTAGTTGGCCAAAACTTTCCCAACCACTATCCGACCTCGGCAGTGGAAGCATGTTGCATACCCAATGTGCTCACCCAACCCGGTCCGATGATTGGGAACCCTTTTTATCGCAACATATGCCGTAGGCTTGTTACACGTCTTCTCCATCTGACCTTGGTAGTGGGGACCTCTTGCAACTTGTGCTCACCCCACCCAGGTCGACAATGGAGTACCTAATTGGTACCAAGTTGGGTTTAGAGACTCTCACCTAAGGGACCCCTTGATGTTCCTTTCTATTTGGCTTCATGGATTTTCAACCTAGGGGACTCAATTGCCCCTCTTGAATTTTTCGGTGTTCTCAAAATATTCTTGTGGTTATAACCATCCACATGCATGGGGTACATGAGTTCACCATTCTGACCCATCTCAAGGTTCTAACCATTCACAGAGCTCATAAATCCGAACCATCTAAAGGTTCTAACTGTCCATGTAAGCTCACAAATCCAAACCATCTCAAGGTTTTAACTATTCACATGAGCTCACAAATCCAAATCATCTTAAGGTTCTAACTATCCACATGATTTCACAATTTCTGACCATTTTATGGTGCATATGTGCATGATTCAAGAGAGTTCTTTTAAGTTACTAAGTTATCAAATTGTAGGTTTACACATGATTTGCTACTTTAGTAAAGGGATAGTCTACGTAGGATTCTCCATTCAATAATAGGTTTAATTTGCACACACTTCTGCATGTATGATTGTCTAATTTGTTGCACTTGTACACTTGAGAAAGAGCAACTTGAACATTGGTCTATTAATACACAATGCGAACTTCATGGGTTTAATTTGCCACACTACTAATACACTTGAACATTGGTCTATTTTGCACACGCAACACATTCGAATGGTGGACTGTTTTGGTCACCACCACACAAGGTTGAGTGGGCTGGTTTGTGCACTTCTAACCAATGTTCAAGTGGGCCAACATAGGCAGTATTCACCCATGCTCAAGTGAACCAAGTTAAGCATCATTCACACATGTTCAAGTGAACCAAGTCAAGCATCATTCACACATGCTCAAGTGAACCAAGTCAAGCATCATTCACACATGCTCAAGTGAACCAAGTCAAGCATCATTCACACACGTTCAAGTGAACTAAGTCAAGCATCATTTGCACATGTTCAAGTGAACTAAGTCAAGCATCATTTACTTATGTTCAAGTGAACTCAGTCAAGCATCATTCACTCATGTTCAAGTGGGGACTGATTTAAGCATCATAAACACGTGTTCTAGTGAGCTGATCTTAACATCATTACCATACATCCAAGTGGACTGATATAAGCATTGTAAACACATGTCCAAGTGGGCTCATTTAAGCATCATAAACACATGTCCAAGCAGACTCTGATTTAAGCATCGTAAACACGTCCACCAAGTGGATTGATTTACGCATAAACACATGTCCAAGTGGACTCATTTAAGCAACTGATTTGGGCTCACTAGGCCATCCTAGGTGGCTTGCCACCCGTTGACTTGGATCATGCAAGGAGGAGAAAAAATGGGGAGGAGCGAGTGAGATGTACTCACTTGTTACCTCTTGTGCAGTGTCCCTTTGATGAATTGGTTAGGTAGCTTGAAGTTTAGCCTCTCTCTCTCTCTCTCTCTCTCTCTCTCTCTCTCTCTCTCTTCCAAGCTTGGGTGTGTGAAGGGCTAGCAACGGGGGAGTGGGCCTTGCTTATTTGAAGAGAGAGAGAGAGAGGGATGGGAGATAAGGTGTGATGAGGTAAGAGAGGGATGGGAGGTAAAGTGTGATGAAGTATGAGAGGGGAGGATGGGAGCTAAGGTGTGATGAGGGAAGAGAGAGGGGAAGGATGTAGAGAGCACGGAAGTGGAGATGAAATAGTATGGAAGAGGAGAGGGGTCCATAGGGGGTAGGTAGGAGTGGTTGGGTGTGGGAGAGGCCTTGATCTTGGTCAAGGTCGAGGGGGTAAGGTGTAAAGCGGAGTGATGTGGAGGTATATGTGGGATGTAGGTCCCATGGTCAAAGTCAAGAGTCAAAGGTCAACAGTTAATGGTCAATGGTCAATGGAAGTTTGTGTAGGTTTGGAGTGTGAGTAGTATTGTGTAATGGGTGTGTCTGTGTGTGTGGCACATCAGTGAGAGTAGGTGTGTGTGGGTGGATGCATGTGTGGGTGAAAATGCATGTGTGAAGGTATGCATGCATAGTAAAAATTCAAGGTTATTACACCAGGCAACTTCCTTACATACATTGAAGGTGGAACCTGTTAGAAAGGCACATCCTAATGATGATCCAAGCAACTCAACTTTCTCATTTATTGTTCCTACCATCCATGGTCTGCCAAATATGAAAGATCTCACAAATACCATTGCGGGCAAATGTTAAGTGGAAGTACCTAAGGCACTAATCACTTGTAAATGGAAGGGAAAAAAAGGACTCCAGACTCCAACAATCAGGCGCTGTTACTAGATTTAGTTGATGACCATGTCACTTGTTCGTCTGACTCTTCGGTTGCTCAATTTGTATATTCCAATTGCTCTTAAAAAGGCTTCTCTCTCTCTCTCTCTTGTACTCATGAAGCAATTAACAATGCTGTCTCATATCAGGCCTTCTCTTCTTCATATGACTCTTTTCTTTCTATTCTTGATTCTACTCATATTCCTTTAAATCTGATGGGTGCCCTACTTTAACCAGGTGCAATAATATAATACTCAAGTGGAATTATATCATGGTTGAGGAAATAACAGCCCTAGAAAACAACGATATATGGGAACTTATAGATATTCCTGGAGGGGAAAGATCGGTGAGCTGTAAGTGGGTTACACTATTGATTATAGAGCTGATGGGCTAGTTGACAGATGTAAAGCTCACTAACTTGTTTTTTTACCCAAAATACAGTATTGATTATTGTTATTGCCAAAATTTGGTCGAACGGATGTGATCAATTGTGGTGGCAAGCCCACCAGTGAACTTGCAAAAATAGAAAGAAGTAGACAATGGGGGTGCCGATGATAGCTATGGATCCTTCGATGCCTAAGACAAGTAGGTAGATTTCAGACTAAAAGACTCGAGCTTGGGTTTGTCTCTTACCTCCCTTTGATCGTAGTGGGGGTACTTATAGTGTCCATCAGGCGGTGTCAAGATGTGTGCATCTTATGAGATTATTGGGATTCTTTGGAAAATCTTATTTGAATATAAATCTTCCCCCGAATATATTATTGAGCCCACCTCGGTCGGCGTGATCTTCGGGTATAATCATATCAGATCTGTTTTCTTGGTTCGTGGCAGGATTTTCTCCGAGTTCCTCGTTCTACCCCTAGCTGTGGTTGATTTACTCAGCTCGGGAGATTGCTCTTCCAACTGAGCTCTACCTAAAGCTGAATAGGAGTCAAGCTAGCTCGAGAAACTCACTCAAATCGACTCGGTTGAACTCGTTCTGACTTGACTCGTAACCTTAGCTCAACTAAAATCGAGTCGAGTTCGAGCTTGGTTAGGCTCGACTCAACTCGAAACAAAGCTCGAACTCGACTCGCTCAAAATATATAATATATATAAGGGTTATTTTTATATTTTTTATTTTTTATATTTTTTATTTTTAAGTAAAAGTAAAAAAGTAAAAAACCCTAAACCCTTGCACTTGTCTCAGTTCTAACAATCTTAATTTTTTATCATTTTAATTATTTTATAATAATTTATAAAATAATATTAACTCAACTCGACTTGAATAGCTCGACCCGACTAGATCTCAACTCGACTCGACTCAAACCAGCAAGCTGAGTTGAGCTAGAGGGGTGAGCTCGAAGACCGAGTTGAGCTGAGCCGAGCTTGGCCTAGCTCGACTCAAACTCAACTCGTGTACAGCTCTAGCTCTACCCTTAGGCAGCTCAGTTAGGGGTCAACTCAGGGCCCATCTCTTGGTCGGGATAATTATCAACCATATCTTCCGAGCTCTATGCCCTATTAGTTTGAGAAGCTCGTCCTGACATTTTTAGTCATCTTAGCTCTGAGACATTTTTCTTGTGGTCTGTTACACTTTCCTTGTAGTGGACCAATTTGGTTTCCCCTACGACAATTATCTAGAGAGTTTTGCACTTATGACTAAGATGAATTCCATTATGATGACTTTTTCCATCATAACTAGTGAGTCATGGTTTCTTCACCGTTCTAGCGCGTTGGTCCTAAATAACACAGCCATCATTTTTTATTTTTTTTTGAAAGGTAATTACGCAGCCATCATCAACAAGTTGACCGACAAAAATTAGATTGGTGGTCATTCGAGGAACTAAAAAAACATTAGGAAAATGGAAGGGAGCAATAGAAGATGTATAATGAGAGGCTATCAGTTCCAGTAATATCTAGCTTTTTACCATTAATCCTGAGAATATGTTTATTACCTAAAGATGAATAAGCAAAGGAATGAATAGCGTTAATTTTGAGAATATGTTTCTTACCAAAATACAAATAAGCAATGGAATGAATTGTGTGAACTGCAGTCATGATCGGAAGTGGTAGAATCAATAAACCAAAGAGGGGACTAATAGGAGTAGAAAGGTGAGAGTTCTTACCAGACAAGCCCATAGCAGAAATGGAGAAGATATAGCAGTGCACACAGAATTTCATACCAATTGTTGGATGTCTTCAGAAACAGTAGTAATATGCAAATCAGTGGCATCTGAACCATGAACCTTAGTTGAAGGTATCACATCTGATTCCTATCCATTGTCAATCAATCAGAATATCATTCACAACCTGATATACCTGCAAGTAAGCCTTTGCGGTTCTGAAGAATGAATACCAGACTAGGTTTTTCACAACATGCTGTGATAATGTGGCCTGGGCATTTGCAATATACTCAGAAGTTCTTCTTCTTGCAATGTGAAGAGATGGCCAAATTCATTACATTCAAAGCACTGTATCTGCTATAGATTTCTCTGTGGTGTCTTGTCTCTGATCTGTTGTGTAGCAAGGCAGATTCAATATTCCTTTTTCCTTCAATGGAAGCATATGTTGCAATTCAAGTTTATTCACAAAGGAATTCCCCAAGTATTACATCTATGTGAGACATGGCAATCCGATTGAATGTGTTGTCCTGAGCGACCTCATAATTTGGATGCAGTTTCATTAAAATAAAATAAAATCCATTGCTCTCCTTTTTTCATCGACTTCTTTCCAAGACTTGATACTGCAATCCATCAGGACTTCACCCAATGTTCGCAGTATCGGTATCACATTACATATCGCACCCTTGGGATATAGATACGTATCGGTTATTGCATGGGATATATCGTTTGTATTGGGTAGTGTATCACACTTTTTGGGAAACATGGGGAAATTGATTGAATTTTTCAATGAAACTTCAGGGATTGTTTAAAAAAAAAAAAAACCTCGATACACGGTTTTAAATCGTAACATCTCCAAAAATAAAAATATAAAGTACACATTAGGTTTCCTTTGTATAGGGCCCTAAGTTGTGCTGTCTAATTGAACTATTGCAACATATTCAAAGTGAATTCATAAAATCTATAAATGTAAGAAGATATTTATGAAAACACAACCAATTCATTCAAAAACAAAAGAAGAAATCATCAAACACCTTTAAAATTTTCACATTTATTAATTATTTTTAAAATAAATATATAATTATATTTTCGGAAAAAATCATTAGGCACCTTTAAATGCTCAGAAAATGCAGCCAATTGACCACTGGTAGAAAATAATTTTCGAAAAAAATAATTTTTAATTAAAATATTTTTTGCTTCTGAAAAATGTGTGTGTGTGTGTGTGTATATATATATATATATATAACATGAACGTGTAGATCATGCCTCATACATATTTGATTTCATGTTTGAAGTGTAAAATTGCAATGAATTTGGGAAATTTCGAATTATCCCCAATTTCTCTCAAATTGGACTTGCGCTCAAATATCAAAATTAGAATGTATGTGATGATCATTTCATCAAACACTCCTAAATACTTCAAAATTTGACTCAATTAACTGCTACTAGGAGTGAAATTTCTATATGTGTGTGCACGCGCGCGTGTGGGAAATGGTACTATGAGATCGACCTCATGGGCACTTCCCATGAGGTCGAGCTGTGTGGGCCCCACCGTGATGTGTGTCGAACATCTTACCCCATCAGTCAAATGCACCATTCCATGGTGGGCCACAGGCTTAAAAATCAAGTCAATCCATGACTTGGGTGGGCCACACCACATTCAACAGTTGAGAGGGGTTACCATCCCATTAAAACATTCATAATCATTTATTGGGCCCACCGAGATGTGGTTCACAAATCCAGCCTATCCATTGTTTGTCTCCCAGTTGGATGAGGGGTCAGACCAAGTTTCAGCTGCATCCAAAGCTCAGGTGGGCCCCACCAAGTGATTTTAGTTGTTTTAGGCATGTCTTCACGTGGTTTTAAATGATATGGCCCACCTTAGTTCTGTATACGGCTGAGTTTTGGGATATATCCCATAACCTAAAGTGGACCCATAAAATGCATGGTGTTGATGTTTTGACACACATCAAGGTGGGGCCCACACAGGTTGACCTTATAGTACCATTTCCATATATATATATATATATATATAAATAATTTTTTCCCTGAAATTTCACAAAAACATCATAAATCAGTAGATCAGGCCTCATCCATGTTTCAATTCATGTTTGGAGAGTAAGATTGCAAGTAATTTGGCAGAAATTTTGGAAATTTTGAAATTTCCCAAAATTTTCCCAAATCGCGCCACTTACCCTCAAATCTCGAAATTGAAAGTTAAAAATCTTACTTTTCCATGCAAAACATGAAGAATAAAAAATCTCTTATGATTTTACACTGATTTATATGTTAAAAAAAGACAGATCAAAACGCAAAATAACTCACCTTTTGAGAAACGGGCCCAAACGCTAGAAAATCTTGATCCTGATTTCGAATGTAGGTTTTTCTCCCAAATCCAAGTAAAGTATGGACCAAAATCCACCCATAAACAGGTTAGAAGAGAGAAAACTGAAGAAAAATCAGATTTCAAGGGGTTTTGGGAAGTTCCCTTGCAGTTCCTAGAATTTTTCGACGATATTTGTCGGTACTCAATATCAACAGGTATTGTCAATACCAAGAATTTTTGTAAAAGGAAAAGTTGTGATATCACAATATATCGATGATGCATTGCGATAACAGTGCGATATTTCGAACAATACACAGGATTTTTTCATTTCCAGCTGTATTCCAGGGATGCCAACGTTGACTTCACCCTTGCTAACAAATACATACTCGGTCCACAGAGTCATAAAACCTGCATAATACTCCTGATTATTTTTGCCGCCCTGTGCACAAGTAAAACATGCCATAATCTAAAACCTTCTTGTCAAATTCGATTGTTGGTATACCTGCTCTAGGTAATCCCACATATCTGTGGCCGTACGGAACCCTTGCAGTGGGATCCCTACGTTTGTGTTCACTGAACTCAAGATCCATGAAATGATCTTAGCATTTTTTATTCTCCATTGTTGAGCTCCATCATTTAACATCCTGTATATGTATGCACAATGTTTTGAACTGAGGGATAAGTTATTGGGCACTTCTTTAGAAAATATTGTGTAAAATTGGTACTCATAAAAGATATTTGTATGCAGAAAGTGATTGTTAGACGTATTCCATGGTTCCTAGAAGGCTAGAACTCCTGTTACTTCCATTATTCGTAAATATACATCCACTACAACATAGGATTTCTGGTTGTTATTTTAAAGTCTATGATAGAATATCATAGTGTTGATGTTCTATAGACTTGTAGTATCAAAGTATGAGATTTGCCAGTGAGTTGACAAAACCTACCAAAACTGAAGAATACCTTCCACAGTGGTGGCTTGCGGCTGAAGCGTGACATAACCGAGTATGGGGAGTTTGTGCGCAGCTTCAACGCCCCTGCCGTTGATGAAAAGTTTGAGTTGTTGGGCATGTAAGTGATAGTGGATCCATATATTATATACCTTATTTTCATTGACTACATAGATGATGAATGAAATACAGATTATTTGTGCTTAGCTAAAAGTTTTGTGTTTTCAGCATGGCCAATGTCTTCATCGTGGCGCCCGAGAGCCTTCCTACTTTGTTTGAGGGAACCCCGAGTATCCGGAAAGATGCATTAAGGTATATGAATGATGATCATATGACACTCTCTCTCTTTCACGCTTATATATATATATGGGAAAAGGTACTATGTGCTCGAGCTCACAGCTCCGTCCCATGCGGTCGAGCTGTGTGGGCCCCACCGTGATGCGTTTCGAACATCTACCCCATCAGTCAGATGCGCCATTCCATCGTGGGCCTAGGTCTCAAAAATCAAGTAAATCCATGACTTGTGTGGGCCACACCACATACAGAAGTGGAGAGGGGCCGTGCACCATTAAAACATTCATAATCATTTTTGGGCCCACAAAAGATGTGGTTTGCAAATCCAGCCCATCCATTATGTGTGTCCCACTTGTATGAGGGTTCAGACCAAGTTTCAGCAGCATTCAAAACTCAGGTGGGCCCCACCAAGTGCTTTTATATGTTTTAACGGTGTTTCACATGATTTTAGATGGTATGGCCTACCTGAGTTCCTTATACGGCTGATTTTTGGAATATCCTATAATTTAAAGGGTACCCATCAAATGCACGGTGTTGATGGTCGACACGCATCACGGCGGGGCCCACACAGCTCGACCTCACGGGAGCTTATCTTGAGGTCGAGCGCATAGTACCTTTTCCCTATATATATATATATATATATATATATATATATATATATATATATATATATATATATATATTAGAGTACTTGGGTTTCAAGAATATTAATTTCATGTTAGATACGCTGTCTCATTTCCAGGTTCATTCAACTTAGGGAGGATTACAAAACAGCAAAGATTGCATCTAGGCTCAATACCTTAATGGCCGAGTCCTAGTTACACTGGAGCACCTGAAAGATGAATTGGTGGCTACAGTCATTTTGAAGTAGGAAACTATTGGGTTTTGGTGGTATTTTGGGAATCATGAAATCCGAGCCCAGAAGAATCCGGTGGGTGTAATGGACTAAATCGATATGATAACTCAATCAGAGCCGGCCAGCCCCTATTATTAAACCATTTTTAAAGGGAGGGGGGGGGGGAGGGAATTTGATGCTCTGGCCGCATATGACACTTGATATGCGGGCACTTATAAATTTTACGTGGCATATATGAAATTAAACCAACTAAAATTTGGAACCCACTATGGCTAAGTTATGGTCTGAAAATTAGATTGATCAAACAATCCCAACCTCTGATTCTTGGACACTTGTTTTTTGAAATTAGACCATTGCACATAAGATTAATATTTTGCTCATTGCACGTCCAAAATGTTAGCCATACGATTGGACAGTTTAGTATGAATCACTTGTATGCCACGTGTGCAATTTTCCAGTAATTTCTGTGTATCGTCCATCACACTGCCAGAGTAGCAAAAGTATTTCTATTTTTTAAGGCTTCCATTTGTAAATTTGAATTATACTTGTAGACTTCTGATTTTCATACACATTGAGGGTGCTAATGTCATCTTGTTGCTACATCAAAGTACCAGTTTTGATGGTCCGCTCTGCACTAGTAGAAATGGGTTCTTTGGTGGAACTATTCTCCTGGTTTGGCAGGGTTGGGTTTGGGATGCTCCTGCATTTGGCTGGATTCCTGTTCCACCTTTTTTTTTTTCCAGTGATGGGCAGTTACATCTGATGGTCCACATTTGATGCAGTCCAAATTGGATGGCTTGGATCATCTGATAGGGGAGATTGTGTTGATGTCTCCCATCACTGTATGAACATTTTGAATCACCCGAAGATGGACCCCACGTGTACAATAGCCATCCGAACCTTGTTCACCCGATATGACCCAATGTGCACTGCATGGGAGATGTGGTTGTTTATCTGGTGGGCCCCACTGTTTCATAGCCTAAAATCAGTATGGGCCATTGTGCCAGCCATGCATATATGAAATGGATTAGGTAAAATATCCAACCTACAACCCAGATTAGACGTGCACGCAGCCCAGACCAATCCCGTTTTCAGGCCATGAAGCATACAGATGGAGTCTATGTGATTAATGACACTGACGCTGCACACTAGCCATATCAGCAGTCATGGTGAATAGGACCCTGATACTCACACTGGCGTCTGAGGTATGTTCACAGAAAGCAACGGGCACCTGATTCCTTGCTAAGGTGTGGCCTCTCTCAACAACAGTAAGTGGGGCACATGTGCGTGCAGGTGTAGGCCCCACTGGAAGGTACATGGCCTGGTGGGACCTTCAAAAGAGCAGAATGCAGCTTTGTGGAAGGGATATGTGCATTATTGCAGTTCCCCCTACTCAGAACCTCAGTTCTTACTGCCAGTGAATCTTCTCTCTGTCAACAAAAGTACAAGCATGGGCATTGCTGCAGACACTTCTTAAAATTAGGACTGTAAAGTAGCTGGGTTTAGAGTTGTTTTAGGCCCAGATTTTGAAATCTTCGAGCCGGACCTATTATGAATTTCTTGCAATTGATTTGTCATGGAGCATCCCCATTTTATTAGGATTGCGAAAATGCATTGAAAGAATTAGAATATGTGATGGGTATTAAGCCAAATGTACATGAGACCAGTGAATATCAACCCAATTCATCGAATTCACATGCCACATTTGGATCATCACTCAAAAATCACAAATATTGATAGTCTTAATATCTGATTTTGTTGATCTTATCTCTTTTCAACCATCCATTGGTTGGCTGTGACGCTATGTTTCAAAGGCGTCTCATCCGTGTCATTTTTCAAGCTATTTGTCTTCACATGGGGCCACCATTTATAGGGTCTAGATTGATATACATGTTTTACATGGTGGATGAGTTGCATTATTATTATTATTATTATTAAACTGGACTTTTAGCTTTAGAAATGTAGGTAAGTTTATTAGTTTACATTACCAACCGAAATTGCAGCTCTCCATGGGTTAGGTTGTATCATCCCCATGGTTTTTAAGACTTTGGTGACTTGGATCAGCTCATTCAAACTCCAGTCAAAGTTAGTCATTCATTTCTAGTTCGGTCGCAACTCATTGAGTCATGGGTGAGTAGAGGGGGAACTCGCCTCAGTTAAGGGACCGACTCCAAGGGCCCGGGATTGGTAGTGCTAAATCCGAGTCAACTCAGTATGAGAAATATAGGACTTGGCTGAGTCTTAAAACTATAATAGGACCATCCATCTGAGGGGGTGCCACCCCATGTTTTGCAAAAGAGTCGGTATTGTGAGTGTGGATTGTACACAGATGTGAGATAGACATTTACACGTGATCGTGGTGTATGTATGTAAATTTTGTGCATGAGTGATGTACATGTACGTACATTTGGCAATCATGAAATATGTTTAAGATGTATGCAAATTTAGTGGATGGATGGATTTACATAAAATTATCTATTCGAATTGTCATTTTAAATAATTACTCTAGAGGTTGGATTGAAGATCCAATGGATGATAACCAAGTTTACGGATGAAAATCATATCATATATGATTGATCAGCTGAGAAAATAAAATGGTCAAATAATTAGGTGGTATATGGATGAATAGGTTAACAAATGGATGAATGGTTGGATGCATGGATATAAACATAATTTAAGGGTTAGATGTTATGATTAATGGGTGGATGACTTGATCAAGGTATAATGGTTAGATGATCCTATAATTGTATAAATAGATTAATTAATGGCCAGATAATTGAAAGAACGGAGTGGATTTTATCGCAAGATATCTGTGAGCCCCACCTAGCATTCAAAAACTAGCTGGCGCATATGCAATTTCCGTTTATATAAATGGAGCATCTACATGGCGGGAAACAATTCTTCCAAAAAAAAAAAGGAGAAAGCCATGTGAACTAATTTCTCCTTATGGCAAAAAAAAGAGAAGAAGATACCTGTTATGGAGAGATCCGAGACCATGAAAGAACATCAATCTGACTGTAAGTCTGAACCAACTCGATACCGTTACGTTCGAAGTGCCCGAGGCACTACCCATCTGACCTGATTCCTGCATCACAACAACGACACGAGAGTCTTTGGGTGCGACTCAGCTCGGAGGCCGGCCGCATCTGATCCGACTCGACGGGTCTGGTCAGACGCCGTTTAACTTGGAGATTGTCCTTTATTTTGAGGTCGGACGAGCTGAGCCGAACAGATAATCAGGGGGGCACATCCCATCTGGCTGACATGGAAACTGCCATATCTGAGCGTGACTAATAACTTCGCTCGCAGATGCGCACGATTCACTAGATACGTTACACAATCAGTAGATTGCGCGCAGTATCTCCATGATCCTAAAATTCCTCTGATCATGCCGAGATTAGTGGACCCAGACCATTCCACAGGCAAGTATAAATATTACCCGACGCAATATCTACAGTTACGCGATATCAAGCTCTCCTCTACTCTCTACCTAGAACCCGATTTTCTTATCCTGACTTAGGCATCAGAGGGTCCCCTGGCTTAGCCAGGGTTACTTTTATCTGTTTTCTTGGTGCAGGCTTCAGGGACGACACGTATGGGGCGACGTGGAGAAAGGGCCGACCAGATTTTGATCTCAACATTTTTTGGCGCCGTCTGTGGGAACCTTAAACTAGAAGTCAGGTTCTCATTTTTCCAAGTAATGACGAGGAAGAAGAAAGCTGCAGTGGTGCAGCCGCAACCTAATGAGCAGACTCGGTCGTCATCACCGCTTCATGCCGAGTCCGCACCAGGACCTTCCCAACGTTCACGTAATCGGTCAAGCAAGTATCGCGCCATGCAGAACGAGATCCAGGCCCTGCGCGACGAGATAAACCGAATGAAACAGTAGAGAGAGCCAGAGCCACGTTCGGCTCAAGAACGACCCATTCTCGAGCCGGTGGGGTTGTTCGTGGAAACTCGCTTTGTACCGAGGAGTGTGAGACCTGAAGCCCCCCGAACACTCGGGGGTGCCGCATTCGAGTCAAAATCCTCCTGCGGTACACACCGAGGAATCCACACGGAACGCCACCACTCGGGCCCCCACAACCATTCATTCAGCCACATCCGCCCTGCCGCCCACGGACCTCCGTCATCAGTTAGAACGGATAAGAGAAAGGATAACGCCGAAGGTCGTGACGAAAAATAGGGACCCATGAGAGGTACGATTTGAAGAGTTGAAAGACCGGTTCCTGACATTGGAGAAAAAATAGCAACAATCGACAGTTCCAACCACGATCCAGGCGATGATGGAAGAGACCAAGCCTCCCTTCATCCCAGCCATCATGGCTGAAGTGATGCCGCAGAGGTTTCGGATGCCTCCCGTCATCCAGTATTCAGGATCTGGGGACCCATCCAAACACTTGGAGTCGTACCGATCGTGGATGCAGATCCAAACTGCAACGGACGCAATGATGTGTAGGGAGTTTTCTATCACCCTCACAGGGTCTGCTTGGATTTGGTATCGCCAGCTCAAACCCAACTCCGTGGGTTCTTTCGCGGAACTAAGTCGACTATTCCTTACGCAGTTTATAAGCGGTAAGAGAAGTCGGAAACCCAACACTCACCTACTCATCATCAAGCAGGCCCTGAAAGAGTCGTTAAAGGATTACAGCGCCCGCTTTAATGAAGAAACATTGTATGTCCAGGAATACGATGACAAGATGGCTCTCGCTGCCATTCTGAGCAAATTGAAGGAAGAAAAATTCGCTTTCTCTATCGGAAAGAATCCGCCAAAGACACTAGCGGACTTCATGGCGAAAGCCCAGAAGTATACTAACGTCGAGGAGTTCACTAATGCTCGAAAAGGCACACAAGTATCCGACTCGACGAACAAAGGGAAGAGACCTCTGAACGAAGACTCCCAGCCGACTGGCAAAGGGGCGGATGACCGCGCTTCCCGCGATCGTCGACCAAGCCACAGGCCGGAAGGGAAATTCCGTTCCTATACCCCACTTAATACTTCCACCGAGCAGATTCTGTTGGATATCCAAGGAGACAGACTACTTAATTAGCCGGTCTGCATAAGGGCTGACCCAGAGCACGGAGACAAGAGGAAATTCTGCCATTTCCACCGGGACCATGGTCACAACACGAACGATTGCATGGATCTGAAAGAGGAGATTGAGTCCCTCATCGGCAAGGGACATCTACGTCGTTACACCAAAAAAGAGAAGTCTGCTCGGAGAGTAGAACGGCCGCGAGAATAGCCAAACAACCCCCAAGAGGAACCCGCCGAAATTCGCACCATCTTCGGGGGTTCAACTGGGGGAGGGGATTCAAACAGGGCTTGAAAAGCCCATTTCCGGAGATCCAATACGGTACACCACGTTCACCTGATGGAACGTCCCAGCAAGAAACTCCGAGTCACTCCGTGCAGCCTGACTTTTACGGAAGATGATGCGCGCGGGATCTAGCATCCGCACGATGACGTGCTAGTGGTTACCTTGACCATAGCAAATCACAAAGTGTACCGCATCTTGGTCGACACTGAAAGTTCAGCTGATGTTATGTATTCTTAAGCATTCGAAAAGATGAGAATTCCACGGTCCCAGCTCCGACCCGTGAAGACTCTCTTGCATGGCTTTACCGGAGAGAGAGTCATCTCCGAAGGAGCCATCTCCCTCCCAGTAACAGCAGGAGAAGGGCAACATCAAGTCACACTGTTGGTGGACTTTTTAGTTGTCAATGTTCCATATGTCCACAACGTGATCCTGGGCCGACCCTCTCTCAACGCAATGAGAGCGGTTGTCTCAACTTACCATCTGATGATGAAGTTCCCAGCTGAAGGTGGGATTGTTTATCTCCGAGGCGATCAACGCGAGGCCCGGAGGTGTTATGCGATAGCCGTGAGAAAATGAGCTGTCAAACAAACGCTCGTAATGGATGCCTTGGATCCTCGAGGAACGACGGAAAGCTACTCAGTCGAAGATCTGGTAAGAGTACCGCTCGATGAATCAGACCCGAGCAAAACTATTCAGCTCGAATCATCACTGAATCCTGAGCGGAGGAACGAGTTATTGGCCTTCTTGAAGTAACACCGAGACATCTTCGCATGGTCGCACGCAGATATACCGGGGATCTCACCTGATGTGTTGGTCCACAAGCTGAACGTGGACCCAGATCATCGGCCAGTTAAACAAAAAAGAAGACCGTTCGATGCCGAATGATATGAAGCCATTACTGAGGAGGTCTCAATCCTACTCGATACGGGTTTCATAAAAGAAGTGTACTATCCTGACTGGATAACAAATGTTGTGCTCGTCAGGAAATCCAATGGGAAGTGACGGATCTGTGTAGACTATTCTGATCTGAATAAGGCATGTCTCAAAGATAGCTTCCCGTTACCTCGGATCGACTAACTAGTGACAACACGGCAAACATGAGTTACTCTCATTTCTAGACGCTTATTCCAGATACAACCAGATCGCTATGTATCCTCCAAACAGGCAGAAGACTACCTTTGTCACGGACAGAGGGCTCTAATGTTACCGGGTCATGCCATTTGGCCTGAAAAATGCTGGGACAACATATCAGAGGCTGGTGAATCAGATATTTGCTAGCAAGATTGGGCGCACCATGGAGGTGTACGTGGACGACATGTTAGTAAAAAGTACCCAAGCCTCCAACCACCTTTCCTATCTCGGAGAAACATTAAGCGTCCTCCGAAAATATCAGATGAAATTGAATCCCGCTAAGTGTGCATTCGGGGTTGAGTCAAGAAAGTTTGTTGGCTTTCAAGTCAGTCAGCGAGGTATCGAGGCCAACCCGGATAAGATCAAGGCTCTCCTCGACATGAACTCGCCTCGGACTCTTAAGGAGATACAGTGTCTCACGGGAAGAGTTGCTGCCCTCGGACGCTTCATATCTAGGGCTACAGATAAATGTCTTCCCTTCTTCCAGCAGCTGAAGGGCCATAAGAAGGAAGAGTGGATGCCAGAGTGTGAGCATGCCTTCCAGCAATTAAAACAATACTTGGGTTCACCGCCTCTATTGTCCAAGCCTGAAGAAGGGGAGCCTTTGTTTCTCTACCTCACAGTCTCGGCTTCAGCTGTTAGTTTGGCTCTGATCAGAGAGGTCGGAAGCAAGCAGTACCCCGTGTACTATGTAAGCAAAGCCATGGTACCAGCTGAAACAAGGTATCAGTCCTTGAAAAAACTGGCGCTCTGTCTTGTCGTCTCGGCCAGAAGACTACGACTATGCTTCCAGGCCCACTCCATAATTATGTTAACAGACTCTACCCTGAGGCAGGTCCTCTAGAGACCCGAAGTGTCAGGTCGGATGACCAAGTGGGCCGTAGAGCTCGGAGAGTTTGACATTCAATTCCGTCCCAGGACGGCACTCAAGGGTCAAGCTGTAGCCGACTTTATCGTCGAGTTCACAACTTCAGATGAGGAGCAAGTCAGTAAGGAAGTCAAAATGACACCACCTGTCCCGTTGAGCAACCAAGAGGCAGCATCGGATCCGGGGTGGGTCCTTTATGTTGATGGGTCTTCCAATATTAAAGGAGTAGGAGCCGGTATTGTCCTGGTTGCACCTGATTCAACGACAGTCCAATACGCAATCAGACTCGGATTCAAAGCTTCAAACAATGAAGTCGAGTACGAAACGTTGTTAGCTGGGCTCAGGCTGGCAGCGAGCCTATGCGTTCAGACCTTACAAGTATGTTGCGACTCGCAACTGGTAGTGAACCACATCTCTTCGGAGTACGAAGCTAAAGAAGTCAGAATGATCGCTTACCTCAAGGAAGTAAGGAAATTGATCGAGAGATTTTGGAGTTGCACCATCCGGCAGATCCCCAGAGCTGAGAACTCATGGGCCGATGCCTTAGCAAGACTCGCCTCGGCCTCCAAGGGAAAGATCCCGCGTTTCGTTCCTGTTGAGTTCATTGAACACCCGAGTATCAGCCAGTCAGAGAAAGTCAATCCCGTCCAGTCCATTCCTAGTTGGATGGACCCGATCTTCAATTATCTGTCATCCGACGAAATCCCCTCGGACAAACTAGAGGCGATGAGATTTGGGGTCAGAGCGGCCCGGTACGCTATATTGGACGGAGTGTTGTACAAGAAAGGGCATTCTCAGCCTTACCTTAGATGCTTTCAACCAGACGAGGCCGACTACGTGATTCGGAAGATTCACGAGGGAATCTGCGGGAACCATTCTGGCAGTTTCGCCTTGGTCATAAAGATACTTCGTCAAGTGTATTTTTGGCCGACTTTTAAGCAAGACTCCAAGGCCTTTGTTCGGAAGTGTGACAAGTGTCAGCGTTTTGCTGCCGTGCTGAGGCAACCGGCAGAAGAAATGACCCCCATGAGTGGGCCATGGCAGTTCGCCCAATGGGGGATCGACATCATCGGTCCCTTGCCCACTGGGAAGGGACAAGTCAAGTTCGCTATAGTTGCAGTCGACTACTTCACTAAGTGGGCTGAGGCCGAGCCAGTCGCGAAGATCACTGAGCAAAAAGTAATCGACTTTATGTGAAAAAATATCATTTGTCGGTTCGGAATCCCACGAACCATCGTTTCTGATAACGACCGTCAATTCGATAATGAGAAGTTCCGTAGTAACTGTCAAGGGCTTGACATTGTGAACGCTTACTCATAGCCTCAGCACCCGCAGTCGAACGGACAGGTAGAGGCGGTCAACAAGATCATCAAGCATCATCTCAAGACAAAGCTGAAAAAGAGAAGAGAAATTGGGCCGAGGAGCTCCTCTTCGTCCTCTGGGCTTATAGGACTACAGCCCAGACTTCGACAGGAGAAACTCCATTTTCGTTGTCCTATGCTCGGAGGCAATGGTGCCAGTGGAAATCGGACTCCCAACGGCGTGGGTAAGAAGCTTCGAAGAAAATCAAAACTATGAACAGATCGTTGTTAATCTGGATTTACTCGAAGAACTTAGAGAGGTTTTCAAGCTCCGAATAATAGCTCAGCATCAGCAGGTAGCGCGTTTCTACAATTTAAAGGTCAAAGTCAGGCACTTTCGCCCAGAGGACTTAGTCCTCCGACGGGTCTTCCATAACATGGCTGAGTCAGGGGCAGGAGCGCTCGGACCCAAGTGGGAAAGACCATATCGTGTGGTCAGGTCTGCCAAACTAGACTCGTATCACCTGGAAGACCTCGAAGGCTGTCATCTCCTTCATCCTTAGAACGTCAAGCACTTGAAGATCTACTACCCATGAGGAACTAGCCTTTAAGGCTCATAATAAAATGTACGCCTCCGAGCGGCTAGCCTTTAAGGCTCTTAATAAAAGTTCAATGCTACTTTGGATGTTTGTCCGATTGTCTTATCAACACAAGCACGAATTAAATGGTCTGATCTTTTAAGGGATCAGAGCCTAATCTTACGAAAGATCGACAAGGCATCCCCTCGAGGGAAAAAGTCTAATAATGACCCGACCCTCCATTGGAGTACTCGGCTCGACAATATGACGGAATGAAGGGGCCAGGCCCGTAAAGAGGCCTGCTCAACTACATCTCAGAACGAGTTAACGCAATACTAAAGAAATATTTTTCATTGAATCCCCTCGGAGGGACAAAAAATACATTTACAGTATTTAAAAAAATGATAAAATATCTTCATGCTGGAGGAGGAGCCTGGGCGTCAGGGACTTGGTCTAGCGGACAACTTCAGCAGGGGCATCTTTGGGATCCTCAGGCAGAAGAGGGTCAAGATCGAGGTTCGGGTACAAACCCAGGACTGCCTCGAGACAAGCATCGAAGCTGTGGTTGTAGAATGTCGCAGCTTCGGCGCCCCTCTCCTTGGAGGTCTTGAAATCTTCAACCGCGGCGGCAACCGCTCTGGCAAGAGAGGCCTAATCTTTCGCCCGCTAAGCCTCCACGGCCTGATCCATGGCTAAGGTCCGCTCTTCATCCACCTTGGCCTTGGCACGTTTCAGGGCTTCACCTAGTCGAGTAGTCTTCATAACCAAAGAATCTGCGTAAGCCCTAGCGCGGGTCAGCTCGGCGGTCGCTGCATCACCGCTGGCCTTGAGATTATCCGCCCTTTCCTGTAACTGTAGCTCCCTGGCCTCCAGGTCGACGACGACTCCCTGCAGTCGAATCACTCTTGCCTTCTCGTCCGAAAGTTGCCAGCGTAGCTCACCTTGCTCGGAATTCAAAAGGACAGATTCATCACGTAGAGCCGCCGTCTCGGTTTGGAGAGTCTCGAACTCCATCTCCCTCTTCCGATGTTCCCGTACTCTCTCCCAAATTGAGAGCAACACCGGGACAGCCTGAATAGAAAACAAGGATCGAAACTTTGAGAAAACATATAAGATAATTATACAACACAAAGAAAAAGGGAGAATCCTCTCGGAGACGTACCGTGTAGCATATGACGGCTAGGTCGTTTAGAAAGCTGCCTTCCGATCTGCCAATGTTTGGAGCAATGTCCTCCTCGGGGGCATGCTTGGCGGCTCACGGAACCAAGCAGGCCATATGATAGCCCGACTCGAATCTCTCACCGCTCGTACCCGCCTGTGGCGAGGCCACAGCATCCTCGGCCCCTACCCTGCTGCCGGTCGAATTTTGACCCTCGGTGCGGACATCTCCTCCGATCTCGGGGGAGAGGGGGGGAGGGAATCATATTGTCGGTCATTCTAATGGCCTCCTCCCGTTCGGAGGAAGATGGGATAGCGACGGGGGGCTCGGGGGCTGTGGTAGGAGCCTCCGCGGTGGGGGGAACAGTGATAGCAGGAGCACGAGGAGTAACAGGGCTCGAAACGACTGGGGTGTCGGCCACGGTCGTTCGGACGAGCCCCGGAGGAGGAGATACCACCTGGTGCAAAACTGCTGAAGAAGCCGTGGCAGTACTAGGGCGCGACGGGGTCGGCACTGCGGGGGCAAAGCCGACTGGTCTCGGAGCTGGGGTTGCTAAGGTCGGTGCAACAGAAGATTTTCCCACGCGAGAGAGGACTGACTTCTTCCTAGTGATCTTCACTCGGGAGGCTTCCTTCAGCAACTCCGCCGCTGTCGAAGCCACTTTTCTCTTCCGATCTTCGGACGCCTCGGCTATGCCTGTGAAAGAAAAGACGGTATCAGCTACTAAGTGACCGAAAGGAAGCCCATCGAAGAGATTAGGGCAGCTTACTGAGGGACGTGGGCAAAGGCTGGGACTTGTAAAGCCTAGACCAGTGAAGATTGACCGCGGTGATCAGATCAGCCCATGAACGAAGCGTCTCCGATCGCGCTCTGGCCTTCGCAATACGACTTTTCTGGTCTGAGTCGAGGAGCGGCAACCCCTTTGGAAAAGCTGCAAAAGGAAAGGGAGAAATTTCACTTCAATTGAAACAGGTGAAAACTAAGGCAGCAATCCGGATGCTAGTTGAAGTCCGACCTGGCTTGGTAAAATGGGTCGGAATACGAGCCGTTGAGGTCCTAAGCTCAGCTGTTGGTGCCTCCCATTCACCTGTCGCCTAGAACCACTTAATTTTCTGTCCTTGTTGGAGGACGGCAGATGCATCACCAATCCCGACCCCTTGCTCCCACGGGTCGCAAAATAGTACCATGGATCGTTTTTGTCATGCTTGACCAGGTACAGACTCAGCAGTTCCTCTGGGGTCAGCTCGAAGTTTCCAACTTATCTCCAAATAATGTAGACGAAAATCATCACTCGCCAGGCATTCGGAGTAAATTTCCCAGGAGCTAATTTAAGGTAAGCTGCAACCTTCCTGATAAAGGGGTATAGTGGGAGCTGGACCCCGCACTGCAGCGCGCAAAGGAAGATGACAACTTTTTCCTTGGCGGGAGCACCAGCCACGTCCATAGGCCTAGGGGCCCTTATCTGAACGGAGTTAGGGATTTGGAACTCCGAACGGATCCATTCCATCTCAGGTTTCGACATAACAGAACCTCCTGGGACTACCTCCGCGGCGCATAAACTCGCGGATTTTTCGGTGGTGGCAGTGGTCTCGACTCGGCGGGCTCGGGTAATCCTCTTCTTGCTGAGCTGATTGGTCTTAGAGCCCAACGTCTTTTGCCTCCGAGGCGGGGGGGGGGGGGAGGGGGGGTATGGGAGAGTGGTCTCGAAAGGGCCTTCGGAAGCCCCACTCCTACTTTAAGAACTCCCCGACTCGGAGTCATCGGCGTATTCATGAACCATCTCAAGGTCGGAAGACATGGTAGGAAGAAGGATGAAGATCCACAAGACTCATCGGGTGACTGTCGGAAATTGCCTTCTACTGGAAACTTCGAACTCGGCCGGAATCGCCTCGTCAGAAATCGCCTCCTCCGGTATGCTCTTCTGATTCAGAATGTAAAGTGACGAACGAAAATTCGAGGTGCCTTATATAGGCAACGAAGGAATTCTGCATTGATGGTGAGCCTTAATGGCCGCAGGCGAATCGGCACGAGATGATCTCCGAGCACACATGACCGCACCTCATTGGAGGAATACTGAACCGTCGGTACGGCTCTGACATCGGGCAGCGTACCTCGGTATGCAAAGCGACGCTCGAACAGTCGGAACCGTCACGTACACGTCTCCTCAGACCTGCGTGGCAACCTCTCATAGGTTAAAAGAAGATTCGAAATCGTAACCGTCGCCACGCGTCAACTGAAGCGACCAGCATGCGCGTAATTTGAAATCCTTCATCATTGCAGTGAGGGCGGGAGATTTCTTACATGAGTACTCTCCGAGCCTGCAAACAAACTCGAAGAGTAGGGGGCTTCTATTATGGGGAGATCCGAGCCCATGAAAGAACATCAATCTGACTGTAAGTCTGAGCCGACTCGATGTCGTTACGTCCGGGCGCCCGAGGCACGACCATCTGACTTGATTCCTGCATCACAACAACGACACGCGAGTCTTTGGATGCGACTCAGATCGGAGGCCGGCCGCATCCGATCCGACTCAACGGGTCTGGTCAGACGTCGTTTAACTTGGAGATTGTCCTTTATTCTGAGGTCGGATGAGCCGAGCCGAGCAGATAATCAGGGGGGCACATCCCATCTGGCTGACATGGAAGCTGTCATATCTGAGCGTGACCAATAACTTCGCTCGCAGATGGGCACGATTCATTAGATACGTTGCACAATCAGTAAATTGCGCGCAGTATCTCCATGATCGTAAAATCCTTCTGATCGTGTCGAGATTATTGGACCCAGACCATTCCACAGGTAAGTATGAATATTACCCGACGCAATATCTACAGGTACGCGATATCAAGCTCTCTTCTACTCTCTATCTAGACCCCGATTCCCTTGTCCTGACTTAGGCATTGGAGGGTCCCCCGGCTTATCCAGGGTCACCTTTGCACGTTTTCTTAATGCAGGCTTTAGGGACGACACGTAGGGGACGACGTGGAGAGAGAGCCGACCAGATTTTGACCTCAACAATACCAATACTATTCAATGTCGAGTTATGAAGAAGTTTATAAAAATGATTAAGAAATCCCTAAGAAGGGAGATAGAAAAATCAAAGACTCGAGGAAACATAACAAGAAAGTCATCCCTACGAGCTATGCAAACGCTCTATTGAGGTGCCGGTTGGCTTTTGGAAGCAAAAAATTTCTAAGAACGTAGGTGGCTGTGGTAATAAATTTCACTCGGAAGCAAATAGCGAAGACCATCGGTCAAAAAGATGCGTCTTATAATCAAGAAATCCCTGAGAAGAGAGAGAGATGTGGCTGTGGTACTAAATTTCATCAAATGCGTTTGTGAAAGACGCATCTCTTTGACCGACGGTCTTCACGGTCCGCTTCTGAATGAAATTTATTACCACAGCCACATCTCTCTCTCTCTCTTCTCAGGGATTTCTTCATCATTTTCGTCTTCTTCTTCATGACGCGACATTGCATGGCATTGGTACCGTTGTTTTTTTTTTTTTTCCAGAGGAGAAATTAACTTTCATGATTTTTTATTTTTTATTTTTTGTAAGAAGTGTTTCTCACCATGCAAAGGCTGTATTTATTTAAACGGGAATGGCAGTTTCGAATGTTAGGTGGGGCCCACAGATATCTCGCGATAAAATCCACTGTTCTTTTAATTATCCGACCATTCATTAATCTATCCATGTAATTATAGGATCATCCAACCATTATACACTTGATCATGACATCCAACTATTAAATTATGTTTATATCCATGTATCTAACCATTTATCCATTTGTTAACCTATCCATCCATACACCCATCTAATTATTTTACCCTTTTATTTTCTCTCATCCATTATATGATATCCATACGTAAACTTAATCATCCATCCATTGGATATAAAATCCAATCTCTAGGGTAATCATCTAAAATGACCATATAACCATTCAAATATATAATCTCATGTAAATCCATCCATCCATCCACTAATTTGCATACATCTTAAACATATTTCGTGATTGTGTACATCACTCATGCACAAAATTTACATTCGTACACCACGATCACGTGTAGAATGTCTACCTCACATCTGTGCACAATCCATGCCTCACATGCATGCACATCCCACACATGTGCATGGTGTGTGTACATCAGGCAAGTATACCTCATGTGCTCCACACGTCCTCCATGCATGCCACATTCCACCCTTGAGTACAAGACGCCAACCCATGGCACCTCTCAAAATTATAACTCGCTAGTATCCCCCACACCCGACAACACATGCCACCTTCTCGCAGTTGTAACTCAGTTTTCCACACACCACAATACATTGCACTCTCTCACACACTCAAGATGCAATCCCATGTGACTTTTACCTCACACTCCACCATTGCCACGCCAATTTCAAGGGAACCCACTCCCTCTTCTGGGCATACCAACTTAGGAGAGAGATTGCAAACGTTGAATGCTATGATCATGCTCACAGTAGTCTTTTCAGACTTTCGCTTATGCAGTATTAAGTTTTTTTTTTTACTTCACTACTAGCCAGTTAGCTCAGATTTCTACGATCGGTTAAACTCTGCATAATTCTTAAAAATCAGATAATATGAAAAAATTTTGTTCTAAAAATGACTCCTGATATGCAATGACCTTGGTTTCTGAGTAAGGGACCATGATGATGTAGAAGTAAAGTGCTTGGTACCTTCTCTACCTGTACCCACGTACAATCTCTACTTTGCAGAACTCAACTAATTATAAGGAATTTGATTAGTCTAGTGTCGAATGGTGCAACAGATGTATGATATATAATGCAACAGTGCAATGTCCAACTCAAGGGTATAAATAAGGGATCGGCATGGGTGATCTGCTAGGATCTACTTACCTGAGAGATATAATAAAGAAATAAAAAATGGATATAGTTCATTCAAGTTTTTTATGTGGCAAGATTCATATGCCACAGAGCATACACTTGAATTGACTAAAGCAACAAAAACGTTAAGAAGATATATGTTGATGAAGATACTTAAAATGCAATGCTGATTAGAATGAGGGGATGCAATGTCTAACTCAAAGTAGGAGTGATTCACCAAATCTAGATCAACATAGCTAGAGGTGATCTACCAAACCTGTTTACTTAAGAAAGACAATAAAGAAAATAGAAAAGACCTCGATCAATTCAAGTTTCGTATATGGTAGGATCTCATCACTTTAAGCTAACAAAGGAAAATATATAGAAGAAGAAACACCCTTAATACCCATTGAAAATTGAACATATGATATCAATCTCATCACCAAACTAGACTACAAAAAATTGCATGTTTTATTAACAATATTTGTAATAGATGAAGATTTTCATACTCAAACTATAGCATTAATAGACCAAGGAGCATATATGAACTGTATACAAGAAGGTTAATACTAAGTAAATATTTTGAACCAACTACAAAACAGTTATGAGCAACTAGTGGATCAAAATTAAGAATTAAATACTAGTTATCAAAAGCACATGTAAACAAGGAATATGTATCAAGACTAATTTCTTACTAATCAAATACTTAACAAAACCTGTAATTTTAAGAACACCATTTCTAGAACTAATAAAACCATTTAGTATTAACAATTTAGGACTTCGTACCATAATAAATGAGAAAATTTTAACTTTAGAATTTATTAATCAAACACAATTCAAGAATCTTAATCAACTAAAATCCTTTTTAATAACTAAATCAATTAATTTAATAACTAAAAATAAAAACATATTAAACACCTAAGATAAGAAATTTATCGTATCAAAATAGAAGACAAGTTAGAAGAGCCTCAATTAAAATAAAAAAATAGAAAACTTTAAAAAATAATTAGAAAAAGAAGTTTGTTCAGATCTTTCCCATGCAGGAACAAAAAAAAACCCGAGGTTTTTGGATTGACTTGGTGACTTAACGACGACTTCTTTTCTCTTTTTTATTCTCGCTTAACCGACGTCGAAACCTGCAAAACTCAGTTGAACCCGCATAAGTCAGCGAGTCAATGACTTGACTCAGTTTTGGAATAAGTTGGCTCAACAACTTGACCCTCTACTGGCTTTTCTTCTTATTCTCCTTCTCCGTTGCTCTCTTTCCCCCTAGATAGATTAGCAAAGGAATCTGGATCCAACTGGATTCCGATACACGTGACTCAGCTTGTCGACCCAGCCCTGAGACAGCTCTCTCTCTCTCTCTCTCTCCCTCTCTCTCTCTCTCTCTCTCTCTGCTGGAACTCCAGCTAGGCCTCGAACCAGGCCCAACTCGGACCGTGCCTCGACTCAACCGAGTCGGGTTGGTGCAACAGCCCTTGCACTCGACGGGAGTGCAGCACCACCACTCGAACCCTGTCTCTTTCTTCTTCTTCCCGTTCTTTTCTTCTTTCTATATTCCCTGGGGTGACCTGGACCGAACTACGCCCGCCCCAAACCTAACCGAGTCAGCAATCTAGTGGGTGGAGCAGCGTCACGATGCAGCCGCACCACCCCTGCTCTCTCTTTCTCTCTCTTCATCTTCTTCTTCCTCTCTGGCTTCTCTTTTATTTCTTCTCCTTCTCTCTCTTTCCCTCTTCTGAAGGTCCAGAACCCGTGGACGACTCGATTCGACCCGACTCGAACCGCGTCAACTTCAGTGCGGTTTTTCCGACGAGGAAGAAAACCCGCCATTAATGGCAGATCTCACTATAGATCTCGTTCCTTTGAAACGAACGTATTAGAGGGTCTGAATTGATGTGACAGAACTAGATAATGTTAGGTTTCGAGGCTTAGATGAAATTTTTTCGGTGGTTTCGAGCTTGGACGCTCTCAGCCCGATTCCGAAAAATCGAGAAGAACCAGGTTCGGCTGCGGTTTCTCTCCTCAAAACAAGGGATTTAGGGTTAGCTAGTATGATATATCCTACTTGGATGGTCTGGATTAATTTGAATATGGGGTTTTCTGTTTTCAGACACCCAAAGAGAAAGAAGAGGATAAGCTTTCCATTTTTACACAGTCGAGTCACTCCATGGGAGAATGGACAATCGAGATTTATCCAATGGACGGCTGGGATATGTGGAGTAATTTTTATGTGGATCGCGACAGCTGCCTCTCGAAAGGGACGGGATAGTTTTCATTTTTTGAAAACTGACTGCTCGTGTGAAGGTGAATTCGGGCTGATTTTCAACACACACGTGCACTTTCATCTGTGTGAATCCATCATCCTAAATGGACTCAGGACTTATACAACCTGAACGGTTTGGATTGGCTCAAGGTGGCCCACATTGATCACAGTAGGTTGTTTTGAAGGGGCTAAAAACACAATTCCGCCTGCACACCAGCACGATTCAGCTGGAAACTGTGCGCTTGATCGTGGGTTTCAACGTGTGAAAGTGATGTATTTGGAGAGAATTTGAGAGACACATCTGATGGACGGTTCAGATCATCTAAAATAGAAATGATGATGGGCCACGGACGTCACAAACGGTCTGTTTCCGTTTAAACACCCGCTCGGCGAGAAACTCAAGAGAGAGATCTCTCATTTTCGGTAAAACGTCGGGTCAAAGTTAGTTTGACCCGCCTCTTGGTTTGGTGCATCGCGACTGCACTCATGACGTGTACACACTCCGCCCATGGTGGGGTCCACAAGGCTGCATGGTATAATCCACACTGTCCATTCGGTTCTGAGTAGTCCCATTAGGACATCAGACCAATGATCAGGCAGATTCAAAGCTTATGTGGGTCATGCTTAATGATTTTATATTCAATTAGTGATTTGTTGAACCCATGGAGGCATTTCAATAAATCTAGTCAATCCATTCGTTTAATAAGGTTAATTAGTGCAGGAGATCAGATGTATGGCCAATCAAACGTGGCCACACTACTGAATTCCAACTTAAATTGTGAATAGGGATTTTGACCATACTAGCACTAAGGTATGGTAAAAATCTCTAAATGAAGGGGAAGTTTCAAATATGATAAAGATAGTCATCTTACAGGTTTTTGAAAAAAAAAAAAAAAGACTAAATTGTTCTTGTCCTTGGACTTTGGTGTTAGTACGAAGCATCATTTTCTTCTTTCTTTATTTTTTTCTCTATTTTAAAATTATTTTTTTTTTTTTTAAATAAGTTTTTAAATATATATATATATATGAGTTTTTTCTTCCTTTTCAAAAAATATTTTCTAGTGACCCACCATCACTTCTTTCGATTGCATTTTCCAGCATACATATATTGTCATAAACTTCTCCAGCATATGAGTAAGTCACTGATACGTGAAAGATATTTTAAGTGAATTCTTTATTTTATTTTTTTAAAACTATATTTTCTTATCGATGGAAGCCACTTTTGGTTGTCTTCGTGTGGTAAAATAAGCTTAGGAAATAAGATGATAGGGTGCAAAGTATTAAAATGAGACTAGACGAACTCAGATTTCTGATGTAGCAGAGTCAAGGAGGATCCTGACAAGCCATAGAGCATACGTCCAAAAACTGTTTAGAGGAGAAATAAGATTAAGAGGAGATGAACTAATACTAGCATGATATGTAAGAGGACTAAGCTACCGCATGAATTTCGGATATGATAGGATCCGGAATTTCGACAAGTCACAGAGCATACGTTCAATGTAAACCTACAGGAGCAGGGGAGTAGAGAAGGAAAGTAATGATGCGATTTGAAAAAGTATGAATGTTATTAATGATGGCTCGATCTTTAGTTTGCACTTGAAATGGCTTGGATGTTTATGTACACGATGGTTGGGAATGATTGACTTAAGCGACACTGATATGATAAAAGATGGCTGAGGAAGATAGAGGGGATGGGCTGAAAAAGATGGGAGCTTGGGCATTCAAGCACTCCCTCTCACTCTCGCTCATTTTCTTTCTTTATCTCATTTTCTCCCTTACATGAAGAGATGAGGGAGTATTTATAGCCCTTTGTGATGGCTTTTGTATAATTTGAAGGTTTATGAAAGGTAAATGATGATGTGGCAATTTTAAATTGATAGAGAGAAGAGAGATGCCAGCTTTTTTATAAGTTGATGGGCTTAGTAGTATTGTAAACATTAAACTTCCTCTAAAATAGACTAGGACCCTATATGAACCACGGGGAGCAGATCTAGAGATGATTTGACCGTTAAGTCGATAAAAACCCCCAAATAGGATCAAGAATCATGTAGTGAGGCCCGCCTATGGTTTGGATTTGCCTAGTCTTTAGTCAGAGGCCTTGCTGGGAACCCCTAGAGAGAATGGATGGAGTGGATTTAGAAATTTCATCATGGTGGACCCCACATAGGCTTTACGTGTGCACCAAGCGTGGTGCACTGTCCGTGCACCTAACCAAAAAGTTCTGTCAAATTGGGCTTGACCCGATGAATCCCGAGAGAAGAACCCTTCTTGAATTTTTCCCGCTAGCAAACGAAGGTCGTCCGTTTACATCATTGGAGGTCCACCATCTGGCCCCATCCTTATGATTTGAGTCGTCCATATGGTAGGCGGGGCAAATCCAACTTAAATCCATTCATTTTGCATGTTGGAACTGTCAGGCATACAAACGATCTCATGTGCAAACAAGTATATGAAAACGATGGATCCTTACTCTTGATCGGGTGGTAGACTCTCAGGAGTTTCAACACCCGGTCGAGGGTTCAAGCATCCATAGGTGGTGAAATCCCACTACGGCGTGAGTGTGTGGGGGTGTGTAAAAAAAAATTAAAAATTAAAAATTATCTGAAAATGACTTCCAGCCACTCACTGACGTCGATCTGTGGCCCACCATTGATGCCCATATTGAAAATCCAAACCGTCCATCATGATCTAGTAGGGATTATGACTACACCTAGTAGATCTCGCATGATGGATCAGGAGAATGCATTCGTGATATTTGGCACGAATGGTTGTGTGTGTAGCTCACCCCGATTCTCCTTATCACGTTGGAGATCCGCGCGCCACCCACCCTCTCAATCTCAGCCCTTCATGCCACATCTATCTCAACCCTTCGTTCGACATCATGTAGGGAAATTCCTCTATAAGCTTGCAAAAGGAGGAAAATACCTTCCTCTTTTGGTAGCTCGTGTAGCACAATCCGAACCCTCGATCGAGCTTGTCTGACAATCCTGGGCGCTCGATCTAGGGTAACAGTAGTGCTAGCTGTTAGGGCAGCAATGTTTTCGAAAAGAGCTCTTGTCGCCCGAGAAAATAGAAGCGGTGGAAAATCTTGTGAAAAGAGATGAGAATGTGGTTTGTGTTGGGATTGGTGAGCCCCACAGAGGTCAGTGGTCCCATCCAGCCCATCCAGATGGCTTGGATGGCCATCCTAAACCCTTAAAGAGAACTCACCATGAGAGGCGACTTCATCTTCTCTGTTTTAAAGAGGAACCCACCATGGTAAAGTGGGGCCCATTTTCTAATCAAATGCACTCATCCTGGGGGCCATTGTAACACCCCGGCTTTATGCCAACCTGGAGTTAGATATCCTTAAGTAATAAGTCGATCATAACACCTTAGTTGTCTTCTCAAAAACTCAATCCTAAAGCCTCAAATCTCTTTTTAAACCCATTTTCTTCAAAATCTCACATTTCACCACATTATTTTGTAAATTTTTCTTTTAACTTCAAAAAGTCATATATCTCTTGTTATAACTTCGATTTAGGTGATTTAAAAGCTATATTGAAGCTTGATAAGTCTAGTTTCATATAAAAATTAGTAAAAAATATAATAAAAATTTAAATATAATTAAATATAGGTCATTGTGACAACTATCCAAAAATTATTAGTTTAGACAGCTATTGCTTCTAGAATTTTTAGAATTTTGTACAAAATGAAATATAATAAAATTTGGTAAAGATGAAGTAGAATTAATGATGAACTACTAAAAAATAATTAAAATAATATATTAACTGAAAGTGCCAGAAGGGGACGTAGAACTGCCCTAGGATCTGATTCTGTCATAATTAGGGCATAATTTAGTTAAGTACTAAATTGAATAATTAGTATAATTAGCTTGAACTACTTTAAATACGATCTATAAGACCCAAAATGAGTAAAACTATTAATGCTACATTACCTAAAAACTTTGGATCTATCTCAAAACCCAGTTGCTCTCGGGAGCATTATAAAACTCCATATCGGACCTGAACCGCACATCGAAAGTCCGATTATCTCAAAACTATACGGTTATGACTGCCTTACTAGACCTGACAACCATTTTAAAAATTAAGTCATAATAATACCCAGAAATGCATAATTGAGCTCAGAGCGAAGTGTATGAGAAATGCGAATATCTTTAGGAAATGAACTGGAACTTAAGTGAATTGAGTCGGTTCTCTAGCAAGCTGAATCTAAGGATTCAGATCATCAGAATCTGATCCAATTACACCCTCAGATGAAGAAAAATTTCTAACACAGGTCAGTACACTTGTAGCCCTGATCAACTGCCGGTGATCGTTGAACTGAAACAGGTCCCCCGCGATCGATCCCCAAACCCGATCGAACCGAAAACTTAACCTGACCTAGATCCAATGTCAGGGAGCTTAAGTCCAACTACGTGTAGAAAAAGAGCCTCCAAAATAGCTTCATTGAGCCGAAACAGTCAGGTTTTGACTATAACCTAAGTATACCATGGCCATAAGGCTATTGAGGTCGATTTTGGGCCTATATAAGGACCTTAAACCCTCTCTCTCCCTTCACATACAAATTTCTAAACCCTAGAGAGAGAAGAGAGAAGAAAGAGAAGGAAAGTGAGGGAAAGTGAGAGATAGAGTTAGGGTTTGTTCTCGGAATTCAATCCCGCCGTTTCACGTGCTTAGCTACCACTACCGTATCGCTATTCCGGCGATTCTGATTCCTTTTTCGAATAAGAAATCCTAACCCTAATATGTTTTAGGAATTTTAAAGGAGTATGTGATGAAATAGCTAACCTATTTCATGATACAGGTTGTCGTTGTGCCGTAGACGAAGGCGGAGTGTTCAAACTGAATCCGTTACGAGTCTACCGGCGAAAGGTGCGAACTATGAATGTTTATGTTATGGTTTTCAAGGCTTTCAGTGTCAGTAATGATTTATGACTAACTTGATTACTTTCACATGTGCCTAAATACGAGGTTTACCATATATTATGCATATATGTAAACTATGTTGATTTTACATGCATTCCATGTGTTTGTTTAAATGTTAAATGAGTATGGAATTATGATTTATGCTTGCTATGTTTATTGATTGATAATGCATGATTGTTGTACGTATGGTAAACCCTTTTGTAAAGAAATTTGCTATAATACCTGTTATAACTACTATATTACATGTATAGGATGTGTAGCCTAATTGTTTGATAAAATGCCTGAATGTGAAAATGTCTATTTGAATGCATGTAATGAGGGTGTTGAGATGAGATTCTCAATCCCTTATCTATGGGTATAGAATCTCTTATATAACCTAATTTACTACTATGTGAATTAATGATGAAATGCTATGTTACAATACATGTGTAGTATATGTTTTGTTGAATTACTTAGAGTAAGATCTATATTTGATTTTATCTTTCACATGCTGTCTTTGGTTAATATATGTGTATATTGTTATTTGGATTGTGCTTGGGGCTACGATGTAGTCCAGGCAATCGATAATGGTAAGCGATTAGTGGCCGAACTGTTTAGTCACAACGGACACGCCCGATGAATCCGAGTCATACGTTGTTTGTCGGTAGTGGTTAGGCCACACAGAGTGCTTACGCCATCCATGTCGATTGGCTCGACGTATGTTCATACATTCGAGTTTGACAAGTAACCCCATTGGCCCGATATATTTTCACCATATATGGACGCTACTGCTTGAATCTAAGATACCAAACTTACCAGTGAAAACTCATTTAACTTTGGTACCTCGATCTGCTAAGACTCATGAGCCAGACATTATGGTGTGGGACACCATGGTCGAGCTGTCCGCCTACGCCGGGGTGATGAGCCCATCCGTAGTAACCAGTAAGCAACCCGGACTCATGAGTCGAATACGGTGGTATGGGACACTATATTCGAGCTGTCGACCTACACTGATCAGGTGATGAGCCCTTTGTAGTGACCTTGAGCATACTCTTAGGCTACGTTAAGGCGACGAGTCTTTCCGTAGCGACTAGAGTGTAAACTAGGTGTACACTGATCAGGTGACGAGCCCTTTGTAGTGACCTAAAACTGCAGCATCGTATAAGATTTACTAGGACTGATGACCCTAGAATGGATCATTATTTAGGAATTGATATAAGGGAGGTACCTTAGCTTCTCAATCCTGTTGTATGAATAAACCTAAGTAAGAAACCTATCTAATCATGTGTATGCACCGCATTATTTGTGCCTTTGACGCAGCAGGTCAAGCATTAAGAAAGTGTTTCATTCCGCGATCGTGAGATAAAGTCGTTGAGGGAGCGCAAGCGAGGGCATGCATTATTATTTTATATCATTCTTGCATTAACAAGAGTACTTAGAACCTGATTGTTGTATTGTGTTATCATTACTGCTTGACTGAATTGATAACATGTTAACATTTTCTTTATTGTTCCACTAAGTTAATCACTCACTCCCACGTTACGGGACGGTGTTTTAAACACCCACTAGACTCTGTTTTAATTTCAGATGATGGTGATGCGTATGAGGTGGAGCCGAACTTTTATGATGATGAGGAGAGTTTCTCCTATATGCAGCTATCAGGCGAGTCTATGTATACCATGTTCTTATTGACGGGGTTATAAGGATGCTGATTAGATGTCATTACACTTGTTATTTTATACTTTTGGAACACCCATGTATATTCATTTTGTCCATTTTTAGAATATATATGTATATGTATAACCTGGTAACATGATCACACTCTGGAGACTTACATCAGTTATATTTTATATATATTTATCACAGTCTTTCGCTTGTGTAAATCAACTGTCTCTAGAGTATGATATGTTATTTTGGTATAATCTCACTCATGTTTAAGGCACTAATATAGACAACATTTAATCATCATTATCTTTGTTGCATAGGTGATGCGTTGGAACTCGGGAGTTAAGCTTCTGCTCGACCCCCGATTTTCAGGGTGTTACAGCCATGGTAGTGATTGCTCATATGTAAATAGAAAATAAAAAGAAAATTAAAAAATAGGGCCACTTTATCCTAGCCGTTCATGGTAATGGATAAGGGCTATTGGGTGCCAACCCTAGGCCGCTGCGTTTTCCTCGGGATTGCAGACAAGATTCTAAGAAATAGAGAGACAGAAGGAGAGAAAGGGAGAGAAAGGAAATCGAATTGGCTACTGAGTTACTCGTATTGAGTAAACTCTCTTAGGCCCACCGTGAATTCATGTTGTTTATCCACACCATCCATCCGCTTTTCTATGTCATTTTAGCGGTTGAGCTCAAAATTGAAACATATCTAAACCTCAAGTGGGCCATGCCACAGGAAACAATAGGAATAATGATTTCCAACATTGAAACCTTCCTAGGGCCCATAGTGACGTTTATTTGTCATCCGACCTGTTCATAATATCAAAAGGACATGGATGAAGGGAAAACACAACTATCAGCTTGATCCAAAACTTCTGTCACCCCAAAGAATTTTTCAATGGTAGATGATCAATTCACACAGTTTCCTATGGTGTGGCCATTAGAGCTTTGTATATGCTTTATTTTTAGTAACATAAGCTAAAATAAAAAAAAAATGGATGGATGGAGTGGATAAAATAAATACATCATGGTAGGTCCCACATAGTTAATACCCAATCCACTTCCAGGAGAAAGAGGGCCAGTCAAGCGGGACTCACTGCGTGCATTGAGCCAACCCAGTCAACTCGAATCGGGCCAAGTCAAGGTGAGTCCAGAGACCCTGGACTTCGAAAGGAAGGAGAAAAAAGGAAAAAAAAAAAGGAGAGAGAGGAGAGGCAGCGAGAGTGCGCGAGTCAAGGCAAGCCTCGAATCCGGCAAGGCTGAACCCGCGTCAGCCACCCAACTTGCTAGCTAGACTCACCAAGCTGCCTTCCACCCTCCATAGGGAGAAACAACAAAGGAGAGGGAGAGAGAGGAAGAGAGAGAGAGAGAGAGCAAGAGGAAATGGAGGGAGAAAGTGAAGAAGGAAGGAGAGGAGAAGAAGAGGGTTGTCTGCCTCAAACCGAGTCGACTCGCTTTAAGTCGCAAGGGCTGACTCGAATCCTTGTCGGTTCAGGGCCATAATTAGTTAGTAGACCAGCAACGCCCATCAAATTCCCGACTTAAGTCTTAACACAAACACCATTCATCAGGTAATTCTTTCAATGGAGTCCAAACCAACTGAGTTGACTCAGTGAGTCGATTCCTTTCTTACCTAGTTATTTTCAAATATGGGAAAACCTTAATGCTGCCTATAGACAGCTTGTGTTGATCATTCTCTAAGAAATCTAACTTGCTTTCTTTACCAGGCTTGAAATTTTACACTTAGTCACACTGAGTTGATTCGTCAGGACGTACGAATAAGTGTTAGAAAATTCATAGTTAGTGAAAGTGGTAGTCGATCCAGGAGGTGATGATTCTTCCCCTTGAGCTTTCCTCTTCCATGTTAGCTTAAATAATAGTTCAATTTTTATTTCAAATGATAATTGATATCTCTAATTCATGATTAATTGTGCTGGTTATTGAATCTGATTATTAAAATTACATGCTTAACATTTATCTTGTATGAAGATCTAAACGCTATACTTGTATATATTTCCATGTTTGTGGATTGCTTATGAATTACTTGTGAAACTTGAATTGATACATTTATTAGTGAAAAACCTCACTTATATATATACATCTACACTTGTGATGTAACTTAATTGATTGTGATTATAATGAACACTCAACCTAGTGGCTATTTGACTGATGGATTAAATAAAATATTGAAGTGAGCTTACCATCCATGGATTGTTGTGCCTATATGACTTTTGAAGATAATTCATTTTTATCACATCAATTTGGTACTTGTCTTCTGTGGTTTTTTATATTTGCCCCAAGTGGGTTTGATTGTATATTTGCCCTAAGCAGCTTGATAGATTATTTTGTTTGACCATAAGATGAAAATCCTCACTTGTTGAACTACGATTGACCACTGGTTAAGGAGAATGCCATTAAATATCCAAATAATTGAATCTCCTGAGACAGGGATGCTGGAATGAGACACTCTGCCAGAGTTGTCTGCCTATGCTGGGTGACGAGCTCCCCACGGTGACCTTTGAAATTTCTTAAATCGACTGTTTATAAATTGAAATAATAATGGTTGGGATTAATCATGCATTCATAGCACTTGAATTCTAAATGGACTCACTGTTTGTAATGTCCATTCTCTTATTAGGGCCTATCCCCATGCATGAGACTGTTTGAAAGGCCCATTTTTTGCTTAAGTGAGCCGACTGTTTGAAAGACCCAATATCTTACTTGAGCGAGTCGACTGTTTAAAGGACCTGTTCCCTTGTAAATTGAATGAGCCGACTGTTTGAAAAGCTCATTCTCTTACTTAAATGGACTGACTGTTTGGAAGGTTCATCGTCTTATTAGGAATGAGTTAACTATTTGAAAGACCCATCTCCATGCATGAATGAGTCGATTATTTAAAAGGCTCATTCTTTACTTAAGTCAGCCAACTGTTCGAAAGCCCCACTATCTTACTTGAGTGGGTCGACTATTTGAAAGATTCATTCCTTTGCAAGTTGAATGAGTTATTGTTTGGAAGATCAATTCTCTTGCCTGAATAGATTAACTATTTGAAATGTCCATTCATTTGTCCAACTGGTTGTGCATCCCCAGTTGATGTGCACTCACGCATCCATGCAGTTAAATAAGATCGCATCATGGATTATTTTGGATGTTTTCTTATTTAAAACTATACTTAACTAATGTGGCGATGTAAAATCTTGAAAGGAATTCATACTAAGCTGGCAACACATTCATCAAATATATAACTGTATAAACAGTGCAGGTGGTTTAAATGATAATCATATTCAGGTTGATGATGAACAGAGTATAAAGTCTGCTTAAGAGCTGCTTCGTGATCTTGTAATTCAAGACCAGTTGCAATTTATCTTGTTTCATGTATTAAATTATTTCTTTTTTAATTGTGATTAATGAGACATTAGTTTGTATAAGCCTTCAGGTAGCCAATAGAATAATTGAATTTATGTATTTGGATTCCCTTTTTATGCTTGACTTGTTCTATTCTGCTAAACTGCTAACTCTGAGAAGAGAAAAACCTGAAATTTAATTATTTTTAAAGGTTAACACTCAGGTCTCCAGCAAAGAAGTCGTATACCCGAGTTTCAAAAACTAGAGCGTTACAAGGTCGTAGTTGTAATGTGAAAGGTAAATATTGTTCTGTGATAATGATCAAGGTTTTCATTTTATAAGAGTCGCAATTGCAATCTAAGTCAAGGTATTTGTTATAATGTGTTAAGGGTTGAGGTTGTTATGTTATATGGGTCGGGGTCATGGTTGTAACATGGTAAGGGTTGAGGTTGTAACGTGGTAAGGATGTCATGTGAAGGGTCGTGGTTGCAATGTGGTAAGGGTCGAAGTTGTCATGTGAAGGGTCATGGTTGTAACGTGGTTAGGGATGAGGTTGTCATGTTACGAGGATTGAGGTTGTGGTTGTAATGTGGTAAGGGTCGAGGTTGTAACATGGTAAGGGTGAGGTTGTCATGTGAAATGTACATATTGTTATATGGTAAGGGTAGATGTTTTCATATTATAAGGGTCGTGGTAGTAATGTGGTAAGGGTCGAAGTCATGGTTGTATTGTGTTAAGGGTCGAGGTTGTCATGTTATAAGGTTCGGGGTCGTGGTTGTAAGGGTTGAAGTTGTAGCATGGTAACAATCGAGGTTGTAATGTGAAGGATCATGATTGCAATGTGGTGAGGGTCAAGGTTGTCATGTTATAAGGGTTGGGGTCATGGTTGTAACGTGTTAAGGTTCAAGTTGTCTTGTTATAAGGATAGAGGTCGTAGTTGTAACTGGTAAGGGTCAATGTTTTCATGTGAATGATAGATATTTTTATTTAGTAAGAGTTGAGGTTTTCATGTTTTAAGGTCATAGTTGTAATGTGGTAAGGGTAAAGATCCTTATGTTATAAGGGTTGAGGTCGTAGTTGTAATGTGTTTAGAGTCGAGGTTTTCATGTTATAAGGGTCGGGGTCGAGGTTGTAACATGGAAAGAGTCGAGGTTGTAACGTGATAAGTGTCATGTGAAGTGTCATGGTTGCAATATGATAAGGGTCGAGGTTTTCATGTTATAAGGGTCTAGGTTGTGATTGTAACACAGTAAGAGTCGAGGTTGTAACATGATAAGGATCGAAGTTGTGAGGTGTTAAGGGTTGTGGGTCCTGCCGTGGGTTATGTGTCAAATTCACTCCATTCATTGGATTAAGAATTTAATTTAATGTCATGAGCCAAAAAATAATTTACATCCGAAATTTTTATGGTCCTTAAAAAGTTTTCAATGGTAGGTTTTCAATCTTCCGGCTTTAAATGGTGTGCTCCCCATAAGCTTTTGATATCCCTCATTTTTGGGCTCATGCCCTAAAATAATCTTTCAAAATTGATGGACGGTATGGATAAAATATATATATATATATATATATATATATATATATCACAGTGGGCCTCACAGAACCATCCATCTCTAGATAGGTCTGATTACTCGATCCACACCACGTCACATTACATTGACACGAATTTCGAGAGAAGCTTTTTAGAAGCAGTTTTTATAACCTTAAGATATGTTGGGTCCACCATGATGTTTGTGGGAAATCTACTTCATCCATTCATTTTGGAAGATCATGTCAAGACATGAGACAAAAAAATTGGACAGATTTGAAACTCGGGTGGATCACATGACTAAAAATAGTGAAAAGGAATTACTTACCATTCAAACTTTTCTAGGCCAAATGGACTGAATTCCTTATCATAAGGATGGACTGAATGAATAAAAATATTAGCCTGATACAAAGCTTCTGCAGCCCCATAAATGTTTCAACCATAGGCATATGATCTCTACTATTTTCGGTTATGTGGCCCACTTGAGCTTTGGATTTACCTCATTTTTAGCTCATGTAATAAAATGATTTGACAAAATACGTGAACAACATGGATTTCTCACAGACACCATAGTGGAACTCATAGTGTTTATCTCATCCAAATCCCTCCCGCCTCTGTCGCACGTCGGCAAACAGCAGAACGCAAAAGGCTATTAGGGGTAATTTCATCCCAACCTTTTTTAAAAGGTGTAAGGTGACTAGGTTGGGCATTTGTTTAATCCTTCTAATATTTAGGGCATTTGGGAATACCACGATGTTTTTTTATTCAAAATCCCTTGTGAATATCCTTTGATCCAACGACTAATTCCTTTCTAATTTTAATCCTTATTCATCTTAAGGGCTTCTAAGGCTACTTGATTGAAACTTATCAGTTAAATTCACCAGCAGATGATCTACGATGCAATCTAATGGTGGACTTTCCTGATGGTACTATATAGACTTGATGTGCAGTGGATTTATTGATTTAGTATGAGATTTTTAAAATTTTATCAAAGTTCATAAGTGCTTGTGCTAAATTTGATTTAAGTAGTAATATCCGAGTACCGAAAAGTACGGGGTGTAAATAATAAATCAGTATCAGGGGTCGAATTCCTCCGGCACTCCAAGCCATCACCATTTAAGGTGATTAAATGAATGAGGTGGTTTGATACGAATCAACTAGCACCTTAAAGTTGACAAAGGGGGCCATCAAGAGACATTGAATGGCCACGTTCGATAGATATTAACCCTAGAGTTTCTTAGACATTTGTCTAATTGTCTTCATAAAAGGAACTCTAGAGACACTAGACTAGATCTTTAGTGGGCCATAAAGATCTTCACAAAGGGTCAGCTAAGGAAAGAAGACCCAAAAGCCAGTGAATCTAGAGCTCATTCTTTCATAAACAAATCCTGGTTTGTTGAGGAAAATGTTGCATATCTAGAAAGCTTGTATGAAGAATCCCACATGACCTAGAAGCCTAGCAAGGGCCTTTCACCACCTCGACAGAGCTATAAAAGGAATACTTGAAGAAGAGCTCGAAGCCCCGCACCAAACATATTTATCTATATGTCTACTTTACATTCATGCTTTTTTCCTAGCCTAGTTCACTACTAGCTAGCAGCTGCTGCTATTGGAGTACATTTATCTTAGAAGTGGATTAAATATCTACAACCTTAAGTTGCTAGATATCTATGTTCATCTTAGTTTTGATTCAATTGTTCATACCCCCATCATATTCTGCTGACCATTTACCTCGATCATCTATTCCTATAGGCACATCAGGTATTTATCTTACTTTTCACTTTAATAAGAGTGTAAAGCACGGTGGTTGTAATAGGGCAAATACATTAATAAAGATCAATCGTGTTTATGCCAATATTTATACCGTTATGTGTGAATCTTCTACTATAATTGAGAAATGCCATGTAAAGCATTAGTGAAATAGAAAAGTCCTTAAATTGGCCAATTCCGTAATCACTGGTATAAGACAAAAAGAATTTATTCATAAGGACTAACCCCTTTCCTTTCTCAAATAACCAGAGTACAACGCACATTAAATCTAGGTCCAAGTCCAATCTCTAATATGTCCATCTCGGCATAGGGCTACCAACTAATTACTTCCGATCCATGCCCTTGATCACATGAGTGGCATTGACGGACTGAATTGAGAACAACAATGAGCACACATATAAATTTTTTATTATCAAAATACATTATGTTCTATGTAAGTTAAAGAAGCGTGAACACATCATCTTATAGGGATGAGCTGAAACCATAAAACTATTAGCTTGACCCAAAACTTACTGGCCCATGAATGTTTCAACAATAGACGTTCAATCCTCACTCATATCTTACAGCTAACTTAAGTTTTTAATTTTTGGGACCATGTTCTAAAATGATATGGCAAAATAGATGGATAAGATAGATTTCTAACAAACATCAAGGTGAGCCCCACCTAGCTTTATGCTGCAGCTGGTGCAAGCAATCCCTGAATAACAGAATGACACTGAGGGAGCAGATTAATCGCAGCATAAGTTTCACCAAGATGGTGCAGCCCTTACCATGGGGCCTACCTTGATGTGTGTATTCCCTATCCATATTTTCAAGTGGACCATACCAAGGGGGCCTACCTTGATGTATGTATTATGTATTCATTTTGTTGGATCATTTAACAGCATGAGCTCAAAAATGAGGTAGATCCAATTCTCAAGTGGGCCATACCATGTGAAAAGTGGTGATTGACCATTAAAAAGTTTTTAAACTTTTGAATTAAGGTAATATTTATTTATTCCGTTCATCAATGTATATGTGACCTTAATTATCAAAGGATGATAAATGACATTAAGTAAACATCACATTAGGTATAGGAAGTTTTTAATGATAGGTCGTTTAATCACCACCACTTCTACTTCCTGTGATACGGTTCACTTGCCATTTGGATCATATAAAAACCTAAGGTGGTGAGGCACCTACTCACCAAATCCGCTCCGGGTTGCCTGCCATAGCATTATGTTGAATGGGAAGCTAGGTGTGGCCCAGTGCGATGTTTGTGAGAAATCCACCCCGTTCATCTGATTTGCTAAGTCATGTTAATACATTCCCCAAAATTAAGGGCTGATCCAAAACTCAATTGAGCCACGTTATAAGAAAAAGTAGATGGAGAAATGCCAACCCTTAAGCCCATGAACTTGATCCGGCACTTTGGATGGACCGGATAAATTTTCCGGAAACATCACAGTGGCCCACTAGCATTTGTGTGTGGGGAAGCGTGCAACTTGCAATCACAAGTTAAATGGGGCCACCATAATGTTGGGGATAAATCCATCCTATCCATCTGTTTTCTGAGATCATATTTAGGATAAGTGCTCAAATTTAGGTAGACCCAAAACTCAAGTTGGCTGCAACTCAAGAAGCAGGGAAAATGCAATGTCCACTGTTGAAACATTTACCGGACTTGAAGTTTTTAATCAGGCTAATATTTTTGTATTTTAGTTTCATCTCGGTGGGAATGAACTCATGAACGGCATGGATGACATATAAACATTGCGGTTGACCCACAGAGGTTTCTGCATTAGGCATTTCTATTTTGGTCCACTTGAGTTTTGGATCTACCTCTTTTTTGGCACATATGCTCTATCATGATCAGGAAAAACTGATGAACGGAGTGGATTTCTAACAAAAATCACGGTGCCCCATCTAGCTTCCATCATGATCTGAAAAAACTGATGAACGGAGTGGATTTCTAACAAAAATCACGGTGCCCCATCTACCTTTCGTGGCAGTGAGCTAGTGGGAAAGGTTTGCGCGGCGGGAGCGGATTAGGTGAGACCCGGGATCCACCGAGGTGGGTGGTACCCTGACCGTGGGCTCACAGTGACATGTGTGCCTTATATTCACGCCATTCAACCAATTTGATAGCTCATCTTAGGGCATAATTCGAAAAATACAGCTAAATCAAATCTTAGGTGGACCACACCTCAGAAAACAGTTTTGGTTGAATCTTCATCATTAAAAACTACATGGATTCCACCCCAATGTTTATTTTTCATCTAACCTGTTGATAAGGTCACAAATACTTAGATGAAGAGATAACACAGCCATCATCATGATCCAAAGCTTTTGTGGTTGTAAGAAGTTTTTAATGGTCAATCACCAACGTTTGAGCCATTGAAACCTCCATGGATTTATATTGATGTTTACGTGATATTCATGCCCTTCATAACGTCATTCGTACCGAGATAAACTGAAAATACAAATATTAGCATGATTCAAAACTTATGTGGCCCTATGAATATTTCAACCATGGACGTTTAATTCTCACGTTTTTGGCCCACTTGAGTATTGGATCCAGATCATTTTTGACCTCATGTCTTAAATTGAACTCACAAAACGTATGGACGGAGTGGATTTCTCAAAAACATCACAGTGGGCCCCAAGTAGGTTCCCAGCGCAGGAACTCCCCACATCCAGCCACTCGCGCCCGTAATATAAAACTGGCAGGTTTTTTCTTTCTGCGGGGAAAGGGACAGGTCAAACGTAAAGAGAGACATGAAAGGGAAGAAAAACGAAAGAGAGGAGGAAGAGGAGGAGAAGAGAGAGAACGCTGAGAAGGTTTGTTTAGAGTTCAAAGAGAAAAGGGTAAATCCATTCTCTTCTTATCCTCTCTCACTTTCTTTTAACTTATTATTGATTGTGACTTGTTCACGTAAAATAATGAAATGCCATCACCCTATGGGTAATTTTGAGTTTTCTGAATTCATGGAAACTTCTATTGACGTGTTTCTATATATATATATATATATATATATATATATATATATATATATATATATAAGTTATAAATTGAGCTGAGCCAAACCAAGTTGAGTTTGAGCCAGCTTCAAGCCTAGTTGAGTTAGTCGAGCTCGGGCCAGCTCAAGCTTAGCTCGAATTTTTTCGAACTAAAAGAAATAGCTCAGCTAGGCCCAAACCCAGCTTTCGAGTCGAGCGAGCTAACCGAGTTAGCTCAGTTTGTGTCCAGCTCCACGTAAGACTCTCCTTATTGGATGCCCACCCTTGATTTTTGACTAGGCCCACTGTGATGTGTATGTGATATCCTTCCTAACCATTAGATTTGTAATCCCATGTTACCCCTGGAGCTAAAAAATAAGGCTAATAAGTGATTCAAGTGGGCCACACTAAGAGAACCTGTTGGAAGAGAGCATCCACCCTTAATTTTTATAGGGCCCATCATGATAATTATATGTGATCCACTACAACCATTAGATGTCATGCCAAAACTTAGGCCCTGTGCCTAAAATGAAGGCCCATTCGTGATTTATGTGGGCCACATCAAGGGAAACAATTTGGAAGGTGAGCTTTGCTCTGTACACTATTTCTAATCATGTGGTTCACCTTAATTAGGGATTGGGCTGATTTTTGGGCTGTGAGGGTAACACACTTGATGATTGGGGTGGATTTGACATAAGCAGCACAGTGGGCTCACTTAAGCCATTAGCTCTCGAAAGTGACATGAAACAACCCTTATATTCATTAACATTAATTACTCCCCAATTTCTAAGCTAGTTGGACGTCCAAGTAGTTGTGTGTGAGCATTCTCATAGTTATGTATGCATTTATAGATGTACCTAACTTGCACTGGGGGTTTGGGCAAAAGACAAGCACTGTGGGTGCGCTCTCCATAGGCTAGAGTTTGATTCTCTTCCTTGAGATAACCTAATCTGCATGCTTTGTAGGTAATTGCATGCTTCACACATGTGCACGCTTCACACATGTGCACATGAGAATGCCTACTTTCCCTTTTTAGCTCGTTCTTACTTTACTCTTCTTTCAAATATTTACATTATGAAATATCTCTACTCTCTTTTTCCTTGATCTATAGTAGGAAATATCTCTAATTTTCTCTTCTTTGCTCTATATTAGGAATTATCTCTACTCTTCTTTTCCTTTAAATCTTTACATTAGAAAATTTCTTTTTTTTTTCTTATCTTTATATAAGGAAAAAGTAATCTTAGCTTTTTTTTTATTTTTTATTTAGGTAATTTCGTATTTTTTAGATCTTGGGTAGATACCAATTCTACTTTTAGATTCTGTAGGTTTTATTGCAAATTGTTAAGGACATTATAAATAAGGCTTAGGCATGTGGAATAAGACAGTTGAATGACATTCTCTTTCATGAAAAATTTATTGTTTCTCTATGGTAGTTGTTGAAGAGGGAAAGTGATATCTAGTTTAAGACTAGAGGACTATATGGAATAAGACAGGTAAATGATATTCTCTTTTATGAAAATTCTATTGTTTCTCTAAGGTAGTTATTGTAACGTGTGTAATGGTAGTCATTGTTTCTCTTTTGGCTTGCTCACAAGCATTAGGCATACCCTTTTACTAGTTCATTACGGCGATAATTCTCTAGGTTGACCATCCACTCAGATACCAAAATCAAGTTGATATTTTTGTTTGCCTTCTTCAATGTTTTTGTAACATTATAAACTACTTGGATGATAATTTGAAACATCATCGTGGGTGGCAGAAAGGTTTAAAGGGTGAATCATTATCTCAATGTTTCCTGTGGTGCCGCCAACTTAAGCTTTGGATTGGTCTCATGCCTTAAAATGATCCCAAAAAACAGATGGACAATAAGGATAATGACACATAACATCATTGTGGGTCCCACAAAGTAGAGTTAATCAGTACACAATCGAGGTTGGAGAGATAAGACCTGAATCCCTTACGGCATGACACCTGTTTCCCTTTCTCGAGGAGTCACGTGATACAAGTGGGCCACAATCTTGTACGTTGTATGATGGTTTCATTTCTGACAAGTAGGGACCATTGTTTGGTGATTCAAACCATTGGTCTATTTACTGATAGTGTGAAAGGAGTGTCATCCAAAAGCCAAGATTAGGAGACCCTGTTACAAAGAAAACTCAATACAGATGGACTGTTGTGCTTCTTCTAGTAACTAGTTATTCGTAGGTCATAAGTCAAATGTTAAGACCCTGTGACTGAATAGATTATCTTGTAACAATCCATCGACCATGGGACACAGCATACCACGGTTTGGATTTCGTTTATGGGGAGTTGATTAGGTGTGGCCCCGACCTCTCCCAACGCGGTGTGGCCTTGACCATAGAGCCCACCTTAATGTATTTATTGTATGTATATCATTGCCGTCCATCTTTTTTTTTTCTGGCCAATATTCCTACATGAGCTCAAAAATTAAGCAGAGACAAATCTCCGCAAGAAAGAGTGATTTACCATTAAAAACTTCTTGTGGGCCACAAAAGTTTGTGTGACCTTATCAATAGGTTGGATGTTATGGTAGGCCTTAGGAAGTTTTTCATGGTGGGTGTTCAATCACCATTATTTTTTATGATATGGTCCACTTGAAATTTGGATTTACTTCATTTTTTGGATAATGTCCTGGAAGGAGCTAGCAAGACGCGGGTGTAACATAAGTAGAGGCGGAGGTATCGGTTTATCCAACTGAAAGAGGTAGCCCCGAGAGTGGGGATGGCATAGGCATAGGCACGGTGGGATCATGCATACATAGAGGTGTAGGCAATATAAAAAGAGGTACATACCCAACGACATCTGCTAACCCAATAAGTGAGAAAAGCACCAGCAATGATATAGCGTGTTCAGATTTCCTACACAATTCATGGACGTCGTGGTTACACAATGTTGGATTTTTTTCCACAATAAAAAATTGAAAAAACTATTAGGTATTTCAAATAAAAAAGAAAGAAAGAAGATAAAAGGAGCTTTTGGTGAAACTTGGCGACTCTTCGTTTGTCAGTCATGATGGCCCTTAGCGAATGGGTTTGATTTTTTTTATTTTCTTTTAATGATTTGAATTCAAAATTTGTAGTAGAGGGATGTCATTAATGAAAAGATACCTGAGAGAAGATGACTTTTCATGAAAAGAGACTCAAAACAACTTAGACTCTATAAAAATTTATTCTCATGCCATTCTAAATCACAACAACTCCTGCAATCTCCTTTCCTCTGGATCCTTACTGTTTATCCAGTGGTAACTCTCAGGAGTTTCAACACCCGATCGAGGGTTCGAGTATCCATAGGTGGTGAAATCCCACTAATCATGAGTATGTTGGGATGTGTGTGCGTGTGTGTAAAAAAAAAAAAAAAGCCTCTCCTCTCCTCTCATTCTTCTCCATTTTTCACTTTAGGTCAGTTTTAAAGAAATTGCAGAAATTGTGGATTTTTCAGGGGATAAACTACAAATAGTTAAAAGTCAAGGGTAAATTGTAATGACAAAGAACTCAAGAGTGTGCACTACAAAAGTGTATTCAAGGTGAGGTTTTTTAGTTTTACAGGCTGAAACCTACATTTCTCCGGTTCAGGAGGAGAGATTTATTGAATCCTGGTGGTAGATTTGTTGTAAACCCCATTGCAAATTGATTTAATCATCAATAGGGTACAACTATTGCCTTAAAGATAGCAACATTGTCTACTAAAAGAAGTTAAATTCTTTTTTTGAAGATTTTGTTTGTTATCGCAAAGAGTTGATGAAGATAGGGGGAGAAATTGAGGGGGAGCATTGCAAGCTTACATGTTGAGTCATGTAATTTCATTTGTAAATCTTGCAATTTACATATAATATTTTTAGTTTTTTGGTTTGTTATTGGTATGAACCATGACAAGGTTTAGGATACGTTTTTATCACTTAATTGATACGAGAGGATTGTTAGTGCACTTATTTGTGCTCCTATTTGTCGATCACGTGCATCAGTGTATTAGTGAGTCGGTTGAACCCTTAGAAGTTGAAGACCAAAGACACATGAAGACATGAAACATCAAGGAGTGAAAGAACAGGTAAATTGAGGTGCCTTGATGACCCTAACCTTAAATTCGAAACTACCTAACCTCTGGATGATCTATTCCTTAATAAGTAAACCTTTCGTTGATCATCCCGCAACCATAGGAGCTAAATTGAAACATGATAATATTAGTTAAAAGAGGTTCAGTGCTACTGTAAACCAAGCTGCTCAAAACAGAAGACTCTCGATCAAAGCTCGATCGATCTCGATAGATTGGCGTCGATCGATCTCGATAGATTGGCGTCGATCAATCGATGCCACTCAAAAGTGTCCGACAAGTTTTCTGTTGAAATTTTATTTTGTTCGATCAATTGAAGATGTCTATTTTTGCCTATTTTTACTATTGTAAACCTGTTTATTATAAAAGAGCATTCAGACTTTAGGCGGTTTGATAGATTTTTTATGCCATTAGAGCTTAGGCTCTAAACCTAAGATATTCAAGTTATATTCATTGAGATTACCACTCTAATGAGGATTCCAACCTTCATTATGAAGATGTACTTGATCTCAATTATTTTCTAGAGAATTAACTCAATCACATAAGTAAATTCTTTGTCTATTAACTTTTAAAACATCCATCTACGTAAATCGTCATTAGGAAACAACTATCCCTTTAGTTGTAGTTGTAAGAGACGTCACCATCTCCATCACCTAGTTACCTCATAATTACATCGCATGTAAGGTGTTTAATTGTAGAGTTGAACCATCAGCATTAATGATCGTGAGAACAATTGAAAAATTGATTGAAGCACAAAAGAGCATCGATTGAGCATATCAAACAAAATGCTACAATAAGGCTCAATCTGACAGTAAGGTTGTTATTTATTAGAGTCCATTTCATACTCTTTACATGTGTATGATTAAGTATATAGTTTATGATTTAAACTTAAATAGGTTCTTATGTAGGAGCGAATTTACCAAACATGAGTGCGTACATGTTAGTCTCTGTGGGAGCCTCTAATGGGAGTAAATATCAATAGGAGCGATAGTGGTTATTGGTTAGCCAATGGAAAACCAATTTAGTCTCCACAACAGCCACTGACACAGGTGGAAACATGTTCCTCTAATACAGGAGAGTACTTGTAGGTTCTTATGTAGGATTGTCACTAACACGGGTGTGTACGTGGTTCATCGGCAAGAGTGTGTACGTATAGGTTAGTAGTGAGACTAGTAGAAACCATTATAAATATTAGAGGTTAATCTGATTTAAAACCTCAGAGATACTGAAATCCAATACACTTGAGGAGAGTGCATCTACCAGGAGTGGAGTAGGCAAGAAAACAAACCACTATATATGTTTGTGTTCGTGATTGTCATTTGTGCACACTTCTATTTATTCTTATAAGTTTAATTGTTGAAGTATATGAATACTTGAATGAATTGTATGGTAGCATTTGATTGATAGTACACACACACATAAAATACCTATCTCGCTCATAGACTAGTAGCTTAATTAGTTTAAATTCTTTGTAGTTTATACAATTGGGCCCACTTGGCTTGGAAGTCTACGCGTTACCTGCCTTAATTGTTTTAATTGATAAATTGTTTAATTAGGCAAATAATTTTTAGTGGTCTTATTCACTTCCTCTCTAGTATTTAGCCGTAATTCTAAGCTCCACTAAGCTTTTGCATGTCATGGTAGGCACTCCACGCGATTTCATATGAATGGCCCACATTAAAGTGTGGCCCCACATGATGGATGATCTATATCAAGCAGACCCCACCTAATGGATGATCCACATCAAATGTGGGATCCACGTGATGGATGGTGGACATTGAATGTGGGACTACATGGTGGAAGCTTGACATCAAAGGTGGGCCCATATGATGAATGACCCATGTTGAAGGTTGGGCCCCACATGATCGACAATATATATCACAAGTGGGACCCACACGATAGACAATCCATAGCAATGGTAGGACCCACATGACGGATGGTGGACATCAAAGGTCAGACCACATAACGGACTATCCACACCAAGTGGGCCCCATATGATGAACAATTTAGAATAATGGTGGGACCCACATGACTGTCACGCTCCAAACCTGAAAATCGGATTCACAGGAATCTTGATCACCGAATCCGGTGCTGACAGCCTCCATAGTACTTCATTCTTGATTCCCAGCGTCCATATGTCAGATTCCGATCCTGGGATCCTACAAGGAGGATTTTTTTATATATACATTTAACTCGTAATAAGCATAACCACAAGATTACTCAATTCACACAGGCAACATCATTATCACATATCCACTAATATAATCGTTTGAGTACAATGCTGAAAGAAAAATACATAAATCGAAAATCAAACTCCAGAAGACCGTTGCACACTCCAGGCTCAACACTACTGGAACCTAACATCACCTGCACATATCTATCATGCATAAACTTATAGAAAACTTAGAGGGTAGTGTAAGTGTATACACAAGGTAAGTGTCAAGTATTTAATACAATGTCATTATCATGCAGTATCGGAATTACTGATAATTTATAAATCATATAATATCGGAATAAGCATAAATACTGATAAGATCATGAATTATCAGAGTAAGCGGATATACTAACAAGAGTAAGAACTATCAGAGTAAACAGAAATACTGACAAGATCATAAGTCAATCAATATCGGAATACACAATATAGGACAACTATGCAAATGATGAGTCATAAAGAGCCAAATAGCAGATGCCGAAGATACGATGTAATATGCAATTCCCGATGAGTTCACGAATAGTGTCAGCCATATGTAAACCATATGAATGCAGAAACACAGTAACCCAAAGTGTCATATGCCGCAGATGTAATACAATATGTAGTGCGAATGTAATGACTATGCTGAAGTGGAAAGTCGGGATGATAGTACGTAGTATCGCAGGTTATGGAGTCCATCACAAGAGACTTCTATCCAAACCAGTCACATACCTAAATTTGGATAGTTAGACTCGATGTAGTAAACTCCCGATCTCAGGTTAGTCACGCGCCCCAACTGAAATCCTGACTATTGCGAAGGTACACGTAATGAATAGTTACGCACCACCAGCCTGAGTGGATAGTGAATAAATGAATATGCAACTTCTACTTAATAAGTCCACATATCAGTACAGTTCATCTCTGGAATCATCATCGGGGTCTAGTAAACTCCAAATAGCACTACCCTTTTCCCAGCAGCACAGTCCAAGTGAGTGTAAGAAACCTCACTATCCGCCTGGCCAATAGTCTGTCAATATCTATCCAGCACGTCGATAGCGGACCCATTCATGAGCTGGTCAAACTCAGCCTAGTAATGCCCTCTGTCCTTAGACGGGTAAGGTTGCACTCCCTCCCAACCGACCACGACACAGTGGGAGACGCGGCCTCCTGGTATTCGGCACTCGGGCGCTTATGTATCCACTTGGTCTGGACGTTGGGGCGTCCTTTGGTACCAAGAGGGTTTAGAGATTTTCACCCAGGGTCATCTATGGCAGACCGATGCTAGAACAAATTTTTGATGTCCCGTCTGGCCATCCACGACATACCTGTGGAGGCTACAGCCCTGATGTGGCTAGGGCGTACAGTAATCACAACACAATGCAAGATGCATGAGTCATACAATCCAATCATACATCAATCATGCGCATACCGTGCACTCATGTGAGATAACCTTTGTCTATCAGGGAGTCTCATATCATCCTGCCCAATAACATATGCAATGGTCAATCACATCTCATAACAAACATGCAGATGATGCATATGGGCATGTATCATGATGTTATGTTGTCACATACTCATAATCGGTATCAACGATCGACCTCGACAATATGAACATTTAACTAACATTGTCCTCAAGGAATGACCCATATAGAATCAAACATATAATGGGCCCATGGTCTCACACAAGGGCCTAATATACAATACAATGGGTCTCTCACATGGGCCTAACATACATTACAATGGACTCCATCGCCTGACCCTCAATGCATCACAATGGGCCTCATTACATAGGCCTCATATACATCACATTGTGCCTTAAACACGGACTGAATGTCAATCACAATGGGCCTCAAATATGGGCCGCATATACATCATATTGGGCCTCAACAATTGGCCTCGATATCTGACCTCGACAATCGGAATCGACAATCGGTCACAATAATCAACCTCGATCACTAATCGACAATCGGCCACGACAATCGAAATCAATCGATAATCAGCCTCGATAATCAGAATCGGAATCGATGATCAGCATTGACAATCGGCACTGACAATCAGCATCAATAATCAGCACCGACCATTAGCATATAAATAAGGCGGGATTCATAAATGAACAGCCGATCAACCATAATATAAAGATTGGCTCTCAGCCGTGGTTATATCAAATCCGATAGCGCGAAACCATCATTCCAGGGCGAATGAGGCCCACTTATTTAGGTTAACCCATAAAAGAATTATGAGAATGAGCCTAACAAGGCCTAAGGGAAGGTCACAATGTGGACATCCAACTATCATTGTCCATCAATGTAGACATTTAACTAACATTATTCCCAAGGAGTGGCCTACATATAGAGCGAAAACATATAATGAGCTCGTGGCCTCATATAAGGGCCATATACACATCGCATGGGCCGCATCGCATGGGCCTCAAATACATCACAATGGGCCTCGCTCATGGGCCTCGAATTTATCACATTGGGCCTTGCCCATGGGCCTCGAATACATCACATTGGGCCTTGCCCACGTCACAGTCGGCCCACATAAAGGCCTCACATACGCTCATTGGACCTCATATAAATCAAATGGACTGATCAAGTGGGCTGAATCAAATGAGTCAATTAAATGGGTCGAATCAATGGGTCGGATCAAATGGGTCGAATCAAATAGGCTGATTCAGATGGGCTGAATCAATTGGCCGAATCAAATGGGCCGAATCAAATGAGTCAATCAAATGGGCCGATTTAGATGGGCTGAATCAATGGGCTGGATCAAATGAGCCGATTCAAATGGGCCGAATCAAATGAGTCAACCAAATGGGCTAATCAAATGGGCTGATTTAGATGGGCTGAATAAATGGGCCGAATCAAATGGACCGATTTAAATGGGCTAAGTCGAATGGACCGATACTGATGGGCCGACTCCAATAGGTCATTCATCCATTGTTAAAGATCATTATAGAGCACATGTATAAAACGAATTAAAATGAATTATATCCAAGGGATCATCTGGACCATACAACAAATGGCAGTGGATGATAATGATTTCCACAGTTAAATTTTCAGTGAGCCCACCATAGTATTTATTTTTCATCCATACTATTCATAAAGTCACAAGGACTTGAACAGGGAAGGAAAACAATTATTATATTGAATCAAAGCTTCTATAACCTAAAGGATTTCAATGGTGGGCGTTCAACATCACTGTTTTCTGTAAGGTGGTCCACTTGATGTTAGATCTGTCTTATTTTTAGTCTTAAGTCTTAGGAGTGGCTCACCAAATGGATGGATGGTTTAGATGAACCACATCCATCAGGGTGGGGTCCACAAACGTAGCCCACCTAAGACGGCTCCCCAAAGGGATGGACGATTTAGGATGCAACACATATAACAGCGGTGGGTCCCACCCGTACATCACAGTGGCCCCACATAAATGAATGGACGGTATGGATACAACTCATGCATCATGGTGGGGCCATACCTAGCACGTCAAACTAATGGACGGCCTGGATGGAATACAACACATGTATCATGGTGAGGCCGGTCACCAAATGAACGGACGGTAGGGATGCAACACATGCATCATGATGGGGTTGATCACCGAATAAATGGGTGGTAGGATATCACGCCTGCTGCACCGTCCAGCAACTAGACGGTGCAGATGTAACCATATAGCATGGTGCAGCCCACATAGTGGCCCACCAATATAATGTTATTAATATATTATATATTATATAATATAATATTATATATTATATAAATATCTTCACTGTGGCAGCAGATTGCCCAGACTCACCGTCTAGATGGATCTGGACAGTGTATACATCATGATGAAGATGGGTCCCACGTGGGGTCCACCATAACGTTTATTTCCACCCCATCTATTGATAAGGTCACACACTGACCCAACTAAATAAATAAATAAATAAATTTCATATTAATCCAAAACTTATGAAAATCCACATAAGTTTCAATGGTAGGCATTCAACACCATTGTTCCTACCGTGTGGGCCACTCGAGTTCCACATAAGGATGATTTTTTTTTTTTTGGGGGGGGGGGGGGGGCACTGTCCCAAAGGGGACCCAACAAATGCATGGTGTTGATGGTCGACACACATCATGGTGGGGCCCACGGCTAGGACCGTGGGTCCTTGCCTTTCACTCCCTCATGTAGACGGCGCCATCCAGATGGCAACAGTTGACGCTGCTGCTAAGTTTTTTTTTAAAAAAAAAAAAATTATATTTTTCTAAAGAAATTCCTAGGTGAGGCCCACATCGGCCAAATCCACTCCAGCCATTGGATCCTACGGCTCATTACAGGCTAAATGAGCCCAATATCCAAGGTATTTTAGCGTATAGAAGACTTCAAAGTGTATTTTAACGATAAAAACTACTATTTCTTATAGTATGGCCCGCCAAATAATTGGATCGACTTCATTTTTTGGATCAAGGCCTAAAATGAGATAGGGAATGGGATGAACGGCGTGGATCAGCCCCATACATCAAGGTGGGGCCTGCATGGGCGGCCCACCTCAAAAGCTCAAATATATTATTTTATATAATGTTTATATATATATATATATATATATATTTGTTAGCTTGTCGGTACACACCCATGTTAGTACACGCACTCCATGTTAACCACCCCCTACGTCCAGGCATGGATAAACACAGCATCATGGTGGGCCCGACATGGACGTGGCCCATGCTTTATCAAGGTGGGTCCCACATGAATGTGGCCCACCTAATGGGTTTGATATTTGTGTTTTCTCATCATCCATAAGGTAGGGTCCACATGACTTAGACGATTTAGATAAAACATACATCAAGGTGGGGTCCATCCAAGTGGGCCACACATCACACAAAAATGAAAAAGAGAGAGAGAAGCACCCACCTTAGTTCTTAGACTTCTTCTTCCACCAATGTGATGTAAAGCTCCAAGAGAACAAGATTCAATGGTTGAAATTGATTTTAGAGGGTTGGATTTGGAAGTAGAGAGCTTGCAAAGGGTTGAAAATGGAGAGCTCTCATAAACATTGAGAGCTCTCTCTTGTTAGGAAATAAGAAAGAAAGAGGGAGGGAGAAAGATACGAGAGAAAGAAAGGAGAAATGATTTATTTTCTAACTAGGCAATCATGAGTTGTAAGGGACGCATGTGCTAAGGTCATTATGAGTTATAAGAGCATGCCTAAGGCTATGGGCTAGGAGCTATAGCTAGGGCGATGTCATCCCTAGGGTGACATCATCCTCATGATGATGGTTGCTAGGAAAATGTGCAATTTGGATAGGTGGGTCCCGCAACGCGCAGTCCACGACCATTATCATGCGCAGTCCACAACTTATGATCTAAGCGTCGGATTGGCGCATGAGACGCGACCTTGGAACCACGGCGACAATGCAGTCATGACGGTACAAGTTTCGATTCGAGCTGACTCAAATATACTAGTCATGACTCAAGATTGCGCATAAATGCCGATAAAAGATCGCGGGTCGCCGAAATTCAAATGGAAGCACCGCGGAAGCCTATGAAACTATACAGTCTAGGACACGGGTCTTACATTAATAATGGACATCAAAGGTGGCTCCCACATGATACATGGCCTGGATCAAAATGTGGCCCTTGTATGATGGACCATCCACATCAAGTGGGCTCCATATGATGGATGGTCCATAACAAAGGTAGGATTTATATGATGGATGGTGGACGTAAAAGGTGGGCTTACATGATGAACGATCCACATTAAAGGTGGGGCCTCACATGATGAATGGCCAACATCAAGTTGGGCCCATATAATGCACGATTCATTTCAAAGTTGGGCTCCATATTATGGATAGCCCACATCAAAGTGTGGCCCAACATGATGGACTATCCACGTCAAAGGTGGGACCCACTTGATAGTTGACATCAAAGGTAGGCCCGCATGATGAACAATGCATATCGAAGGTGGGGCCTGCAGAATAAATGGTCCACATCAAGGTGGGCCCACATAATGGAATAGTGGACTTAACATAATGGATGGCCCACATCAAAGTGTGGCCCCCTCATGATGGACAACCTATATCTAAAGTGGCCCCACATGATAGATGATCCACATAAAAGGAGTGCCCCACACAATGGATGGTGGATATCAAAAGTGGACGCCACATGATTGATAATTCACTTTGAAGGTGGGCCCATAACATGGACACATCAAATGTGAACTCCACATGATAGATGATGAGTATTGGACATTGAAGAGCCCCACACATAAAGGATGGTGGGCTCCATTTGATGAATAACCATCAAGGTGGGCCTTACAAAATGGACTATCCACATCAAAGGTCAGGCCCAAATGATGAATGTCCACATCCAAAATGGGCCTCACACGATAGACGGGCCACTTTGAAGGTTTGGTTCACTTGATAGAAGGCCTACATGGAAGGTTGGCTCCATATGATGGACTATCCACAGCCAATGTGAGACATAAAGGATGGCCCAAATGTCTTACATCATAAGGATGGTAACTATCCATTTTTTTTGTTTTCTAGGGCATGGTTTATTTACAATAAAATCCACCAAAAACAACTATCTCAACTGCTATTATAATTAAGTTGTTGTAATTTTAAAAATAATATTATATATCCCTTTAAAAAAAGTTATTATTTAAAGGTTTTAGCAAACATATTTACTTTAAATAAAACTTTTTTATGTTTTGAAACAGTGAATTTATCAAACCAACGTATTATTCAAACGAGCTAAAAAAAAAAAAAAACAGAAAAAAAAAAGTGGATGAAATAGCTCTTATTTGAAAAGCTATTGTTGGACAAGAATAGAGATGCCAAACGAGCCGGAGTCGTTGGAACTGGTAGAGAAGTACGAAGCAGATCAGCTTTACACGTGAGTTTGCGATGTTTATCAATCAATTCCAAATGTGACACACGTGTGACAGACGCAAGCTGCTCCCGCGCGGATCCGTCCGTAGACACCCGCCACACGTTGAGAGCAAAGTTGTCTGTTTTGGCGAAAGAGTTGCGAAAATAGGGGGAAAAACGTGTAGGGCCCACCTGAACCACGCAACAGCTTATGCACGGGCGGTCGCGGATCAGGGGAGTCGCGGTAACAGCTAGTGGGTGAGTTTCTGATCATGGGGCCCATCCTCATGTATATGTTGTATATCCTATCCGTCCATCAACTTTTTCAGCTCATTTTGAGACATGGTCCCAAAAATAAAGTAGATCCAAATTTCAATTGAACCACACCAAAAGAAACTGTGGGATTGAACGCCCACCATGAAAATATTCCTAAGGTCCACTGTAATTTTTATTTTGCATCCAACCTGTTGATAAGGTCACAGAGACTAAATTTTAAGGAAAAACACAAATATCAGCTTGATTCAAAACTTTTGTGGCCCACAAGAAGCTTTTAATGGTCAATGACCATTATTTTTTATGATATAACTTACTTGAGATTCGGGCCTGCTTCATTTTTTGATATGCTTTAAAAGAAATTGAAAAAACAGATTAATGGGGATATACAATACATACATCAAGGTAGGCTTACGGTCAGTGACTAACCCACTACGCTATTACTCAGGACTCACCTAACCCGCGCCTAACAGAGACAAGTGGGCGTGGGACCACTCGAGGAGCGTCAAGAGTTCTGATTTTCTTGCAAGTTGGGCTAGGCAAACGGGTCGTGATATTACTTTGGCACCTCTACACAAACGGTGAGACATCACGCCGTCCTTCATATGCGCCCGTGACTAAGGTGGGCCACACCAAAACCAATAATGAATATATGATGCTAACCATACCGAATCTAAATACTTCCTCTATCATATTTAGAGATCACAATGGATGATCGGCGGCAAATGTTTATTGATTATTTCAAGTATTATACTCTTCCACAAGATTTATCACAAAGACTACAAATTAAGCTAAGATGGAAAATATGCATACAAAAGGCCTTAACAATAAAATATTGGTTTGATGTTTGAATATAAAAAAGGTGAATGGTATATTACAAAAAGATTCTAAAGGTTAATGGTATATTACAATATGATCATTTAGGTGAATGCGCAGCACATCATGTTAGTAGAAATGTATTTCATTGTGTGACCGTATTACGGTAAACTATGCGGACCCCACCGTTATGTATGTGCCTTATCCATGATGTTCATCTATTTTATTTTATTACTTCCACATAAGTGCTCAAAATTAAAGTATATCCAAATTTAAAATGGACTACAACACATGAAAACAGTAGAGATAAATTTCGACTAGATTACACCATGGGAGAACGGTGGGGATAACGATGCTCACCAGTAAAACCTTCCTGATGCCCATTATAATATTTATTAGCCATTCAACTTATTCATGAGATAACATGGACTTCGGCAAAGGAAAATAGAAAAACAAAGTCCATGCAAAACTTATGTAATGGTTAAAAACTAAAAAGTTTTCAAAAGTTGGCTTCAAACTTTTTATTTTTTTATTGTGTGTTAGATTTATCTTAAAATGAACTATAAAAATAAGTAGGCCAATGAATAAAATATCTCTAAAATGAGTTATAAAAATAAATAGACAGGTACATAAAACATATATACTACGGTGGGCCATGGACCGTGGGCCACCTTGTGCCATGAGTAATCCCCAATCCAATTTAGAGAAGTTCCGATTTCAAATCCCACGTTACGACTCTTCCTCTAGGAGTGGATTAGGTGCTGCTGCCCGGCCCTCCCAAAGGAAGCTGCAGCCCTTATCATCATGAACCCCACCTTGATGAATTTATCCTAGATCCATCTAGTCCATCTGTTTCTCCAACTTATTTTAGAAGATGGGCCCAAACATAAAACAGATCTAAAAAAATATACCTCGTTTCAACAATGAGGTCTTGGTATCGTCCCTAGTAGGGGTGGCTAACGGTGAAGTGTGAACTGGCAACGGGGTGTACTAATACCAATGAGGTCTTGGTATCGATCCTAGTGGAGGTGGCTAACAGTGAAGCGTGAACTGACAGCGGGGTGTACTAATACTAATAAGCTAACAATATATATATATATATATATATATATATATATATATATATATATATATATATATATATATATATATATATATATTGAAAGAGAGAGAGAGAGAGAGAGAGAGAGAGAGAGACGCTCATGCGAATCAGTTCATACTTACTACGTACGAACTTTTTTGAGAACCCATCATACGTGATGTGGATCCAAAATCGGAACCATTATGTGAAGCAACACCTGTGAAAACCCTCGAGCCCAAGTTTTTCTTTGATCTAAAACTTTGATGGGCCAAGCAAAATGAAAACAGTTTCCTCCCTTGATTTGAATTTTCATTTGCTATGGCCCACTAGAATTTTAGATCGGGGTGAAAATTTGTGGTATAGGGTTTCATGCGATTCTGCATCATATGGACCGTTCAGATTAGACGCCCATAACACATGTGAAAAGGTGCGCACATGTGTAACTACGCAGGGGAGCATGACTCTCTCTCTCTCTCTCTCTCTCTCTCTCTCTCTCTCTCTCTCTCTCTCTCTCTCTATATATATATATATATATATATATATATATATATATGGAAACGTTCACCTGTGAACCAGTTCGTATGTACTACGTATGAACTTTTTTGAGAACCCATCATACATGATGTGGATCCAAAATCTGAACCATTCATGTGAAGCAGAACCTCGTGAAACCCCCCAGACCCAAGTTTTACTTTGATTTAAAACTTTGATGGGCCATGAAAAATGAAAACAGTTTCCTCCCTTAATGTAACACCCTGAAAATCGGGGGTCGTGTATAAACTCAACTCCCGAGTTCCAGATCGTCACTTATGCAACAAAAATGGTTATGATTCAATGTTGTCTGATTTAAAGCATTCACATGAGTAAAAGTATACCAAAACTGCAATTCATACTTCAGATCCAGTGATAAAAGCAAGCGGAAGACTAAACAATATATATATCACTGTATGGAAAAACAAAGTAAATCTCATCTGTGTTCGAAGTATGACTACATCTCTGAGTCTCATATACATGTACATAAACAAAAGAATAATGTTCAAAATAGTCCCACTAAAGTCCCCTCGATCCAGGTCGCCTACGGGAAGCCGTCGTGATACTGCATATACGAGAACTCATCCTGGTCCTCGTCAATCTCTGACTCCACCTCCTGGATCTCGTCCTCACCTGCATCTACAACAGGGTCTGGTGGGTGTTGCAAACACCATCCCGTAACGTGGGAATGAGTGATCAACTCAGTGGAATCATAGAGCAAAGATTAGCATGTTCACAATTCAATCACGCGATAATAGTAAAGCAGTAAATCAGACAATCCTAATACTGTTGTTAATGCAAGATGATATGACGTGATGTATGCCCTCACCGACGATCACCCTCATGCGGCAACATCTTACGACCGCGGCATGCCACACTCCCTAGAGTGCTCCACATCTTTCAGGCACATGCAATGCTATGGTGATATGATTTCCAAGTTGTTATTAGTCCATTCAAACAGCAGGATTGGGAAACTAAGGTACTTCCCTTGTATCAATCCCAACACAGATCCTGTCTAGGGTCGTCACTCCTAGTAATCTCATACGATGTGTATTTCGTAGGTCACTGCAAGGGCTGCCAGGGCTGTTGCTCGCACTCGTTGCACCGCTCCCCCATCACCTTATCAATACAGGCCTACCGTATTCTACTGCAACGGAAGGGTCGTCGCCTCCCATGGACTCAGAATACGCTCGCGGTCACTACAAAGGGCTCGTCGCCTGATCAGTGTAGGCCGACAGCTAGAATATAGTGTCCCATACCACCATAATCTGCTCACGAGTCTAGGTACTCACTGGTCACTACGGGGAGGTTTGTGGCCCCAGCGTAGGCCGACAGCTCGACCACGGTGTCCCATACCACCATGTCCGGCTCATGAGTCTTCGTGGATCAAGGTACCATGGTTAACAGGATTTTCAGTGGTAAGTTCAGTACCCTAGGTTCAAGCAGTTATGACTCATACAAGGTGAACATACATCGGCCAGTCGGGTTACTTGACGGGCTAGACTAGCGCGATCGCATCTCAAGTCGAACGACATGAAGTGCGTAAAACACTTCGCGTGGCCTAACCACTGCCGCCAACTCTAAACACGAATCACGTTCATCGACGCGTCGTTCGTGGCTATGACCAGTCAGCCACGAATTCGCTCGGTTACCGACTGCCTGGACTACGTTTAGTCCCACACATCTATGGAATCACATTAGCATTACATGTAAAAGTATTGAAATTTAAATACAATCATGTGAGCATGTTAACACATGTTATAACATTCAACTTAAGCAATTCTTCAAGGCATACTTTCCATGCATGTAATGCAATCATGCATAAGGTCAACATGTAGGAAATCATTTAGGTCAGCATATTAATCAAGAAATCAATCTCAAACTACTACATAACATCATTTAATTCAATACATACTAATACAAGCATTTATACAAACACATACACTACACACTTAAGTCTACATATAGTATGTCGACCCAAAGTGCGCAACTAGGCGAATCTCTTCGCCAAACTGATTATGCAAGCATTCCTAACTCCCTAATGCGGCGACAAACCATGTCAATCACGTCAGCAAAATATGCATGTAGACCGTACTTCCTACAAATGACTAAAATGCCCTAAATCTCATATTCTTCGTTAATTTACGAAACAGGAAACGGAGAGCATGTTGTACATGTCAAACGGCGATGCCGTCGATAATCTACTATTAAACGACATTGAAAGCGTTGTAAACCGTCAATCAAAGCGTCTAAAATCCTCACCTAGTCTCTTACGGTTGCGGGATTTTGAACGGAGCGTGTACGCTTCGTCTACGGCAGTAGGAGGACCTGATTTATGAAGTACGTTAGCTAACATGCCATGAATCTAGGTAAACCCTAAATCAGCAAGTTTTAGGGTTATTTTATACCTGAAAAAGTGGAGAAATCACCAGCCAGGTGATTGGAAAGAAGTGCTGAAGCAGCAGCTGTCGGTGGCTCGGAAGCGGGAAAAATTCCTTCTTCTCTTTCTCTCAAACTCTCTCTCCTTTTCTCTAGGGTTTGGAATTTTCGGATGGGAGGGAGAAATGAGGGTTTCAACCCCTTTTATAAGCTTAAAAACGCCGGAAATAGGCTCCGGGACGAAGTTTACTTGGTGCCTATCCATTTCGGGGCTGTTTCGGTCCAAAAACTGCTTTCTGGTGGTCCCCTGGTCGATTGCGATCAGACTTAAGCTCATGTGTACCAGATGTAGCTCGTGTTAAGTTTTCAGTCTGGCATGATTTGCAGATCGCACGGGGCGGACCAGTTTCAGTTCAGCGGTCACCGCACGTAGATCAGGGCTGAAAGTCTCATGATAATAAATAGAAATTTTTTTCTGATCCGAGGGTGTAATCTGGATGAATTCTGACGGTCAGAACGCTTAATACTGACGCGTCAAGTCGTGTGCCAGATTTGAATTTGAAATTCCAAATCCGTCCCTATTCGCGGTCGCTTCAGTCCGGGTTCAACGAAATAGTCTGTGATTATCGGTTTGACTTGATTTTCGAGATGATTGTCAAGTCCAGCCGGGCGGTTCTAACGGTCTAAGATAGGAGGTATCGGACCTTCGACGCGCGGTCTAAATCCAATACAAAATTTCAATATGGTCTAGAGAACAAACCCGCTTAGAGTTTGATCCGAGGTTATAGAGTATTGTAGAGTTGTTTGTTCTACTCGATTTAGGTCTTGCAGAACGTATTTAAAGTGATCAGAGACTATTTCCCAGCTACTCTAGCGTTGCGCTAGCTAACTTACGCTTAATTTCCATGGAAATTATTTCTACGCGATTTCGGGTCGAGTTGGTACTCGAGCCCAAGTACGAATTTTTCACGGGCGTTACACTTAATTTTCATTTCTCTTTACTATGGCCCACCAGAATATTAGATGAGGGTGAAAATTTGTCACAAGGGGTTTCATGGGATTCCGCATCACATGGACTGTTCAGATTAGACACCCATGGCACGTGTGCAAAGGTGCGCACGTGCGTAGGTGCGCAGGGGAGCATGACTCTCTCTCTCTACATATATAATTTGCTAGTTACAAAAGTTTAGGATGAAGTTAATATATATATATATATTTTTTTTCCTTATGTAGAAGTTTATGTGACCTTATCGGATGGAAAACAAACATTAACGAAACATTACTGTCGGTCGGAATAAGTTTTTAATGATGTATGTATGTATATATATATATATATAATTTGCTACTTACAAAAGTTTGGGATGAACTTAATATTTGTTTTTTTTTTTTTTCCTTATGGAGAGGTTTATGTGATCGATGGAAAACAAACATTAACCAAACATTACTGCCTGTCGGAATAAGTTTTTAATGGTGAGGCGTCCAATCACCAATGTTTCATGTAGTATGGTCTACCTTAGGGTTGGATCTACTTCATTTTTAGCCATGACTTAAAATAGCATAGAAAAAAAGGATGGACGGTGTGGATATAGAATACAAGTACCAAGGTATACCCACACTAAAGGCTGCACCGTCTCGGGGGAGGCCGGACCCACGCAATCCGCTTCCATTGATGGGAACGGATTGGCTACTCCCCCTGACACCATCCAATTGCTGGTGGTCGGTGCTATGTGGGCCCCACCATGATGTATGTGTTTCATCCATGCCATCCATCTGTTTTCAAAGATAATTTTATGATACGATACAAAAAATGATGTATATAAAAATCTCAAATGGACCACATTAAAGGAAACAGTGTTGAATGAGGGTCGACCATTAAAAACATTTTGGAGGCCATAAAAGTTTTGGATCAAGCTGAAATTTGTTTTTGCTATTCATCTGGGCCTTTATGACCTAATTAACAGATTAGATGTCAAATAAACAGTATAGAGGGCCGTAGGAGGATTTTAATGGTTGATATCCAGTCACTATTGTTTTCATATGGTGTGGTCCACCTGAGATTTATATCCCTCTCATTTCTGAAATTGAACAATAAAATGATCTGTAAAAATGGATGAACGAAATAAATGAAACACATACATCACGATGGAGCCCATAGAGCACCAACCACCAGCCCCGGAGCTGGTGTCAGGGGGAGTAGCCAATCCGTTTCCTCCATTGATTCGGGCGGATGCGGATTTCCCGCGGAAGCCTTTTGCACCAAGTTCCTGCGCAAGGATGCTTGCTGGCCCACCGTGATGTTTGTAAGAAATCTACCGTTCATAAGGCCAATACAACTGGGATGAAGTGAAAACATGAAAACTATAACATGGTACAAATCTTTTATGGCCATAAGATTGTTTCAATGGTGCTTACTAAATCTCCACTTTTTTTTCCTTGTGTGGCCGACTTGAGTTTTGGATCCACCTCATTTTTTACACAATTTCCTACAATGATCTCAAAAAATGGATGAACGGGGTAGATTTCCCACAAACATGGCAGTGGCCCCACCCATCATCCATTCGCAGGAACTTCGTTGCCAAGAGCTTCCGCAGGAAATCCGCCTCCCAGCGCGGTTTGGGTGGTTCGAGGTGTGTGGGATGCCTGGCTGAAGGTCCATGTGATTTATTTTCATTACATCCACACCGTTTATCTATTTTGAAAGCTCGTTTTATAACGTATTTAAAAAATGAAGTAGACCTAAATCTTAGGTGGACCATTACATAGAAAACAGTATTAATTGAATTCCCCATTATTAAAAAATGAATAGGGAATTCCAGAATGTTTATTTACCATCCAACCTGTTAATAAGGTCAATAATACCTGAATAAATAGACCACACAAATATCAGCTTGATCAAAAACTTTTGTGGCCCACAGGAAGTTTTTAATGGTCGATTACCACTGTTTCCTGTATCATGGTCCACCTGAGATTTTGATTTCCTTTGTTTTGGGCATCATAGACTAAAATGAGTTTTCAAAATAGGTGGACGGCGTGGATATAAGACACGTACATCACAGTGGCCCCATGGTCAGGGATCCCACCTACCTCGGTTGATCCGGTCGCCTCATTCTAACGTGGAGAGGCTGCTCCGACTTTAAATCCCTTGTTCGGACTCTTGCACTTGTTCTCCCTTCCTTCCTATTTATTTTTCAAATAAACGCTTCCCACCTGTTTGCTCTTTTGCTCGCGCGACGCTGAGATTGCTGCTATTGTAAAAACGATTGCAGAAAAGATGCTTCCTTCCTTCCTCGGCAGAACTTGCTGTGCCTTTCCAAATCTCAAACGCATTCTCTTCCATGGAAGCGAAAAGATCAGTAGCAGCAGTTGGAGAGTGATGATGATGAGCAATGTTCCAGAAAGCACGGTGTATGGTGGCCCAAAGCCTCAGAATCATGAAAAGAGAGTGACTCTCAACCATCTCAAGCAGAAGCACCTCAAGGGCCAACCCATCACAATGGTAACCGCCTACGACTACCCTTCGGCCGTACACCTAGACCAGGCCGGCATTGATATCTGCTTAGTCGGCGACTCCGCTTCCATGGTTGTCCATGGTCACGACACCACCCTGCCTATCACCCTCGATGAGATGCTTGTTCATTGTCGTGCTGCCGCTCGCGGCGCCAAACGTCCGTTACTCGTCGGCGACTTGCCTTTCGGCACGTATGAATCCAGCTCCAATCAGGTACAGAAAAAGGAAAGAAAATTTTTTTTTTTAAAAGAAAAGAAAAAAAAAAAAAAGAGCTTATCTTTTATGCACTCTCTAACGTTAGGTTTATGATGAATAGGCTGTTGATACTGCGGTGAGGGTGCTGAAGGAAGGGGGCATGGATGCAATCAAGCTAGAAGGAGGGGCGCTTTCTAGAATTACAGCGGCGAGGGGGATTGTAGAAGCTGGAATTGCAGTCATGGGGCATGTGGGACTCACGCCGCAGGCAATTAGCGTCCTTGGCGGGTTCCGGCCTCAGGGACGAAATGTCACCAGTGCCATCAAGGTTGTCTTCTTCCTCCAAGTGTTGTTTTTTTTTTTTTTTTTCTCTCCCCGTCTTGCTGATTGTTGGGTCTTGCAGGTTGTGGAGACGGCGGTCGCTCTACAGGAGTCTGGATGTTTCGCAGTTGTGCTAGAATGCGTGCCTGCACCTGTAGCTGCAGCTGCAACCTCTGTCCTCCAGATCCCCACCATAGGCATTGGAGCTGGCCCTTTCTGCAGCGGCCAGGTTAGTTGATTTTCAGCCTTTCTGCTATAATAATACCATCAGGAAGGCATCTTTCTTTCTTTTCTTTTCTTCCTTTTACTGTTGGAAGAAAGTGGATTCATTTGTTACTCTGGCGAAGCATGATACTTCATACACTTGCACATGAAAATTGTTCACGCGACATGTACCTCAAATTAGACTGTCCAAATAGTGGGACCCAGCGTAGGTAGGGCATAGTACTAGAATGTTTGATCGATTCATCCTGACCCTAAATTAATGGACATCTGCTTATTGAATTTGGACCGTTGAGTATTTTCTGCATTAACCATCCATTAGATGTCTGCCGGGTAGCAGATATGATCATGTTTTCAGTGAATTTTTGGTATGCTACTCATCTTGCCGGTTTATGATCAATTTGGGCTTAGCGTAAGGAAAGGTATTTTAGCAATCCTCAATGGTGCCCTGATGAGATTTTCAGGTGAGCGAATGTGGATGTCTTATCTGGAGCATTGTTTCTCGAGCCTTTTGCCTCCATTTATGGAGCATCTTTTGATTCTTTTTTTATCTTGCTTGCAATTTCTCTTTGGTGATACCTTTCAAAAAAAAAAGAAAAAGAAAAAGAAAGAAAAAAAGCTCTTTGGTGATCTCTCATCATCTCTCTTTTTCTTAATAAAAGTGGTGTTAGCTCTAAAAAAAAAGGCACCTTTTATTGCAAGCATGCATGCATGCATGTGGAGCATCAGACTTTGCCAGAGTAACAAAATTTTTCTGCAGAAGAAAGGGCCAATTCATTGTACTGAATACACAACATTTATTTATTGGTGACAACTCATCCGCTATGACGTAATCATGTATGTGAATCCAAGCTGTCCAAATTGTGAGCCTGTTGTGGATAAACATATCATGAAAATATGAAAAATTCACTGATTCAAAGGCCTTAACCTTATTTTGACTTTTCAATTTGGATAACTGGTTGTCTTTTTCTGAAGCATCCATTTGAATGGTTAGGATCCATTACCAAACCAAAATACTGAACAGATGCTTCACGGCTTCATCATAGATTTGTGCAATTAAGACCAAATCAATATGGTAGTTGCCAAATATTATTATCATATCCATATTATTAGATATCAGGTTAATCTCTAAGGTGTGGGGACTGTTGAAATTTGTAGACATGTACCTGGCTGCCAAAATGGTGAATTGAATTGATGTGGAGAACCCTTGATTGATTTGAGAGTCATACAACCATCCTAGTACTCGATCATGATCTCAAGCAAATTACTTAGTTGCCTCATCCAAACACTGGCCAAAAATTTCTGCTGCAACACTTACTGTGGCTCCAGAACAATGCTCATGGTAGAATGTTTGAACAAATGATGACTCCCTTTTAAGGTCTCTCGATCTGCATGCTAAACTCTCATATAAACCTCAGTTAGGTTTTGATGGATTCCCTCCCGTTTACATGCCTTTGGTGATGAATGCACACAAATAGCGTAACAAACAGATGCATGTATAGGATATTGCCTGATGGATGGGAACTTGAGTTGTGTTAAATGAACCTTTTTGTTCCCAATTATGCATATGTAGTGAAGTGGGTGCCTGTGTTTGTTCCAGCCTTCCAGGGTGCATGTATCAAGAGGCATTCTGGTTTGTGAGTGTATGACACTCTTGTCATAATTGGATTTCAACTGATAAGAGGTTCTGAAGTTGTGATTCAAGTCTGGAGGCTGATGTAGATTTTTTTTATCCTACAGTCAAATTTGGTGTGTTCTATGTTTCATGGAGGGTTTGTGGATGCTTGTGCTTACTTCTTGGCACCATCTGAAAGAAAAGAAAAGGATTTAAGTGAAAAGAAGCAAGGGCTGTCGACAGGTCCTGTTCAGGTTGGGTCCTATAGTACTTGTTCCTGACTTAACTGGTTAACATCTTACTGGGTCTTAGTCACTTTCGTGCCCAAGTCTCATTCTTGAGGACCCAGACCCAGATCCATTCAGGTTTAACTACCCGTTGGGTACCCAATGGTTCTTTAAATCTTGATTTCTATTTGGGCCACCTGATGGATGGATTAGATCAAACACACATTTGCCACTTGGAGACATGCATGGTGTTGTAAATGGGCTCTCTTACATGCGTATGGCTTAGGTTTTTTTTTTTTTTTTTTTTGGGAGAGGTAATGGCTTAGGTAACCTTATTCGGCTGCTAGATTAGTCCGTATATATTTAATATACATATACCATTAAAATCGCTAGAACCGAGTTGAACCCCACCCAATTTTAACCAGGTCCGAATTCCTGAAAGGACAGAACTGGACCCAATCCATTTTCACGACAGGTGCAAAAAATTGGAATTAGACCTGTTAAAATTGGGTGACATCCATCGGGTACCTACAGCTCCGGATACCCACTGACAGCCCAACAGAAGTCATTTGCAGAGGTCACTTAGGATGGGTATGAGTTTCATGTTGGGGTCTCGTGACAAAATGCATTACATGTCATCTGTATGAAGGGCATCCATGAACTCCTCATTTATGTGAGGGACCAAAAATATTAATTCTCAGGCTCAGCTGTGAGGCTGATCCTTGAGCCCCTTGACTGTGTAAACCTATTAAGCCTTTTGCTTAGATTCATCTCGAAGGGTTCTCATCGTGTGACTGCTCCCTCAAAGTTAAATAACCCATGGAGTGACAATGAAAATATATTGGTGCTTATTTGGATTCTTGTATCAGTCAATCTGCAATTGGCCAATGCATGAAATTTAAACTGGATTGGCTCAAAGAAAGAAAGAAAGAAAATTGAAGTTCATGTATTGGCCAATCCTGGATTGACTAATACAAGGATCCAAACGGGCCCTTAGTTATAACCTGTCAAATGACTAACATAGCTGCATGTTATGAAATTCTGGGGAGGGCAATTAGATGCTGATCCTAGAGTAACATTTTGACGTTCTATTGGTTTTTACTGGTCAACTGCTTAATGTGGATGTATATTGTTACAACATGCAGGGAATGGCCATAGATGCATATCCCAAATCATATGTTCCCATGGCTGTTTTCCTTTACAACTCGAGAAATCATTGTACTAACCTTGCTATAATTTTAGCATGCATGGAATGACAAGTGGAATTTTTTTACTGGTAAAAGTTGAATTTTTTTACTGGTAAAAGTTGAACTCCTATCATGGATTGAGAGAATTCTCTTGATCCTGTTTTCTAGTGTTTTCAAGGCTAGGTGAGCTCTTTTAGGAAACCACTGTTTACTCCTATTAATTTTTCATCTAAGCGATGTTGAGGTCACCAATTTTCCCTGTGGACATGCACACACTCAACTCATCTTTCTTTTTTAATCTTTTTTCTTTTTAATACATCAGAGATGTCAGATGGTATGGACAAGTCTCATACATCAAGGGCCACACACACACACTTACTCCTTGGTCAAGAATCCTCTGTTTCCTGGAAGAGGAATTGGATGATACGTAGCTTGCATCTTTGCACAATTTGCATAGGTTCCCAGTTCTGACAAGCGGGGACCATGGTTTGGCAATCCAGATCATTGGTCTATTGTGCCCCCCAAGGGTGGATTATACCTCAAAAAGACAATCTTAACCATTTGATTTGTGCCCCCCTGGTAGATGGTGTAAGGGTAGAAATGCAACAGTCCACATTCAACTAAGAATGGTCCTAATATTGTTCTCTGGATCTTCTAGTCCAGGAGATTCTTGAGCATGCTCCATCAATAGTGGGACTCTAGAGACCTGTCCTCTGGATTTGTAAAGCATGGGGCCCACTTGTTAGAACAGAAAACCGGTGTATAGTTTGCAAATATCTGAGCCACACATCATATAATTCCTCTTGCTGGAGAGCCATGTCCTCTAGGATGCTATCTTAGTAGCTATACAACAGACAACCGTAGGTTCAGCTCTTTAGTCCTCGGGGTCCATCCTATAGTTTGTAACATTGGGTGCACTTGGATGGGTTTTTTCTCAATGGCTTCCTTTTCAGTACTCATCAATGGGTTACTGGCTGGTTGATTCTCTAGCTATCTCTGTTTAAGAGAGGGAGACCCCCTTTCTCTATTCCTGCTGTGATTATGGTAGAAGGGCTGAGTCAGATGTTTCAGAAAGTAGATGAGGTTGGAATCTTAAAGAGCTTTCTTGTAGGTCTGGCCTTCTCTATTTCACACCTACAGTTTGCAGATGGCATGTTGGTTTTCTGTGAAGCTGAATCTGAATGAAATTCTCAGGACTTGGGGCTGCTCTATCAACATGGACCCCAATCAGAGAAAGTTTTGAAAAGTTGTTGGCAACTTAGTGAAGGTGCTACCTCTCTTTTGGGGCTCATATAACTCTCATCAAAGCATAGCTGGCCAATCTCCCTGTTTACTTTTTATCCATGTTCAAGAGTCCGGGTGTGGTAGCTTAGAACTTGGAAAAAAATTAGCATGACTTTTTATGGGAAGGAAAGACAGAGTTAGCAAAAGGAATTTCACTTAGTAAGCTGGGAGGAGGTTCAAAACTCAAAGACCGTCAAAAATAAAATAAAAATAAGCAACAAGAAGGATGTTTGGGTTTGGGTAGAATTAGGGAGAGAAATTCAAGACTAGTGCAAATGGCGGTGGAGGTTCAAAGTCGAGAAAGGAGGCCTGTGGAGGAGAATCATGAGAAAAAAATCATCATCATCTAAGCATTATCCTAATCATAGAAGAAAAGTACAGTCTCCAAAATAGAGAATGGGATCCAAATTGTGCTAATAGTAGGGAAAGTTTGGAATTTTGGCTAAACATTTATGAGCTGGGTGACCCTAAAGAGAGGGGTGTAAATGGAAAGCTGGGTTTGACACTCATAATCAGGAATCAGATTCAAGGTAAATATAGGGTATAGAATCCAGTTTTGGGAAGATATATGGCTGTGTGATTGCTTATTGGCTGAAATTCTTTGGATCTGTACAGAATCGCAGAGATTCCTCAGTGAGAGACAGCATGGTTTTCTTGGGTGGCAAGCTGGTCTGCAACATCGAGTTTCACTGAAAAAGAGATGAACAAATTATGAGGTTTGCCATCGTAATGATGTTGAAGCTTTGATAGAAAAGATTGGGAAGACAATCGAGGCAGATATCTGCATACGGGCTCTCAATCCTAATAGTTTTAGGGGGATATTGGTGTCTATCATATTAAGGAACTGGAGAGACATGATCTGGAGTAAACAGGCCAACTGAAGTCAGCATGGTCAGCTGGCCTTCATCGTCATATGAATGTTGGTGCTGCAGGGTACTTGGATTTAGGAATCTGAAATGAGGGTCCTGTGGGATGGAGGTGTTGTCTGCTGGAAGATGATAAGTGGAAGGTGATGATTGTTTTTTCAGGCCCAGTCAAAGCGATGACTGACTATCAGCCTGCTGTCTCTGCTCTCAGGGAGGCTGTGTTGGTCTGTTGTGCCCATTTTCAGCATATCTCTATGGAAGGGAGTCTCTCATAGTCATTATGTGGGCCAAAGGTGAGGAGCAAGGAATCTTGTAATGGTAACAGTGGCTGTAATGGCCAACTTTAAAACCATTACCGTTACAGGGCCATAATGGCCAACTGTAAAACCGTTACTGTTACAGGGCCATAATGGCCAACTGTAAAACCATTACCATTACAGGGTTGTAATGGCCAACTGTAAAACCGTTACAATTACAGGGCCATAATGACGGATTTTTTTAGCATTTTTTTTTTTGTTTTTTTTTTTGTTTTTTTTTTTTGTTTTTTTGTTTTTTGTTTTTTTGTTTTATTATTATTATTTTTAAAATTTTTAAGGAGGGAAAATTGCAAATATTGAGAGGATTCCAAATATGTCTTCCTTCATGGTTTTGAACATGTTTATGAGTGTAACAGTCCACTATTTGGTAAGAATATTATCTTGGAATAGGTGCCACATATTCATAATAAATAGTGTTAGAGGGAAAGATCATTTCAATGAAACCTGAGGATGACTGATTACAATCATCATTGCCATTGGGCATCTGCTGTGTCGAACCCGTGCAAGAATATCCACTAGTGGTAGACGTATACCCATAGTTATAGCCACCACTATAGCCGTACCTGTATTGCCCGTGGTATCGCTGTACTCCAAGGAGGAGTGTGAGCATGTGATAACGAGTGACTTGGATCTGGATCTGGATATCTATATCCCTTATATCGCTCTACTCCATATGGATATATTCAGGACTAGTCTTATAAGAAAGTGTCCCAGGCATGCTATACTGTCCATGGTCATATCCATCTCTATATTTGTAATCCGTCTGATATCTTGGTGCTCCATCTCCTCTATTGCTATTAGTGCTAGCCTCCTCATGATGCTCCTTTCCTAGTTGGTTGTATCGTGATTTAGTACACTCATAAGATTGGTCAATACACATTGGCCTCGACCTCTATAAATGTTCATACCCCATGTGTTGAGTAACACTAGAAAAAAATCAACAGGTGCATTATCGTCATCTGTCTCAGTTTCGTTGTTGCTAATCTTGGGTGAAATCTTTTGTAACCCTCTCCAGCTCCAAGACAGTTGCACGACTCACATGATGCTCCATGCATAACACTTAGTCGTGCACCTTGACTTCTTCATTGTCCTCTTTTATCTATTTCTCCCTTTATTCCAGCCAAGGTCCTTTTCAGCGTAAATATTTTCCAAGCTTACTGGAAAAAAGTTGTATTATGCAACCAGGTTTGTCACATGCTTTGAATTTTGTTATTTTAGCTTTATGTTGTAGTGCACGTACATGAGCCAATCTGGTGGACTAGTGTCACGCCCCAAACTCGGAAACCGGGCTCACAAAATTCCCGGTCGCCGAATCCGGCGCCGACAGCCTCCGTAGAACCCCATTCTCGGCTCCCAGCTCCCATTCGCCAGGTTCCGATCCTGGGATGCTACGAGGAGGATTTTCAACGTCAGTTTGATTCGTAATAAGCATAACTAAAGGCATAACCCACAAACAACAACCAGGAATTTCATTACATTTCCACTATGATCAAAAACTTTACAAGTACAATGAGCATAAAAGGGAAATACAATGGTAAGGAACAAAAACTTCAAAAATGATCTGCAAGCAAGGTGTCCCGTATCGGTATCGGTTGGTGTAACGGTGCCCTCCGAAACCGATACGGATACGGGGGCGTAACGGCGATACGGGGGCGTAACGGCCCATAACGGCGCAAAATTTTTTTTTTGCCAAAAAAATATGAAAAAATATGGATTAAATCCGGAATATTCTAAGCATTCCAAATATGTATTCATTTATAAATTGGAACATGTTTATGGTGGTGTAACGGTCCACTCTTTGGTCAGAAGTTGTATCGAACTGTCTGATGAATTTATGAACCAGATAACCTGAATTTGACTACAAAATTCAAATATTTAATTTTCTAACTATCTACTATCAATGATAGATATATTAGAATGAATGTAATATGAACATATCTTACATTTAGGTGTTTGCAATTATTTTTAAGGGCCAAAATTCATGCGTAAATAGAAAAAAATATAAAAAACTAAAATAAAATGGCACCCCAAATATGTAAAATGCACATTAACATGTTCTACTATGATTAACACATCACATGACATCATTAAAATAGCAAAAGAATCATTGAAAAATGATTTTTCGAATTTTCAAAAAAAGGGCCAAAATAAATGCATAAATAGAAAAAAAATATATATATATAAAATGACACCCCGAATCTGTAAACTGCACATTAACATGTTCTACTATGATTAACACATCATATGACATCATTAAAACAACAAAAGAATAATTAAAAAATGATTTTTCGAATTTTCAAAAAAAGGGCCAAAATAAATACGTAAATAGAAAAAAATATAAAAAAAATATAAAATAGCACCCCAAATCTATAAAATGCACATTAACATGTTCTACTATGATTAACACATCATATGACATGATTAAAACAACAAAACAAATATTAAAAATTGATTTTTTGAATTTTAAAAAAAGGGGCCAAAATTCATGCGTAAATAGAAAAAAATATTAAAAAAAATATAAAATGGCACCCCAAATCTATAAAATGCACATTAACATGTGCTACTATGATTAACACATCATATGACATCATTAAAACAGCAAAAGAATCATTAAAAAACGATTTTTTGAATTTTTAAAAAAAGGGCCAAAATAAATGCGTAAATAGAAAAAAATATAAAATGGCACCCAAAATCTGTAAAATGCACATTAAAATGTTCTACTATGATTAACACATCAAATGTCATGATTAAAACAGCAATACAACCATTAAAAATTGATTTTTCGAATTTTAAAAAAAATGGCCAAAATTCATGCGTAAATAGAAAAAAATATATAAAAAAAATTAAATGGCACCCCAAATCTGTAAAATGCACATTAACATGTTTTACTATGATTAACACATCATATGGTATGATTAAAACAAAAAAACATATTAAAAAAAGTATAAATACCTATTTTTGACGAATTTCTGAAAAATGGCCCACCGAGCTTTGATTCAAGAAAATTCATAATATAATGTGTTTTTATCTCAAATACTCAGCCAAGGTTGGTCGAAATTAGTAGTAGAAGGAGTGAGAAATATTTTAAAAGCAAGAAGTTTCAAAAAAATAGTAAAAACAGAGCTTAAAATGGAAAAATGTCAATACGGGCCTATAACGGCCCGTATCGGGCCGTATCGGCCGATACGTTGCAAAAAACCGAATCGGCCGATACGAGGCCGATTCGCGTAACGGTTGCCACCGTTACCGGTACGTATCGGCCGATACGGCCGATACGTAACCGATTTGGCCCACCCTGTCTGCAAGTGCTCCAGCCTCAGCGCTGCTGCGCCCCAACGTCACCTGCACGCAACGGTCGTGCATAAGCTTATAGAAAGCTTGGAGGGTGGTGAAAGTGTGTGCACAAGGTAGTAATATGATCATGCAATATCAGAGTAATGCGGAATATGTAGATGGATCCATAATATCATGAGCCGTACCAAGGCTATGCGATGCAAGATGTAAGTCAAGCATACAATCCTCATCTAAGTCCACATGTCAATACAGCTCAACTCTGGGATATCACCGGGGTCTAGTACACTCTAAATCAGATCGCCGCCTCATCGCGCGCAATAAGGTAAGTGGAAGAGACCTCACTATCCGTCTGTCAATATCGGGCTCGACTCATCGATAGCGGACCCATTTCTCGAGCTGGTCAGACTCAGCCTAGCATTACCCCCTACACTCGGGCGGATAAGGCTGCACCCCCTTCCAACCGACCACGACACAGTGGAGAGCCAACCGTCTAGTAATCGGCACTCAACGCTCATCTACCCACTCGGTTTAGACGTTGGAGCAACCTCTTGGTACCATAAGGGTTTAGGGACTTTCACCTAGGGATATCTATAGCACCCCATGTAGAACAAGAATTTTCGGTATCCAATCCTGCCACCACGATATGCCTGTGGAGGTACGGCCCCGATGTCGCTAGAGCGTACAATAACCATATCACATAATGCGAAATGCATGAATCACACTATCCAATCATGCGGCAAATCCTGCGCGTATCGTGCGCTCATGTCGGGCAGCACCGCCTAATCGGGAGCCCATAAATAACTTGCCAGAAGGCATATGCTATGATCAGTCACCTCTCATATCAAGCATACATATGATGCGTATGATCACGAGTCATGGACTATACTAAACATGTTATAATAAAATGAACTATCCTTACAATGCAGATGGGCCTGGACGGCCTATACCTAATAAGTACGGGACTAATAATGGGCCCTAAGGAGAGTCGTAATGTGGACATCCAACCAGCATTACACTCGCAATGTGGACGTCAAACCAACATTGCTCCCAAGGCACGATTGTCGTAAACATCGTTTCATAATCTGTGTTGGGATCACACATTGCAATGAACCTTAGGTACATCCCATTGGGCCTTAAATACATCAAATGGGCCATGTCATATGGGCCTTTTATTCATCAAATGGGCCATATAAATGGACCACACCAATGGGCCTTATGTGCATTACAATGGGTCATAACCCGTGGGCCGTAGATTGCATCAAATGGGCCGCGTTACTGGGCTTCACCAATAGCCTTAGGTACATCATAATGGGTCAAATCACATGGGCCTTATGTGTCTTAAATGGGTCTAAACCCATAGGCCTGATATATCAAATGGGCCTAAACCTATAGGCCTTATATATCAAATGGGCCTAAATCCATAGGCTTTATCAAATGAGCCTAACCCATAGGCCTTATATATAAAATGGGCCTAAATCCATAGGCCTTATATGAATCAAATGGGCCTAAACCCATAGGCCTTATAATATGCTAAGGTGGGGTCCACTCGGACCATGGATTTGGCCCATTCTTTAGCTCAAACCATAAAATGAGCTTTAAAATGGATGGGCAGGTTGGATGCAGTACCTACATCAAGAGTGGGGGCCCACATGAAGGCCCACCATCGAATAATATGTATTATATAATATAAAAACTACAGATAATATATATAATATATATAATATATATAATACATACAATATTATATATGTGATACAATATAATACATACACACACACACACACACACACACACACGCTGCACACACACTGCACACGCACGCACGCACGCACACACACGGCACACACGCACGGTGGCTCCAGCGAGAGCAACACAAATATCAGGTGGGCTTCCACCGTCCGCCTGGACGGTGGATAGAAGACACGTACAACACTGTGGGTCCCATGTGGGGCCCACCAGAAATGTTTAAATGCCATCCAAACCGTTCATAAGGTCACACGGACCTGTGTGAAGGTAAAACACAAATTTCATCTTGATCCAAAACTTCTGTGGACCCCAGGATGGGTTTCAATGGTAGATGTTCATTCACATTGTTTCCTATGGTGTGGGCCACTCGAGCGTCGGATCGGCCTCATTTTTGGAGGGGGCCCACCTCAAGGGGTGGCCCACCATATGAACGGCGTAGATAAAACATATACATCATGGTGGGGCCCACGGCAACAGCCGTGGGTGGCTGACCGACCGCCCGCTCGCTCGCCGTGCAGCAGGCGCTGGCAGCGCCACTCCCTCTTTCCTTCTTATTTTTTTTTTTTGAAAATTTTGTTTTCCTGTAGTTTTCCACATGTGGGGCCCACATTTGAACAATCCATCCTAGCCATGGGATTCTTCAGCTCGTAACAAACCAAAAGAGACTAAAGTTTGAGATTTTTGGGTGCATAGAATCATCAGGAAAAATTTTAAGGGTAACCACTAAAGTTCCCTATGGTGTGGCCCACCAGATGCTCAGATCAGGCCCATTCCTCTACTCAACGACTAAAATGAGGCCGGTAAATGGATGGACGGCTTGGATTGGATATATACATCCAGGTGGGGCCTACACCGATGGTCCACCCCAAAGCTTGCACAAAGCTTATATTTGTGTTTTCCTTTATACAGGGACGTCCAGCGTCCCAGACGTTGGATGTCTGGTCTTTGCAGAAGGGTGCATTGAGGTGGGCCCTGATTAGGTGGGCCATTACATGGCTACCCATATACATACAAGGTGGGCCCCATCTATAAATGGATTGGATCCAATACATGCATCCTAGTGGGGTCCATCCAAGTAGGCCATAAGGCCATTTCATCACACAAAACAAATAATTAAAGAAAAGAGAGGGAGAGACAGATAGAGTGGGACACGCTTTGTGATGGAGGGCTCCGCCACTATGAGCCCTCCCTTGTAAAACAAATCATACATCAATCGAATCCCTTAACACATGGGACCACCAAGATCGAGAATCAACGGTGGAGATCCTTTCTCCACCAAAATGGACGGTCTAGATGACCTTTCTAAGAAATAAACATCATGATGGGGTTCATGGAGAATGACCCCATCATGGAATGATCATGATGATCCTAGTGGGCCATTGGCCACATCTTAGGGTCCCAAGTGAGATCCAAACCATTGATCGGTTGGCCTCACTTGGCCCATCTCAAAAACATGAAAAACTAGTATTAACTAGCACCCACCGTCCGATCTTCTTGCTCCTATGGGCTCCTTAGCACCTTAGCTTCAACTTCAATGGATGAGATGGAGAATGGATGGTTAGGATGGGAGATCTTGGGATGGAGAAGTGGGCCACACTTAGAGTTTTTGGAAGAGAGGGAGAGGCTTGGAGGATGCTCATACGTATGGGGTTTCCTCTCTTGGATTTGAGTTTTTGAAAATGAGAGAAAGAGTTGTAAAAGAGAGAGAGAGTGATGGATGAATGTGGTGAGTGATGGTTGTGTAAGAAAATCTTAACTTTTGTTGCCTTTTGTATAAGAAAGGCATGGGAGGTGTAAGAACTTTTTGACTTTGATGGCTTTTGGTGTAAGAGAGGTATGGGCTTTGTAAGAGATTCTTGACTTTTGTGGTTGCTTGGGAATGGGTGAAAGGTGATGTGTACTTGACATGTGATGGATTGATTGATGGGATTGATGTGACATCTCGTAGAGATTCTCTTGGGTTTTGCAACGCGCGGCGTTTTCCTCGCACCGAACGTTGGCCCACATCTCTTGACCAGGGTATCGCCTCGGTGCGCAAGTCGCGGCATCGGAACCGTAGCGATGGCGCGGTCGCTATGGTATTGGTCTTGGGTTGAGTCGATATGGGTTGACGGCATACGAATCAGGGTTGTGCGTAAGTATCGGTTAAGGGTCGAAGGTTGCCGGAATTCGACCGGTAAGACCGCGGAAGTCTACGGAACGGTACGGACTAAGATACGGGTCTTACAACTAGCATGCAACCTATTCTTATTCTTCAAATGGATGAGTGCAAAACAACTTCTGTTCCTCTCGCAGCAAGAGGAGCAGGTTGTCTTGCTCAAAATTTTCGCTATTATTATCTTAAGAGCATTTTCCCTTTCTCCAAAATGTATCCATTAATCAGTTGTATAGGAAAAAAAAACCATATGTTATTTAGATAATAGTAGATTGTTATATCCATTATACATCATTAATAAAGTAATTTCTACAAGTGTAATAAAACATCAATTTATTACTCGGAGTTGTCTGAAAGATTGCCCTTTGTGCAAGTGCATGAGAGAAACTGCCCATGCGAAGTTTATATATTTCCAACTGTGCACAATACACAAAAAAAATTATATTATTTTGGGCATTGAAATAACAAAATTAGAGCCCAATATTTAAAAACATGTAAGTCAGGCTCTAATCTCTCTATTGTCAAAAAATGTTGTAGCATATAATGATATCATAGATTTAAATAGTATCGTAAATAACAACAACAACAACAATAGATACTTTAATGATTACACGATAAAAATAACTTAGCGATAACTAATAACAAGTGTATAAAGAACATGCATGAGACGTTAGTAGAATGAGACTTTACCTGTCGCATGTTACTAGAATTAGACTTTACCTGATGCATGAAGGTTGTGGTGAAGCTGATTCTTTCAATGCTTATCAATCATCTTCTCATCATCTATATAATTTGTACAATCATAATGAATAACAAGCTTCACTTTCCCCATAGCATCATAAAGGAAGCCCATAGTAGGTATCTCATCGGATTCTACAAGATAGGGGACTCTCATCAGTGATTCCATCACCTTGAGGATGTTTATGACCTCTTTCTAATATTTCTTGTCCCTAATGGTCTACACAATCTCAACTAGTATCATCGATATTTCTTGCCGTCTTTTGTGTTGTGCCACTCTCACAAAGCAAATATCTCATTTAATTTTCCCCAATGTTTGTACGAACTCTCAAGGGCAATTAAATTTGTTGGAAATCGAGTCACCACAAGCCTAAGAAACTTTCTTCCCTTCGTGAACTTCCTCATTGTCGTGATTACTTGGTTATGATTGTAGATGAATGTCATCGCTTGCTTTGTCTTTTCAATCAATTTTGTAACATTCTTCTTCTTTCTAAAATCTTTTAATATGAGGTCGATATAATTTGCCGCACAATTACCTAAATAAATTTTCTCCTCTTTCAATATTTTTCTCGCTGACTCATATGTTGCTTCATCGTCAATCACAATCTGCACCATATTTTTCTCTTTAATCTCATCAACCATCCTTTTCATAAGGGCAAAAACATTAAAAAATAAAATAAAATTACCTCCAATGCATCAGTTGATTCATGGAATAACTTTTCAAAGTGGCAGTACACCATGAAATTGATCATGGTACGTCTAGTTAGGTTAGTCCAACCGTCGCAGATATAGGGTATTATATGGTCTGTCATATGTGTGTAAAGGTGGCTGCGCACACCCTTTCATCTTGGTACACTGCATGTCATGAAATGTGGGTGCCTTCACTCCTCCCCACTCTTCCGCTATATTGATGTAGGCGTGGCACAGATACATTCCTAGCATGGTCGGACCAAAAGAAGGCCAAATGGAAGTGGAAGTAATCTGTTAGATCCGGGCCCAATCCGACGTAGGGCATGACGTCATTGGGCCCTAGGCACGTCCTGTTTGAAGAAGTTTAATCCGAACAGGGAGAAATTGTTGTTTAAAGTGTGAACCATAAATCAGCCATAACTTTTGATCTGGGTATCGTTATGAGATGCGCGACCTATCAATCTTTACTGTAACATGATTTATGGGGTCAACCAACCCACTCAGTGGGCCACGCTGCCCGTTTTGCTGGAAAACACACACTTCCAATTCAAAAATGGGATTTTTGGGAAATTTTACTATTTTAAGTAATTTCAATTTTTGTCGTATTTCCTTATTTTTGGAGTTTTAGATTTACCATCTTTTTAGAAATTACTTGTAATCATGCTAGGACTCCTCTAGTAAGTCTTATCTGGACTTTCTATTTTTGGTAAATTAGGTTTTAGATGAGTTTTACTATTTTGGGTAAATTTCAATTCGGGTTAGAATTTTCCTATTTTGGGTAATTTCAAATTAGGATTTATTTTTTCTTTATTAATGGTGTAATGGAGAAATCATAAACATTAGACATTATTTAATAAAAAATATTCGAGTTGTATCTCTTTCTTTTCTTGTGGATTTAAGGTTTTTATCACTTGAGGAAGACAGTGATCTTCCTCTTCACTTTTTCACACTCTTCCCTGCGTCATCTATCGATCACCACTTGCCTTTAGAAGGAGTTGGCAACATTTGGAGTTATGTTGCCATGTATGAATAACTTTGTTGCTGCCCTACCAAGCTTCTCAAATGCATTTTTACCCCACATTTTATTTTAGTCTCCTGTTTTGTTGTCTTTTTCCTAAATAGAATCAGATCGAATGAGAGCCTTTCAGGCTCCACAACATCCACATCATCAGCCACAGGAGCACGTGAGGTCTTAGCCATAAACCACCAAATATATCCCAACTCCCACTCTTGTGTCCCCTAGCTCCATCCCTATTCCCACTCTCACTCCTTACAATCACTTCAATAAATGAAAAAACATGGGGAAAAAAAGAAAAAAAAGAAGAAGAAGAAGAGAGTAAAAATCAACTCCAAACACCGGTTTTTATCAAAGTTATCTTACTGTTACAGTTCTCTCTCTCTCTCTCTCTTTTAATTTTTTTTTTTTTTTAAATTTTTTTGTATGGGGGCGTAACACGTAATGGGTTAAGTTATTACTGTTATGTAACCAATTTTGCATGCCTTGGTGAGGAGTCAACGTTGTCTTTTTTCCCCCTTTTCTTTCTATGCTCCTAAGGATTGCTTAATTCATTGTTTGTTCTTGTGTGTTGGGAATTCCTTCCTTTTCTTTTAATTTATAAATTTAGTTCATCTTCTCAAAGAAAAAAAAATAAAAAATCACACTTGTTTTTTTTTCCTTCCTTCATAACCTCCAACCATGAGAAATGGTCCAGTGCTCTTAGAGCATTGGTAGTTATAGTGCTTCTAGTTGCATTGGGACACTTAGGCCCCGTTTGTTAAATCTGAAGTCTAAAGCCTGAATCTGAAATCTGAAGTCTGAATCTGAAATCTGAAGTCAAAAAACTTGTTTGGTAACCATGGCTGAAGTTTGAAAATTAAGTACTGAATTTAAAACAATCTGTTTGTTAACAAACATCTGAAATGTCTGAAATATGTTAATTCGACACATTTGCCCCTATCTATTTCTTGTTTGGAAATACTTTACATTATAAAGAAATTATTTTTTATTAAATGACAATAAAATTATTTTATTTAATTCAAATAAACAATAAAGTCCTTAATAGAAAATTAAAATATCATTATTCATAAAAACAGAACAGATAATTAATGATTTGCATGTATAAGTGTGGCGGCAATTTCTTCTCGCATATTGGACATAATAGTTTGTTCGAAGTTTCCAAATACTCCTTCCACTTCAGGCATATCATTCTCTGATTCGATATTCATCTCTAAAAGAACATTTTCATCATTGTATTGTTGGAAGAGTGGAGCGGAGATGGATTCTTTTCTGATGTAGTTGTGTAGTGTCATGCATGCAATAACTATGTCTCTTTGTGTCGGGAAGGAATATGGTGTCATCCGCTTCAAAATTGCAAAACGCGCCTTCAACACACCAAAAGACCTTTCGATTATATTCCGTAACTTTGCATGCATATGATTAAAAACCTCCTCTTTACTAGTAGGCCACCCACCACTACGAAAGTCACCCAACCAATACCGAACATTACGGTATGGTGCCATAAATCCTCCTGTGTGAGTGTAAGCAGCGTCAACAAGATAATATTTATCTACATAAAAACAAATGACATTTTAGCAAAATTTCAAGTTATAATTTTACCTAGTTATATGAAAAAATATATTAAATATTACCAGGAGGGGGTAACGGAAATTTCTTATTTGGATCAAGTACAACATCCATAAGTACCCTTGAATCATGTGCCACCCCTTCCCATCCAGTTATGACATATGCAAAAATTATATTAAAGTCACAGATGGCCATAACGTTTTGAGCACATTCACCCTTTCCTCTTCCTCTGTAAGGTATTTGTTTATCTGTCGGGATACATGCAGGAATGAGGGTTCCATCTAACACACCAACGGCACCCTAAACATTAAAGGTAAATTGTTAACCCTTGAGTAGGATGATTCAATTATAAGTAAATATATTTATATTTTTTTATATGAAGTTTTACCTTAAATATTTGCCGAAGATGTCGATGTGTTCTGATTTCTTGGACATTTTGATTAAATGATGGAGTGACAATCATTTCTTTGGTAAATTTTAACATAGCAAATAATACCTCATGAAAGTACTTATTTACCGTTTATGTTGAATGTACAAATCGATTTCTTACCAATCTATTCCGAAGGTTATGACTAATTGTCATTATAAACATGGCAATCTTTTCCTCGAGTAGTACATATCTACTATCAAATAACCACCGTCGAATGCGAAACAAGTTACACAAACTATTGAATGCATCTTTCTCCATTCTAAACAATTCGTAGCAAACTGAAGATGGACCATCTAGCAATTCTTTCACAAAATATGATCCAGGTAATGCAGGAGAACTTGTTTGTATTCTGTTAGTAGACGTCTCTAAATAATTAAATAGCAGCTTTAATATAATAATCTTCAATAATTTCTTCTGTTCATTTGTTAATGCCATAATTCTGTCAACATCGAAAGTAAAGACTTTAATTAGATGTTTAAACAATTAATTAGTTAAGATAAACAAATCTCTTAAATAGATTATATTGACAAAAATTGATATGCTCTATATAATAATCTTCAGCATGTCGATAAATCAAGAGTTATAGTGGAATTAAAGACATTCATTAGTGAAAGAAATAAAACTATTAAACTAATATTAAAATTATTTAAACTGAACAGTACACTAATATAAATTTTATAAGCAAAACTAATGTCAAAACATTAAAGAAAAAGAAATAAAACTAATGTCAAAAATATAAAAAAATAAACCACGCACTAATCTAAAGTCTCTATCCAAAGCTTCATATCCTCTTCTTCCTCTAAAAGCATCCACACTTCTCTATTCCGCCTTCTTTTGGGTAAGCGATTTTAAAGCTTTAAAGTACAATGGATCTGGTCTTCTTATTGATGACATGCTGTTTAATTTCATTAAACATTCTTTGATAGTGGGTCCTTCTGCATTTGTCTTTTCCAACTAATGTATGAGTGCATCTACGCTGCTTTAGATATCCTTCTTCCTATTTGGTTTGTGCCGTTTGCGTTGATGAGCTTCTAAATCGACAAGAGGTGCCTGTTGGCATTCTTTACTAGCTGGATTTATATTAACACCGAGACTGTCTAAATTGATTTCATTTTCACTCATAGGTGTATTTGAGATGACGACCCAAAATACTCTTCAGGAAGATTGTCGCTGTGTGTTGTGTAGGCTTCAGCACCAGTTGCAACAAAACCTTCAAATGAGGCCCGCAATTCATTCTCAAATGCTAGTGGTCTATTTCGGAATTGAGTTGCATTCTTATTTGCCTACAATAAAAATATCATAAAATCATGTCTTAATTTGATGAAAAATAAATTCTTATTTAACTATATAAAAAAATTTCATAATTATCTTTATGTACTCATCCCATATTTTTTCAGGCCAATCGAATTGGCCCGTCAATGCATTGTACTCATGTCCCGTAATGCTTATCAGTTTAATCCACGTAGTATATTGTACTTTCAGATAATCCCATAAATTCTTCAATTGCTTTTGATTAAATTCTATTCCCGTACGCTTTTTCAACTCAATTATTAATTTGTTCCGTGCTTGTTTGGTCAAGCTTGACCCTAACCTACCACTCTTATGTGCTTCTTCAAGACAACAATCAAAAAATATTTTTTTCTCAAAATCACTCCATCTTGCCCTGCCACTATCCCTCGAAGTCATCGCTACAATAGTCTAGTATAAACTAAGAATTGTTTAAATAAGAACAATTGGATAAAAATCTTTTAATAAATTTACTTGATTAAAATAAATAGAAAAAACAAAAACTTAAGAAAATCAAGTGAATCTTCAAAGATAGAGAGACTATAATACCTGTCGAAGAGAGATATTTATAATCTTTTATAAAGATGCTGAAAAAATAATTAATAATGTAATGGAGAAGTGAATGAGAAGCCTGATGTATTTTAGAAAAAAATAAACGTGAATTGGTACTATACCAGATGATTTCCCGCCAACTTTGATCTCCTTAAAACCGTTCGTACAACTTGAGCTCGATGAGCCCCATATAGGCTTCCAACGCAGGAACTTCCGGCGAAAGGCTTTCGCAGGGGACGCAGATTGCGTACTAACAGCGTTAGTAACAATGTGGCTACTGACAATACTCTGTGGGCCCCGCATGGTGTATTTTTTATTTATCGAAGCCGTTCATTCATTTTTAAATATCATTATAGAGCATTATACGAAAAACTAGAGATATTAATATCTCCACTGGACCACACCACAAGAAAACAGTGGAGATTGAATTTTCACCATTAAAAAATTTCTAGGGCTCACTGTAATGTTTATTTGTCATCCAACTTGTTGGTTAGGTCACGCATACCTGGTAGAGGAGAAAAAAAAAATATAAGCTTAATCTAAAACTTTTGTGGCCTTTTAAGAAGTTTTTAATGGTAAGTGTTCAATCACCAATATTTCCTGTGGTGTGGTCCATATGAGATTTTGATCCGTATAATTTATGGTCTTATGTAATAAAATAGTCTGAAAAAATAGATGAATGGAATGGATAGGACACATACATCATTATGGGCCCCACAGAGCACTGCCAGTAGCCACCTCGCTACTGAGTACGCAATCCCGTCTTCACGCAGGATATCCGCGTCCAGTGGCTCCTCCACAAGTCACCGTGTTCGGTGCTATGTGAGCCACTCCATGGTGTATGTGTTTAATCCATTCCGTTCATCCATTTTTACATATCATTTTAGTGCTTCAGACCAAAAATTAGATGGATATAAATCTCAGGTGGACCACACCATAGGAAAATAATAATGATTGGATATGCATTATTAAAATCCTCTTGAGGCCTACTTTACTATTTATTTGACATCTAATCTTTTTATTAGTTCATATAGGCCCATATTAAGGGAAAAAAAAATAAAGATCAGCTTGATCCAAAACTTTTATGGTCCCCAAAAAGTTTTTACTGGTCGACGCTATTCAGCACTGTTTCCTGTAATGTGGCCCACTTGAGATTTTTATATATCTAATTTTTTTTTCTCATATCATGAAATTATCTGAGAAAATAGATGGATGGCATGGATGAAACAAATACATCATGGTATGGCCCACAGAGCACCGACCATCAGCCACTGGCCGGTGGCAGTGGGAGTAGCCAGTCTGTTCTCGGCTTGCGTGCAAGCCGTGGTTAAATAGGAGGCGGTTTGCATACTGCCCCGCCCGTCCCTGGCTCCGAACGACAATTCTGTGGGTGGGCCCACCGTGATGTATATGTACATCTAAACCGTCAATACCTTTTCTCATATTATTTTAAGGCATGAACACAAAAATGAGGCAGATCCAAGGCTCAAGTGGACCACACCAAATAATAATCTCGGTTGCATTAAAATGCACCAGTTGCATTAAATAGAAGAGTCATCTGTGATGTGGTCCATTTGATCGTTGGATCTGGCTCATTTTTGTTTTGATGCTTAAAATAATATGAGAAAAGGGATAGAGGGTTTGGATGTATAGATGCATCACGGTGGGCCCGCCCACAGAACTGCCCATTCAGAGCTAGGGACGGGCGGGGTAGTACGTTGTACGGATGGTTCAAAGAGATCAAAGTTACATGGGCCACTGCGATTTTTTTTTACCATCCAACCTATTCATTAGGTCATGTAGACGTGGATGAAGTGAAAACACAAATATTAGCTTGATCTTAAGCTTCTCTAGCTCTCAAGAAGTTTCTAATGGTGGATGTTTAATCCTCACCTTATGGTCCAATTAATCATTGGACCTGCTTCTTTTATTGGATCACACCTTAAATTATCTGAAAAAGTTGATGGACGGTGTGGATCAAACACATAAATCATGGTGGGCCATAAAGAAGTCTCACAGGTTAAAGGTTGATTTTGTATTGCGCAAACAATTGAAAAGAAAATTTTCCTATTAGTAACTTGAGAAAGGGTACTTTTGGAAGCAAAAAATTTTTGTTTAATGAAAAATCACGGAGCGCATTCTGCGTTCACCATTAAGCGAGACTCCTATCACTGAAAGAATTCAGTGAAAAACCACTTAGCGCTTTCTGTCTTCCGCGTTAATAATACATTAACAAACACCACTAAACACGGAAAAATTTTCCCATTCCGTGTTAAGTGCAAAAATTCAGCGTTAAACACGGCCTTAGTCAATCCAGTCACTTGACTAGACTGTGCATTTGATCCAACACAATTCATGGGCTAGCATTCAAATATTACACTAAACTGACAATTGTAACTATCTAATCATTAGCCTTAATATGGATGGTCCAGATCATTTACACAAAATAGGTTCAATCAACAATTTGATCAATCTATTTGTTAGATTCCATAGATTGCTTATGTTTTTTAAGAGTCACGTTTGTCAGGCAATCTTAACCATCCAATCCATGCTTGACAAAACAATGGCTACAAATAAGGACAGATCAGAGATGGATTGGATCACGCAATCAGTGTGTTTTTACATGGTAGCCTATAAAATGTGCTGGAATTAGTAGACAGTTCAGGTCAATTGATTTGGACTAAGTGACAGATGCAATTAGGAGCACTATAACTTACAGTACCAAAAGAGGACTGGAACATCTCTCTAACTATTGCTGATAAAAATAAGGTTAGATGTTGGAGTGAGTTAAGATCCATGACTCAATTGATACCTCATCATCTTTTTCAAACCTAAACCACTTTTGCCTTTTCCATCCCCCGGGTAAAAGGCTTAAAGAACTCATGTTCTCTTGTTGCTTATGGTACGATAGCACAGGAGGATTACACATACAGTTCTCTCCTGACCTATGCATGGCAGCCTTTCTGCAGCTGTTGTATTAAAAGCTTTAGGTCTATGATGTTGACTGACAACATGAGAACATTGATGCAGGTGCTGGTTTACCATGATCTGTTGGGCATGTTGCAACATCCTCATCATGCAAAGGTGCCTGGATTACTTCTTCTTCTTCTTCTTCTTTTTGTGTGTGTGTGTGTGTGTAGTTTTCTCCTGATTTTATCTAAGAAATTCTCCTCAAGTGAATGCCACCTTTTTGCAGGTCACCCCAAAATTCTGTAAGCAGTATGGCCATGTGGGTGATGTGATTAATAAGGCTCTTTTAGAGTACAAAGAAGAGGTGGAGAGCATGTCGTTTCCTAGTGCTGCTCACACACCATACAGAATCAGTGCAGCTGATGTTGATGGATTCCTGAATGAGCTACAAAAGATGGGGCTGAGTGAAGCAGCTTCGGCAGCAGCAGAAGCGGCCGAGAAGGTTCAGTCAGCTAGGAAGCCAGAGTAGATGCTCAATCCAATTGAATGTTGGTTTTTTCCATATTAGTCTGTTTTAATTAATTTATTGAAAAGATGAATTCCAATCTTTGTGCTCGTCTGGTAATCGAGCAGCACAAATTTTGTAAAACAGTTTTTCGGCTTATATAACTAGAGATAGCTAGGAATTAGGATGAAAACTGAAGAGTAGTATTTTAGGAGCTCACCATTGTCAAACTGCCAGAATAATGGCCAGAAAATCATAGCTGACCATTCTCAAACTGTCAGAATAATGGCGAGAAAATCATAGCTGACAATTCTCAAACTGCCAGAATAATGGCAAGAAATTCATTCTCATGTAATTTAAGAAAGAAGTTGCTCTGTAGTGTGAAAATTTGGAGTCCGGATCCTGTTGATTGGGATGGCGAATCATGATAATTGGCACTGGTGATGTTCTTAAGGATCGCTATATTTTAGAAAATTTGAGATTGTGGGTCATTTGAGGTCTGCCCATGCATGGTTTCAAGGCAGCTCCTGCACATGACAGACATGTGCTAGCGAGGCACATTGACACGAGATCCAGTCCATTCATCAAAGACTAATCACTATATAGATGCTCTTCTCCAAGAATCAGATTGGTCCACTCGTTAGGTTGGCCAAAGATCATGAAACAAATAAAGGACTGGAAAACAAATCAATTCACCCATCAAACTGTTTCTAAGATTATTGCCCACCTGCAGAATGGACTGGATATACTTTTGTGTTGAGAATATCTACACAAAATTTGGATATTGCACCCATCAGCCATGCTGGTGCATGTGGTGGTGTGTAGATGGTATTCCTGGTACATGCATGTGGGCTTAGCAAAGCTCCTGTGACTGTCAATAGGTCATAACCTGAAATTGCTCTGAAACTGATAATATTAACTGTTTAATTGATGCCCCCATCAAATAAGATTGTTAAAATGATACACTACAAGAAATATCAGAATCAGCGGCGGATTCTCACTGGTGGCCCCAACGAAACGCCCGTGTAGATACAAAATGTGCGGCGTTTTTACGTAGCCGCACGTGTACGGATAAGCCACCGCCGCTGGAATTAAAACAAAATAATAATAATAAAAAAGGTCTTTTGCCTCCCGAATTCCATCCCCAAATCGCACCTGCCTTCTCTCTCCAAAACCCATTTTCCCCTCCTCTCCCAAATCACCCCATCTCCGAATCACGCGTGCCAATATTTCTCTCCCAAAAACCCTTCTTCCCTCTTTTCTCCCAAATTGCCCCATCCCCAAATCGCGCGACCCATCCCCAAAACTCGAAAGTCTCTCTCTCTCTAACGTCTCTCCACTCCGGCCTCTCTTGAAAGAAGAGAAAATCGAAGGTACTCTCTCTCTCTCTCTCTCTCTCTCTCTCTCTCTCACTTCCGCTTTCGATTATCAAGCAACGGCAGCCATATCCGTGGTTGTCCATGGCCGCTGACATTTGCTGGTTAGTTGTTTGAAGAAATGCTTCAACCAATAACGTGTACCACTGTTGTACATTTAATCTCTCTGTTTCTTTCATACTTTTTGGGCCCATCCATGAGTGGACTAACCTGATATATGGGAGGGGAACAATCAACATAGATTCACCTCATTAGGAAGGGCTTTTGCAAACTCATCATCTCTTTCCTTGAGGTGGGAATTGAGTGGTTGTAAGAAGCTGGCATATTTGAAAGAGAGTGACAGTTCAGAAAGGTCTGAGTCCTCTTGGAAGTGGTTTTTGGTTTTGCAAAATGCAACAGGACTGGTAACAATAAATTAATCCTTTTGATGTCCATCTTTAATCATTTAATTTTTGATATGATTTTTCTTTGTTTTAATGAATGTAGTAGTTGGCTTCATTTGTAGTATTGTTACAAAGGTTTAGCCTCACGAGGATATTTACTATGTTCAGGAACTTATAGTGGTGTTGTTGGCTTATTCTCAAATTGTTTCACCTGGACCTGTGTAAAGCATTTCTCTAACCTGTAGGGAAAAACACTTGCTATTTCTCAACTACGGTTTGAAATTGATTTTTGGTGTAGCTGATTGGAAATTCAAAAGATTTTATTTTTGATTTTATTTTATTTTATTTTATTTTAAAGTTTGAGTACTGTTTCTGTGATGGGTTTGGCTGAATTCGTATGTTGTTGGATTTTAAGTAACAAAGTCTGATTTTATTTTTATTTTTTAAAAAATAAAAATTCCTGCATCATTTGATTTCCAACCTCCCCAGGGAGTAGATTGATCAGATTGAACGGGCTGCTTCTTTTACACTTTCGTTCTATTCCAAGAATTAAATCCAGGAAACTCCTCTGCTATTGGTCTTTTAGATTCACTTGCCTGTGTTTTCTTTTTATTACTATTCCAGCCACCCCATGCATTAGACTGATCTGACTGTGTCTGGTGCTTTTTCGCATCTCTCATACTATTACTGTCCCAGCCACCGTGAGCATTAGGCTGATCTGCTTGCGTTTGGTGCATCTTTTCTGCATCTCCCACACTATTACCGCCCCAGCCACCCCAGACATTAGACTGATCTGATTGTGTATGGTGCTTCTTTTTCGCATCTCCGATAATATTCCAAGAACTAGTTCCGGGCAACTCTGATGATTGGATATGTTGAGTTGCCTGTGTTTCCATTTTATTAGTATCCCAACTAGACCAAACACTTGTTGTGGATGGTGTTATATCATTTTTGCTTGAATTGGGATGTTTATCAACATCACAGCCACCACAACCATTTGATTTCACTTCTGCAGCTGCAGCTTGTCCCCAGCATGACATGTTAGCTTTCCCATTCTCAAGTTCCGTATCCTCCAAGTTGCGCTGAATCTTAGCAGAGTCATCAAACTTTGGCTTCTCAAATGTTGAGTTGAGCTCCAATGAAGGACAAAACTCCATGTTTCCATTTTCCTCGTAAAGATCATCAACATTTGCACTTAGACATTCATTGCTTACTTCTTTTTCACTAGAAATACTGTACACCTTTATTTAGACAAGACTTCAAAAATCAGACTGGTTCAACACTTAGGTGGCCACCCTGGAAAATTATCCCTAAAAACCTCTCAATTCATGCCACATGGCCCACTTAAAGTTTTGGAATGGGTAATTCTTAAGTTTTGATAATGAGGCTTATTAAACGAATGCTAAAGCCGATTGATCTTAAATTAAAATTACCTGTTTAATTCGAGATGGTAGCAATCGCTGACTGAGACAAGCCTCGTGGTGCTTAATTACCTTGGTGAAATGAATGTGTTTGGTTCCTTTTGGAAGAATGACGTGACGTGAAAAATGAGCTCTCGAACTTGAAGGTAAGGTTGCACAGGGATACACAGAAAGCTAGTCACTGTAGAATGCTGATATGATCAAATCGGCCTACCCTGCCCATGGTGGCACACTGCATTTTCGAGCATCTAGATTGTGTACCTTGCACATAAAACATACATATGATGATCTGAACCTTGCATCACATGGGATCGTCCATAGTACTAGCCACTGACCAAATTTACCTTTGATAGGATTATCTTAACCATCTAAAAAATGGGCCTTTTTGATTGACGAGCTGTTAGTGATTTTGGTCTCTTAGTTTAGATTTATATGCCACCAATTAAAGGGCTAGATTGGTTCAAACACGGAGTTTTTTGGGCCACAGCCCATTCACTATTGGGAATATGAAACGGATGGTTCAGATCTCATCCACGTGTGTGGCGGGTTCAGAATGAAAATGAGACACAGAAAAGGCCCAGCCTCTGGATGCACGGAATCACCCTCTAATTTCCATCCCTTTAAAGAGTACTTGGTTTCCAGCTATCGTTTGTGTCGTGCATGAAGATGGGACAATATTCTGTGTTGCTGCCAATTTGTGATTTGAAGGAGACATCCACTACGTGGGGTCCACTTTCATTTTAAAGTTGGATTTTAATTACATGTACATGAAAAGATAAAAGAAAGGTGATAAGAAGATAGAGCCGAGATATCATTCAAGGGGCAATGGATTCCTTCTAACAAAGGTGTCATGCGTTTGAGGGATGACATCACTTTGATAGTTTGATTGCTGGGTCTCTGGCATAATTAGTTACTTGCCTTTACACGTTGGGTGCATGGAACATGAATCCCTTTGGCTCTTCTTGGCTAACACTACACAATCAACGCCCATCACAAGAATTTATGAATGATTTCAGAAGATCGGATCTCCAACTTTAGGAGTACGTCCAAAAGGATATGCTCCAAACCTCACATCCAGTAAAGACCATGCAATATTCATTGATGAACGTTATTTGCTTTACATGCGCACATCATGCATCCATGTATCTGTCTCTTTCTCTCTCTTTCATAACATAACATAACATGCACATACAACCAAATAATATTTTATACTTTATATTAATTTGGTAATAGTATCCATTAATATTTATGCACATGCATACTTAGTATGTATATATTTTATATATGGAAATTGAAAGTTGGAAGTTTCTATGGGCCAAATGAAACCGGGTTACGTTGAAGTGGATATACGAAAACCAGCAGCAACCAATACCACCAATCTAACCAGTTATTCCATGCTTATGCTTGTGTCACTGTCCTCACCTTCTTACCTGAATATGGTCCCTCTCACTTTTTATTTGGTTTCTTTTGCATTTCACATTGAGTGCTTGTTTATAAATATCACATGTATCATCACTAAAATAACAAAACGACACTTCCTCACATATCCATATTTTTATGAAGTAACAGTGGTGGATGCCACTCCCAACAACTGTGTGACGATGCTCCCACATTATTATTATTATTTAAAAGTTTTTTTTTTTTTTTTTTAAATGCATAAATACTTGACTTATCCCCTGTTATGACTCCTCTCACTTCAGTTAAGGAGGTGCTTGTGATTGCCCTCGAGCATGGTATTTCCATATGGCCCATCTTCAAGAACTAACCGTATATGCAACCCACATGCCAATGTAGCATCTGTGTATCATCCATCATGCATATTCTAGATGACCCTTGTAGTGAACGATCCTCTACTTAATTTTTTTATTTTTTATTTTTAATGGATGATTCAATTTTTGGGTGGGTTACGTGCGTACCTAGATATGGATAGCTAGAAAATTATATCCAATGGTTGATATTAAATATGCATTTGTTGCTCAGCTGATGAGTGGGTTGGTCTGATTTTCATGATAGAAAGATATGCATTGAGAGGAAACCACCATATGAATGTCTGGATCTTAAGCATTTTCAACCTTAACACGTGTGTTGCATTCTTATTTGGTGATTGAAGAAGACATGGTATGTGTTACGAGTACTCTCCACTATCTAATATATGCATGTAGGTATCATTTTTGATCGATAAAGACATGGTGTGTGTAACTAGCACTCTCCACTATCTAATATATGCATGTGCGTATCATTTTTAAAGAGGCAGACGGGTTTCTTTAAGAAGCGGAGCATTTTCATAATGGTGGGACACTCACCTCATATCCCATGCATATATTAACTGTTTGAATTAGATATTCCATGGGATTGATACTTACACATGTTTTGACTTTGTGTAATATAATTTTTTGGGCTACATAATGCTGATTGACTATGAATATCCTTATCATGTTCTTATTTCGATTTGTATGACTGATCAAGACCATTGATATTATGACCCTAATGTGGTTAACTAGTGTGCTAGAAATCTCCTGAATTGCAATAATAGAGCATCATCATCATTGTCATCATTTAAACCTTATCATGAATCATGTTCAGCCATTCCACTCCATGAAAGGTCATAACATTAGTTAGAAGTAGTGTTCACAATATTGGTGTCGCACATTAATTAATGTATCGCACCCTTGAGATACAAATACATATCGGTTATCGCATGGGATATACCATTTGTATCGCATAATTTATAGCATTTTTTGAGAAACATGGGGAAACATTGAGAAAATGGTTGAATTTTTCAATGAAACTTCAGGGATTATTAAAAAAGACCTTTTTTTTTTTTTTTACACACACATGCCACACGCACACACACCCCACACACGCACACCGTGGGATTTCACCACCATGAGTACTCGAACCCTTGACCCGGTGTTGAAACTCCAAGGAGTCTACCTCCTGGGTAAGAGTAAGGACAAAAAAAAAAGACCTTAATACATACTTTTAAATCATAAAATCTTAAAAAAGAAGTGCACATAATAGGTTTCCTTTGTATAGGGTCTAAGCTATGCGTTGTCCTATTGAACTAAAAATACTATATTTAGTATCCACCCCATCCATTTGTTTTTCCATATCATTTTAGGACATTATCTAAAAATTAAAGCAGATCCAATAATTAGGTAGACTATGCCATAGGTCACAATGGTGATTAACCATTAGTGGGCCACAAAAGTTTTGGATCAAGCTGATAATTATTTTTTCTCTTCATTTATGTGAAGTTAACAGCGGATTGGATGCCTAATAAAATATAGGAAAAATTAAGGTGCACCCTAAGAAGTTTTTAATGGTACCGTGTTTAACTAATACTGTTTCCTTGAGTATAGTCCACCTGATAATTGGATCTTTTTAATTATTAAGATCATGTTATAAAATGATTCAAAAAAACAGATGGATGGAGTGGACACAGAATACACACGTCAAGTTGGGCCCTATAGTATGGTTATATGGTCGTGGGTGAGGTCGGGGGTCTCACCTAATCCACTCTTATAAAACTGAGTAAACTTATTGGGTCCACTATAAATGTACATGGTTTATCTATCCTGTCCATCTATTTTTTCAGCTTATTTTAAGGGTTGAGCACAAATATGAAACATATTCAAAGGTCAAGTGGACCATACGTAGGAAACAATAGAAATAATGATTTGCACTTTTGAAACTTCCCTTAGGGCCTACAGTGATGTTTATTTTTCATCCAACCTCTTCGTAAGATCACAAAGATATAGATAAAGGAAAAGAACAAATATCAGCTTGATTCAAAACTTATTTGGCTCCCAAGAATTTTTTAATAGTAGATGTTCAATTCGCACCAGCCCAGTTGAGCTTTGGATATGCTTCATTTTTTGGGTTAAAAATCATAAAATTATATGGTAAAATGAATGGATGCGGGGATAAATATATGAATTATGGTGAGCCCATAGAATTTATGTAGTACACTACTCACGATGCCCGCTTCCTACCACACTAAGAAGACGTCAGTGATGGAAACGGATTGGCTACTCCCCCAACGCGAGCCCTGGGGCTGGTAGTCGGTGCTCTGTGGGCCTCACCATAATATATGTGTTTCATCCATTCCGTTCATCCATTTTTACAAATCATTTTATGGCTTGGTACCAAAAATGAGAGGTATATAAATCTCAGGTGGACCGATACCACATGAAAACAATAGTGGTTGGATATCTATCATTAAAATCCTCCTAAGGCCCACTGTACCATTTATTTGAAACCTAATATGTTGATTCAATCATATAGGGCCAGATGAAGGGAAAAAACAATAATCATCTTGATCCGAAACTTTTATGGCTATAAAATGTTTTTATAATGGTCGATGCTCATTCAATACTGTTTCATGTAATGTGGTCCGCTTAAGATCAGGATATACCTCATTTTTGGTTTCATACCGTAAAATGATCCTTAAAAATAGATGGACAACATGGATGAAACACATACATCATGGTGGGTCCCATGGAGCATCGACCACTAGCCATTAGCTGGTGTTATGGGGAGCAGCCAATCCGCATCCCACAGTAACGCTGCTCCTACAACTCGAGTGATACCAACGGTTCAAAGTTACATGCCCCACAATAATGTATTTATTATCTCTACACCGTTCATATATTTGGAAAGATCATTTTAGATCATGAGCCCAAAAGTGAGCCATATTCAAAGCTCAACTGGACCACACCACAAATAACAGTGGGGGTGATTCTTACCGTTAAAATATTTGTAGAGCCCACTATAATGATTATTTTCCATCCAATATGTTCATCAGGTCTCATAAATCTGGATGAAGAGGAAAAACAAATATCATATAAACTCCTGTAACCCCAAAATGGTTTCAATGGTAAACGTTTAATCTCCCACTCCGACTTTCAATGTGGTTCACTTGGTCTTTTTATCTGTCTTATTTTTTGGCTCAAGCCTTACGACGAGCTTGCCAAATGGACGAACGGTTTGGATATAACACATACCTTATGATGGACCCATGGAACTCGGTGACGTCAACACACCAGTCAACCCGGTGGTGTGCGGTACACCTGCAAACTTGATTTCCGAAAAAAACGTGTCGGACGCCAATTGTTTTTCGAGCAGAGAGGGTTCCGGCCTATCTGGAACCTAAAATCTTTCCAAAATCTCCCAAATCTCCGGATTTCAGCGAGGATTTCTCCGGATTTCAGCAAGGATTTCTCCGGATTTCGCCTAAATACTTGGATTTCTCCGTATTTCGATGGATTTCTCTTCCAAATCGGAGATTTTGTTTGTACTAACCCACGGACGACGCTTTGATTCGAATGGCGCACCAAAGGGAAGCTTCCGATCATAAAAATCTCTTGTACAGGTATCGAAATCCACCTGTTGAAAGTTTCTCCATATATTTTTTTAATTTTTCCAATTTTTTTTTGGATAATGACACAGTCCCGGACGATATTTGGTGTTTTTCTTTTTACTTGGTATGTTTCGACGATAAATCGTGCGATATCGACGATAATATCGGCCGATATCTGGATTTTGGGATTTTCGGTATCTTCCCGGAGTTATCGGAGGGGTTTCGTCTCGCTGGGGCATGCTATTGGCCGATAGTATCGATATTTCGAAGAACATAATTCATCATGTCTTTTATTACTGACTTTGCAACTCCTTTTTTGGGCCTGCCCCTTACTCTTTCAAACCCTTCAAATTGAAACAAGATAGAGCAATTGGACAAATTTTCAGCTAAACGTCTGACTGTTGCTTCTTCTTCTTTTCCCGAAAGGTTCATTAGAGACTATCAATTGAAGGGTTAGGATTTTTTCCATATGCAAGTTTTAATGACTGGGGCATCCATTGGTTGGATTAGAGAACTATTGGACTGGTAACTGCCTCATTCAGTGGATTGTCTCTGCCTTTTGGTGCATTTACTTTCTATTATTTCTTTGGTGCCCATTTCATTTTTTACTAGTTCTGCTAATGTCATCACAGCAACAATATCCCTACGCTTTCTGATTTTTGCGCAGAGTGACTTATTGTTGATTTAAACCATTCATTCATTCATATAACTAGGAGTAAGCCTTGATACAAAAACCAAGTCAATTGGGTGATCCTAAGCTTGCGATCAATAGTGTGAAAATGAACAGTCATGATTGTACAGAGAAACAAAATATCACTATAAGAAAAATGGCTATTAGGGGCGTTTTTAGCATCTCCCATACTATTACTGTCCCAGCCACCGTGCGCATTAGGCTGATCTGCTTGCGTTTGGTGCATCTTTTCCGCATCTCTCACACTATTACCGCCCCAGCCACCCCAGGTATTAGACTGATCTGATTGTGTATGGTGCTTCTTTTTCGCATCTCCGATACTATTCCAAGAACTAGTTCCAGGCAACTCTGATGATTGGATAGGTTGAGTTGCCTGTGTTTCCATTTTATTAGTATCCCAACTAGACCAAACACTTGTTTTGGATGGTGTTATATCATTTTTGCTTGAATTGGGATGTTTATCAACATCCCAGCCACCCCAACCATTTGATTTCACTTCTGCAGCTGCAGCTTGTCCCCAGCATGACATGTTAGCTTTCCCATTCTCAAGTTCCGTATCCTCCAAGTTGTGCTGAATCTCAGCAGAGTCATCAAACGTTGGCTTCTCAAATGCTGAGTTGAGCTCCGGTGAAGGACAAAACTCCATGTTTCCATTTTCCTCGTAAAGATCATCAACATCTGCACCTAGACATTCATTGCTTACTTCTTTTTCACTAGAAATAGTGCTTACCAAATGGAGGAAATCATAAACATCTGTTACAACATCTAGATTTGATGCCACCTCTTTCTTGCTCCACATAATCTGGAAGGTGTTACTGTGCCAACGGCGACATGTTTACCCCAAGAACATGATGCAACTATACTGGATAGTGAATCCGTGTGACACCTTTCAGCTGCTCTCTCAAAACATTTAATTGGCCTAAATAATGTGGCTGCTGTAAATGGGACTTGAACATTCAAAGAGTGAAACAGGGCCTTGTAGCCAGCAGTATTGAAACCAATAAGATTTCCACAGCATGTCATGCTATTTGCCACAAGCATCGGATGTTTTTTTAGCACGCCTTTTGCAACCATTTTTTATAGTTGTTGACAGTCGCTGAACTGACTGACCAAAAGCACATGAAATTCCGAGCAGTTTTTGAATTTGTTGAACACCATATGGTGTAGATCTCCTCGTGTCAATTAAGTGCATCACAGGTAGGCATGAATCCATGGCTACCCTTCAAGCATCACCGCTTTTTTTGGCTGCATCTTTCTCAATGACCACCTCAACAGTACCTCACCCTTCCGCAACTTCCTACCATTTCTCACCCAAGTTGTCGAATCTGAACCAATCCAAATAATGTTGGCCATATGCACTCGAGGGTCACCATTTACCAGAGTCCCCAACAAAATTGGGCAGATAGCTTCAGCCATGATCTGCAAAGTTTTCTCAATCGTATCACCCTGCTCACCCTGCGGACCACTATTTCCATCTTTATAGAAGAACTGCAGGCATGGCAGCTGAGACCACTTCTCATCACATTGTTGTTGAAGTGTGCAACATTTGCAGGAAGACAAATAAATCTTCTTAAAAAAAGGTGAAAGAGCGTGCTTCTTTCTCCCAGAGCAACCTTATTGATAGCTGAATCATTTTTAGAATCTATCAAATTACCCAAAGCAGATAACTTTAGAATACGAGTCACGATAGGCAGTTTTACAGTTTTCAGGTAGCTTTCCACTTGCAACTCTACAAGTAGGGCTGAACGTCGGGCGGGTTGTTGCTCAACCCTAACCCAACCCAAGGTTCCTATAACTCAACCTTAACCCAACCCAACCCAATCTCGGGTTGAGAATTCTCAACCCAAGCCCAACCCAAGTGGGCTCGGTTGGGTTGACCGGGTTGGTCGGGTATATATACGTGCTAATATTTTCGTTATTACATTAGTTTATTATATTTCAATATAGAACTTATTTTTTGTATCTATAATTTTATTAATTATATATGTGATTATTCATTATTCATTATAAAGAACTTCATTTTTTCTTTAAAAAACAAGCTAAAATATAGGACAACTACTCCTTTAAAAGTCATGTAGCATAGTATGACGTCTATTTGGGAGAGAGAAATCTGGCATATCTTGTTAGCTTGAGTCCTTCGAAATGACATGGACAAATGAGACTCGACATCACTAGTGGGCTTTCGACACAAACGATCCACACTCAATTATAATTTATAAGTAACTTATATATTGATCGGGTTCGAGTTGGGTCGGGCAACCCGAGACCTCAACCCGAGCCCAACCCAAGTTTTATCGGGTTGGTGTTTGTATGGCCCAAGCTTAAAATCCGATCCGAAATATCCTGCCCGAGCCCAACCCAATGTCGGGTCGGTCATGGGTCGGTCGGGTTGAACCCGCCCAACTTCCAGCCCTATCTACAAGTTCATTGTAATTTGATCTCAAGTGAAGCAGCAAAGGTGATATGTCCTGAATCTTCTTCTTTATATCTTCAGTAACAGCCTTGGGAATGTCAAAATCATTCAAGCCAACACTATATCCTTCTAAAAAGAGAATCTCCATCAGCAATGGCTGTAACATATTAAAGAACTTAACTGCCTTTTCTGTTCCCTTCTTGTCAAGAACAGAAGTAACAATCTCTGTGAATGATGACTGCAGTAAATCTCTATTGAAATCAATCCTCACCATTTCACTTTTACTGATCAAATGCCTCTCCCCAAAGTAGTCAAAAAATGCAGGTAAAGCACTCTGTACTATTTGCAAAATAGTACACAGAGGACCTGTACGGTGAGCCTTAACCAAAGCAGGTTCTGGTAAAACTGGTGAAACACACAGCCAATTGTTGCGCAGTCGCTTTGTTCAAGAAAAAAGTCCTAAACATGAGTTTAAGTGACAATAAAGAATCATGCACCAGTTGTAAATTCAGACTACCACTATGAGAACTACAGATTTGCTTTTCAACACTAAACAGCTCCAAAACTTCTGCCTTTGCTGCTAGAGACTGTGGATAAAATATATGAACACAATCCCCATCAAAATCCGCACCTTGGGGAGCACAAATTGTACATGTGGTCACTTAGTCATCATATTTGTAGTGTAAGAGTTCCTATCATACCTTTCAGTAAATTTGCATATAAGTCTTAGCCTCCATTTGGTCATCACATCAATCTTTATGAATATAATTTTTTCTCAAACCAAATGGAGCTTAAGCCCTTTTTTAACTTTGCCAATGCAACTTCTTGCATTGCCGGTCCCAAGCCCGGGTAAAGGAGGAGGGAAAAAGGCATCAAGGTGAGTTGTGTCATTTTCTTCCATTTTATTTTACAGACAACGTTAATCTTCAGGTCACTCGGCTAATTTTCAAGTCACTTGACTAATTTTCAGGTCACTTGATATAGTCGGCATGGCTCACGCTCTGTTTGGTTGTAAGTGATATTGATCTATGTACTTTCATATGTACTTTCCCTATTTCAAATGTTATGGTCAATAAGAATAGAGAAGCATGAATGTTGGAACATGGATTTCTTGATTGCAACCTATGTTTGCTATCATGCAAGGCCTATGCATGGACAGGACTGGGCATGAATATGGATTAAGAAATGATGTATTTTAATAAGGGAGTTTGATGTATTTTAAGAAGGGAGTTGATATCGTCCACAACCACCATTTTTCCATTGTGAGAATTGAAATATTATGCTTTTGTACTATTTCAATTCCCAAATGGAAAAATTGACTGTATGCTAGTGACAAAGGTGGGTGTAAATTGTGGCTGCTCCCTTTTTGAAATTATTGCTTGGTAGCTTCATCTGTCAAACATACTTCCTCAACATGGGTTTTATAAGATAGTTCCAGAATATACTTGTACTATACTGCATTCGGTTCCACGAGAAAGAGGCGTTCAACTATCGGGCCTATCTTTCGTTCAGTTTTGATATGTTAAAAATTGAATCAGCAAACTGAAGAATGCAACCGGTGCAGTAAACAGCAATTAATTTGAATGGAAAAAAAATATATCTGTTTTGTATACAAGAATCCAGGTTGCATACACTAAAATGATTATAAAAAAATAAAATCTTTTCATGCACTAGATGATAACTAAACCAACCAATATTCTACAGTCCTGTATCCAGCCTGTGTACAATGATACTGCAGTTCTCAGTTTAGTTCGTGTTGTCTTTTGTTGTGCAACTGTTGATCTCTAATTTGCTTCCAACAGAAATTGCCTATTGCGAAGGAAAGCAATCTTCTGATTGCCCAATGTGAATGCAGGTATCTTGGCACTTAAGTTTAAGTATTTTTGGGTATGCTTATGTCTTTTGTGATAGTATTCAATTAAGTTAAAGTTTAATACATTCATAAAATGTTTCTTCATGGCAGCCTTACGTTGACTTGGCAAATAGCTATGGCACTGGGAAAATTAGAATTAGAGAGTTGTCTTGAGACAAAACATGGAGAAGTTCAAAACTGTGAGTTCTCTATCTTGAATTATTTTTCCTTACTTTTGGATGTTTCTGTATTTCATTTTAGGACGTCATTTAAAAAATAAGGCATTTTCAAATCTCAAATGGGCCACACCACAAGAAGCAGTGGTGATTGAACAACCACCATCAAAACTTCTTGTGGGCCACAGAAGTTTCGGATCAGTCTGATATTAGTGTTAAAGCCCAGACAGTGATTATGAGATCCACTTCCCTTTCAATTCAAATAGTTCTACATTTATAACCTATTGTGTTTTTTGTGCATCTTGAATATCCATGTAACAAGCAGACTCCACTTCTAAAGACACTGAGGTGCCAGCCATTTCCCTTTCAATTCGAATAGTGCTATATTTATAACATATTGTTTTTTGTGCATCTTCAATATCCATGTAACAAGCAGACTCCACTTCTAAAGACATTGAGGTGCCAACCATGCAAACATACATAATCAATGTTTTAAAACCAGACTGGACCTTGGCCCTTTCTCCTGACTGGTCAAACCCATTCTGATCCATTTCAACTAAAAAATATTCTTATCTGTAATCATTAAAAAATAGAAAGAACTAAAAAATAATATGTCATTGGCGTAGTGGTTCAGCCGTTTGATTTTCAAGTGGAGGTAGGGAATTGAACTTTGACTGATGCTTTTAAAAAAAAAAAAAAAAATACAAAAGCAGTAAAAAAACAGTCATCCACTTAACTGACTGGATTACTTGACCCGAAACATTTGGTGGCTGTTCTGGTCCAATGGCTCAGTCCACCTGGGTTAAAAACATGTGCATACTTGTGGCTATAAGAGAAAATAAATTCTCTCTCTTTTTTTTTTCCCCCTTTTTTGTTGCACTACCAATTATATTGGTGATAACATTATGTTTAGGATATGTTTGTACGCAGCCGGCTCTGCTTGAATCAGATCGGAAGAACCCATCCTTTTGAGCGGAAGACGGTGCAAAAATAATTGGAAAAGGCGCCCATCTTAATGTGTTTCTGTTTCCACATGAAACTTTATGGATAAACCAAATGCCTGATCTTTTAGATTGAAATCTCTTTGGATAAAAGAATCCAAAGGAGTCAGGATTCACCACCATCCCAAACAGGACCCAAGTTCACAATTAGTTGCAATGTTGCTCTTCGAAAAAAAAAATCGCTATTATTAACTTGTTCTGTGTTTGTAACATTGTCTTGTAAGAAATAAAGTGCACTAATGTAACCTTATACTTTTTAATAATACCTTATAACAAGGTACATTACCAATCAGATTTTCTGGCACATGCGCACCAAGGAATATTTTCAGCAAGCTTCTGATGGATGAAGAGAGTGACTCTTTTTTCAGGCTCAATCACTACCCTCCATGTCCTGAACTTAAAGCATTGAGTTGCAACTTAACTGGTTTTGGAGAACACACTGACCCTCAGATAATATCAGTTCTGAGATCAAACAATACATCAGACCTTCAAATCTCTCTCAGTGATGGGAGCTGGGTTTCAGTCCCACCTGACCACAACTCCTTTGTCATTGTTGGTTTTTCCTTGCAGGTATAAATCTGCATAATGATGCTTCTTCTTTTTCTTCTTCTTTCTATTTAATTCCCAAGTTTCTCTGTTTTGAAGAATGGGCTTAATATGGTGCATTCTTGCAGGTATGGGCAAACAAAGCCAGTTTATGCATATCGTTTGATGGCACATGGAACTATGGAAGAAAAAATATATACGGCAGGTACAGACAAAACATGACTACTAATAAATGATGTGTACGAGGCTTTACTTACCATCAAATTTTGAATCTCCAGATCCCATTCACATGTATTTACTGTATGGTTTATATGTGTATTTGGATGGTATCCTCATTGTTGCATGTTTGATGTTTGCTCTGGTAGTTGGAATGCTGAAGTTTAAAGAATTAGTAGAGGCTTCTATTGTGGTTCTCAGATGTCGAAGAGCATCAAAGCATGCCTGCCCACTTTCAGTCCCCAACTGATGTACGGTTTTGCCTGTTTGGCTATATCAGGCTATGTGGCTGCATGGAAAGTTGTATTGCTATAAATATTTGTAGCATGGAAAATGGACATTCTTGTGCATTTGTAGTCTGAAAACGTTAAATAGACTGTTAACTGTTTTATTGGTATTGTGCAGTTGCTACTGGACTATTTGTTGAGGAGACATTGTCTGGTGCACCAGTCCATACAGATAAGGAGCCTCCTTATTGTTGAAACAAAGCTAATTAAACACCTGGGTTGGAGTTGAGTAAATATAGACAACACAGACATAATTACACCGACCTAACTTCTACGAAAGACATTATTTCCTGTCCTGCAAAATTGTTCATTTCAAAGGATTTTGTGTGTGTATGTGAAGATTTCATTGTAATCAAGATAAACAACCAAATAAAAAGATTTCATTCTTTTGTTGTAGAATTTATGATTTCATAGCTTGTTTATGGAAGCATTTTGATTTTGTTTATTTACTTATAATAGGCACTCAGACATTGGTGAAGCCGAATTTTCTAGATTCCATTCTGGTACCAAACATGGCGATATTGTTGCTGTCACTGGAATTCCAGGTTGGTTGGTTTTCATTTATGTTCTTCAATTCTAGCTAGCAAAACTTTTCCTGTATCTTATCCTTTGGGTATTGGCTGTACTTGCATGTCAAAATATTGATTTCTTCCTTTGTAAACAGTGACACTTGAGCTTTGTAGGTGAAAGTGGATCATCATACAATTCTGATCATTCCTCTAATACATGTGGTGCTCCATGCTTGTCACAATGTCCAACCTATAGGCCAGATTTTGTTAACCTTGCATATGCTTTAAGTCGGAGTAAGCTACAGTTGCAACTTAAACTATCAGTTGGTATCCAGATCAGTGGATGCATGTATCCATCCCGATTTAATTGGGTATGAATCCAGATTTCTGGACCAATTAATTATTGGGTCAGGTTTGGGTCCACATGCAATTCTGTCTAGAATCTATGGTGTTTTTTTTTTTTTAAAAATAAAATTATTTTCATTCATTATTTAAAAGCCATAAAAAGGCATTTTCTACTATGCACCTGACCATGATTCTTAGACCTGAACCCCATTCTGAATTCTAATTCATGCTTGAAATAGACCTGATAAGACCTGATGGAGTTACTAAAATCAGATCAGATTTGGATTGTGTACCTCATGTGTGTTACCATCCGGATATGGGAACACCAGTGACTGACCTGAACCTGACAGTGACAGCCCTAGCTGCCACTGGCCTGAACCTGACAGATATGGGCTACAAGTTGTCACTGCTCCTCATCAAACGACTTCCGCCAAAGGTTGCTACTCTCATTTGTTAGCAGTTACGGAGGCATAAACTGTGCATAGATTTTTTTATGTGGATTAGGGATGGATTGGTTTGTTGCATGGAAGGGAAAAAAAAGTTTGGATTTGAGATGGGTTTTCTGAAAAGAAAAAAGTTCTACACATTGTTACTTGCTTCAATGTTATCATTTCATGAATCTGTTCAGGTCATTAAAGACAGTCTTTGACTATGATTTGTTCTTCTTTAACAGATTGAGGGTTTCAAGATGAACCTCATATACTATGATCTGTATTAGGCCACTCGACTTGAGAAGTTTGTAACAAGCATGTCTTCCTTTCTTCTTTTTCTTCTTCTTCTTCTTCTTCTTCTTCTTTATTTTTTTTATTTTTTTGATTTTTAGTTTTTTTTTTTTTCCCTACCATTTTACTGTTGCCTGCCATTTCTTGTTAAGGTCAAACTGAAAATTGAATTTCTTTGTTGGTCCCTCCCTGTAATTCCTTTGCAGCTTACGGGCAGTTTTTGAAATCCAATGGTGAGCAACCTGTGGTACCATGGCAGATGTCCTCAGAGAGGCTGATGTGGTTAGTCCTTATGGTTTGAATTGTTATGTTTTTATCATCTTGATCATGATTTTCATAGCCCATGTCGTGGAACTTCTCGATCAGATAAAATTTTAAGTTTGCATTTAGGGATTATTTGATAAAACACAAAAAATAGTTATTGTATCTACATGTGTCTACATATATTTTGTTTGTGATGCATCTGGTAAAAAGAAAAAATCACCAAGCTTCATTGCACATCTAAATGTGTATCCTTATCCTAGAGGGAGTATTTTGTGTCTTTCAGATAAAAACAACTTTTGGTGAATTTTCTTTTGCAGATTAGCCTTCATCCAGTTTTGGATAAAACTACGTATCATCTGATTAACAAGGAACCATCTGATTAACAAGGAATGCCTTGTGATCATGAAGAAGGTCGGAACTAGGTTCTACCAGCCTACTCTTTTTGCTATTTTTGTATGAGTTTGTTTTTATGCATGATTTTTGCAAGAAAATACATATGATGGACTAAGATAAAAGTAATCCTCAATTACAGGAAGCTATCCTTGTGAATGCAAGTAGGGTCCTGTGATCGATGAAGCAGCCCTAGTGGAGCATCTGAAAGTGAATCCCATGTTTCGAGTTGGTCTTCATGTGTTTGAGGTAATCATATACCTTCCAATCTGCCAATTTGAATTCCAGGCAGTATAGTTACAAATTTACTTATCCATTCATGGGTTTTCAACAGGATGAACCTTTCATGAAGCCCGGACTAGCCGACCAGAAAAATGCCGTCATCGTACCCCACATTGCTTCCGCTTCTAAGGTGAAAAAAGAACAACATAAAATAAATTGGTGGATCATTGCGTAAGGATAAGAACTAGAAGAAGACAAAAACTTCCATATACATGTAGAAGAAACTAGTGTAGATGATGTGTGATTGATATAGGAAGAAAGTTTCCTGGCACCAGCCCTGAGACGGATTGCTTTTGCTCATTCGCACTGAAGCTAAAGCCCTGTGGGTTGGGGCTTGTGCATGACTTTTGAGGCTCAATAACTAATTGGTTATTGTTGGAGAAACCCAAAATTCCCCTTTTGAGGAATTGATCAGTGAGGGTTGCCATAGTGACTGAACAAATATAAATTGAATATCAATTGGAAAGGTAGGAATTAATAAATGGAAACGAACAGGAATCTTAGGAAAAAGTTAATTTAGAATACATCTCTTTCCCTTTAACTTTTATTCTTTTGCTACATAAAGGTCCAGTAGACTTCCTAGTCCAATCTTTTTTGTTTAATGCTGTTTCGCTGGGTATTTGGTTAGCGAAGTGGTTTGAGCCTAGGCTGGGTTAGATGGCACATTGGCTGGGCTTGGACAATCCTTGGTCCAACCAGCCATATTGTCAGATATAGCTATGCTTCTCAATTCTATGCATAATTATTTTCTTTTCCTCTTCCATTAGTGGACTCGCGAAGGAATGGCCACTCTTGCAGCTCTAAATGTATTGGTATGTTGAAAACATATGGCCTAATCGAGTTTGATTTATGAAAACTAATCTGATTCCAGCAATTGAAGCACCATTTCCTTGTTGATTTACTTATTGGGAAAAATCAAAGGGTACCCAATTTAGTCTGATCCAAATCATGTAGAACCGTTCTTGGATGAGAAGTCTCCAGCTCCAGCTGCATGCCCCAGCATCGTCAATGCAAAACAACTCAGTATATGTTTCGTCTTCTAGACTCTAACAATCTTGTTGGTCTTTGTTTTCTCTATTTTTTATTTTTTTTTAATTTTTTTTTATTTTATCAATGATCTGAAATTTCTGCCCATTATTGTGACCACACTCTGGGTTGTGTTATGTAATGTGATGGCCACTTTGATTCTTGTTATGTAAGATGGACATTGACTGTTATGACTTCCAGCATTCCTTTTGGTGTGGGTGTTGTTCTTGTTCTTTCTTCAATTGTATATAGTCTATTGACTGTTATGACTTGCAGGGATATTTCTTACAATCAAATCACTGGAGAGATTCCTTACAACATTGGTTTCTTGGCAACCGTTTGCAGCGCCTTTTACGTTTTTTAGCGATGGCGGCCTGTGTCCAACCGCCGGTAATTCTTATACCGGCGGTTTTTTGACTTTTAGGGGCGGTTTTGGCTGCCGGTAAATCCTTTTTATGTAGTGATAGGTAAATGGATTATCATCCAATGCCTTTGTTCATGCCGAGGTCAAACCATATGCGGCTGTGGATCCACCATATCAAGCTACCTTTATTTTCACATCTACAAGTCTTATTTGCATTGAGGAGCTAAGTCATTTGAAGAATTTTCCTTATATCAATAAGAAAGAAAGTGATGAACTTTTGTGATTCAGTTCATTGGGTTTTATCTTCTACAAGAGTCAAGAGGCATGCATTCCTAACTTCATTTAGCTGAACCTATAGTGTTTTCTCAAACCACTTTCAATTGTGACATTTATGCCTTAGACATCTTCCCTTCTCCCCAATATATTGTGATTTTTCTCCCTACTCTTGCTCAAAGAGATGCTCATTCCATCCTTCTCATCCACTTGACTTTGATCAAAGGTAACCAAGAGGGTCTTAGTTCAGCTAATGTGTTTCTTTAAGTTAACCAAGAGGGTCAACGGTGGGTTAATCATGCCCATTCATTCTGTGTCCAGCAGTGATGAACGCCAGTGGAATCTTAGATTGCACTCTTGGAGAGATGTTGGTCAGAACCAGTGGAACCTATGGATGCATAGGTGTGGGCTGGTGGGAAACACCGCACAAGATCTGAGTCGTTCATCAAGTTGGCCCACAATGTATGCACTGTGCACCAAATATCAAGCCCTCTATTCATTGGTGGGCCGCTTAAATCTGATGATTTAGAAAGTTGATAGAGACTACCCAATTTTGGAGATGGGTAGACCCACCGTGATATTTGTGAGAAATCCATCCGTTTTTTTATGGATCATTCCCAAAAATGAGGTAGATCCAAAACTCTCAAGATTGGAAACATTGAGGATTGGACGTCCACCATTGAAACATCTGTGTGGCCATATAAATTTTGGATCAAGCTAACATCAGTTCATCCCTGTAGGGGAATAACCTTGGCATATAAAGGTCACAGTTTATCCCAGAGAGGTTCCAATGGTAGGCATTTACCTACCCAATTTTTTCCTGTCGTGAGGCCTACTTGAATTTTGGATCTGCTTCATTTTTGTGCCATTGTCCTAATATCATCGGGAAAATGGATGGACAGGGTGGATTTCTCAAAAATATCATGGTGGGTCCCACCTAGCTTCCCTACCCAAGGGTGCAGGTAATCGGCGTCCATCTATGATGGATGGACAGTGCTTTTCCATGCTGTCTATTTATTTTTCCAGATCATTTTAAGGCATGAACCCAAAAAAGGAGGCAGATCTCAAAGGGACCATGATACAAGAAAACACTGGTGATTAACACTCATCATTATAAAACTTCGTACTGTCCACACTAATGTTTATTAGTTTTTTTTTTTAAAAAAACCTAGGTCACGCGGGCCTGGATTAAGGGAAAACACAAATATCAGCTTCAACCGAAACTTTTGTGGCCCCACAAGAAGTTTAATGAGCGTTCAATCACCACTTTTTCATCTTGTGTGGTTCACATGAGATTTGAATCTGCCTTATTTTTGGTTTCGTGCACTAAAATGATATGGAAAAATGGATGGACGGCGTGGATAAGGCATATACATCATGGTGGGGGCATACAGCACCGTCCAGTAGTTGTTGGCTGCTTACAGCGTCAGTAGGCAATCTGCGTCCGATACGATGGCACCGTATGATAAGGATGCCACTCACCTGTAACATAGGGTCGCTGGAATCCGCTGTAAAACCAATGGTCCGTCGGGCTCACCATCCATTCAGTCAGCTCGTTTTTGTATATCAGAGATATCCAAAAATCAAGTGGACCACAAGATTGAGGATTGCACAGTCACCGTTGAAAGCTTAAGTGGGGCACACAAGTCTTGGATCAGGCGTATATTTGTATTCTTCCCTTCATAAGGTTTCAACAGCGGTGGGTGTCTCCATCTCCACTGTTTGTTGTATGCCCCACTTGAGTTTTGAATCTCCGCCGTTTGGGCTCATGTTCTAAAATAAGCTGACAAAATCGATGAACGGAGCGGATATAACACAAACACCATGGTAAGCAACATAGAGCTTTGAGTTACAGGAAAATCACCTCCATATGATGCCTTAGGCCCCAATTTTCAAAAAATTATTGAGCCACCTTTTTATTGGACTAAAATGCCCGTACTTTATTATTTGCATTTCTTTCACTGGCACTCAAAAAAACTTCTAAATTCATCTGTATCAAAATATTTCTTCTTTTCATCCCTTTTCTTCGTTAAATCTCCATTGAATATCCATTGTACATTTGCCATCTGCCATCTTCTATACTACACGTGAAATTTTGAAGGTTTTTCTCTGAAAATCGTGTTTCACTTCATCGCACTCTTCTTCTTCTTCTTCTTCTTCTTCCACACGAATTTCACTAATACGGCGACTGTAGGAGGTAAAGATGTTTAAAATATTCCTTCTTTCCACCTAGAAATTCTTCAAGCTGGCCGAGAAGTTGGCAAAATTTTACAAATTTATCTATCAACTTCAAGAAGTTTTGTGGTTAATTTAATGAATTTCTCGATCAATTTCATGCACTTCGCGGTCAATTTTACTCAAATATGATCGACTTCGTGGTAAATTTCACTCACTTCGTAGTCAATTCCAATCACTTAGCGGTGAATTTCATTCACTTCGAGGTGAATTACATTCATTTCGCAGTGAATTTCACTCACTTCGTGGTCAATTTCAATCACTTCGCAGTCAAGTTCACTCATTTCGTGATGAATCTCAATTACTTTGCAGTGAATTTCATTCACTTCATGGTAAATTTCACTCACTTCGCGGTCAAGTTCAATCACTTCGCGGTGAATTTCACTCACTTAGCAGTAAAGTCTACTCACTTCGCGGTGAATTTCACTCACTTCGCGGTGAATTTCACTTACTTCGTGGTCAATTTCAATCATTTCGCGATCAAGTTCACTAACTTCACGGTGATAAGTGAGTGAAATTCATCGCGAAGTGAGTGAACTTGACGAAGAAGTGAGATAAACTAATCGTGAAGTAATTGGAATTCATCCCTGCAATTGATTGATTGAAAACTTGGAAATTTTGACCGATAAGTCGGTCATATTTGACCTTGTACATATGTGAATTTCCTAATACTCAGTCAATTCCACCTTATACATGTGAACATTAAACGAGTTATATCTTATGCGTCATTGTGTTTGTTTTTAGAAAATGACTTTAAGAATCATCTTATGCCCATATGGTGGAGAGTTACTATCCAAAAACAATCGATACACATACAAGGGTGGAAAGTAGAAAACTACTATTGTGGGCGTCGAGACTACATATGAGGAGCTTTTATCTAAGTGTATAGGATTATGAAGAGTACGCCGAAGGATTATGATATTAGGTTAAAAGCATTGTACCCTTGCTCAAACTAATCAATCCCTCTGACTGAAATTAAAGACGACGAAGATGTGAGAATGTTTTTAGTAGCGTAGTCGGAGCATTCAGATAAATACATTTCTTTAATCATCGAGACAATACAACATGTTAATGAGGCAATACTTGAAGACCCCGTGGCTTACAGTGGTGTCAAACATGACACCCCAACAATTGAGAGTTTGGGTGAGGAACATGACCTGAAATATGAATATATGGCCTCACCTTTACAGGTTCCTCCAAAAAACACTCCACTCATCGATCCAACTCAGACATTAAACTTCATGACTAGTCAAGTGAGCTGGGCTAGTGACCTTAAGCTCAGAAGTGAACATATGACATCACCTTCATGTGCCAGAGTATATCTACCTTCATCCAACGCCATATATGTACGGGGAAGTGACATTCCACTGCCCGATCAGGCTCGAACAACAGACTTTATTACTGGCCAAGTCATTGTGCCTTTTGAGGATGCTGCATTCAACAACACAGACCTGTCACTGTATTCATATCCACTAGATGACCCGATTGATATAGTCGTTGGTCAAAAATTAAGGACCAGATCAAGTGTTCGTATGTTTTGAGTCAATTTTCAATTCGTAACAACTTTCAATACAAGGTCTTGTACGTATGTTACAGTGAAATGACAAAATGGGCTTAAATATTTATAGTTTCGTATAAATTCTAAATTCAAATAAATATGGAAAAAAATCCTTACTTGTAGAGGAAAGATGCAGCCGTTGACATTGTACTGAAACCCATGTGATGTCATCGCGGTACTTTTGATCCCTTTGGCCATCGTCTAGAAGGCCAAACTACCCTAAGGATATCTATTAAAGTCTTCCAATGAGTCCACTAGGTCGATATACTCCATATTACACATAATTTTCGTGTCGTTTTCCCTAACAAACTACTCTACGCATAATATTAGGGCTACCTTCACAACATCTTTGTGTTTATCGCTATCAACTATTTTATTAAACACCTCTTGTACGTGTTTCTCTAGGATAAGATATTCTTTGAAGTATTTCTCCCTTATTGACTTCTTGGAATGATGAATTTTGGATATAGAGAGGTCGTCAGTCTTCAACCCTGTTATTAGGGTGAAGTCCATCTTCAAAAATTTCAAATGATTCCCCTGTATCTTGAATACAAGATTACCTCTGTATTTCTTTAAAAGTAGGTGAAACAAAGCTCCTATGAACCTAAATGATGGAATGTGTGGTAAAAAGAGAATGAGGGCTGCCTAAAAATATTTAATCTACTATCGTTCATCTCCAAATCACTCTTCACGGTATCAAACCACCATGTCAGTGAACATCTGCATGATAGGTTTGAGACTCCAACATTAAATCCCTTACGCAAGGACTTGTCATGTACAAGGATGAATTGGAAAATATATCAACAATAACGTTCAATATTTAATAAAGCATACTGTGAAAGTTGACTTATTGTGGTGAAAACTCATAAAGTATAGTGTCAGTTTTCCAAGTCGGCAGTCATTTTTGGTGAATTCCAAGTCAAAGTGCCCGACTTATAAGTGAATTTTAACAAGTTTGCGACCTGTTTAATTCAGTTCTTGGTCAATTTTTCAAATTATATGTTGCATATTAGTCCGAGAATATCGTGAAATTAACCGTGAACTGATTGAAATTAACTGCGAATTGAATAAAATTGACCACGAAGTGAGTGTAATTGACCGAGAAGTTATAAAAATTGACCAAGAAATGAGTGAATTTAACCGACAACTTCATGAAATTGACTGAGAACTTGTGAAAATCGACCGGACAATTTCACTCAATTCTCAGCCAATTTCACTCATTTCTCAGTTAATTTCATGAAGTTATCGGTCAATTTTCGCGAGTTCTCGGTCAAAATGATGTCAATGTCAAGTAGTTATCGATCAATTTAACTTGCAAACTACAGGGATGAATTGGAAACTATATTGACAATAACATTCAATATTTAATGAAGAATAGTGTGAAAGTTAATTTGTCGTGGTGAGAAATCATATAGTATCAGTCTCCCGAATCGTCAGTCATTTTGACGAATTTCAAGTCAAAGTGCCCGACTTATAGGTGAAATTCAACAAGTTTATGGCCAGTTCCACTAGGTTATCAGTCAATTTCACAAGTTATATGTTGCATTTTTTCCCGACAACATCGTGAAATCGAATGTGAAGTGAGTGAAATTGGCCGCGAATTAAGTGAGATTGACTGCGAACTAACTAAAATCAACCGTGAACTAAGTTAAATTGACTGCGAACTGATTGAAATTGATTGCGGACTAAGTGAAATTGATCGGTAACTACATGAAATTACCGATAACTACTTGAAATTGACATCTTGAATTGAGTTAAATTGACCACGAACATCATGAAATTGATCGAGAACTCAGTTAAATTGACCACGAACATCGTGAAATTGACCGCGAACATAGTAAAAATTGACTACGAACTTAGTGAAATTGATTGCGAAGTGAGTGAAATTGACTGAGAACTAGATTAAGTTAGTGAAATTGATTGAGAACTCGCTTAAGTAGTTATCGATCAATTTTCGTAAGTTCTCGGTCAACACAATGTCAATTTCAATAAGTTATTGGTCAATTTGACTCAGTTCTCGGTTAATTTCACACAGTTCTCCGTCTAGAAGTCAATTTTAAGCAGTCCTTAGTCAATTTCACTTTATCTCGGTCAATTTCACTCAGTTCGCGGTCAATTTAACTCAGTTCGTAGTCAATTTAACTTAGTTCGCAATCAATTTAACTCAGTTCACGGTCATTTTAACTTAGTTCACAGTCAATTTAACTCAGTTCACGATCATTATAACTTAGTTCGTGGTTAACTTCAGTCGGTCTTCGGTCTGTTTTACTCGGTCTTTATTCAATTTCACTTCAAACTTTGTTCTTTGTTAAAAAACCCCAATGTGGGCCATTTGAGCATTGTATTTGCCTCAATTTTTAGGTCATGCCCTAAAATGTTTAAATAAAATAATTGGATTGTGGAAGGTGCAGATATATCATATAAAATATGGTGGGATCCACATAATAAAGTCAAGAAATTGAAATATACATGCCATTCGTAGCTTCTTTGATGGGGGCACCATTTTCGTCCTATCTTAGGATGACAAAACTTGAAAATGACGTATGTAGCAAGTGTATTCTCGACCAAAAGAAGAAATAGAAAGAAAATGAAGGTTTTACTGCTAGGGTAGACAATCACAAAGAGGAGAGAAGAAATAAGAAAATTGGAGTTTTACTGATAGGGTGGACAATCACAAAGAGAAGAGAAGAAATCAGAACAAGGGGTTTTACTGCTAGGGTTAAATCGTGTGAGGAGAATAACAGCTTTCAGAAAATGCGTTTCTAATAAAGCAGGGGTGTAACACCCTGTATTTTTGCCAACCTGGAGTTAGACGTCCTTAGGCAATGGGTCAACCATATCACTTTCTAAACCCAATTACTCTCGGGAGCGCTTTGAAACTTCATATCGGACCTGAACCGCCCGTCGAAAGTCCGATAGCGATGAACTTAGACCATTATGACCGCCTAGTTGGACTTGACTACCATCGCGAAAATCACATCCAAACGATGCTCTGGGACGATTTCTTTGAGTCCGGAGTGAAGAGAGTGAGAAAACGAAGATTTTTAAGAAAATAAATATAATTTTAAGTAATCTGGAACGTGTCACTTGCGTGATGTTTCTAAGAGTTTTGACCGTTAGATTTCGACCCAAATTCACCTTCGGATTAGGATAGGTGGCCCATACATGTCATAACACTTGTAGCTCTGATCGAGTTCCCGTAACCGTTGAACTGAAACTGGTCCGCCACAGTTGATCTGAAAATCCGATCGAACTGAAAACTTAACTTGATCAAGATCCAGCATATATGAGGTTAAGTCCGACCGTATTTAGTAACAGGACCTCTAGAAATGATCCGTTGGATCGGAACAAGTTCGATTTGGTTATAACCTAAGTATACCTTAGCCATAAGGCTATTTTCGTCGATTTAGAGCCTATATAAGAGGCTTAAAGCCCCTCTCTCATATCCCATACTAATTTCCTAAACCTAAGGGAGAAAGAAGAAAGAAAGATAAGGAGAAAGAGAGAGAAAGTGAGGGAGAGTGTGAGGATTGTTCTTGGCAGTTGTTCCTGTCATTCTTCGTGCACATCTACCGTATTTAGATCGTTATGCCAACGATTATGGCGTCGTTCCTAGGTAAGAAAAACCTAACCCTAGCTTGTTTTAGAATTTTCATTGATGCTAGTAGCTAGATAACTAACATAGCTTATATTACAGGTTGATATTCCACGTATACGAAGATTTAGAGTTTCTAACGTGTTCGTTATGCTTCTATGGCGTAAGGTGCGGACTTTAGACGTTTAGGTTATCTGTTTTCAAAGCTTTCATTGTCGGATAATGATAGATTCCTGACGTGGATGCTATTTCACATTTAGAACATGCTTTCCGTTTTCCATTTCGAATACGTTCGAAGTATATGAAATTTTAGATATTTTGGATATTTGTAAAAAATACCGTATACATATAAATTTTGCTGATATGATTGCCATGAGTATTTGCCGTGTATATATGCTAGTTATGGATGTATGACTTGTCTGGCGAAAGGATTCGCCCTAATACATATTTTGGCCAACATAGGTTATGTAGGCTAATGTGTGTAGTTTAAGTGTTTGTATAAATGCTTGCATGAGTAAGCATTTAGTAAATGATGTTGTAGATTAGTGTTAAGATAGGATTCTCAACTACTTTGATGATGTGTATGAATTCCTCCATGTACGTTGTTTGAATTGATTGTCTTATATATGAAATTCTTGTGTGTGGTTAACTGCATATGTTGTATCTTATAACATGCTGATAACAGGCTTGGATTACTTGATATTTCAATTCTGTCTCTCTCATATGCTTACTGATTCGGATTGCAAGTGCTTGGGGCTATGTTATAGTCCAGGCAGTCGGTAACAGAATTGAACTCGTGGTTGAATTCTATTCGCCCCGAAGGACGTGTTTGACAAACCCGAGCCGTCCGTTGCTTGTCGACAATGGTCAGGCCACACAAGGTGCTTATGTTCTTCATGTCGATCAACTCAACGGGCGCTCGTACTAGTTGAACTCGTCAAGTAACCCGATTAACCTGATGTATGTTAACCATGTATGGATGCTACTTCTTGGATTTAAAGTACCAAACTTACCAGTGAAAATCCTGTTAACCATGGTACCTCGATCTGCCAAGACTCATAAGTTGGACATGGTGGTATGGGACACCGTGGTCGAGCTGTCGGCCTACGGTGGGGCCACGAGCCTCCCCGTAGTGACCAGTGAGCAACCCAGACTCGTGAGCCGAATATGGTGGTATGGGACACTGTATTCGAGCTGTCGGCCTACACTGATAAGGTGATGGGGGAGCGGTGTAACGACTGCGTGTAACAGCCCTGACAGCCCTTTGTAGTGACCTCGAGCATACTTTGAATCTACAGTGAGGCGACGATCCTTCCCGTAGTAAACAGAGTATAAACTAGGCTTGTATTGATAAGGTGATAGGGGAGCGGTGCAACGAGTGCGTGTAACAGCCCTGACAGCCCTTGCAGCGACCTAGAACCGCACTTCGTATGAGATATGCTAGGACTGACGACCCTAGACTGGATCATTATTGAGAAATAATACAAGGGGGATATTTTAGCTTCCCAATCCTGTTGTATGAAAATGACTAATAACAACTTGGTAATCATATTCATATCGCACTGCATGTGCTTGGAAGATGTGGAGTACTGAGGGACGAAAGCATGCTGCGAACGTAAGATGGTGTCGCATGAGGGAGTATGTTGGTGAGGGCATGCATCATGATTGCATCTCATTCTTGTATTAACAAGAGTATCTAGGAATGTTTGATTGTACTGTTTTATCATTACCGCTTGACTGATTTGATAACATGTTAATCTTTACTGTATTAATCCACTGAGTTAATCACTCACTCCCACGTTACGGGACGGTGTTGTACACACTAACCAGTCCCTGTTTTAGTTGCAGATGATGGCGTTGCTTGTGAAGCGGAGCCGGACTTGTATGATGATGAGGAGGATTTCTCCTATAGACGGTTATTAGGCGGGTCTATGTAGACCGTGTTCTGATCGACGGGATTACAGGGATGTTGATTAGATGCCATGACACTTGTCATTTTACACTTTTGGAGCACTCATGTATATTTTTTTTGTTCATTTTTAGGGTATACATATATATATTTAACCTGGTAACATGTTCACACTCTGGAGACTTACAACAATTCATATATTTTATATATCTATCACAGTCTTCCGCTTGCTTATTTAACTGTGTCTGGAGTATGATATGCTGTTTTGGTATAATCCCACTCATGTTTAATGCCCTAATACGAACAACATTCAATCATCCTTATTTATATTGCATAAGTGATGCGTTGGAACTCGGGAGTGGAGCTTATGCTCGACCTCCGATTTTCAGGGCGTTACAAGGGGCATTTTGATCTGGTGAAAAGTTTCTCGTACAGTAGCGTCGTAGTTTGGTAAAGTAACTTTGGACGGGCAGAGAAATGTCGGTGGCTTAAAAGTGAGGCATATAGTTGGTAAAACTTCTTGAGTTGTCCACTTAACCTATGGTATCATCTAATCTTTTTAGTCAACACACTGCTTTTATAGGACATTAGTGCTGTGAAATGGTAGGTCCCGCTACGTAGATTTCCTGGTACAAAAATCATGCAGGTCCATTCATTAGGCGGGCCCCATCGTTACAATCCACGGGATAAGCAATAGTGAGATGGGTGATGTTTACGGTGGGGATTACAGTTTTTATGGTACTACATAAGTAGCATGTTAACAAGAAAGTTAAAACGGTAGGACTCGGATTCATTAATGACCCCTCCAGTACAGTCAGTGTTGTGGGTCCCACAATGATACATGTGTTTTATCCATGCCATTCACTCATTTTGCCGGCTCATTTTAGGACATTGTTCAAAAAAACAAGGTAGATCCAAATCTCAAGTGGATCACACCATAGGAAACAATGGTGATTGAATGCCCACCATTAAAAACTCCTTGGTACCACAAAGTTTTGGATTAAGATGATATTTTTGTTTTCTCTTCATCCAGGTTTGTGTGACCTAATCAACAGGTTGGTTGGAAAATAAATATTACAGTGGGCCTTAAGAAAGTTTTAAGGGTGGGCATTCAATCACCATTGTTTCTTGTAGTGTGGTCCACCGTAGATTTGGATCTACCTCATGCCCTAAAATGAGCTGAAAAATGGATGGACGTTGTGGATAAAAATATACACCATGGTGGGCCCTATGGAGCTTTTCTAGCACTTTGGCATTTTTCGAGAGCTCCGTTTGGCTACCAAAGCGGAATCCAAAGTGATATCACGAGATCGTGCAGCCTTGATCACGGGCCCACCTTGATGTGTGTAGTATATCAACGTTGTCTAGGCTCGGATGTCCAACAAACTAGCTAGATCGACACGGGAAGCGGATTTCTTGTGTGTGGATACCGTCAAGTGGGCGCTCGCATTATTTTTGGATGGAGAGCCTGGAAGACTTGGAGTCACCACTAACTAATAAAGGCATAGAATCTATGGTCATCTGGATCAGTAAAATCACCTCTGATTGGGAATTAGAGACTCCCAACTAAGAAAACTTTTTGATAGGGTTTGTGATTAGGGATTCTAGATAAGGGCTCCAATGATGAAGAAGGAAGGGGTTAGACACTCTTCTCTGCCCGCACTTGTGTACGATATCTGTCTTAGGGGATTTAGAAGTTTTTGGAGATTCTCAGGGTTCCAAGTGGCCTTAAACAAACAAACTAGTCGATTGATGACAATGTTAGAAACTAATTAGTAAGCCACTACTCACCCTAACTAACACCGAGGAGATTGTGGTGTCCCACCTAGGTTGGATTCGAGGAGTTAATAGCTGTAAAAGGAAAGAAAAGAAGGACAAATGCAATATGCAAGTAAAATAAAAATAAAAATTCTCAAGTAAGTTTTGACTTCTGATACACTAGGATCTAAATGTTCAATAAGGCATAGAGCATGTAATCGAGAGTTGCTTAAACTTTAAGTATGGGGTGTATGAGAGGAAGGATATACAAATACAAAGATTTTTTTTAAAAATGGATGAATGGATTACCACCCATGCATGTGGAGATGTGGGAGGAAGAAAGAAGAGCTAGGACACTCCTAAAAGGATATGATTGTAAATCTCGAATTCCGACCCTACTCCATTAATCTTGAACCATAGAGATAGCTTGGATGTTAGAATAAATTAATTTGGAGGATTTGGATAGATAAGACATACATTTACTCTTTTCTCTATTCTTACTCTCACTCTCTTATATCTTCTTCCGATTCCCCTTATTCTATTGTGTCTCATGTTGTGAGAGTGGTGTGCCTTTATTATAGAGATTGGCTTGGTTTTTTGCTAATTAGTGGCAACTTAGAGGACAAACATACCATGTGGATAATATAATCGACTAGAGAACACGTGTCATCACAAATTTACTTTAATAAGTAGTAAAAATAAGTAATTTCACTTCTTAGGGGAGCTAAATGACTATTTTACACTAATTTCTCTTTACAACCATTTATGAAGTTCTTAGGAGAAATCCTAAGGATTTTCTCGGATTTACAAAGGGCCTCGGTATTATTGTCACCTTCACACAATTTTTACATTCTTTTAGCTTAATAACCCCACGGGTGACCTTTTACACGCTCAGGCTTATTGGGCTTGGGTGGAAATATTATTGTTGCTTATGTGTACTTTTGCTGATACAACTACTTAAGTCAATCCCATGATGACTTGTTGTGTCTTCAAGCTATCAAAATGGCCTTGGCTGAGAATATTATTACCACCCTGATAGGGTTTACCTCCCAAATTTCTATGTGTAATTCAATAGTTCTATGAGACATCGTGCCTTATTATGAATTTGGGTTTTGTGTTGGTCGGGTAGGCTTCTTATGAGTTTTAAGCTCTTAGGTTATATATTTAGATTCAAGATAGGTGCACAGTTTGTTTGGATGGGGTATCTGATGGGATTTCATTAGATTGTACAATGGAATATGTTTTTTCTCTGAATTTGAAAAATAAAATTTCAATCCCAAGATCTCCTCAGTACAATTATGTACAATTTCTATAATCTAAGAACTAACTTGAGAAGGTTAGATACCTGAAATCCAAAGGTGTATGTTGATGTTATATTGATAATAATTCTCCAACCTAGGAGTTCTCTCCTCGATCTATCATAGTATCAGAGAGATCTAGAGAGCCCAAAGAATTTTCTCTGGTAGGTGCTAATGAATTCCACAACCATTCACAAGGATGAACAACATAGAGATGAAGAAGATGTTGAAGAATGATGAAAATCTCCTTATGTTGCTCTCTCTACGCTCTCTTTCTCTCCTTTTCTTTGATTCACACACCCAAGGGGGAAAGAGTGTCTAGGGCTTCTCGTATTAACTCATTTGGGATATGATCAAATAAATAATGAGAATGTTAGAGTTTCAGGGGAATACCAGTATGATACTCTTCCACCTTACACACAACCTTGTAACATACTGTGAGGGAAGTGCATCGATCTACCTCATCTATGCATATACTCATGATCTAATCCATTCACTACCATAGTCATCTACTAATGATTATATCCAATGCCAATCAAAAGTGGACCATCAGATCTTGACTATCAAGTTACCATTAAGTGCGATTAAAGCAGTTTTAATGATTAAAACACAACTCCAACAGTTAAAACCTTTGAAAAGTCAATTAAAACAATCATAGTGTTTTAATAGTATTTCTTCTTCTCTTTACAAGCTCTCTTTCCCAACCCATGTGTGCCATATTTGGAAAGAAACGAATAGCCGTATATTTAATAGTAAATACTTTCCTAAAGGGTCATTTGGCACCATGGATTTGGGGGGGATTTGAGGGGATTTCAAATCCCCTGGGTTGTTTGGCATCATAAGGTAACCAAGGGTTTCAAATCCCCTTAATAAGGGGGTTTAAAATTGAAGGTGAGACCTTAGATTACATCTAAAATCATTACCATAGTTGCATGTGTAATATGTGTATCACTAGACTATTAATCTATTAGACACATGGCCCACTAATGATATCCTAAAATGTAAGTGCTATAATGTTTAAATCACACTTCACATTTTGTTTGTCGAATTTCGTTTAAGTCAAACCATCTTATCAAGCGATATTCAAGTATGATTATCTTCAAGTATGATTCAAGATTAAGTTTCAAATCAAGCTCAAGATAAAGTTGAAGATCTAGCTCGAAAGACAACATGAAGTTAAGATCTACTACAGTTCTAGTAGAAGATCAAGCTCCTTATAGAAGTTTAAGTCTCCAATCTACTTTAAGATAATGAAGTTCAATCCATACAGGTATTATAAACTATAGAAAGACCTCAGGTTTGGGTGCTTTCAAAATATATTTAAAATTGAGTTCTTATGCTTGTATTTGATTCAGTTTCGACCGGCTTAAGTTTTGGCTCGACCAGCCTAAGAATTTCTTGACTAGTCCTAGTATAAACCGACTAAAACAAAAAATTATGTTACTCCTTCGACTGTGGTCTCCTCGACTAGTCGAATGTTTCTCGGTTCAAAGTCCAGCAACTAAATCAGTTAAGATTTTGGCTCTTTCAATTAGTCGAAGACCATATTCGATCAGTCGAAGACCACCTTCGACTAGTTGAAGATCTATTAAATCTTATCATACTCAAATCTAAAAATTCATTGGAACTAAATCCGGTGCTTGGGACAGTCGAAGAAACAACTTTTGTCACGCCCCAAACTCGGAAACAAGGCTTATAAAATTTTCGATCGCCGAATCCGGCGCCGACAGCCTCCGTAGAACTCCATTCTCGACTCCTAATGCCCATTCGCTAGGTTCTGATCCTGGGATGCTACGAGGAGGATTTTCAACGTCAGTTTGATTCGTAATAAGCATAACCAAAGGCATAACCCACAAATAACAACCAAGAACTCCATTACATTTCCACTATGATCAAAAACTTTACAAGTACAATGAGCATAAAGGAAAATACAATGATGAAGAATAAAAACTCCAAAACGATCTGCAAAGTGCTCCTGCCTCAGTGCTACTGCGCCCCAACGTCACCTGCACGCAACGGTCGTGCATAAGCTTATAGAAAGCTTAGAGGGTGGTGAAAGTGTGTGCGCAAGGTAGTAATATGATCATGCAGTATCAGAGTAATGCGGAATATATAGATAGATCCATAAATATCATGAGTCGTACCAAGGCTATGCGATGCAAGATGCAAGTCAAGCATACAATCCTCATCTAAATCCACATATCAATATAGCTCAACTTTGGGATATTACCGGGGTCTAGTACACTTTAAACCAGATTTTTGCCTCATCGCGCACAATAAGGTAAGTGAAAGAGACCTCACTATCCATCTGCCAATATCGGAAATGACTCATCGATAGCGGACCCATTCCTCGAGCTGGTCAAACTTAGCCTAGCATTGTTCCCTACACTCGAGGGGGTAAGGCCGCACCCCCTTCCAACCAACCACGACACAGTAGAGAGCACAGCCATCTGGTAAGCGGCCCTCAACGCTCATCTACCCACTCGGTTTAGACGTTGGAGCAATCTCTTGGTACCATAAGGGTTTAGGGACTTTCACCCATGGATATCTATAGCACCCCATATAGAACAAGATTTTCGGTATCCAATCCTACCAACCACGATATGCCTGTGGAGGCTACGACCCCGATGTCGCTAGAGCGTATAATAACCATGTCACATAAATACAAAATGCATGAATCACGCTATCCAGTCATGCAACAAATCCTGCGCATATCATGCGCTTATGTAGGGCAACACCACCTAACCGGGAGCCCATAAACAACCTGCCCGAAGGCATATGTTATGATCAGTCAATTCTCATGTCAAGCATACATATGATGCATATGATCATGAGTCATGGAGCTATACTAAACATATTATGATGAGATGGACTATCCTTACAATGCAGATAGGCCTGGACGGCCTGTACACAATAAGTACTGCCTATCAAAGGGTCCCTAGGGAGAGTCGTAATGTGGACATCCAACCAACATTACACTTGCAATGTGGACGTCAAACCAACATTGTTCCCAAGGTACGATTGTCGTAAACATTGTTACTTAATCGGTGTTGGGGTCACACATTGCAATAGACCTTAGGTACTTCCCATTGGGTCTTAAATACATCAAATGGGACACGTCATATGGGCCTTTTATTCATCAAATGGGCCACATAAATGGACCACACCAATGGGCCTTATGTGCATTGCAATGGGTCATAACCCGTTGACCCTTAGAATGCATCAAGTGGGCCTAAACCCGTAGGCCTTATACAAATCAAATGGGCCTATATTCATAGGCTTTATACAATTCAATGGGCCTAAACTCATAGGCCTTATACAATTCAATGGGCCTAACCCATAGGCCTTATACAAATCAAATGGGCCTAACCCATAGGCCTTTTACAAATCAAATGGGCCTAACCCATAGGCCTTATACAAATCAAATGGGCCTAACCCATAGGCCTTTCATAAATTAAATGAGCCTAACCCATAGGCCTTATACAAATCAAATGGGCTTAACCCATAGGCCGTTCATAAATTAAATGGGCCTAACCCATATGCCTTTATATAAATCAAATGGGCCATACCCAAACATAGGTGGCCCACCCAATCTTCACTCATGCCTTAAAATGATCTTACCAAGTGAATGGACGGTCTGGATGCATCACATGCATCATGACGGGTCCCACTGTCGCTAGACAGTGCGGACAACACATGCATCACAGAGGGCTCCACCATCCGCTGGACGGTGGAGGCAAAACCATACAGCAAGGTGGGTACCACCGTCCGCCTGGACGGTGGACTTAAAACACATACATCATTGTGGGTCCCATGTGGGGCCCACCTAAATATTTAAATGCCATCCAAACCGTTCATAAGGTCACTCTGACTTGGATGAAGAGAAAACATAAATTTCATTTTGATCCGAAACTTCTGTGGGCCCAAAAATAGGTTTCAATGGTAGAGGTTCAATCCCACTGTATCCTGTATTGTGGGCCACCCAAGTCATGGATGGAGCTGATTTTTGGCAGGGGCCCACTTCAGGAGGTGGCCCATAAGGTGGACCGGTTGGATGGCAAAAGAACATCATGGTGGGGCCCACGGCTGGAGCCGTGCCGTTCGGCTGCACGCAGCAATGTGCAGCCGCTGCTGCTCGTCAGAGACACAGAGGCTCTGCCTCTTTGGTATTTTAAAAAATAATTGAAACCCTTTTTTTTTGGGTTTTTGGCATTTAGGGCCCGCATCAACTGGATCCACCCCGTCCAATGAATTCACCGGCTCGATACCGACAAACAGAGCCCAAACTTAGGCCTGTTTCGGTGCGTAGAAGAAATCTAAGGGACTTTAAACGGTGGAGATCACTGTTTACTAAGGTATGGCTCGCCTGAAAGTCGGATCAGCTTCACATTTTAGCTCAACGCCTAAAATGATATGGGCAAGAGGATGGATGACTTGGATTTCATATATACGTCATCCCTTTTTCTTCTCTATTTTTTTTGTTGGCAGAGACGTCCAGCGTCTCAGACGCTGGACGGTTGGATTTTTTTTTTTAAATATACAATGAGGTGGGCCTTGTTGAGGTGGGCCACCATTGATGGATGATATGGGTACAACATATAAGGTGGGCCCCACTTGAAGAAAGTGTGGACAAAATAAATACTTCAAGGTGGGATCCATTTAAGTGGGCCACACAAACACAATATGAAAAAAATAAAATGAAGATGAAGTAGAGAGAGAGATAGAGGGTGGGACACGCTTGTGATGGAGGGTCCCCGACACTATGGGCCCTCCCTTTCATGATCTACAATATACATCATAGCATATGGGCCCACCTAATCAAGGATCGATGGTGGAGATCCATTCTCCATGAAAATAAACGGTCTAGATGACCTTGCTATTGCAATGAAATAAACATCATGATGGGGTCCATGGAGAATGGCCCCATCATGAAATGATCATGAGGATCAAAGTGGGCCATCGGCCACAACTTAGGGTCCCAAGTGAGATCCAAACCATTGATCGGTTGGCCTCACTTGGCCCATATCAAAAATAGGAAAAACTACTATGATCATGCACCCACCGTCCGATCTTCTTGCTCCTAGGGGTTCCTTAGCACCTTAGCTTAGATTTCAATGGATGAGATGAGGAATGGATGGCTAGGATTGAAGATCTTGGGATGGAGAGGTGGGCCACACTTGGAGTTTTGAAAGGGAGGGAGAGGCTCATACGTATGGAGGGTTTTTGGTTGCTTGGAGTGGATTTTGAAAATGAGAAAGAGAGAGAGTTGTAAAGGGAGAGAGAGTGTGTGATGGGTGATGGAGTGATGGATGGGAGAGAGATGGGGTGTAAGAAATCCTTGACTTTTGTGGCCTTTTGTGTAAGAAAAGCATGGGCTTGTAAGACCTTTTTTGACTTTTGTGGTTGCTTGGGTATGGGTGAAAGGTGATGTGTACTTGACATGTGATGGATTGATGGATTGATTGATTGATGGGATTGATGTGACACATCGTAGAGATTCTCTTAGATTTCGCAACGCGCGGCGTTTTCCTCACACCGAACGTTGGCCCACATCTCTTGACAGGGTATCACCTCGGCGCGCAAGTCTCGGCATCGAAACCGCAGCGATGGCGCGGTTGTTATGGTATTGGTCTTGGGTTGAGTCGATACAGGTTGACGGCATATGAATCAGGGTCGCGCGTCAATATCGGTTAAGGGTCGAAGGTTGCCAAAATTCGACCGGTAAGACTGCGAAAGTCTATGGAATGGTACGGACTAAGATACAGGTCTTACAACTTTTGTGCCTATAAATTGAGATTTTTTCTCAATCCAAAAATGCAATTCAAGTCAATCAAAATCCTTCTGCAAGAGAGAAAGAAGCCTTAGTTATTGTCAAGCTATTGAACGGTATTTATAAATCATTTTATAGCTTTTTTGTTTAATTTTTTAATCTCAAACTCTATCATTCTAATTCTAAAAAGAGAGTAAATACTCTTCTTATTGAGATTAAAAGGAATTAATACAAGTAGTAATTGGTTTAAATTTAAAATCAATAGAACCCTAAACCTTTTTCTATCGGACTGAATATTGAAAATTCGATATTCAAGAGAAGCGGTTCTTCAGCTATAGATTCTTCTACGGTGAAAATAAGTATACATTTATTTTATTATTTAATTTTTCTGAGATAGCCAGAAAATTTCAGTGTTGGTTTTTCTAAGATAAGCCAAAAAATCTCAGTGACGGGTTTCTTTGTCCCGGTAAAATCACAACTGTATTAGGTTTTAAGGTGACCCTATATATGAAAATCTTATTCTTAGTGAAAGTCAAGATTACATGGATAGTAATTTTGAGAGTGAAGTAGGTGTGGCTGTTTGAGAACAGTTGTTGACACATCGAACCACTATAATTCTTACAGTTTGTGGTGAATGCTTTTATTACTTTTATGGTGAATGGTTGTAATTTCATTTCAGTACAAGTGATGAATGCTTGTAATAGTTAGTTTTATTTACTCTTGCTCAGTTTTAGATTTTGATTCTTATCACATTCGTGAAATAAGGTTGTCCTACCTAAACTTGTTTAACTGAAAGTTGTCCTACGAATCAGTTTGAATCAACATTTCAATACTAGTGCAATTGAGATTTCTAATTAATTTATTATTCAGCACTTTATTAGATTATTTGGCATAGTCCTATTCCCCCCCCCAACCCTTCGGATGCAATCTACATCCCTTTCGTAATAAAAGATAAAATGGTTGCATGCTAAGTTATGGTACATCCGACTGTACCTAATCCATTCTCATTTGAAATTGATACTTGTGGGACCCACTACCGCTAATTCACAATCAAAATATCAGATTAGTTGAGCAATCCTGACCAGTGATTTATGGACACTTTTTTTGGAATCATCATGTTTTTCATTTTCAACCGTCCAAAATTTTTACCAATATGATATTCAGGAAATCAAATAAGCAAATTATTTTTTCATAAGGATGCATTTAAACTGGTTGGACAGTTTAGTTTGAATTATTTATAGGCCATATAGATATCTGCATCAGTTGGATGTATCGTCCAAAAAAAAAGAAAAAAGAAGCTCACGCGCAACTGGTATGACCGACTAGATTTCATGTGGGCCCACCATAGCGTTTGTATGACATGCAATTTGTCTAACAAGGTCATTCCACCGTGAAAAATGGATACTTAAAAGAGAAAATTGATCCAACCGTTGGATGTAGCCCACATGAATGTGGAATGTTTTTAAGTTATTCATTGTTTTATATGATGCGGCTCACATATTAACTAGTTCAACTTTATTTTTGGGGCCTCTCCATTTCACCAAGGAAAGACCAGGTTGAATGCCTTATAAACACTACTGGTAGGCCCCACATAAAAACTAGTTGGACATCTAACTAATTGTGTTTGAGCATTTCTTAAAAAGATATTTATTTTATTATCTTATTATCAGATTGATGGAAGTTTATTGGACAGTTATGATTGCTCAATCAATGCAAGCCATATAGTTTTTTAAGTGCCCGAGTATAAAGCATCATCATCCGCTGAAGTATAAAAAATCTTCACTTCTACGACTCCAACTCCAGATATTTGATGGAATCTTTTTACATTATGCCATAAATGATGATCATGTATCCTCCGCGAACAAGGTAGTATGACCCTGCCATGTGCCGGTTGAAGAGCCTTCTAACTTTTTCTGAAACGGATTGGCTACTCCCCTGCCACCAGCCATTGGTTGGTGGTCAGTGCTCTATGGGCCCACCATGATTTATGTGTTTCATTCATTCATCTCTCCTTTTCAAGTGGTATTAGAGTGAGTTGCTCTATTTTATTGTGGATTAACTTCCTTTAGTTTAGATCCAGAGCTTTATTATGTCAAATTTCAACAGTTTATCTATTATCAGGCCATCTCCTTTTGATAACTTTAATTATTCATATTGGAAAGTTAGAATGAGGATTTTTCTAAAATTCTTAGATGAAAGTGCGGCAAGCCACTGTGACTAAATAAAAACCTCCTATGACTGAAGTATTAAGCAGTGATGGAACTAAATCTATGAGAGAAACTGCATTCTATTTATGGAATGCAGCTCAGAAAAGAGAAAGCAGTGCTAATTCTAAAACTTTAAATGCTATAACTTGCGCTTTATGACCTGATGAATTCAAAAGAATTATTTCATGCGATACGGCTAAGCAAACATGAGATATTCTCGAAATGACACATGAAGGAACTACTATAATCAAAAAATTAAAAGTTCAAATCCTCACTATCAGATTTGAAGAAATTCGTATGGAAGAAAATAAAACCTTCATGGACTTCTATACAAAACTAAATGACATAGTAAATTTCATGTGGGGTTTAGGAGATGGAATCCCAGAAAGCAAGGTTGGCGCAAAAATACTGCGATCTCTTCCTGAGAGATTCAATTCTAAGGTTACTACTATTCAGGTATTGAAGGATACTGATCTTATAAAGGTTGAGAAGTTAGTTGGTTCTCTTCAAATATACGAGTTGAATTTTAAGGCTCCTAAAGCTAAGTCTATTGCTCTTAAATCTTCTAAATCTGTTTCAAAAGAAAATATTTCTAATTCTGATTTTGAAGAAAATGAAGATGATATGACAATGTTAGCTAAGAAATTTTATAGAATTTTCAAAAATAAGAAAAGATCAGATTTTTAAAAATCAACTGATAAAAGAAAAGGAAAATTTAATTCTTGGAAATCTAAAACTAATGACAGTCAATGTTTCAACTGTCATGAATATGGGCACCTGACAAATAAATATCCTAAAAAGGATAGATGAAAAAGAAAGGGCATGATAGTAACTTGGAATGAATTATCGACTCTGAAAGCACTTTTGAGTCTGATGAATCAGACCACGAAATAAAAATACAAATGAAGTGAAAGCCCTTATGACTATAGCTAGAGTCACTTCTTCAGATAGTTGTAATTTGTCTGACTATGAAAATCTCAGGGGTGACCCTGAAAATGAAAATGAAAACGATTTTCAGGATGCCTACAATGCCCAATACAGAAAAAGTTGAAAAATTGTTGTTAAATTGAAAATTCAAAAAGAGAAATATGTTAAACTAAAAAAAGAACTTGAAAACAGAGTTTTAGAAAAATATCATTTTTCAAATTGTGTTGAAAAAATAAAATTAGATTTAAGTTTTAAATCTTCTGAATTATAAAAACTCAAAACAGAAAATGAAAAACTAAAACTTGAAGTTTCTTCCTTTTTGAGTTCTAAGGACACTAGGAAATATGCCCATGATGACCAAAAACTAGAAAAATTGTTAACCTCATCTAAAAAATGTAGTGACAAGTCTGGTCTGTGTTATATTAAAGGAAATTCTTTAAAATCACAGGATTCTACTCTTATTTTTGTAAGAGGAGAAACCTTGAACTCTATAGGTAAGACTTTAAGAGATTTTAATCGTAATGATTTCAAAAACTCAAAATCTTTTCAATTAAGTTCCTAAAATTAATATTAATACCAACAGCTATAAACATCAAAAGAATAATAAATCACTCTTAGCTAAAAAAATTATGGACGACGTTAAAGAACTTCTAAAATCCAACTTAGATAAAAATAAAGTTTACAGAAAAATGAGAAATCCTAACTCCCAAATGCAACAAAAATCAAGAGACACTCCTAAACCTATAACCGTAATGAAATGAGTTCCAAAGGTTAAGTGTCTTGTTGTCCACACAGCTTTCAAAGCCATTAGCCACTCAAGATGGTGGCTCAATTACTTTCGGTGACAAAGAGATATTCACGAATATTAAGGAAGTAAATGGTGGCTCAATTACTTTCGGTGATGGAAACAGCTGCAAAATAATAGAACAAGGTACTGTTCAACTTCCTAACTTACCTCTCTTTGAAAATGTGCTTTGTGTTGAAGGTTTAAAACATAACTTTTTAAGCATATCTCAAATTTGTGATAATAAACATAGTGTGAAATTTTCTGATCACGAATGTGAGATAATGAATGAGAATGGTAGTGTAATATTAAATGGTCTCAGGACCTCTGAAAATTGCTATATAATTGATAACTCTTGCTCATTTAACCATTCATGTTAAATGGTCCAAAAAGACGAAACTGAGCTATTGCATAAATTTCTTGGACATATTAAGTATAGATAACTATATAAGTTAAGCAAAAGTGATCACTTACGTAGCTTACCCAAGCTCAAAAAGAAAAAAAAAATCTTAGCACTTGTCAAATTGGTAAACAGATCAGGAGTAGTCACAAGAAAGTGAACTCCTTAGCCATGGCCAAACCTCTAGAAATACTCCACATGGATCTAGTAGGACCAACTAGAATGGGGAGTAGAGAAGGAAATAAGTATTTTCTGGTAATTATTGATGATTACACCAGATATACATGGGTAGCCTTTTTAAGAGAGAAATCAGATACTCTCAATGAAGTCAGAAAATTTTTAAAGCATATTCAGACTAAAAAAGAGATATCTGTGATCAAAATTAGAAGTGATCATGACACTAAATTTGAGAATAGTAATTTTGAAAAGTACTGTAATGATCGTGGTATATTGCATGAGTTTTCTACTCCCAAAACACCTCAAAAAATGGAATTGTTGAAAGAAAAAATAGAGTTTTACATGATATGACCAGTGTAATGCTAAATAGCATAAAATCACTAAAAAATTAATGGGTTGAGGCTATTAATACTACTTGTTATATTCTAAATCGTGTTTACATTAGAAAAGTAAAAAAAATAAAATAGCTTATGAACTATGTTTTAATAAAAAAACTCACTGTTAAATATTTTTGGACTTTTGGAAGTAAATGCATTATGTTACACGACCAAGAAAATTTGAAGCTAAGAGTGATGAGGGAATATTTCTAAGGTATGCACTAAATAGTCATGTTTATTAGGTCTTACTAAAAGAATTGGGGTGATTTAGGAATTAATAAATATAGTAATTGATGACCAACGAATCACACCCAATTCAAGTCAAGATGATGATGAAGTCACTATAATTGATATACCTAACTCTTCATCCAGACCAATTAATACTGAATTAAGATTAGTCAAAGATCATCCGACTGATCAAATACTTGGTAACCCTAGTATTGGTGTTCAGACAAGAAGACAGTTTGAGAATATCTGTAATTATGTCTGCTTCACTTCCTAAATTGAACCAATCAATGTAAATGAAGCACTTGCTAATGAAAGTTGGATAATTGCCATGCAAGAAGAATTAAATCAATTTGTCATAAATGATCTATGGTACTTAGTTTTTACACCTGTTGATAAATATGTAATTGGAACCAAATGAATTTTCAAGAATAAAATTGATGAATTAGGTAATATTATCAGAAATAAAGCTCGACTGGTTGTACAAGGCTGTACTCAAATAGAAGGTATTGATTATGATGAAACCTTCGCACCATTTGCATGCTTGAATCCATAAGATTATTTATTTCGATTGCATGTCATAAAAAATTCAAAATATATCAAATGGATGTCAAAGTACATTTTTAAACAATGACTTATATGATGAAGTATATGTTGAACAACCTAAGGGTTTTGAGAATTTCAAACTGTCAAATCATGTGTACCGTCTTAAAAAGGCACTTTATGGGTTGAAATAAGCTCCCAGGGCATGGTATGAAAAATTGACTAAATTTTTACTTAGTAATAACTTTATTATGGACAGTGTTGATAAAACTTTATTCGTCAAGAAATATAACGATCACATACTGATAGTTCAGATCTATGTTGACGATATCATTTATGGATCTACAAGCACTAACTTATCAATTGAGTTTGCAGATCTGATAAAATTCAAGTTTGAAATGAGTATAGTTGGTGAACTAAATTACTTTCTTGGATTGGAGATGGTATACTCATCTCACAAACCAAATACGCCTTAAACCTTATAAAAAGGTTTGGATTTAAGAATGGAAAGAATTTTAAAACTCCAATGAGTACAACTCTTAAATTCTAAAAGGATGAATCAGGTAAAAGTATAGACTCCCGTCTATATTAAAGCATGATTTGTAGTCTCTTATACTTGACTGTTAGTATACCTGATATTATTTTTAATGTTAAAATATGTACTAGATATCAATCTAATCCTAAAGAATCACATCTAATTGTTGTTAAATGGATAATCAGATATATCGCAAGTTCTGCAAACTTAGGACTATGGTATCTACATGATACATCTATACAAATTGCCGAATATACTGATGCAGACTGGATAGGAAATATTGACGATAAAAAATCTACCAGTGGTGAATATTTCTACGTAGGGAACTATTTAGTATCCCGGTTCAGTAAGAAATAAAATTTTGTATCTCTCTCGATAGCTGAAGCTGAATATATCGCAGCTGTTAATGGTTGCACTTAGCTTACTTGGATAAAAAGAATGTTAGCTGATTATGGTATTGCGCAAGATACTATGACACTATACTGTGATAATTCGAGTGCAATTAATATTTCAAAAAATCTAATCCAACATTCTTATATTAAACATATCGATATTCGATACCATTATATTTAAGAATTAGTTGAAGATGAAAGTATTGTGTTAGAATACATTCAAACTAAGAAGCAGCTTGCAAACATACTGACCAAACCGCTTGAAAAGAATAAAATTTTCAATTTAAAGTATGACATTGGCTTGTGTATTATTAATTAATCATCTTGTTTATGCATTTATTTGTTTTATGTTTATATTAATTAAATACATAAAATGATAATAATTTTTAAAAAAAATCATGTAAAAAAAATTATTTTTTGGGTGTTTTCGACGAGTCGAGTACGTGCTCGACCGGTCGAGGACCACGTGATTTCACCCTAAAAAGGGGAAAAACCACTTTTTCCATTTCATTTTCACCTTCTTCCTCGACTAGCTAGTGCCCCACTTGACAAACCTAACTTTTAAACTTGGTTGTAAGTGTTTATTTTTTTTTATTTTCTTCAAGTTTTGGATAGATCATTGCTAGTCATTATCATATTTGGGGTTTATTTGTTATTTCAAACCCTCTTTATAATGGATTTTATGTAAAATCTGATCTAGTTTCAATCCATATACTCTCTTTAATTAGTTCTTATGCAAGTATTAAGTGGAGTATCGAACTAAAAGAATGGCAACACGCAAGAGTCGTGGTAGATCGTCCTCTAGGCCGACTCCAATTAATGTGAGAACCCTAAGGGGCCCCAAAGAAGATTGGGAGCAAGTTAGGGATCTCTGCTCAAGAGATATAATTACCGAGTGTAATGTCATTCTTGATCATATTGCACCATTTGAACTTGTTCCTCTTTTTTCCAATATCAGTTGGGAACGCACCTTGGTTGGGGTGGAACGGCTTACCATTTCATAGTGCAAGGAATGTATGCATCTATTTGTGATGTGTCCCTAAAAGATCTTACATTTACGATTAAATTTGTAAAAGGGACCTTCACAGTTGATCAGAATCTTATCTCGGCATTGACTGAGATTACCATTGCTGAATATGCAATTCGAATTGATAATTTAACTGATAAAATGACTCATGGTGAACGACAAACGATTACTCATAAATTATGTCATTTCAATGCTGAATGGAAATTCGGTAATGCTCTTTGTGTTAACCAAATGCTCTCAAAATATTGAGTTCTTCATAGGATTTTTATGTCTAACGTCTATCCTAGATCGGGGAATAAGTCTCAACTTACTCCCTTCATAACTCGTGTCCTCCATTCGGTTGCATCTGGTATTTAAGTTTGTCTTTCTTTTGGTCATTATTATGTTGCATTATTATTCAGTTTCGTCTACATTCTGATCATGGTTTGATTCCATTTGCTTACCTCATGACATGCATTGCTGTACATCGAAATGTCTCCATTCCTGCGTTTGAGGCACTGGAGTCGGAATTGCCATTTAACAATACAAACTTGAATAAGATGAATCTGCAATTTCTTCCTAGCAAACGTGATAAAGACGAAGAGGAGGAAGCACTTGCGCTTGAAGACACTTTAATGGACAACATTTTTGCTGAACTCGAAAAGTCGGATGATTCAGAAGATCCATATTATCAATCTTCTCATGTTGATGATCTGTAACGCCCTGAAAATCGGGGGTCGAGCAGAACTCAACTCCCAAGTTCCAACACATCACTTATGCAACATAGATCATGCTGATGATCATGAGTGCATGTGAACATGAGTGAGATTATACCAAAACAACATATCATACTCCAGGGATGACTAAATTAAGTAAGTGGAAGACTGTGATAAATATATAAAGTACATAAGTGGTTTCAAATCCCTAGAATATGAATATATAACAGGGCTGAATAGATACATGTCTGGTGTCAAATTATACAATTACCAGGAGATAAAGTGTTCGACTAAATCATATAGCCCTGCGATCCCGTCAAATCAGGACAAGGTCGAAGAAGACCCGCCTGAATACTACATATAGGAGAATGCCTTCTCATCATCCTCGAAGTCTGGCTCCACCTCGCAGGCTGCGCCATCATCTGAAACTACAACAAGGTCTGGTTGGTGTGTACAACACCGTCCCGTAACATGAGAGTGAGTAGCTAACTTAGTGGAATAATAGATTAAAGATTAACATGTTATCAAATCAATCAAGCGGTAATGATAAAGCAAACATAGCCAACATTCCTAAATACTGTAGTTAATGCAAGGATGAAATGACATGATGTATGCCCTCGCCAATATAATCCCTCATGCGACATCATCTTATGTTCGCTGCATGCTTTCTTTCCTCAGTGCTCCACATCTTTCAGGCACATGTAGTGCGATGTTATGAGTGTGATTACCGAGTTATTATTAGTCCTTTTCATACAGCAGGATTGGGAAGCTAAGGTACCTCCCCATATCAATTCCCAACAATGATCCAGTCTAGGATCGTCAGTCCTATCATATCTCATACGAAGTGCGGTTCTAGGTTGCTGCAAGGGCTGTCAGGGCTGTTACACGCAATCGTTACACCACTCTCCCATCACCTGTAACACCCTGAAAATCGGTGGTCGTGTATAAACTCAACTGCTGAGTTCCAAACCGTCACTTATGCAACAAAAATGATTATGATTCAATGTTATCTGAGTTAAAGCATTCACATGAGTAAAAATATACCAAAACTACAATTCATACTCTAGATCCAGTGATAAAAGAAAGCAGAAGACTAAAGAATATATATATCACTGTATGGAAAAATAAAGTAGATCTCGACTGTCACTAAAGTATGAATACATCACTGAGTCTCATATACATGTAAAGAAACAAAATCAAATGTCCAAAAAGAGTCCCACTGAGAAGTCCCGTCAACCCAGGCCACCTAAGCAAAGCCATCGTGGTACTGCATGTATGAGAACTCGTCCTGGTCCTCATCATAGTCCGGCTCTACCTCCTGGATCACTGCATCTAAGACAGGGTCTGGTGGGTGTTGCAAACACCATCCCGAAACGTGGGAGTGAGTGATCAACTCAGTGGAATCATAGAGCAAAGATTAGCATGTTCTCAAATCAATCATGCGATAATAGTAAAGCAGTAAATCAAACAATCCTAATACTGTTGTTAATGCAATATGACATGACATGATGGATGTCCTCACCGACGTTCTCCCTCATACGGCACCATCTTACGCCCGCGGCATGCTTGCATACCGCTCAGTGCTCCACATCTTCCAGGAACATGCAATGTAATGGTGATATGATTGCTGAGTTGTTATTAGTCCATTCAAATAGCAGGATTGGAAAACTAAGGTATTTCCCTTATATCAATCCCAACACAGATCCTGTCTAGGGTGGTCACTCCTAGTAATCTCATACGATGTACATTTTGTAGGTCGCTGCAAGGGCTGTCAGGGCTGTTGCTCGCACTCGTTGCACCGCTCCCCCATCACCTTATCAATACAGGCCTACTGTACTCTCACTGCTACGGAAGGGTCGTCGCCTCCCGTAGACTCAGAATATGCTCGCGGTCACTACAAAGGATTCGTCGCCTGATCATTGTAAGCCGACAGCAAGAATATAGTGTCCTATACCACCATAATCTGCTCACGAGACATAGGTGCTCACTGGTCACTACGGGGTAGTTTGTGGCCCCAGCGTAGGCCGACAGCTCGACCACGGTGTCCCATACCACCATGCCCGGCTCATGAGTCTTCGTGGATCAAGGTACCATGGTTAATAGGGTTTACAGTGGTAAGTTCAGACCCTAGGTTCAAGCAGTTATGACTCATACAGGGTGAACATACAACGACCAGTCGGGTTACTTGACGGGCTCGACTAGCACGATCGCATCTCAAGTCGAACGACATGAAGTGCATAAAACACTTCGTGTGGCCTAACAACTACCGCCAACTCCAAAACACGACTCGCGTTCATCAACGCGTCGTTCGTGGCAAAGATAGGCCAACCACGAACTTGCTCGGTTACCGACTGCCTGGACTAGGTATAGTCCCAAATAATTATGGAATCACATCAGCAATCATATGAGAGTATTGAAAATGAAATACAACCATGTGAGCATGTTAACACATGTTATAACATACAACTTAAGCAAATCTTCAAGCACATGCATTTCATACATATAATGAAATCATGCATATAGCTAACCTGTAGGAAATCATTTACATCAGCATATTAATTGAGAAATCAATCTCAAACTAATTCATAACACCATTTAATTCAATACATACTAATTAAAGCATTTATACAAACACTTACACTACACACTTAAGTCTACATATAGTATGTCGACTCAAAGTGCGCATTTAGGCGAATCTCTTCGCCAAACCAATTATGTATGTATTCCTAATATTCTAATGCGACAATAAGCCATGTCAATCACATCAGCAAAATATGGATGAAAACAGTATTTCCTACAAATGACTAAAATGCCTTAAATCTCATATTCTTCGTCTATTTACGAAATAGGAAACGGACAGCATGTTATACATGTCAAACGGCGTTGTCGTCGATAATCTACTATTAAACGACATTGAAAGCATTGGAAACAGTCAATCAAAGCGTCTAAAATCCGCACCTTTTCTCTTATAGGTGTGTTAATTCGAACGGTGCATATATGCTTCGTCTACGGCGAACTGTGAACCTAATACATAAGATCTATTAGCTATTTCGCTATGGAACCAAGGGAACCTCAAATCAGTAACTTATTAGGGTATTTTCTCACCTAGAATTGCGGAGAAATCACCGGCAAAGTGATTGGAGCGCGTTGCTAAAGCACGTGCAACAGGTAGCACAACAGCAGGAAAATTCTCTCCCACTCTCTCTCACAAACTCTCACCTTTTCTCTCTCCCAATCTAGGATTTTTCTCAAATTTGGATGGGAGAGGAATGACGGTTTCAACCCCTTTTATAAGCCCAAATGTGCCCAAAATAGGTTTAGGAACAAAGTATACTTAAGATATATCCAAATCGGGGCTGTTTCGGTCCAAAAGACCATTTCTGGTGGTCCCCTGGCCGAATGCGATCGGATTTAAGTTCGTACTTTTCGGATGTCGCTCACATCCCGTTTTCAGACCATCAGTGTTCGTAGATCGCCCGTGGCGGTCCAGTTTCAGTTCAGCGGTCACCGCACGTAGATCAGGTCTGCAAGTCCCATGATATGAAATAGAAATTTTTCCTGATCCGAGGGTGTAATTTTACCGAATTCTGACGGTTAGAATGCTTAATACTGACACGTCAAGTCGTGTGCTAGATTTAAATTTCAAATTCCAAATCTAACCCTATTCTCACTCTCTTCAGTCCAGGCTCAATGAAATAGCCTGCGAATGTCGGTTGGACTTGATTTTCAAAATGATTGTCAAGTCCAGCTAGGCGGTTCCATCGGTCTAAGATATTAGGTATCGAACTTTCGACGCGCGGTCTAGATCCAATGTAAAGTTTCAAAGAGGTCCAGAGAACAAACCTGCTTAGAGTTTGATTCGAGGTTTTAAAGTATTATAGAGTCATTGGTTCTACTCGATTTGGGTCTTGTAGAACGTATTTAAAGTGATCAGGGACTATTTCCCAGCTACTCTAGCGTTGCGCTAGCTAACTTACTCTTATTTTCTAAAGGAATTAATCCTACGCGATTTCTGGTCGAGTTGGTACTCGAGTCCAAGTACGAATTTTTCTAGGAAGTTACAATCTACCCCCTTTAACAAATAATTTCATCCTCGAAATTTGTACCTTATCGTACTCCTCGAGAAGCTGTGGGTAGTTCTTTCTGATCTCGGCTTCTGTCTCCCAGGTAGCCTCTTCCTCAGAGTAATGCGTCCACAATACCTTCACAAGGGAAATCACCTTGCTACGCAGTATCTGCTCCTTCCTGTCTAGGATACGCGTCGGTCGCAGGATATATGTAACATCCTCTCCTAACTACACCTGCTCCCATCTGATGATATGGGAAGGATCAGAAACGTACTTCTTCAGCATAGAAACATGAAATACGTTGTGAACGCTCGCGAGAGGCGTGGGTAAAGCCAATTGGTAAGCCACTGCTCCCACACGATCGAGGATCTGAAATGGACCAATAAATTGCGGTGCTAGCTTCCCCTTCTTCTCGAACCGAAGGACTCTCTTCATAGGAAAAACTCGTAAAAATATATGATCCCCAACAGTGAACTCTAGCGGCCGTCGTCTCGTATCGGTATAACTCTTCTGTCTGCTCTGCGCTGTGAGAAGATGATGTCTAATGATATCAATCTTCTCTGACGTCACCTGCACTAACTCTGGGCCAATCAAGCTACGCTCACCGACCTCTGCCCAGCAATGCGGTGCACGACAAGGTCGTCCATACAGCTCCTTATAAGGTGCCATACTGATACTCGCCTGAAAACTATTGTTGTACGCGAACTCCATATATGCAAGACAGTCATCCCAACTGTCCTTGAAGTCCAATGCGTAAGCTCGCAACATATCCTCTAAGATCTGGTTCACCCGCTCTGTCTGTCCATCTATCTGTGGGTGGAAGGCAGTATTGAACTTCAACTTCACATCCATTGCCTCCTGAATGCGAGTCTAGAAAATAGAAGTGAACTGCGTATCTCTATCCGACACGATCTCCAACGGAACTCTATGCAGACGCACAATCTCTCTGATGTACAGTCTAGCCAGCTCGTCTGCAGAGTTCGTAACTCTGATCGGTAGGAAGTGCGCCGACTTCGTGAGACGGTCGACGATCACCCATATGGAATCATGTCCCTTTCTCGTCTTCGGCAGCCCTGAAATGAAGTCCATGGAAATGAAATCCCACTTCCACTTTGCGATCGGCATAGGCTGCAAAAGTCCAGGTGGTCGGCGATGATCTGTCTTCACCTGCTGGCAAGTGAGACAACGGGACACGAACTCTGCTATGTGGGTCTTTATACCTTCCCATCAATAAGTCCTCTTCACGTCGCGATATATCTTCGTACTACCTGGATGCATCGCGAGTCTGGTACAATGCGCAGCCTCGAGAATCTCTCGTCTCAAGTCAGGGACATCTGGGACACATAGGCGGCCACGATAACATAAGCCTCCATCCATGCCAACTCGCCACTCGGCGTCCGCATCATCACTGGCCTGCTCTCGAAGCTTAGTCAAATGCGCATCATCCCTCTGTGCCTCGATGACCCGGTCATCGATCTGAGATCGCACCTGTACATGTGCGATGAACTCATACGGCTCCTCTACAGTGAGTTTCTGCTCAAAGTCTCACAAAAACTCAACCATATCCCACTCAGCAACCATCAGTGGAGCCGCAAACTCTATCGCCTTCTTGCGGCTCAACGCGTCAGCCACAAGGTTCGCCTTCCCAGGATAGTAAGAGACTTCGAACTTAAAGTCCTTCAAAGTCTCCATCCATCGCCGCTGCCTCATACTCAAGTCTCGCTGCGTGAATATGTACTTGAGGCTCTTGTGGTCGCAACAGAGCTCGAACTCCTCTCCATAAAGGTAATGTCTCCAGAGTCTCAGTGTGAATATGACGGCTGCCAACTCTAGGTCGTGTGTAGGGTAATTCTCCTCGTGCTTCCTTAATTGTCTCGAGGCATACGAAATTACCCTGTCCCTCTGCATAAGGACACAACCCAGACCAACTCTAGACGCGACAGTGTATATAGTGTATCTAACCCCTTGCTCTGGTAATACTAGCACAGGGGCGGACGTAAGTCTGTCCTTCAGCTCCTGAAAAGCTGACTCTGCCTTGTCATTCTAAGCAAACTTCACGTCCTTCCGTGTCAACTGAGATAAAGGTCTCACGATCTTCGAGAAATCCTGAATGAAGCGCAGATAATAGCCATCGACACCCAAGAAACTCCTCACCTCAGTGACAGAACCAGGCTGCTCCCAGTCCTGAACTGCAGCTACCTTAGACAGGTCAACTGCCATGCCATCCTTGGACACCACGTGTCCTAGAAACTTCACTTCTTGCTTCCAGAAGTTACACTTCTTGTACTGTGCGAACAACTAATGCTATCTGAGCGTATCCAGGACCAAACGTAAGTGCTCCTCATGCTCCTCTCGACTTCTGGAGTATACCAAAATGTCGTTAATGAACACAACGACGAATCGATAGAGGAAAGGCCGAAATATCCGGTTCATCAGATCCATGAACACGGCTGGTGCGTTCGTGAGACCGAACGACATCACAAGGAACTCGTAGTGGCCAAAGTTGGTCCTGAATGCTGTCTTCTGTACGTCCTCATCCCCAACGCGCAACTGATGATATCCTGACTGAAGATCAATCTGCGTCCTCAACTCCTCCATCTCACACGGGGCCATACGATACGTCGGCAGTGAGACGGGCGTAGAACCAGGCACCAGATCGATAGTGAAATCAATCTCTCGTCTAGGCGGCAAACTAGGGATCTTCCTAAACAGATCCCCAAACTCGCAAACGACTGGCGTATACTCAAGTATCTGGGCACCAGCGTCTCGTAGCAAAGTAGCGTAACTAAGTATGTGGAAGGGGAGATTTACCCGCACTGAAAATGTAAAGGATGCGCCCTCTGGCTCGTACGCAGTCACTATACGAGTCTCGCAGTCAATCTCGGCCCTCGCTGCAGTCAACCAGTCCATGCCAAGAATGACGTCGAGATAAACAAGAGAGGGGTCGACGACGAGATCATGGGCCGTAGAGGCTGCCTGATCTGAGATACCGGAGGTCTGAAGGAAGGGTGCGCAGGAGCCAACCGTAGAGGCGGTGCTGATATTGTCTGTGGACGTGTACGGTCGATCTTCTGCGGCGGCGAGAACCCACTGTCCCGCATCCGAGCAAAACAACTCTGTGCCGAATGGCCCGATCTCCTATAGTATGTACATGATAACTCGGGGCACTGAAACGGTGGTACTGGCACTGTAGCCCGAGTAGGAGGGTCGGCGCGAGGCCTCTTGCCCGCGAAGGGCCTGTCCGGCAACTCTGGTCGTGGCCTAAGAGCAACAGGGCCACGAGATCGGATAAGTCGATCCACATCCTGCTCTACCCGCATGGACATGTGAATCAGCTCTGCATAAGAGGGAATGCTCACGCAGCACATCTTCGACCGAATATCCGATCGCAAACCCTCTGAAAAGCACCGTATGCACATCTGCTCATCTGCCAAAATAGTCGGGACGTATCTGCCCAACTCGGTGAACCGATGCTCATACTCAGTCACCGTCATGCCTCCCTGTCTGAGGCGTAGAAACTCATTCTCCCGCTCATGCCTGTACGTCTGGGGATAGTATTTCTCATGAAAGCGGAACTCGAACGCTGCCCAGGTCCATATATAATCGGTAGCAACGGTCCGCAATACACTGTCCCACCACAAGCTGGCCTCTCGCTTGAACTGGAACGTAGCCAATTCAACCTGCTCAGCCTCTGAACAATGTAGCATCCGCAGTATCTTCGATACACGGTCGAGCCAATACTTGGCCTCCTCGGGTCTATGAGAACCCGTAAAGGTGGGAGGCCATAAGCGCTGGAATCGCTCTAACAAGCCCCGTGTATCTGAGGCATTCCCCGCAGGGTAAGCAGGTGGTACAAGATGAGTCATGTCCTCATCCTGAGCATATGTATCAGCATCCTCAGCTGGATGCGCAGGTGGTGCAGGTGGAGGCACACTCCCACCCTGGGCTAGAGTCTCCACAATCGTAGTCAGGAGCTGCTGCTGCTGCTGCATCATGGCCATCATCTGCTCAAATCTATCTGGAGGTGGAGCAGGCTGTGGCATGTACTGCGTCGAAGAAGACGTGCGGTATGGCTCTCTGACAGGATGTGTGAACGGCGGTGGTCCAACTGTAGGATCAGCAGTAGGCTGAGACGCACGTACTGTCTCAGGAATCGGGCCCACAGCAGGGTCCGCATGTGCATAAGACTGCGAAGGAGCCTGATCCATAGGCTCACTCAATGTAAACCGAGCTGTGCTCCGTGTAGCCTTCGGTGGCATTCCCTATATTCAAAATAGGGCGCAACCTTGTCAGTCTCAATAGCACAAACACATCGCAATCATTCACACAAGAGTCAAAAGCATTCCATGCATTTCATTTAATCAAAATTGTCACAATACAAGGGATATCTCCTTACAAGCATCATGACAAGAAGTACATGGGAACTAAGACAGTTAAAGTTACAACAGCAACATAAGCAAACTACTAGCCTTAACAGGCTTACACAACAAAAGTAAAAAACGACTAACTACTAACAACAACATCAAAGATCTCATCGCTAGTCTGAGTTGGGTGACAGAGGAGGAGCACCCTTATCCTGCAAGCAGCACAGGATCGCCTTCAAGGTGCGAGTCACCTTGCAGAATTTTCTCTTCATAATGGCCTTGGTATCCTCGACTTCAGCTCGAAGTTCCTGAACTTTCCTTCGCAAGGTGACCTGGCTCTCCTCAATTCGGGTGATGCGATCATCACCAGTAGCCTAAGCAGAAGGAGGAGGGCTCTCATCTGTATCCTGAGCCTCCTCTTCTACCTCTTCCTGGACTTCTTCCTCAACTTCTGCTCCAGGTTCTCCCTCACTTGGATCCTCTTCATCATCAAAGTCGTCCTCGCTATCTTCCTCAAGCTGAGTCTCACGGTACTGAGACCCGATCTTCATCTTGACCATGGTAGACTCATCAATGCTGTGAATCAGAACTGGCAACTTCGGCCCAAGTCTGTAAGCAAACTCAAGCGCGATCTTGCATATAAGTCGGCCAAAAGGAAGCGACTCGGACGTTCTTCTTGATTTCGCTATGAGGATAATCTGTCGCAAGATGAAAGTGGCCATACACACATTCTCTCCTTGGGCCACCTGATACAAGAAGTCATCCATAAGGCGCGTACACTCAATGTGATTTTTCGACCTGGGAAACACATTGAACATGCAAATGTGGTGCAGCAGGCATAAATCATCAGACATATGAGACGCCTTGAGGCTATTGTTAGGCTGTCATGGAACCAGTTTACCGCATAGGAATCTGGTATGGCGATCTTGCTCACGCCTACTCCTCAAATTCTTCGCACTAGGATGAACATCACCAAGAGGCACATTCAAAAATTGCGCAATCAACCGAACATCGATCGTAGCCATCCGGTCTCTACCAAAAGAAATCTTGAACTGCAATGGCTCCAGTGTAGGATTCTGGATACGAGCGTAGAAGGTACGAACGATACTCACATTAGCACGAGCACGAGCTTCAAAGAGCGAACCCTAATGCGCAGCTTCAATGCGCTCGAAATACTCAAAATGGGGGGGTGTATTACCCAAAATACCCCCAAATCCTAAATTTTACATCAAGTGGACCACGTTGGACGGCGATGCATCGCTGACCGTCCCTCACGTCGGTCGGTGGGACCACATGGGTCTGGTCTCCCATGATCCAGGGACCTCAAAAATGTATGGTCCCCACCTTGGTTCATCATAGATTGCCTTATAGAGGCCCAAACATACATTCAGGGCTTTCTGGGGCCAATTTGCAAAACTGAATGCAATCCCCTATCATGCAGCATATGATTTTGGGGTATAAGGAGCTAATACATCCATCTAGCCCATTAGTTACAAAATAATGCAAACTTAGAATGGTCTAATGGCCAGTTTTCATGAAATTTTACTATTCACTGTAAAATTTTATCGAAGTATGATTTTATGTCATTTTCACATTAGGATCAATGCCTAACATGAAAAGAATAAGAAATAATTGAAGAATGGAGTAGTGAGAGGAAGAATCTCGAAGAATTTAGGTGAAACGGGGTTTTTAAGCCCTAACGATTGAATGCAGGGGTTGTGGTTGTCCCACAGCCCAAGGATTTACATTTATGGGTTTAGAATCATTCAAAGAATGTCTCGACCCAACTACCTACAACCTATGAGCTACTCAGGTCGCTTAACGCGACCCTAGATGCGTTACGGACTTGATCGCGCGATCGATACTAATAGACTTCGCCTATTGGTGAATCTGCGATCCTACAAGTGTTTCTAGACCCTTCTCGCACCCACCTAAGTCAAAGGAAGCGACAACGTACGTCGCGTGACCATAACCCAGGCCCGGTATAATCTTATTCATGCTCTGATACTAACTTGTAACACCCTGAAAATCGGGGGTCGTGTATAAACTCAACTGTCGAGTTCCAGACCGTCACTTATGCAATAAAAATGATTATGATTCAATGTTGTCTGAGTTAAAGCATTCACATGAGTAAAAGTATACCAAAACTGCAATTCATACTCCAGATCCAGTGATAAAAGCAAGCGGAAGACTAAAGAATATATATATCACTGTATGGAAAAATAAAGTAGATCTCGACTGTCACTAAAGTATGAATACATCACTGAGTCTCATATACATGTAAAGAAACAAAATCAAATGTCAAAAAAGAGTCCCACTGAGAAGTCCCGTCAACCCAGGCCACCTAAGCAAAGCCGTCGTGGTACTGCATGTATGAGAACTCGTCCTGGTCCTCATCACAGTCCGGCTCTACCTCCTGGATCACTGCATCTAAGACAGGGTCTGGTGGGTGTTGCAAACACCATCCCGAAACGTGGGAGTGAGTGATCAACTCAGTGGAATCATAGATCAAAGATTAGCATGTTCTCAACTCAATCATGCGATAATAGTAAAGCAGTAAATCAAACAATCCGAATACTGTTGTTAATGCAATATGACATGACATGATGGATGCCCTCACCAACATTCTCCCTCATACGGCACCATCTTACGCCCGCGGCATGCTTGCATACCGCTCAGTGCTCCACATCTTCCAGGAACATGCAATGTAATGGTGATATGATTGCCGAGTTGTTATTAGTCCATTCAAACAGCAGGATTGGGAAACTAAGGTACTTCCCTTATATCAATCCCAACACAGATCCTGTCTAGGGTCGTCACTCCTAGTAATGTCATACGATATACATTTTGTAGGTCACTGCAAGGGCTGCCAGGGCTGTTGCTCGCACTCGTTGCACCGCTCCCCCATCACCTTATCAATACAGGCCTACTGTACTCTCACTGCTACGGAAGGGTCGTCACCTCCCGTAGACTCAGAATACGCTCGCGGTCACTACAAAGGACTCGTCGCCTGATCAGTGTACGCCGACAGCAAAAATATAGTCTCTCATCCACCATAATCTGCTCACGAGACATAGGTGCTCACTGGTCACTACGGGGAGATTTGTGGCCCCAGCGTAGGCCGACAGCTCGACCACGGTGTCCCATACCACCATGCCCGGCTCATGAGTCTTCGTGGATCAAGGTACCATGGTTAATAGGGTTTACAGTGGTAAGTTCAGACCCTAGGTTCAAGCAGTTATGACTCATACAGGGTGAACATACAATGGCCAGTCGGGTTACTTGACGGGCTCGACTAGCACGATCGCATCTCAAGTCAAACGACATGAAGTGCGTAAAACACTTCGTGTGGCCTAACAACTGCCGCCAACTCCAAAACACGGCTCGTGTTCATCAACGCGTCATTCATGGCAAAGATAGGCCAACCACAAACTTGCTCGGTTACCGACTGCCTGGACTAGGTATAGTCCCAAACAATTATGGAATCACATCAGCAATCATATGAGAGTATTGGAAATGAAATACAACCATGTGAGCATGTTAACACATGTTATAACATACAACTTAAGCAAATCTTCAAGCACATGCATTTCATACATATAATGAAACCATGCATATAGCTAACCTTTATGAAATCATTTACATCAGCATATTAATTGAGAAATCAATCTCAAACTAATTCATAACACCATTTAATTCAATACATACTAATACAAACATTTATACAAACACTTACACTACACACTTAAGTCTACATATAGTATGTCGACTCAAAGTGCGCATTTAGGCGAATCTCTTCGCCAAACTAATTATGCACATATTCCTAACATTCTAATGCGACAATAAGCCATGTCAATCACATCAGCAAATTATGGATGAAAACAGTATTTCCTACAAATGACTAAAATGCCCTAAATCTCATATTCTTCGTCTATTTACGAAACAGGAAACGGACAGCATGTTGTACATGTCAAACGGCGTTGCCATCGATAATCTACTTTTAAACGACATTGAAAGCGCTGAAAACAGTCAATCAAAGCCTCTAAAATCCGCACATTTTCTCTTATAGGTGTGTTAATTCGAACGGAGCGTATACGCTTCGTCTACGGCGAACTGTGAACCTAATACACAAGATCTATCAGCTATTTCACTATGGAACCAAGGAAACCTCAAATCAGCAACTTATTAGCGTATTTTCTTACCTAGAATTGCGGAGAAATCACCGGCAAAGTGATTGGAGCGCGTTGCTAAAGCACGTGCAACAGGTAGCACAACAGCAGAAAAATTCTCTCCTACTCTCTCTCACAAACTCTCACCTTTTCTCTCTCCCAATCTAGGGTTTTTCTCAAATTCGGATGAGAGAGAGGAATGAGGGTTTCAACCCCTTTTATAAGCCCAAATGTGCCCAAAATAGGCTTAGGAACAAAGTATACTTAAGATATATCCAAATCGGGGCTGTTTCGGTCCAAAAAATCATTTCTGGTGGTCCCCTAGACGAACGCGATCGGACTTAAGTTCGTACTTGTCAGATGTCGCTCACATCCCGTTTTCAGACCATCAGTGTTCGTAGATCGCCCATGGCGGTCCAGTTTCAGTTCAGCGGTCACCGCACGTAGATCAGGTCTGCAAGTCTCATGATATGAAATAAAAATTTTTCCTGATCCGAGGGTGTAATTTTGCTGAATTCTGATGGTCAGAATGCTTAATACTGACACATCAAGTCGTATGCCAGATTTGAATTTCAAATTTCAAATCTAACCTTATTCTCACTCTCTTCAGTCCAGGCTCAATGAAATAGCCTGCGAATGTCGGTTAGACTTGATTTTCGAAATAATTGTTAAGTCCAGCTAGGTGGTTCTATCGGTCTAAGATAGTAGGTATCGGACTTTCGACGCGCGGTCAAGATCCAATACAAAGTTTCAAAGAGGTCCAGAGAACAAACCTGCTTAGAGTTTGATTCGAGGTTTTAAAGTATTATAGAGTCATTGGTTCTACTCGATTTGGGTCTTGTAAAACATATTTCAAGTGATCAGGGACTATTTTCCAGCTACTCTAGCGTTGCGCTAGCTAACTTACTCTTATTTTCTAAAGAAATTAATCCTACGCGATTTCTGGTCGAGTTGATACTCGAGTCCAAGTACGGATTTTTCTAGGGCGTTGCATCACCTTATCAATACAGGCCTAATTTGTACTCTTGTTGCTACGAAAGGGTCGTCGCCTTCCCGTAGACTCAAAGTACGCTCGAGGTTACTACAAAGAGCTGTCAGGGCTGTTACACGTACTCGTTGCACCACTCCCCCATCACTTTATCAGTGTAGGCTGACAGCTTGAATACAGTGTCCCATACCACCATATTCGGCTCACGAGTCTGGGTTGCTCAGTGGTCACTACGGGGAGGCTCGTGGCCTCAGCGTAGGCCGACAGCTCGACCACGGTGTCCCATACCACCATGCCCGACTCATGAGTCTTAGCGGATCAAGGTACCATTGTTAACGAAATTTTCACTGGTAAGTTTGGTACTTTAGATTCAAGCAGTAGCGTCCATACATGGTTAACATACATCGGGCTAATCGGGTTACTTGATGAGTTTGACTAGTACGAGCACCCGTTGAGTTAATCGACATGAAGTGCATAAGCACCTCGTGTGGCCTAACCACTGTCGACAAGCAACGCACGGCTCGGGTTCGTCAAACACATTCTGCGTGGTGAATCCAACTCAGCCACGAACTCAAGTCCGGTTACCGATTTCCTGGACTATTCAATAGCCCCAAACACATTCAATTACAACATGACGTCCTATGAGATAGTCAAAGTAGTAATGGATCAAAATCACAAATCATTTAATCATATGAACATGTTCTGAAGTGCATTGTAAACATGAATTCACACACATTCAATTCATAATCAAGCAGACATCAAAATAAGTCATACATGGAGGAAATCATACACATCATTGATGTGGCTGAGAATCATATCTCAACCCGCATACAAGTACGTCTTGCTAACTAATGACTCATTCAGACACTTTTATAAACACTTAGCCTACACATTACATCATACATATTATGTATTAATTTGCATACGTATTAGGGCAAATCCTTTCGCCAAAGGGTTGTCGCCCATACAACAATCATATATCCACGATAGTTTGTCATGGCGAGCACGAATACAAAGTCTATACTCATTCAGTCATTTTCACAAACACTTAGGGTACACATACTAAATACATATTGTATGTTAGTATATCATGTATTTGGGCTAAATCTTTAACCCAGGAGTTGTTACACATACATCTATCATTCATAGACGATAGTTAATCATGGCAAACACACTTTCATATTTTGTACGTATACGGTATTTTCTACGAATATAGAGAATACACAAAATTTCATATTCTTCGTATTTAACCGAAACAAAAAACGGATAGCATGTTCTACTTGTGAAATAGCATCCACGTCAGGAATCTATCATTATCCGACATTGAAAGCTTTGAAAAATAACAACCTAAACATTTAAAGTCCGCACCTTATGCCGTAAAAGCGTAAAGAAGTCGATGGAATCTCTAAGTCTTCGTCAACGTTGATATAACGACCTATAACACAAGGTAAGTCAGCTATTTAGCTACTTGCAACTATCGAAACCCTAAAACAGATTAGGGTTAGGTTTTCTTACCTAGAAACGAAGTCAGAATCGTCGGAATAGCGATTAGATCGTGATGGTTAAGCACGTGCAACAGTAGGATAGAGTATCAGGGAGATCTTCCCACTTCTCCCACACTTTCTCTCTCTTTACTCTCTCTCCTCTCTCCTAGGATTTTCTCAAATTCGTATGGGAGGAATGAGAGAGAATTTAAGGTCTTTATATAGGCCCAGAACTCACAGAAATAGACCCCAGGCCATGGTATACTTAGGTTATGTCCAAAGGGAGGTTGTTCTGATCCAACGGACACTTTTGGAACTCCCTTTGCTGAATGAGGTCGGACTTAAGCTCACAAATATTGGAACTTGATCAAGTTAAGTTTTCAGTCCGATCGGGTTTCCAGATCGACCGTGGCGGACCAGTTTCAATTCAACGGTCATCGAAACTCGATCAGGGCTACAAGTGTACTGCCATGTACTGGCATCCTACCCTGATCCAAAGGTATATTTGGGTCGGATTCTGATGGTCTGATTGCTTATACTTGGCCCGCAAGCGACACGTCTCAGATTACTTAAATTGTATTTAATTTATAAAGAAATCCACATTTTCTCACACTCTTCGCTCTGGGCTCAAGCAAATAGCCACGGGATATTATCTGGACTTGATTTTCGAGATGGTTGTAAAGTCCAACAAGGCGGTCTTAATTATATAATTTCGTAGTAATCGGACCTTCGACGTGCGGTCCAGGTCCGATACGGAGTTTCAAAGTGCTCCCGAGAGCAAACGGGAATAGAGATTGTCTCTAAGTTTTAGGGTAACCTAGCGTCAATATTTTTATAAGTTTTGGGTCTTGCATATTATATTTAAAGTCATTAGTGTGAATTTCACAAGTAAACTAGTTTAACACTAGCTAATACTCGTCTAATTTCTAAAGAATTTGATCCTAAGAGATTTCTGCTCGAGGTGGTACTCGGGTCTTTGTAGTTTGTATAGATAGTGATTCAGGCTATTTATTTTTTAACTAAATTACATCCTAATTATGAGTGAATATGACAGAATAAGGTCCTAGGGCAATTCTATGTCTAAGGACGTCCATTGCCAAGTTGAGAAAAATCTGGGATGTTACATGATCATTTTAAATCTTTAGAGAAGAAGGTTGAGGCACTGTGGGTCTCCCAAGACAATGTAGTTTAAACTCGAAAATCTTTAATGAAGTACGTGAAAAAGTACTTCCATCATATCAACAGGAGTTTGCTTGATCCTTCTATGCCTGCTCCTTCATCATCTGGATCCGATTAAGCTCATTTCTGTTTAGTTCTTATATTTATGGGTTTGTAAACCTTAAACTTTACTTATTTACTTGAATGATTTCTTCACACTCTCCTAAACTCCTTGGATATTATTTCCCTACCTTAGACAATTTCATTTGCTAATTTACTCTTTACTATTTCATATGCTCATTTCTTCGTCTATTAAGTGTCTGTCCGTATTACTTCATTAAATATCTCATTTACTTGATAGATAAACTATTCTTTCCCTTGTCAACTTGTGACAAAAAGGGGGAGAAATGTTAGTTAATTTCCTTGAAGAATGGCATGTTTTGAATATATAAATATATGGATGATACATAAATGCTTGGAGAATTAATGGATGGCTATGGAATGGAATGTTTTGTATCATAATACTGGGGAAGTACAAATTGAGGGGGAGTAGAAAATCTTCGACAATCTTCTACAACATGAGTACAAAAGTACAAGGCTTTGTTTTGATTATTGTAATACTAAGTGTTTTGTTACGAAATTGACAAAGAGGGAGATTGTAAGTGCTATAATGTTTAAAGCATACTTCACACTTTGTTTGTCAAAATTTATTTAAGTCAAAACATCTTATCAAGCGATCTTTAAGTATGATTTAAGATCAAGGTTCAAATCAAGCTCAAGATAAAGTTGAAGATCTAACTCTAAAGAAAAACATGAAGTCTAGATCTACTAAAGTTCTGATAGAAGATCAAGCTCCTTAGAGAAGTTTAAGTCTCTAATCTACTTCAGGATAATGAAGTTCAGTCCATACAGGTATTATAAATCCTAGAAAGACCTTAGGTTTAGGTGTTTGCAAAATATATTTGAAATTGGGTTTTTATGCTTGTATTTGGTTGAGTTTCGAGTAGCCTAAGTTTTGGATCGACCAGCCTAAGAATTTCTCGACCAGTCCTAGTACAAATCGAATAAAACAGAAAATTTTGTTACTCCTTCGACCAATCGAAGGACACTTTCGACTAGTCGAACGTTTCTCGGCTCAAAGTCCAACAACTAAATTAGTTCAGATTTTGGCTCTTTCGACCAGTCGAAGACCATGTTTGACCAATCGAAGATCACCTTCGACCAATCGAGCAGAGCTTTTGACCAGTCAAAGACCTGTTAAATCTTATCTCGCTCAATTCTAAAAATCTGTTTGAACTGAATCTAGTGCTTGGGCCGGTCGAAGACTGCCTGAGGCCAATCGAAGAAACAACTTTTGTGCCTATGAATTAAGGTTCTTTCTCAATCTGAAAATGCAATTCAAATCTATCAAAATCCTTCTGCAAGAGAGAAAGAAACCTTAGTTATTGTCAAGCTATTGAACGGTATTTATAAATTATTTTGTAGCTTTTTTGTTTAATTCCTTAATCTCAAACTCTATCATTTTGATTCTGAAAAGAGAGTAAATACTTTTCTTATTGAGATTGAAAGGAATTAATATAAGTAATCATTGGTTTAAATTTAATTAAAATTAATAGAACCCTGGACCTTTTTCTATTGGACTGAATATTGAACATTCGACATTTAAGAGAAGCGATTCTTCGGCTACAAATTCTTTTACGGGGAAGATAAGTATACATTTGGTTTCTTTGTTTGTGATAGCCTAGTAAAATCACAACTGTATTCGGTTTTAAGCTAATCCTGTGAAAACTTTATTCTTAGTAAAAGCCAAGATTACGTGGATAGTAATTTTGGGAGTGGAGTAGGTGTGGCTATTTGAGAACAGTTGCCGACACACCAAACCACTATAATTATTGGTGTTTGTAGTGAATGCTTTTATTACTTTCGTGGTGAGTAGTTGTAATTTCATTTCAGTACAAGTGATGAATGCTTATAATAGTCGATTTTATTTACTCTTGCTCAGTTTTAGATTTTGATTCTTATCACATTCATTAAATAAGGTTGTCCTACCTAAACTTGTTTGGGTGAAGCTTGTTCTACGAATCAGTTTGAATCAATGTTTCAATACTAGTGCAATTGAGATCTCCGATTTATTTATTATTCAGCAGTTTTTTTTAATTGCATCACTATATATAATTACTTTAATACGATGATCAGCACCGTCCAAACATTGTCCATGTAAATCAATAGTTAAAAATCGTTCGATAGTCACTCAGACATGATCTTGTGCTTGTGGCCCATCTGAGACTTGGAATTTCATCATTTTTTGGTAAAGTATATATTTCGGCGGGCTTCTTATAACCATTGTGCCAAAAATTAAATAAGTTCACTAATTAGAGATATTAAAGTTGATTTAGTAATTAAATTCAAACCCCTGCAAATATACTAGGAATAATTACTTTTGGATTAAAGTCGATTCTCAATTTAGGGTACCACACACAACAAGAGGATTTCAAATCTAGGGGGTTTCAAATCCACGCTCCCAAACAGGCCCTAAGGAGACCATTCTCAGAAATATCATATGGGATTTTAGAGTTAGAGCTCTTTTCCTGTTTGAGCTAGCGCTTTATTAGTTGCCTGTCATTTTCCTATAGCCTACTCTATAACGCGGCCCCCCATTAGGCAAATAGCTCAACGTATTAGACATTCTCCTTCTTAGACCTTGGTCTGTGCTAAAATTTCATCCTATAGGGTGGGGTTCCTCTGTTATTCCCCTAATGTCATTCTAGTTTGGGGAATAGTTTCCAATTATACCACTCAAGAACAGTGGACAAGTGCTTACAAACTTTATCCCTTGGTTTATCTAATTTTTACATCGACCAAACTACATGAATTAGCATCCTCATGCACAATTAGCAAAATCTTACAGCCCTTAAAGACCCTTTGTCATCCACTTGGGAGATTTGCATGTTTGCTCGAAGGTTGCAATGTTTCACTTTTTCTTCCAGCAGTTATCTTCGGGTTGTTCCTAATCACTTATTGCTAGTTATCTCCAGACTAGCCGGTCTTCAGTTGTGGTCCTCTACCAGGTTTATCATTGAGTATGAGATAACTATTTTTCTGTGATGCCTGGCCTGGGTTGTGGGCCCTCCTTTTTTCCTTCGTTCTCTTTTTTCCTCGCCTTCCTTCTATTTTTTAGTTTGTTTTCATTTCTCCCCTATGCCTAGGGTGTGAGTTGCTTCTTTTTTTCCTTTTTCTTCTCCTTAGGGTTCGCCCCTTTGTTGTATCTTTTCAAGCTTTGCCTTTGTTAAGTAATAAGAGATTATTGCTCGCTTGCTTTCCAAAAAGAAAACAGTCAAAGCGTTGGACCCAGTGAAAAAACTACTTGATGAGTTCCTGATCTATCCAAATCAAAGCCATAAATATGTTCCTATGCAAACCAGTTGATTTTTTATTAGACCGTGTAATAATCAATGACTTATAATGGAAGTACCTAGCCACGTCCACTTTATTGGCCCTTATATGGACCTCATAGGAAGAGATAAAGCCAACCAATTAAGATCATGATCCCTGTACGCCCTAAGGTCTAAGGATTAACCATCTTTCATGCATCGTCAAGTATTGAACTCACAATCACAGTCTAGGCTGATAACTCCCCAGACTATTAACTTGATTTCGATCCACTGATGTGAGTGAACAAAGGTCCGAACTTGAATCCTTTGTTAATGACATACTCACTCTTGTGCAGGGTAGGGGCAAGGCATAAACCGATACCAAGTTGATTCCCTATGGTCGAGATTATCCATCTTGATCGAAATCAGTCCTCCTCATACAAGATGGTTGTACATCACATGAACCGATGTCCACAGGTGTGTCCTATGCACCTATAACGATCATGGTCTAATAGGGTACTGAGATACATGTACCATGACTCTTCCAAGTTAATTACCATTATGTCTAATCTCAAATTTCCATGGACTACCAGAGGAATCACTCCTCAAAAAGCTCATAATGAAGATATAATGAAGATTGCCCTAATTACATCCACATGGTTAATGGATTAGAGCTCACATTATTTTTCTAAGGCACTGGCTCTGATAATATCTACATGGAGGCAACCACCACATGCATATAATTGTGTCACGATGTCACCCAAGCTTTGTGGGGCCCATTATGATGTATGTCTTTTATCCACAACATCCATCCATTTTGCTAGCTCATTTTAATGCATGAGCCCAAAAATGATGTAGATACAAAGCTCAAGTGGACCATACCACATAAAATAGTGGGGATTAAACACCCACCATTGAAAGTTACATGGGGCCACAAAAGTTTTTGATCAAGCTTATATTTGTGTTTTCCCTTCATCTAGAATTGTGTGACCTTAGGTTGGCTGGAAAATAAAACATCACAATGAGTCGTAGGAATTTCGCAACAATAGCTTTCAATCTCAAATGTTTTTATTTCTTTGTGTGTGGTGTAGTCCACTTGAGTTTTGAATTTGCAACAATTTTTTAGCTCATTCACTAAAATGAGTTGGCAAAATGAATGGACAGTGTAGATACAATACATACACATGGTGGGCTCCACAAAGCTTGGGCCATGTCGTACCACATGGATATCCTGGTAGCAGCTGCCATAGGCAATCTGCTTCCATCAACACATGTCGGCTTGGATGTGGATTGGCCAGTGACCCCTACAACTAAGTAGCTAGAGGAAAAGATTGGTGGGCCTTACCATGATGTATGTATGTGTTTTATTCAAACCATGCATCCATTTTGTCAACTCATTTTAGGGCATGAACCCAAAAATGAAGCAGATCCAAAGGTTAAGTGGATCGCACCATAGGAAACGATGGGACTCGAGCACTTATTGTCAAAAAATTCCTGGGGACCATCGCAATGTTTATTTTCCATTCAACCTATTAATAAATTCACATAACTCTGAATAAAGGGAAAACACAAACATCATCTTGATTTAAAACTTTTGGGGCCTGAAAGAAGTTTTCATTGCTGGGCATTCAATCCCCACTGTTTCCTATGGTGTGGTCCACTTGAGATTCGGATTTACCTATTTTTTGTACATGCACTAAAATTAATTGGCACAATAAATGCACAGTGTGGTTAAAACAATACCTCATGGTGGGTCCACCGAGCTTTTCCACCATCGACCTTTTTTTTTCTTACACACGCACACACACCCCACACACTCACACTAGTGGAATTTCACCACCTATTGACGCAGCGAAGGACGTGAGGTTGAGCAACATCTTCCTCAAGAGGATAATTATCCCGAATCCACGGAACTTCTCTGGACTCCTCACAGAGACTTCTCGAATCCACGAGGTAAGAAAGCAGAAAATAGAAATAAATTCTAGTAAATTCGAAATTGATTAACGAATGAATAAAAATGAGTTCACAACCCTTTAAATAAGGGTACCAAGCAATAGGAAAGAAATCAGAATCAAACTACAACTAAAATTCCTAAAATCTGCGACTTACTATAAATAGTAAACTTACTATTTATAGGCGGTCGTGATGTCTACTAGTGCGTAAGGTCTTCGGCTAAAAATAGTAAGTGTCCTATTTGGCTTCACCAAACCGTTCTCCTAATTATTCTAAGAACTTTTCATGTTGGACAGAACTCTTAAAGCCCAACGGATGAAGAGTTATAATCAAACTAAAACTTACTATTTATAGTAAAAACGAAAATAAAACGGGGAAACGACCGTTGATCTGGGGGTATTTCACAAATCTAGGTTGCGCAACCCAGAATAGTGGGGTTGGTTGGCTAAAGTAGCTCATTATACCCCAAAATCATATATTTTATGTCAGATAACTCATTCCGGATTGCTAGATACGCCCAATCTAAGATCCGACGGTCCAGATCACTTCTGTCGTCAACCAGGCCTTTTCTGAGCCATCTTGGCCATGAAACTGTACACGACCCGCTCTACATCACCTTTGGATACTTGAACCCTTGACCGGGTGTTGAAACTCCTGATTCCACCATCTACCTAGCTTGTGTAGCGGTCACCAGCCAAATCTGCATGCATCTTGGAGGCTCCTGGGCAATTGGGATGAGGCTCTAGTGGATCTGTAGGGCCCACCTTAATGTGTATGCATTGCATCCATGTTGTCCATCCATTTTGACAACTCTTTTGAGGGCATTATCCAATGAAGTAGATTCAAATCTCAGGTGGATCACACTAAAAAGATTCTACCAACTTGCACATGAGTATAAGAAGCGCAAGCTCCATAAATAGATTTACAGCCTCAAATAAGCATCTAGTAGTTGGAATTATCGATTCCATGAAGAAGTTTGGTCTTTTAACTTTAATAAGAATCCAGAAGAATCATGTCTACCTATCTACCTCAAATCCACAGAAATAAAGCCATATGCTTTCTAGTCTTCTAGGTAAATAATATTCTCTTAATAGGGAATGGTGTTGGATTTATGAGGTAGAGTAAGGTATGACTCTCCACCACTTTTGATATGAACTATGTAGGAGAGGCATCCTATATTTTGGGAGTCAATCCTCATCGAAACCAAGCTTTGCACCTACTAAGTCTCTCCCGGGAAGCATGCATAGAATATGTATTTGAGAAGTTCTCCATGGCCAACTCCAAGAAAGGTGATATGCCTTTTAGGCACAATGCTTCTCTCTAAGAGAATAATTATCCCAAGACCTTAAGAGAGCAACGGGCCATGGAAGTTTTCCATACAAATTAGCTATAAGGAGCTTGATCCATGTTAGTTGTACATCAGGCTATACATTACTTGGTGAGATTAGTGAGCTGATACTAAGCAATTTAGGCATGAATCATTGGATGTCAGTCAAGCACATTATGAAGTATTTGAAAAGGACTAAGGACCTTGCCCTAGTTTATGGGTATGAGGATCTGTTGATGGTTGGATACGCGAATGAGACTTTTAGACATATCATGATGCTAGGTGTTTGACAAGTGAGTGCATCTTCTCAATGAAAGGTGATGTGGTCATTTGGCATAGTGACAAGTACATCACACTGTCAATCTGTTTCTACATGTCATTTTAAGGCATGATCTAAAAAATAAAGCAAATCCAAATCTCAAGTAAGCCACTGGAATAGGTATTTATTGTCCAGCCCATTGGTAAAGTCACAAAGACCTAAATGAAGGGACCGTATAAATATTAGCTTGATCTTATTATACCATATTTTTCATCGTTCCTGAAAGAACTAATGTAACACCCCGAATTTTTTCCTACTTGGAGATTTAGATGTCCTTAGGCAATGGGTCAATCCTAACACCTGATTAACTTCTCAAAACTTAATCCAAAAGTCTCAAATCCCTATTTCCTTCGAAAATCTCACCTTTTACTACTTTATCCTTCAAAATTTTCTAGGAGTTTTCATATTAGACACAAATCTTAAAGTTTAGGTGATGTTAATCAATACTTAAACTAAAAAGTACTATGAATAGTAAATAAATAAATAAAAGGGTTTTTAACCATTAACCTTTTGTAATATCATGAAATAAGTAGGCTATTTGGATAGATCAACTTCTCCTACCCCAAAATCATATATTGCATGTTAAATAACTCATCCCAGGTTCTAAAATACATCCATTTCAAATATCAAATGGCGAAATCACCCCAAACAGGTCAGCGAGTGGCGAGGGGATCGCCGAATTCGTCCGTACAACAGTCTGGCAGACCGGTTTTTGCACTTTTTTTTGCGCATTTCTTCCAACTTTGAAAAATCATATCTCCTTCGTTATAACTCTGATTTAGGTGATTCAAAAATCAGATTGAATCTAAATGAGTCTAATTTTATATAAAAATATATGAAAAATATAATAAAATATTTAATATAGTTTAAAGTAGGTCATTGTGAGCAACTGTTTGATAATCACTTGTTGGACAGCTGCTGCTTCTGGAATTTTTAAAATTTTTGTACAACTAGAAATCTTATAAAATTTGGTGGAGTCAGGGTAAACTTGATGATAAACTCTCAGAAAAATAATAAAAATAATATGATAACTAGAAATGCCCAAAATAGGTCATAGAACGGCCCTAGGACCGTATTCTGCCCTATTAGGGTAGAATTTGGTTAAGTACCAAACTGAATACTCAGTAAAATTAACTTGGATTACTTTAAATATAAACTATAAGACCCAAAATTAGTAGGACTGCTAACGTTATGTTACCTAGAAACTTAGGATCAAACTCTAAACCTGTTTTTTCTCAGGAACCCTTTGAAACTTTGTATCGGCTCTGGACCGTACGTCGGAAGTCCGATTACCCCAGACTTAGAAGAATATGACCGCCTAGTTGGACTTGACAATCAACTCAAAAATCAAGTCCAGATGATGTCCCACGACGATTTCCTTGAGTCCAGAGTGAAGAGTGTGAGAAATAAATATAATTAATGAAATTGGCACGTTCGCTTGTGCGCTTTTTCTAAGCATTCTGACCATCAGAATTTAATCAAATTTCACCCTCGGATTAGAAAAAATTTTCCCTACATGTCATAGTACTTGTAGCTCCGATCGAGTTCTCATAACCGTTGAACAGAAACTGGTCCGCCACGGTCGATCTGGATATCCGCTCGGACTAAAAACTCTGCCTGACCTAGATCCAATGTCAGGGAGCTTAAGACCGACCGCATTCAGTCACAGGACCTCCAGAAATGCTCCGTTGGATCAGAACAAGCCCTCTTTGGTTACAAAATAAGTATACCTTGGCCCCAAGTCTATTTTTGTCATGTTTGGGCTTATAAAAAGGGCTTAAACCCTTGCTCTTTCATTCCATACGAATTTGGGGAGAGAAGACAGAAAAGAGAGAGAAAGGGAGGGAGATTTGGAGCTCTCTCCTGGGAGTCTTTCCTGCTGCTCCATGTGCCACATCCACCTGCCTACATTGCTCTTCTGGTGATTCCAACTCCGTTTTAGGTAAGAAAACCCTAACCTATAACTGTTTTAAGGATCCTTTCGATTCAAATAGCGAGTAGCTTATGTATCTTGTGCATTAGGACGCTAGAATGCCATTGACGAAGCATTGATGTTCTATTCGAATCGATACACGTCTACGGCAAAAGGTGAGGATTTTAGACGCTTTGATTGACTGATTTCAAAGCTTTCAATGTCGTTTAATAGTAGATTATCGATAACAACGCCGTTTGACATGTACAACATGCTTTCCGTTTTTCGTTTCGTAAACGTACGATAAATATGAGATTTAGGGTATTTTAGGCATTTATAGAAAATACTGTATACGTCCGTATTTTGCTGAAATGCTTGACATGTAAATTCATCGTGTTATGATATTATGTATGCGTGTATAATCTGTTTGGCGAAGAGATACACCCTAATGCGCACTTTGGGTCGACATATGCTATGTAGATTAAGGTGTGTGGACTAAGTGTTTGTATAAATGCTTGTATTAGTATGTATTTAATAAATGGTGTTGTAAATTAGTTTTGAAAATGAATTCTTAATCCACATGATGTTGTATATGATTTCCTACATGTTGGTTATATGAATTGATTTCCTTATATGTATAGAATACATCTGTTGGTTGATTTGCTTACTTCGTATGCTATAACATGTGTTAATATGCTTGTATTGTTGTATTTCATTTTTATTACTCTCATAGGATTACTGATGTTGGTTTACAAATGCTTAGGGCTATGACCTAGTCCAGGCAGTCGGTAATGGATCGAATTCGTGGTTGGTTTCTATTTGCCACGAAGGACGCGTCGATGAACGCGAGTTGTGTTTTGGGTTGGCGGCAGTGGTTAGGCCACGCGAAATGTTTTATGCACTTCATGTCGCTCAGCTTGAGAAGCGCTCGTACTAGTCGAGCCCGTCAAGTAACCCGACTGGCCATTGTATGTTCACCATGTATGAGTCATAACTGCTTGAACCTAAGGTACTGAACTTACCATTGGAAACCCTGTTAACCATGGTACCTTGATCCATAAAGACTCATGAGCCGGGCATGGTGGTATGGGACACCGTGGTCGAGCTATCGGCGTACGCTGGGGCCACAAACTTCCCCGTAGTGACCAGTTAGCACCCAGACTCGTGAGCAGATTATGGTGGTATGGGACAGTATATTCTTACTGTCGGCCTACATTGATAAGGTGATGGGGGAGCGGTGCAACGAGTGCGAGCAATAGCCCTGACAACCCTTTGTAGTGACCTCAAGCGTATTCTGAGTCTACGGGAGGCGACGACCCTTCCGTAGCGACGAGAGTACATTAGGCCTGTATTGATAAGGTGATGGGGGAGCGGTGTAACGAGTGCGAGCAACAGCCCTGGCAGCCCTTGCAGCGACCTACAAATATAACATCGTATGAGATTTCTAGGAGTGACGACCCTAGACAGGATCTGTGTTGGGATTAATATAAGGAAGGTACCTTAGTTTCTCAATCCTGCTGTATGAAAAGGACTAATAACAACTTGGTAATCATTATCCATATTGCATTGCATGTGCCTGGAAGATGTGGAGCACTGCGGGAAAAAAGCATGCCATGGACGCAGATGGTGCCGCATGAGGGAGTATGTCGGTGAGGGCATTCATCATGTCATTTCATGCATGCAGTAACAACAGTATCTAGAAATGTTTGATTGTTTGCTTTACTCTTAACGCATGATTGATTTGATAACATGCTAATCTTTGCTCTATTATTCCACTGAGTTAGTTACTCACTCCCACGTTACGAGATGGTGTTCTGGACACCCACCAGTCCCTATTTTAGTTGCAGGTGATGGCGCTGCTTGTGAAGCGGAGCTGGACTTGTATGATGATGAGGAGGACTTCTCCTCCGTGTTTTGATCGACGGGATTACAGGGAGGTTGATTAGATGCCTTGACACTTGTCATTTCATATTTTTGGAGCATTGATGTATATTCTTTCTTTCTATTTTTGGAGTATACATGTATTTAATTAATCTGGTAACATGTTCACACTCTGGAGACTTACAATCAATTATATATTTTATGTATTTATCACAGTCTTCCGCTTGCTAATTTAACTGTCTCTGGAGTATGATATGCTGTTTTGGCTTAGTCTCAATCTTGTTTAATGCCATTCTACAGACAACATGCATTTATCATCATCTATGTTGCATAAGTGATGTTCTGGAACTCGGGAGTTGAGTTTCTACCCGACCCCCGATTTTCGGGATGTTACAACTAATTAGGGAAGGATATTTGTCATTTCATGAGAAACATATAGCATGTGTAAGATTCACGAGGATATTTCGAGCGTTGTTTACGAAATTACAGCTAATGCCGTTCAGAGTATTGCATGTCATCAATAGACGAAGCGTGACCAAGAAGCTCAAATGTAGGATGCAATCAAGAAGCGATACTGAGGCGATTACTAGGACAATTGTTCAAGAAGGGTCTAGAAGGCTGAAGTGGTGCCAAAAGAATTGTTATAGATTGAACATGGAGAAGAAGCCTCTAAATGACTACAACAAGGACATTTATAAATAATAAAGAATTTCAACAAAGCAATGTGTCTTGTAGCAATCCAATTAAACAAACAAATTAAATCTGTTTTTCAATTATTTTTATATTTTTTAGTATAATCAGCCTTTTATGTTTCTTAGCGTAACAAATCACCTAACCTCACATTAAGACTAATTATAATAAGTAGATGTAATCTAAGTCTTTGCCCATATGTGGAAAGATTTTCATTCCAACACAAGTTGTTCCTCTTAAAAAGATACTTTTGTATATACTCACTACATTACTACATATGATTTTAGCACACCCACATATATCACACGGGACCGAATTATGCAACCGAGAGGACAACATATCCTAAACTTTCGTATCCCATTAGAGATTTTTAATGGTTGATCTCCACTCTTTCCCATGGTATGGTCCAACTAAGATTTCGATCTACTTCATTTTTGGGTTCATGGTTTAAAATGAGCGGTCAAAATGGATGGACGGCCCGGATGTAAGGAACATACATCACGGTGGCCCATAGTTAGGGATACACCGAAGCATCATTAAAATCAGGGTGGCGAAGGAACTTCCAGCCGGCGGCGTATGAAGCAACTCGTGTCCGTCCTTACGCCAAGCGTCGCGTCCACAGACGTCTAATGAGAATCTTTGACAGCTTTCACCAAACCGGGAGTGAATTAGGTGAGACTCCGGACTCCCAAGATGGTGCGGCTATTGTCGTGGGGCCCACCTAGATGTATGTCTTCTGCATCCATTCCGTCCATCCGTTTTTCTAGATCATTTCACTGCATTATTTCAAAAATTGAAGCAGATCCAATTAGTAAGTGTACTATACCGTAGGAAACAGTGGTGATTAAACATCCTACCATTAAAAACTTCTTAGGATGTACCTTAATGTTTTCGTAGTATTTATTTTCCCTCCAATCTGTTGAGAAGATTACGTAAGTATGGATGAAGGTAAAAATACAAATATCAACATGATCCAAAATTTTTGTGGCCCATTAGTAGTCAATCATCACTCTTTCTTATGTATGGTCCACCTGATAATTTTATCTTTTCATTTTCTGTGTGATGCCTCGAAATGATTTAAAAAACGGATGAATGGCATGATGCGGAAGACATACATCAAGGTGGGCTTCACGGTAAGGACCGCACCCGCACCTGACCAAGCTGCTTGCCACCAAGCGCGCCTCGATTGGGACATTAGAAGCCCTGACATCCAGACTATAGGACCCACATCTAAGTATGCATTGCATATAAGAGTGTAAATGGAGTCGGGCTGAGTCAAGTTGGCCTCAACACGACTCGACTCAACCACAAGATAACCTCAGCTCAAACTTGGCTCGAGCATTAGCTAACTTTAGCTCAAACTCGGTTCAGCTTAGTCTTCGAGCCTAAATGGCTAGCTCTGCTCAGTTTGGTCAGTAGCTCGTGCCAGTTCGAGCTTAGTTCGCTTGTGTAGTATTTTCACAAATACGTAGACTACACCTTCAAAATCTCACTGTATGTAAAACAGTTGCAATGATTTTTATAAATATTTTATCAAACACCTTCTAAGCAACATAAAAATTAAGAAAAAATGAGTACATATTTCATATATATACCTTCCTTGCCACCAGCTACACTTCGTTGAGCCATTTCATCAAATATCCAGTGAGCAATATCAATATCAAAATAACCACGTCATTGAACTTATTCAATCTAAATTTAATTCAAGTTAGGTTTGGTCCAAGTCAAGTTGAGTTGGGGCCTGAACTCATTTTTAAGCTCAAAAAATTAATTCAACTTTGTTCAAACTTAGCTTCAAACCGAATTGAAACGAACTTTTCCAAGTCGAGTCGAGCGAGCTAACTGAGCTAGCTTGGTTCATGTACACCCTTAATTGTATGTCTATGCCGTCCATCTATTTCCTTGTATTATTCTATCGCATGGTTAAAATAATGAACGGGATACAAATTTTTAGTGGATCACACTACAAGAAACAATGGTCCTTGATTAATAACATGATATAGATATAGATGAAAAAAATAAATAATCATTAGCTTAATTTAAAACTTTTGTAACCTACAAAGGTTTTAAACGGTCAGTAACTACTGTTTATGTGTTGAGGTTCACCTGATATTTGTTATCTACTTTATTTTAGAGGACATGCGTTAAAATAAGCTGGAAAACAGACGGACAGCGTGGATATACCATGCATGCATCGAGGTGGGTCCTCCGGTCCCCAACCACATCACTCGTTTCGGGTCGCGGTCGCGCTGCCTTCGCACGTGCGTAGCCAAGCCTAATGATGCGAAAAGCCGGACTCTCAAGCGCGGGTTCGAAAACGTGCGTCCCACCTTTCGGTTCGGGTTTCCAAGAAGCAGGTCAGATCCCCACGTGTCCGCGGCTTCGGTGGATCCCTGACTATGGGGCCACTGTGATGTATTTTCCATATATCCACGCCGTCCATCCGTTGGCCAGCTCATTTTTGGGACGAGCCTAGAAATACAACGGATCCAAATCTCGGGTGGACCGCAACGTAAGAAAAATTGGATTGATCGTTAAAATTTTCTTGTGGGCCACAAAAGTTTTGAATCAAGATGATATTCAAATGGTCCCTCCATCTAGGCCTTTGTGATCTTATTAACAGTTGGGATGGCAAATAAACATTTCACTGGCCTCGAAGAAGTTTCTAATGGTGGCCCTTCAATGACCCCTGTTTCCTGTGGTGTGGTCCACCTAAGATTTTTATCTACTTATTTTTTGGGTTTATCACCCAAATTAAGGCAGGGAAACGGATGAACGGCGTGGATATAAGAAAAATACATCATGTTGGGCCCCACAGTCAGGGATAATCGAAACCGGGCGGAATTCAAAAAAAAAAACACAACAGGCACTGTAAAACGCCTCCCCGTCGAAAAGGCTCTCTGGTCTTTCTCTGCGTCTCTCCGGCTGCGCGAGAAAAAGGATCTCTCTTTCGCGACTCGATTTCCCGCGTTGGAATCCTCATTCTATTTTCTCCTCAACCGCTTTTCCGTCGATGATTTGAAGAAAATCTTCCCTGGAAATCGTCCATCTGCCATTCTCTGTCAGTCAAAGCTTCCACCCCTGAAGAAGCTTTCTCTCATCGTCTTTTTCCCAGGACTCTTGCATTGGATTGTAGGGTTTTGGATATGAATCGAGATCCTGCGCAGAAAATCTAGCCACGGACTACGATCTGTTTGACAGCAGTGGTGAGTTTCTTCGATCATATCTCCGCGGCATTTCGTGGTTTGTGACCATTGTTTGGTGATGTTAGGGCTAGGACGTGCGGAAATTCTGGGTTTTTTTTTTTTAAATTTTGTACCAGAGGGAGAAATTCCATCGCTTAGACTGTGAGATAGGTTTTTTGTTGTTGATTGGTGGAGTTAGGGTTTTTGATCCGTTGGTAATTAGGTTTGGAGTTTTGAACTGGTGCGATCTTGGGAAATGTTCTGATTTTTTGTTCTTTGTGGTTCTGGGTGTTGGTTTGACCCAATTGAGATGAAATCTTCTTCAAGAATAGAGAAAGGGCTAGGGTTAGAGTTTTCTTAGCCTTTGCTTTATTTTGCTTGATGTGCTTTAAAATTTTGAGGAAATAAGGTAATGATCATGGGCGGATAGTGTTTGGATGGTTTTAGCGTTTTGGGAAGAAATATGGCTTCTTCTTTTGTTTGAAGTCGCGAAATTGAGCTCAAAAGAGAGGATCGTTACAGCATGTGGACTTTTGTGGGCAGAAAAGCGATAGCTCACACGAATTAGTTTCTCTATGGGAACTATTTTTATTTTATTTTCCCTGAGAAAGCATTTTCTGGATTTTCCAGAGAAATGACAACATCCACCATGAGCTAGACAGAAAAGGTTGAACGTGGATGCATTTTGAGCTGGAGACAGAAAAGGTTTGCAGATTTGGCAGGGCCCATGGAGCCATCACGGTGTTTTGCAAGAGGAAACTGTGCAAAACAGGAATGTGCAGAACTTCAGTACCTACCATATTTGCTAATCCCTTTCTTCAGAATTTTCATCCAAGTCGGGCCCTTAGAAAACTATTGTACTACTTATTCAAATCATATACTAGTGAAATATATCATATTAATTACACAAGTCTGTGGAGAAGAAACTGTATCTTACTTTAAAAATAAAAAAATAAAAAAATAATCCTTAGCCTGGCATTTATGTAATGGAACACCTATACTCACTGTTCCACTTTAGGCAAATTGAATTGCCCATTGAAAGGGTATTGACAACTATCAGTCGAAAGTCCACCAGTTGGACGGTCGGCATTTTACTTGATTTATAAACTCAAGATTATCAAATGGGGGATCCATAAGGTCAATCACACTGGTGTGAAATTTTTTAAAAACTTTAATTTCTACTGGGTTTACAAAAAATTGAACATATAGTCCCTATGTATCTCACGTCAATATGTTTGGACCTGTTGTAACAAGCCATAACTTTCTATAAGATTTTGATGGTTTAACAGCATTTTAAAAAATGGCTACAACTCTTTAACCATACACATGGATCATTAACACGTCCAACCGTCCAAATTGCTGATCCAACTGCTTGTGGATCATAAAGAAATATTTCTAGTGAAAAAAGGATTGTAACTTAGCGCATATACCCTTATAATTTGGACCAATCACTGTTGTACTACTAACCATGTATTTGATCACTATCAATTGGATGGTTAGGATATTTATTAAATGTTATATTAGATGTGTTCTATCCATGAAGCGTGCCACAATTTGGATAGTGTACATAGTCGTAGATGATTCACCACGTGCAAGAATGAGTCAAAATGATGTTTAAGTATCACACCAGTCTAGCCATAGAAACAAATTTCCTAGTAGGTTGAAGACATATGCATGTATAAAGGAGTCCATCTAAAAGCAAATCCATGTGCGATCCTGGCACACATGTGGGAGATCCAAGCTATCCCTCATTGACGTACACCATGTAGATACGCCTTCTTGAGTGTTGTGTTGGTCCATTCTCAAAGTAAGCAATATTTTATGAAATAAATGGATGTATAACTAAGCATAGGTTAGTTTATAACATTGTGGAAATTTGATGAGTGGACACCTGTGATTCTGGGAGATGGTATCTACATGATATGACCCACCTAATTGATGGCTTAGATCCTACAAAGTGCACCATGTTTTCCACGTGTTGGTGCACAAATTTGCTTCCTCATATAACTCTCAAGAATCACTTGATCTGGTGATTCTTCCCATCCAATCAATGGCGAAGAAAATTGATGGTCATCATGGTCTATATTGATTATACTGAAAAATGATTTGTGATTGAAATGTTCTCATGTGCAACTGCATGTGCATTTTACTAGTGTATTAAAAAGAGTTGGGTGCATCAAGGTATTCATTGAATTTTTAAACCCCTGATAATGCTTTCAGCATAAAAGTATAATATGAGTTTTCTTAATGTTACATAAATAGCCTTAGAATTAGAAGATTTTTGCTGTTTTAAAATGTATTTCTATTTTATCACAGGAGCAGGAAAAAAATAGAGAGGAAAAATCAAATGGGAGAAGTCGGAGGCCATTGCTTCTAGGAATATAAATTGCTCCTCATCCTTTCCTCCTCCATTACTGCAAAATCCATTCTCATCCTCCTCCCCATCATCTTATTGTTAGTGTTTTTGTCATTTGCTGCTAAAATGTGCACCCTCCTCCCTACTTTTCACCACTCCAAACTCCACCACCCCCGTCTGCCTTTAAACAACTATTCTTCTCACTCCTTTCACTCTTTGCCTCTTACCTTTAGTGCAGCCCCTCGTACATCACAACATCACACAATCCAAATCAGAGCTCTTGATGCAGCCCAGCCATATGATTATGAATCTCAGATCTGTACCAACTTCCAAAACAATGCCAAACTCAAAATTGGAATCATAGGCTTCGGCAACTATGGCCAATTCCTTGCCAAGACCATCACCAAACAGGGTCACACCATCCTGGCACATTCCCGCTCCGACTACTCCGAAACTGCTCGCAAGCTGGGTGTATCATTTTTTTCCGATCCCAATGACCTCTGTGAGGAACATCCAGATGTGATACTCCTCTGCACTTCCATAATCTCCACCAAGTTTGTACTCTCTTCACTCCCAACCCAGCGACTTAAACGAAGCACCCTTTTCGTTGATGTCCTCTCTGTAAAAGAATTCCCTAAAAACCTCTTTCTTCAAATACTTCCTCGTGAATTTGACATTCTTTGTACTCACCCCATGTTTGGGCCAGAGAGTGGAAAAAACGGGTGGAAAGGTCTCCCTTTCGTCTATGACAAGGTGAGGATTGGAACCGATGAGTTGAGATCAAACCGCTGTGAGCGCTTTTTGAATATCTTCGCACAGGAGGGGTGTAAGATGGTGGAGATGTCCTGCGTGGACCATGATAAATATGCTGCTGGGACACAGTTTATAACCCACACGGTGGGTCGGGTGCTGGGCAAGTTGGGTCTGCAGTCGACGCCAATAAATACAAAAGGGTATGAGGTATTATTGGAGTTAGTGGAGAATACATCAGGCGATAGCTACGAGCTTTACTACGGTCTGTTCATGTACAATACAAGTGCAACAGAGCAGCTGGAGAGGTTGGAGATGGCATTTGATGCACTGAAAAAGCAGCTTTTTGGGCAGTTGCATGATATACTGAGGAAACAGTTGTTTGACAGTAATGGGGGATTGGATGATCCCAGTCCGACAGAAATGAAGCTTGAAGCTTCTGCTATTAAGGAGACAATACCTTGAATTAAAAGCAAGCAACACACCTATTATATTACTGGTAGGAAATTTTGTTTTGGTTGTTCATTTGCCTAATTTATTTATTTAATTTTCTTTTGGAATGGGTTTGTTCAATTACATGCAGATGGGTTATTTGTTTTCTATAGAAGTAGCTGATGTACATTTTTCTTTTCCTACTTAAAAATCAACAAATTTCGTGCTTCATATCAACAATTTTCTGTCTTTCTCCCCTTTTTTCGAATATGCTCCTGTGTTCGCCAAACAAAACTCTTGATGTTGAGATATGTGCTTATTTCACTATCAGGAACAAAATTGAAATTTCTTTGAATTGGGAGTCCTAAGTAAGAAATTATACCTCTTATTTTCAATGAAAGGAGAGAGGATCTGAGCCTTAATGAACACAAAGGTTGTTGATGCTCAGCATTCTTACATCAGGGTTTACCACTAATGAACTAATGGACCTTGTTATATATGGTGAATGTCACAAAAATCTTGTAAAAAATCAGAAAATTTTTCCCAGATTGGGTGATCCTAACCCCTTGATCGTTGGCTTGTAGAAAGTTGACAGAAATTTGCAACAATTCACATTTAGTGGAAAACAAGCAAAAGATTGAAGGAGAGGGATCTTTAATCTGAAATGTGATTTTGGGTGTCTGCAAATTGTGAAAACCAGCATAGTCCATTCAAACATTGAAAATTCCAAAATTTGATTTTATAAGATCTTATTCTCGTCTAGATGAAATCTGATTTCTAAGAATCAAAATGGATGGTTGCGGTTAGACCTACAATCATGTTCCTTTGAGTTGTGTAAATTTGATGAAGATGGTCTCTCCTCTATCCATCTCCAATGAAGGGGAGGCCACTGACATTTCTCCTAATCACACACTTAACGGCTGTGATTGGAGTAAAGAGAGTTGCTCAATTAGGCAGACCACACAAATAGAAGGAGAAGAGATGAATTTCTCATATTTTTTTCTTTTCTTCTGTCTTTTCCTCTCTTGGCTTTAGATGTCTAAGTAGGGTTGGACGTGTGACTCTTATGACCCACCCCTGTTGGGGACAGGATCATAAATAGGAGGCTCCTAGGGTGTCTCTTGGAGAACCACTTTCAGTTCTCATTCCTACAAATGTATTTGTAGGATATGCCATACATTAGCAAATGTCTGTTAACCCATCTATTACATGCACCCAACATTTCCACTGATTAGTGTCTACTCTTGGCTCAAAATCCCATGTGAGAACAATAGGTGGACAGCTAAAAGCTTACCATTGAATTTCCATATAGGTAAAAATACTTAAATGGTGAAATAAAAATATCCAACAATTTTTTTTAAAAAAAATGATGGAGAAACCTTGTGAAAACAATTTGAGGTGCCAGGAAACTTTAAAAGGCTGATGGAGGGTTTAATTTATAAGATGTATCTAGAAAGTCCTGGGAAAATTAGTGGATCTCATGTTAGTGTATGTGAGGCTTTCATGGAATCCTAATGTAGGTGGTACACATTCCCATCCATGTGTGAGCTGCCAAGTGACTTAAGAATTAGTTAAAACCAGTGCTTGATCAAGTTAATTCCTTCCAAAGATAATGGACCTCATGGTTAGGAGACTTGATGCAATCGTCCAATGGAAACATTCAATTGAGCCTATCACTAGTAGTCATGAACTAAGTGAACATCTACAGTCCTTTGTGATGAAGGGCTTATGCAATAAGATTCTTGATAGTGCATGTGTGTGCAATCCGATCCATCCATCAGGTGGGCCCAACCATGTAAATGCTCTTATTTGTCTCAAATTCAACTCATAACCTAGATCCAAAGAAACTATGGGCACCTGAACCCAATCGGATCCAGGTGCATGTCTTCGAGAACCAGACTCGAACTTGGGACTTGAAGCTGGTCAGCCCAATCCAAACCTTCCCCATTGACAGCCCTACATGTTGAGTGTTCCATATGATTCCTGGATGTCGTCGTGGGGTTCGAGTCTTAGTATCCTTTTATCAAAAACCATACACCAACGCCTGCAAGTGACTTGGTTCGAGTCATGCCAACTAGCATTGAGTTGAGTCACCTGAGCTTTAGAACTATGTACCAGATTATTCATGTATCAGCATAGCTATGGGTGAATATAATGTTGCATTGAGGATAGGACGGTTTGCCATTTTTAACTTTTCATTTTTGTTATTTTACAGGAGGGTCTGGATGGCCCCTATAAGGCCTTGAAATGTGGGTGGTTATATATGAGATAAGGGTGTGTTTGGTTGCACCAAATTTCATGAAATTTGTACCAAATTATGCTGATCAATCATGATATTTGGTGCAACCAAATGCACCTTAAACTATAAAAAGAAAAAAAAATTAAAAAAGAAGGGGTTATATTTAATTAGACGATAACACAAGCAGTCATATCAAAAATCCCATAAATAATAAAATATCTAATAAGCATAGAACAAAAAACCAACATTTCTGCAGTCATGAAGGTAAGATTCAAAATAATGTTTTGGTACAACAATTAAATTTGCACACATATGAAAGAATGGGAAAATCTAACATATACAGTCAACGAATAGTTGTGGCGCACCTTCATGGTGGAACCTCCTTCTGCATGGATCAGATTTCCCTACAGATGGCACGACACAATGCTCTACATCTGAAAGTTTAGATACAATCACATGATTATATCTATTATAAAAGGCTCACCGAACATATTTCATAATAACCTACCTCATGATTATTAACTTGCTCAAAAGTAAATTCCAAAACCTGCAACTGCACCCATTTAGCTGGATGGGGATTGCCTGGAAAAGCCTTTTGAAGGAACTTCCCGGGACGGAAAGTAAGGTGGGGCACCATGTTGGTGAGAAATCCACTTCATCCATCTGTTTTGCTGAATCATGTTAGGACATGGGCCTAAAAATAAGGCAGATTCAAAACCCAAGTGAGCTGCATGACAAGAAAAAGTGAGGATTAAATATCTACCATTGAAACATTTGTGGGGCCACGGAAGTTTTGGATCAGGCTAATATGTTTGTGTTTTCAGTTCATCTCAGTAGGAATAACCTTATCTGACTTAGGGAGGTTTTGCTTTTTCCTGTTGTGTAGCGCACTTGAGTTTCAGATCTGTCTCATTTTTGGTCCCATGTCGGCCAAGAACTTCCTGCAAAAGGCTTTTGCTGGCAATCAGTGTCGCATCGGGCGAGCTTGAGCAGTCAGTCGGGCCTACCCGGCCCACTTGCACCCTTTTAACGAGGGTGATAGATCAGAAGCACTTGGTCGGTTGTATTATCTTATCCACTGTACTGTGGGTTTCAGAAATCATGTACTGTTGTTGATGGAGCATAGACATCTAACCTGAATTTGGATTCCTGAATATATGATTTTCTTTTAACTGCCCTTTGACACTCGCTAAATGAATGGATAGATTACTGCTTCCGGCTACACCCCATCGATAATGTACCCTTCGATTTGAACGGTCTAGATTGATGTGCATAAAGATAAGAGTGTGGAATGGGTGACTTTGGTAATTCAATTTAAGACGCGGTGTTGAAAAGTCTTCCTCTGGCTTACACAGAGCCTTATTACAATGTGAAATATGTAGGGATTAAGCAATGGAATTGGGTTCTTTTCAATGATTCAGCTTGTTTATGTGGTACGATTTCTTTTGAATGGTGATGCCTGAAAAATCTCTCATGTAAAATAATTCAACCATTTGATTATCCAATGGCTATCCTCACCATTCATTTTCAAAGCAAAAGTTTTGAATTTTCAAATGTTAAATTAATTCAATTTAAAGATTTTATTTCTCATCCATCCATCAAACAAGGATGAATTCCAATAAAGCTCCTCATGGAAAATACCCCACCTCATGAAGCTACCGGTCTACTAGTCCACACATCCACATGCAAGTGTGACGCAGGGATGGGCATGATGAAGTCGATCGCTGTCTTCCTCTAGGGGATAACTACTCTGAATCCATGAAGCCTTTTTTGACTCCTCACATAGATACCTCGAATCTACAAAGGAAAATAAGAAAATAGAAATTAATTCTAAAAAATTTAAAATTTCATTAGTAAATAATAAAAACAAATTTACAATCCCTTAAATAGTGATACCAAACTTAAGAAGAAATTTCAAAATCAAACTCCAACTCCCTAAAATTCATAACTTTTACTATTTATAGTAAGTGTCGTATGTGGCTTAACCACTTTATTCTCCCAATTTTTCTAAGCACTTGGACACAACTCCTAAAACTCAAAGGATGAAGAGTTATAATCAAACTAAAACTTACTATAAATAGTAAAAACGTAAATAAAATGGATTTTCGATTGTCGATATGATGAAATCTCCTACCCCAAAATCATATATGGTACGTCGAGTAATTCATTCTGATTTGTGAGATATGCATGTTGTAAGGTTCTGACGGTCCAGATCACCTTCGTCTCTAATCGGGCGTTCTCTAATCCATCTTGGACATGAAAGTGTCCACGACCTACTCTACATTAGAGTGCAAGTGTGTTTTTGGCACATACTACCACATGCATTTAGAGGTTTTAGGCATGATCTTTTTGGGGTGCCCCACTAGTGTTTAATCAACATGATTAGGAGTTAATGATCAAAGAGTTGAAATATTAATACGAGAATTTAATTTTTGGGTATCTCCCATGGTCAATGAGGTCCATCATATACAGACAAGACCCATTGCATAAATGGTTGGCATGATTGAAAAATACCACTTGATCCAATGGTTATATTCCCCAAGTATCCTATGTCTAGGTTGGGAAGCGTGGAAGTGTGAGCCCTCAAGATCTGACGGTCTACACGATATGAAACCCTCACAAAGCAGAAGATTAATGCTCCAACAGCTCGCCTATCTACTACTGGAGCAGATGGATCTATTCACACCTCTGATCCTACGATATAAATGACCCCAGATCACGATTTATGGATTACATCGTACCAAGGACAAGCCAAAATGGATAGATTACTGTGCAGACTATATCTCTCTATACACTCGGTATTTCTTATGATTGATGCTTATCCGGTCTTCTCACTATCTCTCATCCAAAATCAAATTCAATTTTGAATTTAAAATCTTAACAGAAAGGAAGAAGCCGGAAGAAGCCTAAAATTATGGGACCCATCTACTAGTAATTGCTCACTAGTGTGCCCCACTAGCCTACGTCTAACATCTCCCACTCAATCACATTGTGGGATAGGCACAAAAATTTATTTATCTAACTCGCCTAATAACAATCAAAGACCAAATATCGTGATCAAAAGAATCAGATGCGTGAGATCAACTGGATCACTGTAATCTTTTCACAGTTGCTTAAGTACTAAGTGACCGCCTAACTAGTACTTAATAACTCAAGCTTTGCAATGTTTGTCCTTGTCCGCATGACCACACCGGATGGAGTTAACTCTCAATCTAGATTACTCGGCCAATATACGCACTTATCCAACTTATCGAGTTATTCTGAAAATTCGATTTTTCACAAACTTCAACTAAAATTAATTTAATGCAATACACACACACACACACACATATGCTTTTTAAGAAAAAAAAATATGTTTGCAAAAGTCTAATAAAAATAACTCGATACTGTCGGCGGATAAATCTTCGAGTGCGTATTTATAGTTCTAGAAACTTAGTGTAACTGTGACGAGATCTTCGACATGTAGATGTGTAATTTATAATCAATAAAGCCACTTTCCTAGCGTAACTGAATCTGGCCAATCAAGGATCTTTCTTCATAGTACATTAAAAAGCAACACTCAATCTCATCCTCATTTACACAAGAGGAGGGTAGCTGAGGACACAAAGAGTCACTTACGGCACTGACTACTCGCACGTTGTAATGATTAGATCGAATCAAAGCAATCTATAAGTAAAAGGTCTTTCAGCACGTGGCTACAATCCACGTCGTAAAGTAGACAATACTAGGTGTTTTTCGTATCTACAATACACAGGTCATTCTACATAAGGTACGACTCATCTCATAATTCTCATAACCTGGCTATAAATTAGGTCATAACATTGATCGCATGAAAAGGAATGATGCGATTATGTTATTCGACTTTATCAGTCTCATCTTCAATCTTTTTAAGATTATAAGTGGATACGATTCACTCATATCCTCATCCTTTATTATTCACAATAAAGAGAAGTTCATACCTCAATGTATGAACATGGCCTAAATGTACCTCTTGTACATTCAAGGTTGGTCAACCCGTGCGAGTGGGTAACCGGCCTGCCAACAAAAATAGAAATCATACATGATCTCAAGGTAAATATCGATGATCTACTTACCTAGTTTATATTAATATTCAATACTGAATAAATGGAATGTGTTATTCATTAATGAAAGATCAAAGGTACTAAAAACAAGTACATCACTTAAGCTTTCCTCAATCCCGTCTGTCTGACGTGAACCTGAAATAAATCTCTAGCTATATGCTTCGTCATGGGATCAACCATCATCTCCTTAGTAGAAATGTAGTTGAGGGCGACCTTCTTATCTCTCACTTGATCATGGATGTAATGATACTTGATCTTAATGTGCTTAGACTTCTAATGGTGTTTAGGGTCTTTTGCCAAGTCAATGACAGAAGTGTTGTCTATCTTCTTGCCAATGAGACTGTCCTAGGTTACTCTGATAACGATTGATTATGTCAACTGCATAGTTAATATCCAGTCTAGTGTAAAGTATTGCATTCATTAAGCTTTCTATTGCACTTGCATAAGGTACTGAGGATATAGCGAATTTCTCAACTTCAGTCTGGGGACACGATTTTGTATCTAACTTGGTAGCTTTATCCATAGGACTTTAATAGCTTTTGAATTTTTCATCCTTAACCGCTTTAAGATCTTTTATATATAGGTGGCTTGAGATAAGCTTAAAAATTTCTTAGGGCGATCCCAGATGATTTTTACCTCAAGAATAAAGTTAGCTTCACCGAAGTCTTTCATCTCAAAGTTCAAGAATAGTCAATATCAACAATTGTATGGCATGACTAGCTAGCAGGATATTGTCTACATATAGAAATAATATCACAAAACATCTTCCAGACCATTTCATGTATACATAATAATCTTCTTCACTCATTGTGTATCCAAAAGTAGTAATGGCTAAGTGAAACCTCATGCACCACTGTCTTGAAGGTTTCTTTAGCCTATCAAATAGATTTTAACAACTTGCAGACTTTCTTTAGGTATTTTTTGTTCACATAACCCATGAGTTGTTGCATGTATATCTCTTCATCCAAGTCACCATTTAAGAATGTGGTCTTTACATCCATCTAATATAAATCTAAGTTTAAACCTGCAACAATGGACAAGATCATGTGGATTGAGGAGAACTTTGCAACAAGTGAAAAGGTTTTCTCGTAATCAGTGCCTTCTTTTTGTGTAAAACTTTTAGCAATTAATTGTGTTTTATACTTGTCCACTGTACCATCTGTCTTTCTTTTGATCTTTAGTATTAACTTATTACCTATCGCTTTGCGATTGAAAGGTAGATCAACAAGTTTTCAAACTTTATTATTTTCCATGGAAGCGATCTCTTCGTCCATAGCAGTCACCTAATCAGCCGAGTTAGAAGATAATAATGCATCCTGATACGAATCAGGTTTATCATCATCAACCGCAATGTAAAAGAATGTTTACCTCTCAATATCGAAGTATTTTCGGAGAATTAATCATCTTTCTCTTTGACGTAACTTAGAAGCCTACTAAGATGTACTCCCACTATCCAGACGAACTGTAGGAGCATCATTATCTTGAGAAATAGAATTCCCACTCTCCTAAGATACACCGGGTATTTTAAAAAGTTCTTTTGGAACCTTTTGCTGCATTCGCCTGGGGTATCTATCTTTAATGAAGGTCATGTCTCGAGATTTTATCTCAATCCATCATTTATAGTCCTCATAAACTAGAATGTGTCCCTTTGAATGCATATGGTACCTTATGAACATGCATTCAATGGTTTTACTATCAAGTTTACCTTTATGCGAAGTAGGTAGCAAAATATATCCCAGAAATTCCCGAGGGCGTAGGTTGGCTAGAGAAAGAATCCTCCCAGACCACATCTCATATGAGGTCTTAGGAATGGATTTAGATGAGACTCTATTAAGGACATAGACGGCTGTTAATAGTACGTCTCTATATAATGTGGTAGAGAGATTGGCTTATGCCATCATTGATCTAACCATGTCCAATAGTGTCTTATTTTTTCTCTCTGTAACACCATTTTGTTATGGAGTGTAAGTCATTGTGTACTACTGAACAATGCCAACGTTTTCACAATATAATTTAAACATTTTAGATACATACTCGTCACCTCTATTAGATCGAATGATTTTAATCTTTTTCTTAAGCTAATTTTCCACCTCAGCTTTATATTCAAGAAAATAATCAAAAGCCTCATATTTGTGTGAGATGAGATACATATATCCATGGCATGAGTTATCGTCAATGAAAGTGACAAAGTATTGACATCTATTTCTGGGATGTACATTGAAGTGTCCACAAATATCTGAATGAATTATCTTTAATGTGCCCGTAGACCTAGCCGCTTTAAGAAATGGTTTCTTCGAAGTCTTTCCGAACACACAATGTTCATAAAATAACAAATCAACTTTGGATAAGGAGTCTAACAGACCAGAACGTACTTATCTTGTCATACGATCATTTTTAATGTGACCTAACCTCGCGTGTCATTTTTGAGATTCAGATATTACAATTTCATTCGACATATCAGATAAACCAAGATGTGCATTAATACTATCTATGTTCAGAATAAATAAATCTAAAATTAAATTTTTTCATGCAAAAATGAGATTATTTAGTCTTAAAGAAACTCTTGTCTCAAAAAATCGAATATCAAAACCATCAAATAATAACCTAGAAATATAAATTAAATTTCGACGCATCCCCGGTGCATAAAGAGTATCATGGAGGATTATTGTTTGCCCTATACATGTACAAAGATGGGAGACGTCAATCCCTAATATGTCTTCGACAATATTATTTTTCATATACACCTTGTAACTTCCCTTGGCTATAGGCCGGAATTCCTCGAGTCATCGACAACTCCATATTACGTGCTTTGTTGCACCTGAATCCAAAATTCACTCGTTAGATATAGTATCAACGAAAATGATTTCAGAACAAACGCATACATACAAAGTATCTAATGACTTAGGAATTACCGTCTTTTTATGAGCACATTGCTGAGCATAATAGCCAAAATTTTAACAGAAAAAGTAGACTATATTTATATTTTTTTTCTTCTTTTTATTCCCCTTCTTGAGATTTGGAGAAGGTACTGTAGACTTTTGTTCTTGGTTATTTGTTTTCACTTTCTTATAAGCTTTAAATCGTTTCTTGTTAGCTTTTCGCTTATAGGTCTCTGCTACAAAGGCCTTAGTCGAACCTAGCTGAATTGCATTCATTTCAACCTCACGTACTAAGTGGCCACAAAAGTCTCTCAACGTAATGATAGAATCAGTATGGTCCAAAATTATTTTTATCGGGGCCCAAGATTCAAGTAAGGAACGATGCATTGTTATTGTCTTTTAATTTTCAGTCAATTTAAACCCAACATTCCTAAGGGCACCTATCATTTGCTCTATCTTACGGATATGATCTTTGATGGGGCAGCCAACTGGTATCCTATACTCCTGAAATTCTAATTCCATTGCCTGAACTTTCGCATCTGACTTTTGCGCATAGGCATTTGTCAGTGCTTCCCAGATTTCCTTAGCGATATCATGCACTTCATACGTAGATATGAATTCTTTGTGCATAGTGCTAATAAGGACATTACGGACCGAACGATTATGTTTACACCACTTATTGTAGCGGGTCATTGCAGCCCTATGTTCTCCTAAATTTTTTTTTTTTAACCAGTATGGGTTCCTCTTGAACCCCATCGAGTGTGTGTGATATGTCGTACTCATTCAGAAGGCTTCGCACTGCGCAGGACTAGTCTTTGTAGTTGTTACAGTCGAAATATTATCCTTTCATTTGTTCAGCGATTAACGCTCTGGTGGCCATCTCTACATCACATAAGTATCACTACTTAACTATGATCTAAGGGATTGACACTAATCATCAACATTTATACGTGTTATACAAATTTTCAAAGTATAAAAGTAGTCAAAACATCTTAACAAGATCTGAAAGTTTACATACCCGAACAGGCGGTGTAAAACAATCAAGTTCTCTTTTTAAGATGAAATTGATACTTTTATAAAATTATATTTGTATAACGTGCAACCTTCTATTACAAGTTACATGCATCATTTCGTGGAGGAGAATTGACTCCCACTCAGGTTATGCACAACCTATTTATATATAGGGAGCATTTTAGCACTAATTTTTCTATATTCCAATGAAAAAATGGCTTACATCTGATCACAGCAGGCCTAATTATATCACACATATATTCATTATCATCAGATAAAAAAAATTGAAGTGCATAGTCATAAAGAGAGTTTAATCATCACCGGTGATCGTGACTATTAGTGATGGATACGATCATTACCGTTAATGTTCATTATTGATGATGGATCCTATCATTAACATTAATCATCATGGTTATTGTTCGTTTCGATTACTAATGATATCTATATCACTAAATTTCAAAACAGAAGATTAACGCTCCAACGGCCCGCCTATCTACTATTGGAGCAGAAGGATCTATTCACACCTCTGATCTTACGATATAGATGGCTCTGGATCACAATCTATGGATTAGATCGTTCCAAGGACAAGCAAAAATGGACAGATTACTATGTACACTATATCTCTCTATATACTCTCGGTATTTCTTATGATTGATGCTTTTTACGAGAGAAAAGCTCATCCCTTTTTATAAGAAATAAAGGAGATGGGATGAGACCAGATTATCCGGTCTTCTCCCTATCTCCCATCCAAAATCAAATTCAATTTTGAATTTGAAATCTTAACAGAAAGGAAGAGGCTGGAAGAAGCCTAAACTTATGGGACCTGCCCACTAGTGATTGCGGGCCCCACTGGCCTACGTCCAATAGTCTATACATTTGGACCTATTGTAACAAGCCATAACTTTTCATAAGACTGTGTGATAGTTTAATAGCATTTTAAAATATAATCGCGACTGTTTTTTACTATACACATAGATGATAAATAAGTTATTATAGACATTCCATCCAGGATGAGAAAGACTACTTCATGAAATTTTAGTCAAACTTTGGAATCAGCCTTCTATCTATTCAGAAAGACGTCTCAAATCTAAACATGTGAAGGAGGATAAATGGGTCGGAAGTCATTTCAAAGGGCTATAAATTTGTGAAAAAAGGCCAGGAGGCTGCCCAATTAGAGAGAGAGAGAGAGATTTTTACTTAAAAAAAGTTCACTGAAGTCCAAAGGTTAGGATCGAGGATATCCAATCATTTCTTTGTTCAAAAGAGCATCTAGTCTCCCATTTTCCTCCTCACATCTCAATCTAGTTTGCAATCCATTCTATCTTGCACAATCATTACTTCTTACTTTCTTTTTCCTTTTATTTATTTATTTTGGTTGAATAACCCGATGTTGGGCAAAGTGTCTCTATAAGCTTATCTATGATATTAAATAATATAGAGAGGAAAACTAGATTGAAGAGTGTTGGGGGATCGTGGAAGCACACTGAGATGAATCTAGGATAACAATCATTAGCACCAAGCAAACACAAAGAGAAAACAACGATTTAACGTGGAAAAATCCTTTCGGAAAAAAATCACGGCACAAAGCGACAGATGATCACTATGAAAGAAGAAATTACAAAGAGAAAGAACTTACTTGATTTGAACAACCTCGAATCTCACCCTTGCTACATCCTTTGAAACCATAGGACAATTTAGAAACTTTTAGAATACCTTTCAATACCGTTTACATCTATATATATATAGCTTTGGAAAGAATCCTGAATGAAATTGGAAACAAATCCCGCGAATTTACAACTTTACGAAAAATTTGCGTAGAATCTGTTGATGCCAGCGAACACTTATAGATGGCATCGAACTAATCCTTCGATGGCATCGAACACTCATTGATGACATCGAACTAACACCTCAATTATCTAGAGACAAAATATGATTTTCTGAAAATTCTCGATGGCATCGAACACTCATTGATGACATCGAACTAATGTTGTCGATGGCATTGAACACTCATCGATGACATTAAAAAAGTTCCTAGTTAGTCCAACGACCAATTGAAGAAAATTCAAAAAATATAGATGGGATCAAGCGCTGATCGATGCCATCGAAGGTGACATCAAATAAACTGTCGAAAGCATTGACAAACCCTGTATCTGACTCGATTTAAGACATCACATACAACAAAGAGAAGTCCAAGCCCATTCCTTCTAGTATTACAAATCTCACCTCCTCCTTCCTACTTCCATTAATGCAAAAATCATCCTCCTCTTCCTAATCTCGTGTCAGTGTTTTTGTTAATTTTTATCTTTTGATAATAAAATGTGCACCCTCCTCCCTACTTTCTCGCACTACCATATCCCTTTAAACAACCATTCTTCTTGCTTCTTTCATTCTTCATCTCTTATCAGCCATACCATTATAAATCTCATATCCACTCCAACTTAACACCAAACTCAAAATTACAATCATAGGCTTCGGCAATTACGACCAATTCCTTGCCCGAACCATCACTAAACAAGGCTAAACCATCTTGGCACATTCCCACTCTTGTTTCGAAACTGCCCACAAGCTGAGTGTTCTTTTTCAATCCTCATAGCAACTGCGAGGAACACTAGACACGATACTCCTCTGCACTTCCATATTCTCTACCAAGTTTGTACTCTCTTCATTCCCAATCCAATGACTTAAACAAAACACCCTTTTCGTCGATGTCTTCTCAGTAAAAGAATTCCCTAAAATCCCTTCTTCAAATGCTTCCTCATCAATTTGACATTCTTTGCATACACCTCATGTTTGGGCCACAATGTGGAAAAAATGAGTGGAAAGATCTCCATTTCGTCTACGCCATAGTGAGGATTGGAGCTGATGAGTTAAGATCAAACTGCTAGGAGCGCTTTTTGAAGTTTACATGGGAGGGATGTAAGATGGTGGAGATGTCCTGTATGGAGCGTGGTACATATATCGCCGTGTCACAATTTATAACACAAAAGGTGGGTCCGGTGCTGAGGAAGTTCTTAACTTAAAATTTAAATTTTCTATATATCACCTTTGTTCTGATAACTTGTTTTTGTCTCACATTGGAAGTGAAGTAGAATTGAAATGCAGTTTATATAAGATCTTTTCTATATACTTATTGCTTAAGATTCCACTATATATATATATATATATATATATATATATATATATATATATATATGGTCTGGCGAGGTGCGAAGCACTTGGCCTGCCCGTTGGCAGTAGGGTCACTCGTACGCATAATGACACTTTAGTGTCGCACTTGCCAATTGGGTCTCCATCACGACTCAGGTTTTTTTTTTTTTTTCTTTCTAGGTGAACTTATCTGCTAGGCCTCAAGCCCAGTGAGGTAGATGACAGGTCATAAAGTCTCCAAGCCCTAAGGAGCTTAAAGGTCTCTTGACTCAAAAGCATTCTACAATTGCCTCACTATATTAGGACTGTAAGGTTAAAGTGCTAGAACCACTTCAACTTCATTTCATTCCTTTCAATTTATGTATATAGAGCAAATGTCAAGTACTGTATCTTTGCCTGGCAGTGCAAGTTCGATGGAAGACTAAATCGAGTCAAGCTTAATTGAATCCCGAGATAGTGTGGCTGAATCTCTTGCATATTTGTGAGGCTTCAACTATTTTTAAGAAGCGTATGATAACAAGCACCTTTAACTATGCTCGACATTCTTCAAATGTAAGGACGCTTTTCATACTCCAGTAATACCTTGTACTAGAAACGTATACAAGGTATTATTGGAGTTAGTGGAGAATACATCAGGGGATAGCTAGAGGGCTGTTAATATACAATACAAATACTAGAGAGCTTGGAGTTGGCATTTGAAGTATTGGAAAAAAAGAAGAAGATCAAAGCAGCTTTTTGGGCTGTTGCACGTGCAGTGGGGCATCGAGTCAGGTCAAACTGAGTTAGGGCTGACCCGACTTGATCCAATTTTGAAATAGACCTGACCCGAACTTGACTTGACTCGGTACTGAGTCCAGCATGCCCCAATCCAAGTCTGAGTCTGCTGTGGACTAATCCGGACCAAGTCCGGCCGGTCATAGGTATCAAGTTGAGTCGAGTTGGTATCAAGTCGAGTCGAGTCAGCATCGAGTCAGGTTGGGTGCAGAGGGTATCTTTAAAATAAAATCATAACTCAAAACCTAGATTCACTTGCCAGAACTGTAATCTCTCTATCAACTCAAAATCTAGTTTTTTTTTTTTTTTTTTTTTTTTTTTTAATGTACAAGTTGAGTTTCAGATTAAGTCAACTCAACTCAAAATCCATTCATCTGACTTATCCTCAGATGGATAGGTACGGCCACCACTGCCTTACGTGGGGGACCCACCATGAGGCAATTCTGAAACTTGGGTGGCCCTCACAGGAAATCAATGGACTCTACCTCCTGATTGTTGCTGCTGGTAGCCCACCTTAGTTTTGGATGTCATACCTATATGAGTTGAGATGGCCTGATTTGCTTGGAACCGGGGGGTTGCTTGACATTCCTTTAACCCAGAGCTATGTGGACCCCACCATGATGTTTGCATTGTACCCACTCCGTCCGACCATTTCGTTGGCTCATTTTTTTTTTTTTTTGCGTTTTTTTACATAAGCCCAAGCATGAGGGAGATCCAAGACTCAAGTGGACCACACGAGTGAGGATTGAATGCCATGATGAAACCTTAATGAGGACCACAGAAGTCTTGGGCCGGGGTTATAATGGAGCAGCGAGTGATGACGTGACACAATCACAATACATGCAAACAGAAACCTTTATGAGTCCCAGTCCTCTATTTGCGTTTTCCATTCATCCAAGCAGCAATCACCTCATGAATTGGATGGCATCTGGACATCACGGTGGGGCAAACAAGGTTTCAATGGTGCGTCTCTATTCCCGTTGTTTCTTATGATATGGCCCACTTAAGTTTTGGATCTCCCTTGTATGGGAGCTTATGTCTTACAATGAGCTGATGGAAGGAGATATAATAAAAGAATCCAGATCCTCTAGTTGTCACAAATAAAGATTTTCTGTTTGCATGTATTGTGATTGTGTCACGTCATCACTCGCTGCTCCATTAAAATACTGATATTGATGATGTGGTTCAATCACAGTACAAAGAAACAGAAAATTCTTGTTCACAAATAGAGGACTGGTACACATAAACAAAACATCATAGTGGGCCTATAGAGCTTCGGGTTATGGGCAAATCCTAACCGTATAATACCATTAAAAAGGGTCATTTTCAAACCATCAAAAAAAGAATGAATTGTCCACCTAACTTCTTGTACCATCTAATCTTTTTCGTCAAGATACTTCTTACACAGGACATTAGTGTGGTGAATGTATTGGTCCAACTACCAAGATTGCCTAGAAAGAATATTAGGCTAGACCACTCATTAGATAAGCTTTAGGATTTCAATCCATTGGACAACCAACAGTCTGACTCAACATACTGGTGGGGCCTATCCAGTGAATAGATCAGCCTGAGTTTTGAGATGGTTGATCTTTACGTGGGGATTACAGTTTGCATGGTACCGATTTCCTGCACAAGTGGGCCTTTTGTCCTAAAATGAGCTAGAAAAACTTATGAACGGTGTGGATATAAAACACATATAACGAGGTGGGTCCTACGGTCAGCGTACCACCCACTAACGTGTTGCCCAGGTAACACCTAATCTGCCCCCTTTATCGTACGCCACCTATTTTCTTTTTCTTTATTAGATAAATAGCCATAAATTTATTTATTTATTTTATTGGGATGTAAGCATCCATATTTTTGTGGTGGACTTCTATTTTATTTACTTTTTGTAACATGACGAAAGTATCCATGAAAAGTGGCCATTCAAAATTTCCCACTTCAGGCTTATTTTATTAGTCGACCAGTGCTTTTTTTTTTAATAAAAAAGCATTAGCTATTTTGAAGGGTGGCCGATTGTGATTAACGGTTCAAATCACCGTCCATAGTCATTAAACTGTACATATCACTTCCACCATCTATGAACGGCTCAGATCAATCTCCACCTGCTTTTGAATGGTCTAAATCTCCGTGATAGACTGATAGTCATTGAATAGTCCAAATTGATGTTCAAGTAATTTTGAATGGTGCAAATTGCTGAATCAGTCATTGAATAGTCCAAATTGATGTTCAAGTAATTTTGAATGGTCCAAATTGCTGTCTACCTTCATTGAATATCATTTTTCATCAAGGGATGTTTGACGCAGGGAAGGACGTGAGATCGAGTACCGTCTTCCTCGTGATGATAAATATTCTGAATTCACGAAAATTCTCTGGACTCCTCACAGAGACTCCTCGAATCCACGAGGAAAGAAAGCAGAAAATAAAAAAGAATTTCTAATAATTCAAAATTAATTAATGAATGACTAAAAACGAGTTTACACCTCTTTAAATAAGGGAACCAAGCAATAGGAAAGAAATCAGACTCAAACTACAACTAAAACTCCTAGAATTCGCAACTTACTATAAATACTAAACTTACTATTTATAAACGGTCGTGATGTTTACTAGTGCGCAAGGTTCTCGGCCAAAAATAGTAATTGTCCTATTTGGCTTCACCAAACCATTCTCCTAATTATCCTAAGCACTTTTCATGTTGGATACAACTTCTAAAGCCCAATGGATGAAGAATTATACTAAAACTAAAACTTACTATTTATAGTAAAAATAAAAATAAAACGGAGAAACGACCGTCGATTAGGGGGTTTCTCGCAAATCCGGGCTGCGCAACCCGGCGTAGCAAGGTTGGTTGGCTAAAGTAGCTCGTTCTACCCCAAATTCATATATTTTACATTGGATAACTCATTCTGAATTGCGAGATATGTCCGATCTAAGGTCTGATGGTCCGGATCACTTCTGTCGCCGACCGTGCCCTTTCTGATCCATCTTAGCCATAAAATTATCCGCGACCCGCTCTACATCAATGTTCTTTTGATAATTTCCTATCTTATGTGAATTTTTATCAATTTGAAAAAGAAAACAGAAAAAAGAAGAAGAGAGTGAAATATGATGAAAAATGGTGCGTAGTGGAGAGGAACTGTGGGGACCACATCTCACATCCAACATATCCAACTGATGCATACCAACGTTGTTATTAGAGGAATAAAAACTAAGGTGGATCCAATCATAAGGTGGGTCAATCCATCAAAACTAATTGCACCGGAGAAAATTTCCCAATTCCAGTTTACCATGATCTAAACGGCTTAATGCTCTGTCCGTATTATCACTATGATGGGGTGCATATGTTGGAGAGGTTAGAAATTATGGTACGGATGGGGTACTATTACTGGGACCTAGTTAGGTCTTATATGTGTGTGGGGCCCACCATGATATATGTGTTTTATCCAAGCCAGCCATCCACTTTAAAAGATCATTTTAAAAAATGAACTCTAGAAGAGACAAATAGAAGGCTAGAGTGTACCACACCATATGAAGCAATGGTGACAATGACCCGTTGCTGAAACCTTCATCCAACCTGTTCATATAAGGTCACATAAACTTGAATGAAAGTAAAACATAAATATCATATTGATCCAAAACTCCTATGGATGTTTACAACTACAACATTCAATCTCTATTATTTTCTAAGGTATTGTGTACCGAAGTATTGTATCCTTTGAGCTTGGGATTAGTCTTTGCTTGGATTTTATTATGTTTCATGTTAGGCTATTATGCAGGGCTTATTCAAAAATTATGATTTTAACATGTCCTATTAACATCCTTAACTTCATTTGCCTCATTTTTTCAACTCACCCTTTAAAAGAATTTGTCAAGATAGATAGACGATGGATAAAACACGTACATCATTGTGGGCCTTATAGAGCCCCTAACAAGGCATCCGTCTCTATCTCCATGGTATATACACACCAAGTGAGCCTCATAGGTCTTGCCATTCACTGCTCTTTTAAGAAATTAAATAAAGAGGGGCATCCTTATAATTTCACCTCTCAAAAGCCACCTTAGGGACTGTTTGGGAGCATGGATTTGGAACCACTGGATTCAAAACCCCCTATGTTTGAAATCCCCTCATATTGGGATTCAACTTTAATCCAAAAATAGTTATGAATGATATATATATATATATAAGGTTTTGAATTTAATTATTTAATCAACTTTAATATCTCTAATTAGTGACATATGTAATGTTTGATACAATGATTATAATAAGCTCGTTGAAATATATGTTTTGCCCGAAAACGATGAAATTTCAAGTCCCAGGTGAGCAACAAGCATGAGATCATATTTGAGTGACTAACTAACGATTTTTAGTCGTTGATTTACATGGGCAATGTTTAGACAGTGTTGATTAGCATATTAAAATAATTATAGTGATGTAATTAATAATCTAAATGTTTTTAGATATCATTAGTGAGTCATGTGCCCAGTAAAATAATAGTATAGTGACGCGACAACTATTAAAAGGATTTTAGGTATAATCCAAGCTCTCACTTTGGATTTCAAGCCCCTCTCCATCCCCATCCGAGAGGATTTGAAACCCTGTATTGCCAAACAATCACTGAATCTCTTCAAATCTACCGAGCTTAATGACCCTTTGTGTAATTTCAAATCACTCAAGCATTATTTGGTAAAATATAAATTCTTCTGGAATTTTGCCGTACAAATTTTTATTATATTTAATTTAATTAATCCCCGGGACATTGGTCTCTGGTGCATGATGAAATGATCTCCAGGTTTCTAATACATGACGACGTCTGATTCGAACCGAGATGATGACACGTGTAAAGCAGCACATGGTATCGTCTCAGGATCGACGGCCTACATGGATCAGATATGAGAGTGGATGTCACACGTGTTCAAGATGCAGACCATTCATCAGGCAATGTACACCTTAGACATTCCATGTAGAAAGAATCAGGACACATCAGTCATCGAGTGAGCCACACATGTGGACCATTGGACTTTTTAATTCTAACTGCCTGATCAGTGGACCTGTCTTATTAATGGACCATGTCATTTTCATAATGTACCCTACCTGATGAACGGCCCTGATTTCTGGCAAGTGATTCGCGACCCCTCATCACTTGAGGTGCCATCTGCCTTGTTTTACTCATTTGAGAAGGGGAGCGGATTGGCTAGTGTACCACACACACCTGCTGTAGGTACGCGTCGTGCGAAGACGAGCACTGACGCTCTTCGAGCTCCAGGTTGTACGAACGGTTCAATGGATATCAAAGTTACATGCGCCTTACTCTAATTTATTTATTATATTTATACTGTTCATTTATTTTTAGAGATTATTTTAGGATATTAACTAAAAAATTGAATCATATCCAAAGGTCATCTAAAACATACCACAAGTAGCAGTGGAGATAAAAACGATCAGCGTTAAAATATTTGTTGGGCCTAACATAACGTCTATTTTCCATCTAATCTATTCATAAGATGAAAAATATTTAAATGAAGAGGAAAGAATTTTCATACTATTCAAAACTTGTGTGACCCTAAAGTGAGTTTAATGGTAAATATTCAATATTACACTGCTTTTTGTAGTGTGGTCCAATTGATAGTTAGATGTATTTTATTTTTCTTTAGAAGCCTTATTACGAGCTCGAAAAATGGATGAACGGTTTGGATATAACATATACCTCGTGATAAGACCCACAAAACTTGCTGACGCCAAATACAGCAGCTATGTGGCTGGTGTGAGGTACACCAGCCAATCCGCTTCCTTTGAAAGGTGTCTTATTCAAATAACGGCCGTTATGTAGCGGCATTTTATTGCGATTTAAGATGACGTCGACTGACGGACCACCGTTATGACGGGCATTCCGACGTTTTTACGAACCTTCGGAGAAGAAAAGCGATTCGACCGTCTCCTTCCCTCTTTCTCCCTTCTCTTCGCCCTCCGATCCCGACAGGCTCCGACGACGCAATTCCAAGGCCGTACGATCATCTCCAGGTACATCTCTCTACTCATCCACCGTACACGTGGCGTCCATTTGTGGCAGTCGGAACCTCGAAAGGGAGAATTACCGAGAATTTCACTGATCGGATGATCTCAACCAGACGATTTGTGTCCATCGAATGGACGGTTAGAAACAAAGATTCATCAGTACGAATCCAATCGGTGAAATCCTATGGTTGAGAATTAATATCATTGAATTAGTAAATAGAATTTTATTTTTATTTTTTTCAAAATTTCCTCTTTTTCAGATATTTTTTTAATTCCCTCCAACTGACCTATTTTTTAGTTTTCTATTTCTGATAATTCGTTTATGATGTTAGCATGACATCTCAGTCAGATCCTATCGATCCAGCAGTTGAATCCGGATCGAATCAGACCCAACTCCTTTCCAGTTTCATGATCATTTTTGAAATATTGATTTAAATATCTATACTGCAGATAGAATGGAAGAGTAATTGCACAAACAATGGTCATTTTCAAAATATTTCTTGAAATATCTCTACTGTAAATAGAATCAAAGATATTGAAACTAATTGCAGAAAATGAATTCTATTTATCAGATTTGAAACATAAAGATGATAAACGGAAAGATAAATATGTGATGTTGCTCCACACAAAGCCAACGGAGTCACACCGATGGCAGGAAATTCATACACACACACACACACACACACAAGGCAATGCAATGTAGCCCTTCTTCGGAAGGCAGCTATCCTAGCAGATACAGATTTCTCTGACCTCGAATCTGTGTTCACGCTTGATGATGAGTACAATTCAGAATTCAAGCCATTGTGCAACCAGCACAAATTCTTGCAGCATGTTGAGCAACTTAGAAAATGACTTGGTTCGGCATGCGATCGGCCTGACCTCTAGCCGACATATATAGACACACCCTTATTGGTCCATTTATAGGCTGAAGTATGTAGGTTTCCGAGTGGAATTCAGAGTATCCCTAATTAGTGCAAACAGACTCCTCATCATATCCAACTACTAATAGCAAATTGTTCCCTAAAAAAAAATAAAAAATGAACTTATACTAAAACTCCAAACTGTACTTGGTGTCTAGGAATCATAGTAGCCACTACTCTAGACCAATGTTCGAAATATCGGTATCGTTTTACGTATCGCACCCTTGGGATACAGATACGTATCAGTTATTGCATGGGATATATCGGTTTATTGCATAATGTATTGTTGTTGTTGGAAACATGGGGAAACATTGGAAATTGGTTGAATTTTTCAACGAAATTTCAGTGATTGTTAAAAAGGACATCAATACACACTTACAAAGCAAAACATTACAAAAAAAAAAGTGCACATAATGGGTTTTCTTTGTATGGGTTCCTAGTCTATGTGTTGTCTAATTGAATTGATGCAAATATATTCAAAGTCTATTCATATAAATTAATAAATGTAAGAAGACATCTGGAAACACAAGCAATACATTCAAAAGCAAAAGAAGAATCACTAGATTAAGTTACATACATGTTTGATTTTGATTTTTCTTTTTTCAATTTTTTGCAACTCGGACCTTCTCCTCCAAATCTCGAAATTGAAGTTCCTGATCCATGATTTTTCATGCCATGCAAAACTTGAAAAATCATGGATTTGTAACAATTTGACACTTATTTAACATGATTTATAGAAAAAAAAGGATCGAAAAAAAAAAATGTTCACCGGATTGAACATGTGGAATGTATCCCACTACCTGTGTGTTTTGTATCGCACATGTGGGATACAAGATATATCATGGGATATATCGGCCAATATCGTCGATATTTAAAACATTGCTCTAGACACACTATAGCATTCTGTGAGGAACCTATCTCTATTGGATTTGACTACATAAGTCCCTCTCAACTTTGAAAAAACTTGTCTTCAATTGGCAATTGGTGTTGATCTCAATATCCAAGGTGCCTCCATCATTAATCTTATGTTGACTTGGATGAAAGCTGACACCTCCATATTAACTGTCATATTTTCTCTTCTTTTGTGTTTTCAGGCATGCATCACTTCCTGGAATATCTCTTTCTCCTTTAGCAACAGTTGTGTTGCATGCCCTTCTTGCTATCTTGCATTTAGCACACTCGTCATGAATAGCTTAATCATCGCTTTTATTGTTCCCTTGCATCACATCAAGTTCCCATGTCCTATCATGCCTTGTAGTGAATCATTCCACATGGATTTGAGGATAATCTTCATTCCTCCATGTATGAAAGTGTAGGTATTGGCAAAACTGCAGTATTGCACATGGTGATCATTCATCCATGGGGGATCAAGTAGGATATGACAAAGCCTCATTGGTACAACATCGCACCACCATACAAAATGAGCGTAATGTTGTCTCAACAAATAACTCCCTAGAGATCAATGTTTATCAGCAACTTGATGAGGTTGTGGATTTTCCTCTATCTTAATCTTCACTTGCTCAACCCAACTTGCTACTACCGTTGTTGAGATTAGCGTAGTTGGTCTTTCCTTCACATAGCATCTATCTCCTGAAGATATTAGTGCACAGCCAATCTTTTCCATCCTCTTTTTTAGGAGTTATCATGACACTTTGAACTATAAGTGAGAGACAGGTGCTTTTATCTTTAATACCGTCTACCCTTTGTCTTCATCTTCCTTAATGGCTTCATCATCACCCCTCTTCTTATTCTTCTTTATTGATAACATCTTCACAAAGGTTGAGATTCTTCATTGGTCACAGTTGTGAAATGTTCCTTGCCTCCGCAATTGTAACAAGAGATATGTTGCAATTATCATTTGACGTCTCTCCTGCTTCCTTGGTCACCTGAGAATCATTGTTATGCAAAGCCCTTTATTTGTCACTATCATAGAAGTTCTTGGATGATTCTCCATATGAAATACTGAATTGCGAAGTGATGAACTACTCGATGTAGCTTGAGGATATGTATAAACCCTAGGCTAGTAACTGTTATGTCTATCTGTCATCCATCTGTGCTTCTCTGGTACCTGCATTGCAATATGATATGTCTTATCTATTGTTCCTAGCCAGATTTCTGCCATCTCAGTTGTGAATGTTCCTTCTGAGCCCTCTACAATAATGAGCTACTCGCTGCATCCTGATTCCGCCAGATTACACATCAACACCAGATTGTAATACTTGTGGGCATACTTCTCAATGGTTAGGTTACACTATTTCAAACCAAGAGCTCTTTGAACATTCTACCTTCATAACTTGATGTTACAATTTACAAATCTCTGCTTCATCTTAGCCTTCATCTCTTCTCAATTGAAGATAGGTTGAAGGTACTTCACCGCAGGTCTCTCACCATTGAGTTCCACCAATTCAGTGCAGGCCCTTTAATTTCAATGCTACAAATTGGAACTTGATTTCCTCGGCCAGTTGAACCACTCAATAATTTTTCATTGATTCCAACCAGTTGTGGAATAAATTACGGTCTACACTACCACTGTAGTCCGTGATCTCCACTTTTGCCTAATCAGTTCCGCTACGTGATGAGGTTGGGTGGCTGCAGCATAATTTGGATACTCATGATGAGGGGTTGTAGATGCTTGGGTCCCTTGCCAAAGATATTGGGGTTGCTAATATCCTGAATGGTTCTTGTGCCCAGTGTTCGAGTTGTCGGTATCGTTACAAGTTTCGCTGGCAAAAGATAAAGATATAATATCATTATCGTCGATAACCGGAAATTCGGAGAAAAATACGAAAACATGGAGATAATAGTGAGATTTTTTAATAAAACTTCAGGGCATGCCTAAATATACATATTTGCATATTTAGAAGTTAAAAATTTGTAAAAACAATGCATTAAATAATAAATTTTCATTTAATAGGGCCCAAAAAAGCATACATTTCTATAAGAAATTACTCTAATAATAACTAAAATAAATTTATCTTAAGTTTCAAGTTGACCACATCATATGAAACAATGGTAATAATAATTTCCACCATTGAAATCTTCATAGGGCTCAAAGATGTTTATTTGTCATCCAAACTATTCATATGATCACAGGGACATGGTTGAATAAAAAACGAAAATATCAGGTTGATACAAAACTTTTGTGGCCCCCAAGAATTTTTCAATGGTAAACATTCAATTCACACAGTTTCATGTGGTGTGGTCCACCTAAGCTTTGGATATGCTTCATTTTTTGACTTATGCCTTAAAATCATCTAATAAAATGGATGGACTGAATTGATCAAATACACAATTACTATGTGCCCATATTTTACTTAGTATGCAATTCGCTTCGTTCAGCTGAAGTTCGTACGCGGATTGGCTGGTGTACCTCATACTAGCTATTGACGTCAGTAAGTGATATGGGTCTGATCATGAGGTGTGTGTTATATCCAAACCGCTAATCCATTTGAAGAGCTAGCCTTAAGCCTTTAGAAGAAAAATAAGACAGATATAACTATTAAGTGGACCACACTGTAAAAACGAGTGGGGAATTGAACGTCTACCAGTGAAACTCTTTTTAAGGTCACAGAAGTTTTGGATTAATAAGAAAATTATTTTTTTCTCTTCATTTAGATATTTGTGTTTTTACGAATAGATTGGATGCAAAATAAACATTATGGTGGGCCTACAAATTGTTTAACGGTGAAAATCATTATCTCTGCTGCTATCTATGGTGCGGTCCATATAATCTTTGGATATGATTCATTTTTTGGATAATGATCTAAAATGAACTCTAAAATCAGATGAACGGTGTAGATATAATAAATACATCACTGTGGGGCCAACGTAACTTTGATCTCCTTTGACTCATTCGTACAACTCTGAGCTCAAGGAGCGTCAGTGCTCGTCTTGGCACGACATGTACCCACAACAGCCATATAGCTGGTGTGAGGTGCAGTAGCTGATCCGCTTCTTGTAGATCTCTAACTGTGGGACCCATTATGAAGTATGTACTTTACATCTGCACCGTTCATCATATATGAAGATTTATTTTAGTGTGTGATTTGAAAAATGAACCAGATTCAAATCTTCAATGGACCACATCATAAGAAACTTTTTGAATTGAACACATATCATTAAAAACTTCTTGGTGGCCACAGAAATTTTGAATCAAGCTGATATTTATTTTAACCCTTCATCCATGTCTTTTTATATTTACAAAAAGGTTTGATGATAAAAAAACATCACTGTGGGACCTAAGAAGGTTTCAACGGTGAAAATCATTATTCTTATTGTTTCTTGTGATGTGGTCCACTGGAGCTTTGGATATGCTTAAATTTTGAGATTTACCCCTAAAATGAACTAGAAAAACGAATGGACGGCGTGGATAAATCACATACATTCATGGTGGGCCCATAAAGTTTACTCAGTACGCTGAAGCGCACCGTGCGCCTGTTTGCCTCCACTGAAACATGAAAGGTACTATGCGCCCGAGCTGACGATAAGCTTATCGTGAGTTAGAGCTGTGTGGGCCCCAACGTGATGCATGTCGACCATCAACACCGTGAATTTGATGGTTCCACTTTAAATAATGGGATACCCCAAAACTCAGCCGTATACGGAACTTAGGTGGGCCATACCATCTAAAATCATGTGAAGACACCGTTAAAACATATAAAAGCACTTGGTGGGGCCCACCTGAGTTTTTAATTCTTTTGAAACTTGGTCTGAACCCTCATAAAAGTGGGAGACACATAATGGATGGGCTGGATTTGCAAACCACATCTTTTGTGGGCCCCAAAAATGATTATGAATGTTTTAATGGTTGCACGGCCCCTCTCCACTTCAGTATGTGGTGTGGCCCAAAATGGTCACGGATTGACTTGATTTTTGAGACATAAATCTAAGGTGGAATGGCGAATCTGACTGATGGGGTAGATGTTCGAAACGAATCACGGCGGGGCCCACACAGCTCGACCGCAGGGGACGGAGCCGTGAGCTCGAGCGCATAGTACCTTTTCCCTAAAAAAAAAAAAAAGAAAACGAAAGTTAAAAAAAAAGGGGGTTTTCATCTCCGAAGGGGGTTTTCGTCTGCGGAGAGGGTTTTCCGGCGAAAAGCGGCGATTTTCGACGAGGGTTTCAATCAATCTTCGGAAATATCTGATTTTTCGCTGAAATCATGTATCTGTGAGTCACACAAGACGAGCGCTGTCGATTGATGCTCATGAGATTCTTTGCTGCCGAGTTCCGATCGACCATCAACCAGGTATTACCGAAATCAAAGGTTTATTTTTTGATTTTTTTCGCTTTTTACCTATTTTGTCGGAAAAAATCAAAGATTATCTAAGTTATCGCCGATATTTCGCCGATAATCCAGAGAGACGAAAAATGGGGGTTTCGGTGTCGCTGGTCTAGCAACATCGATATTATCGGCGATATTATCGACATTTCGTCGACAATGCGAACATTGCTTGTGCCCAAGTCTGTGATGTGTGCCATCCAGGTGTTTGAAACTCGGGTTACTTTTGAGGAACGATTCCTTGATTCTATTGTTAGCTTGTGGTTTAGTAGTATTCTTCCTTCTGTTTTCTTTCAACACGAACATGCAACTATGCAGTCCTTTATCTGATCAGTCAATTATTGAATGCCTTTCAATACTTCACTTTGATTCTCACCCACCATCTTGGGACTATTCCACTTCTCATGGCCATAAACTATTTGGAACGTGTGGGATGTGTGGATTAGTGGGTTGTGGATCAGAGTTTAAGTGGAGGACAAATTTTAGGGTGGCTTGGTGTTATACGGTTCTGTTTGTCTCAATTTGGAACAAAGTAAGGGCTGAATTGGGATGGGATATAGGGTACTATTTTGGGCGTAACTCGGCTGGAAGTGAACAGGTTGCAGGGAGTTTTAGGACAAATTAATGAACTGCTTAATAAAATTAAAGCAATTGAAACTAATTGCAGAAACTGAATTCTATAGACCAAATTCAAAGCATAAAGCTGAGAAATGGAAAGATAAGTATGTGGAGTTGCTCCAGATAAAGCTGACAGCATTGCATCGATTGTTTCTAGGCATCACACTTCTAGGCAAGGTGTCCCATATCGGTTATGTATCGGCCGTTACGGTAAAGGTGGGGTCCGTTACACAATATGGGGGTGTAATGGGTGATGCCTTGATTTTGCTACCGTAATGGCCGTTACGGGCCATAACAGCCGTTGCGGCCTCGTAACAGCTGTTACGGGCAAAAAAAAAAGGGAAAAAAAAAACATACCTTTTCTTTCTTTCTTCTTCTTCTTCTTCCTCTTCTTCTTCTTCTCCGACTGCTGTGGCTGCGGCCGCAGCTTCTTCTTCTTCTTCTTCTTCTTCTCTCTCTCTCTCTCTCTCTCTCTCTCTCTCTCCCTCTTCTTTCCCTCTTTTCTTTTCGGTTTCCCTCTCTCTTCTTTTTCATTTCCGGCATCGAAAACGGAATGGACCGCGTGGCTGTGAGCTGCGGCCCTGCTGCGGCTTCGGCCGCAGCTTCTTCTCTCTCTCTCTCTCTCTCTCTCTCTCTCTCTCCCTCTTCTTTCCCTCTTTTCTTTTCGGTTTCTGTCTCTCTCTTCTTTTTCATTTCCAGCGTCAAAATCGAAATGGACTGCGTGGTTGCTTCACATCCACGCACTTATTATTATTATTTTTTTATGTTCTGGTGTGCACGTTGAACAATGCACTTGCACTGTTTTGTTACACGGTCCGCTATAATGTTTATTTTCCATCTAACCTGTTAATTAGGTTAAACTGACGTGGATGAAGGGAAAACACACATGTCAGCTTGATCTAAAACTTTTGTAGCCCCCAATAAATTTTTAATGGTGGACGTTTAATTATTGTTGTTTCTTATGCTGCGGTCCACTTGAGCTTTGGATCTGCCTCATTTTTGGGCTTATGCCCTAAAATTATTTGGCAAAATGGATAGACAGTGTGGATATAACACATTCATCACGGTGGGGCCCAAAAAACTTTGACAGTCGTGTGCTACACTTCACAATCCGAGTCCCGCCTAATTCGGGCCCTTAAAAAAATTGTACACGAGACATGTATTAACTTAAAATTTACCAATTAAATTATGAACTATAGATGCTAACTCTGCTAAAATTAAATTGTTTGAATAGTTATAATTTTTAATTTGTGGACACTTATTTTTTCAAATAGGGCCTTTTGATTTTTTTTCATGATTCACTATCCAATAAATGTCCACCAATTTATAAGTGGGATAATGCCAATAAATTGCATGAATTTGAGGCTGATTTGGGGCATGGATTGGTCCTCCAAGTCAGCCTCAGATTGACAATGCCATCTACCTGAATTTAATTTCATTTTTTAAAAAAACTATTGGGAGAAACGATATCAAATTGTTAAGTATATAAATTATATATTTAGAAAATTAAATATATGAATTTTGTAGTCAAATTTAGGTTATCTGGTTCATAAATTTATCAAACAGTCCGATACAACTTTTCGCCAAAGAGTAGACCGTTACACCGCCATAAACATGTTCCAATTTATAAATGAATGCATATTTGGAATGCTTAGAATATTCTGGATTTAATCCATATTTTTTCATATTTTTTTGACAAAAAAAATGCACCGTTATAAGCTGTTACGCCCCCGTATCCGTATCGGTATTGGAGAGCACCGTTACGTCAACCGATACCGATACGAGATACCTTGCTTCTAGGAGAAAAATCCCATTGTGGGAAATTCAAAGAAAATAATTACTCATTTCTTAAAATTATAGAATCTAGTTCATACGCATGACCTACTAGCCTATGTATGAGCTGAACTACATAGGTTTCCAAGCGAACTCAAATTATCCCTAACTGGTGTAGACAAATCATCTCCAAATACTCTTTTTTTTTTTCTTTTTTTTTTTGTCTTTTTCTTTTTTCCCTAAAGGGCAAATTTTTTTTTATTAAAACAAATATCATTCTACTAATAACTGCTTCTTAAAATAAAATGAAAACCAATTCATGCTAAAACCACAAACTATAATAACTCAAGATAAACCATGTTGAGATTAACTATGTTGTAGCATCACCACGGTCATGAACCTGTGTTGTTGATTATTCACCACCATTTAGAAATGATAGTACAGGATAAAAGAACTCACTCTAGACGTTTACTTAAGGAATGGTAACGGTACTAGCTCTGCAAATGTGCCAACACGGCAAGCATGTTGGAGATAGGTCTGTTTCCAAGGGGCTCTCCAGGAACATGCTGTGATCTAAATTTCGGGCTGGTCCACAAACCAGGTAGCTAAAGAAATAACCAGCAGCATTGGGTCAATTGACATGTGTTGTCATTCTAATGCATGGAAGTTTGGTTTCATATGCCATGGTGGGCCCACCTATTGACTTCTCCGGATGTTGCATGTTTACCATGTTGGCACATTCGCCTTCAAGCCCCTCCACCTAACTTATGCAAGTACGTGATTATTTCTCTCCCTCACCTTCACAAATCTCCATGACATCTCTGTAACGATTGTGAGGTTATTCATCGAAATTCACTTGCTTAATTATCCATTTTCAGTATTTCTCCGCCTTCAATCGTCATCAAATTTGATGCCAATTTGTGATTGAAGAGATCTCTTCTATTTCTTGGAAATTTTATACTTGTCATGAGGATTCTTGCCAGGAAGTTGTGGTAACTTTGTAGTTTTTTTCTGATTTCCTCTTATGGATTTTGCTTATTTATTCAAAGTGTGTGTATCTGTGGTTTCTTTTATTTGGCCTTTGTTCTATATGGTTGCTTTTGTAAGGTTAGGCATCTTGGGTTCATTTTTTGTTTCTTTCAAACTTAGTTCTTCATTTGTGTAAAAGGGGAGAAAAAAGTGCTTATTGAGACATTTCATCAGATTATGAGAAGGGTTGTGTTACCTCTTCTTAATTTCTCATTGGAATTTAAAGCTAAAAGCTCTACGTTTTAGATCACACTCAATCATTACTTTCTGTCAAAAATTATTTTTTGAATCCAAACTTTCATCACTGCTAGACAACATTGTGATCTGTGGATTTCGGTATATGACTGCTTGAGGTCTCTTGTTCCGTCATGGCCAGCTTTTTGATAACATGCTCTTATATGACTGCTTGAGGTCTCTTGTTCCGTCATGGCCGGCTTTTTGATAACATGCCCTTATATACACACTCAGTTCTCCATTACATAGTTGGTGAACACTCTTCTCTATTACATAAATGATGATCTCATCTCCTTTGTTCTACTCTTTTATATGAGTATCCCAATTGTAAAATGCTATTCAAAATCAGATTTATTATTTTACAAGCAACACTTGATAATTCAAATAAATTTAAGTTTCACTAAGGAAGGCAGTGTTTTCTAGTATCTTCATTATATGGAGAATATGAGAAGCTGGAATGAATGGATTTTTACATTTAGTTTTAAATCGGATGGAAGTTTGTTCTATTTATATGCCATAATATGGGTCCATGTGATTTATTATCAAGTTTTGTGTTGATTCTATGACTAAACCATATCCATTACCACGTCCGATGGAAATCTAGCATGCTAGATTTAACTGACTATTGCATGTTTGGGAGATTACAAGACAACTCATGGATTAACAAAACCACACGCACTGCATGCGCATGCACATGCACACACACAAACAAAACTGAATATGGATAGCATGTATTCGTATCTTTGTCATGGATTTTTGAGATAATGTGAGCTGTATCCCTGTTCACACACACCACTGAAGTGGTTCTCTCTCTTTTACTTGGGATGAGAGGAACTTTTTTTCTTTTCTTTTCTTTTCTTCTCCTTTTCTTTATTATTATTATTATTATTTATCTTTTTCTTTTTTGTATCCTATGTTATGTGGATTCTTCTAAGGAGGAGATGTATCTCTTGTTAGAAGAATCCAACACCAATATGTGTACAGATTCTTGGGCAACACTTCGAAGGATCATATAAATTCCTTATTGTTAAATTAAATTATACTGCAAATTGACAAATCCTGTTTTTCAGGTTTGGTGAATTTGACACTCAATATAGGTAGCTTGACACTTCTTGTCCATGCAAGGTTTTATCCAAAATAAATAAGTTCTGATTGCCAATCAACTTGCCTTTGGTGTGGATACTTTCTTTAGGATCATTTCATGTCGTTTTCTGTGATTGATAGTTTGGAAATGAGTTCCTTATATGGGCAGATGGAAAATTGTTATAATCACTCATCTGACTTAAAATGACATCTTGTACTTCTACAGTGTTCTTGGCCACAATGAGTGAAGTATTTGAAGGATATGAGCGCCAGTACTGTGAGCTTTCTTCAAGTCTCTCTAGAAAGTGTGCATCAGCTTGTCTTCTTGATGGAGGTAAGAGATACTTTATTTTCTGTTTGTCACCTCTAGCAACTTTGATATTTGCAGACTTTATTCCCCCCCCCCCCCCCCCCCCCCCCCCCCCCAATCATTGTTATGCGTTATCTACACTAGTTTTTCTTTTTTCTTTATGGAACTTTAATTTCAAATGGTAACCAAGAAGAGACTACATTAGGGAAGGGAATCGAGGAGCTGATTGCTAGTGATCCTCTCATCACTCCCTCTTCAACAAGGGAATCTGCCTTCTCATCTGCATTCATCAGTGCATTAGAGAAAATAACAGTCGTACAAAGCCACAACCTATCTAATTTCCAAAATATGAAAGGTGAAGTTCCACAGCCTTAGCTCCAAAGGTGAGGCCTACTTAACAGTACAGGAATTTCCTTCAATGACAAGATTTCCGGATTAGTAATCTGGAAAAAAATTGTAATCCTTTCCGAAATATGCAAACAGTTCAGTGTCATTGAAACCAGCTTCATCACAATGGCCAAAGGAAGAAACTACAGCTTCCCCTTTATCATCTCTTAGGACTTGGCCTGTATCGGTAGGTCCCAGATCCAAGGGACCATCCATCAAATTTAAGTTTGAGCAGCACATCAGAGGTGGTCCATTACGTAGAGCTGGGCATCAAGTCGAGTCGGACTGAGTTAGGGTTGACCCAACTTGATCCAGTTTTGAAATAGGCCTAACTCGAACTTGACTTGGTACCGAGTCCAGCATGCTTGAACCGATCCGAGTCCGAGTCTGGCATGGACTAATTTGGACTGAGTCTGACTTGGTCAAAAGTACTGAGTCGGTTCGAGTTGGCACCGATTCAGATTAAGAGATGAGAGAGAGAGAGAGAGAGAGAGAGAGGTGGGTGGTTGCCGGGCTTGGAAGTGGAGGATGAGGGAGGGTGAGAGATTGGGATTGGGTCGTGGTGGGTTCGGGGTCAACGTATAGGGTTAAAGATACTTAGAAATTAGGGTTATATATATATATACCCGAATCCGAGTCAAGTCGGTTTTGGATCGAGTCGGGTCTGACCGGATTGAGTTACTGGGTAACTCAAACTCAACTCAGTTTGAGTTCGGATTGGGTGAAGCCTACTCGGTTTGGACCAGCTCACCCAGTCGGTTCGGGTCGAGACTCGAGTTGGGTTTGAACGAGTTGAGTTAGGTGAGTCGAGTCGTCTGGTGCTCAGCTCTACCATTACGAATTGATTGCAGCCTCTCAATGCCAAAAGAAGTTGGATCTAGAAAGACCTCTTTGTGTAGGTCTACATATGTCTTAATCAACCACTAACGACATCATTCTTCACTTCAGTTCATACATTGAAGCTACTTATTTATTTATTGAAGATAGCCTTTCTTTTCTTCCATAGGATCGTGTATGGCATAAAATTCTGGAAGAAATTTCCTGCAAAAAAAAAAAAAAAAACGTTGAAGGACCACCCAAGGACCAAATCTGAGTAAGGAACTTAGTTAATGCTGAAAAGATCAAATAAGCTGTATGAAACCTCTAGCCAAAGGGTAATGACTGAGGATGTTCTTCTGAGAATTGTAGTTTCCTCATTCTCTCAATAAAGAATGGAAACATTAGGAAAGCTTGATAGTATTTCGGAAGGTTATCCAGCGTCACTGCTTTGCTAGTTACCACTGTCCAAGTGAAAGCCTATACTCTCAGGGGCATTGGTGATTATTCATGCCTTAGCGAAAGGCGTAGACTTTTGTTCCTCGTACCTGGAAGAAGGATCTGGAAGAGAAGCTATTATCAGATGTCCATGATCAGATTTTGTGATCTGCCTCATTCTCATCAATGGAAATTCTGTTGAGGATTCTGTTCAGAACTCTTCTCTATATTTTGGGATCTGTTGAGGCATGGGAAGTGTTATAGGTGATGTCGAAGGAAGGTGGGAATCTTTCTGCTATGAGATGGTGCTAGATTAGAGCAGCTAGTAGCTAGTGTTGTTTAATGTGTATTTTCTTAAGCTATGGCTCATGTCTAGTTAGCAAAGCAGTTAAGAATCCAAGTAGTAGAGTGTTAAGTATGATTCTTTGTCAATAGATATAAAAGAACTATGAAGGATATTATTTATGTTATTAGCATTCATGTCAGTATTCTCTTTATGAATTTTGATCTATTTGGTTCATGAAATTTGACATTTCTCTCGTTAAAATTCCTTCTACATCTAATGATTCTAATTCATTATGCTTATTAAAGAAAAAAAATTCTAATAATTTTGATAAGGATGCAGGCAGGTTATCCTTATTACTTGCAATTACACATGAAACATTTTTCTGTGATTGTGATCTATCTGCCAAGTTCAGCAATCCATGTCCAGGTGCTGTTCTTCAGATTTCATATGGAAGAATGCAAGCTTAGTTTGGCCCAATGTTTTCAGTAGCGATGTAGCGTAGCATGTAGGCTATGTAGTGTAGCGTAGTGAAAACGCTACATAGCATATGCAAGTAACATAATTCCCTGTAGCATAAGCTTCAGGGCATGTAGCGTAGCGTAGTGTGTAGCGTGGATAGCGTTAGCTGCCAGAAATCTCATTTTTTAAGTGTTTTTTCTATTTTAGTTTAACACCTATTTCAAAATGGTAATGACTTATACCTATGACACATGGCACTGCATTAAACTAATCTGGACCATCCAAATTGTGGTCCATATTATAGATAGAGCACTAAGATCAATCCGGACCATCCAAATTGTGGTCTATATCATGAATTTGTGGTGTTTCAATAAAAAAAAAAAAAAAGAAAAGAAAAAGAAGTCACACTTAGAGATGTCTAAATGCAGAGAGAGAGAGAGAGAGAGAGAGAGAGAGAGAGAGAGAGAGAGAGAGAGAGAGAGAGAGAGAGAGAGAGAGAGAGAGAGAGAGAGAGATTTTAAAGAAGAGAGAGAGAGAGAGAGAGAGAGAGAGAGAGAGAGAGATTTTAGAGAAGAGAGAGAGAGAGAGAGAGAGATTTTGTAAATAAGTGGATGATCTAGATTCATAGTCAATAATTCATAGAAATTATGCATTTTGTAAATAAGTGGATGATCTAGATTCAAAGTCAATAATTCATAGAAATTATGCATTTTGTAAATTTTATCATATTTTCAATTATTTTAATTAAAAATATTAAGGATTGTGTAGCCTACGCTACACGCTATAGCGGGCCAAATGCCACGCTATACGCTACACGCTATTTAAAACACTGGTTTGGCCTATGGTTGTAGATTCTAATAAACTTTGATTTTATATTGCATTGGTGGTTTGTGGCTTATACAAGTTGCACAGGTAATGCATGGCAGTAATCATTTTCTTAGTTATGTACTTCTCAAAATTATTCTTCTCTTTGTTTTTTCAGAGCAGAAGAAGCAGAAAGTTTCAGAAATAAAATCTGGATTGGATGATGCTGAAACTTTGGTACTGTTTGGATCAGTTTTTATTTGCACTGTGGAGGTTTTTCTGGTTCTCACAGCCATTTTCACTAAGTAGTTTTATGGTCTTTGCCTGAGTTTCTCTAGATTCGAAAAATGGACCTTGAAGCAAGAAGTTTGCAACCAAGTGTTAAGGCCATGCTACTTGCCAAGTTAAGGGAGTACAAATCTGATCTTAACAATTTGAAAACTGAAGTTAAAAGGATCACATCAGCTAATGCCAATCAGGCTGCAAGAGACGAGTTGTTGGAGTCTGGAATGGCAGATACAATGATGGTATGTCAAGAACCATTTCTTTCTTCATTTTTTGTAGATATCAGTCACTTTTATTTCTCCGATGAGAACTTGTGATTGATTTTATTGCATTGACTGAGAGGAGTTGACTGTTTTGGTGTGAAGATGCTGCATGCTTATTGTTATTTGAACAATGATCTACCGTTGGCTTATAATTGTAGTGATATTGCCTACTTTCATATTTGTTTCTTTCAAGTTACTCTTGTACCAGAACATTCTATTTCTTTTCTCTACTGATTCAGTAGGTGGAATCTATCTTTTTCTCCACCATGTTGTTCTGCTGGGTTAAGTAATTTGATTTAAACTATTAATGAGCTTTAACTCATGATGTTCAGCTTTTCTGAAAAATGACATTTTTGTATGTTGGGATGGTATCTTGTATGAGGCTGTAGTTGCAAGTGCTAAAAGGAAGTGATGGGATAGTTTTCTGTGTGTTGATCTTAATGGACATAGGGTAATAGGGAATTCGTCAAAGAGGGTAAACAAATTTCTTTCCTCGTTAAATTATGCACAGAACGGTAGAAGTGGTGGGTGGTAGGTGAAGGGCAATGGCAAAACAAAATTGATTATTTGAAGATGAATATTCCATTGTGGAATTTAACAGGTAGACAGGAGGATTTTGGTAATAGGATTAGTGATTAAACAAAAGGTTGATGTTTTCATGATGCAAGAATCAAAATTAAACAAGTGATATGGGAATTCTTGATGGCAGGTAAAATATCGCTATCTGATGGAAACTTTAGGAAAAATGTGGAACTTTTCAGTGAAAAATTCAGGTTATGTTAAAAAACATGTTTACGCACTTGGAACAAAATATTACAAAAAGCAACTATGTTTATAATAGGTTTCCATTTTATAGGGGCCTAAACCATGCCGTCACACAAAAGCAATGCAATATTTTAGTCAGGAACATCATTCAAGAGTTTTTTCTAATAACAGATAACAATGATCCATACATGCATGAATACATACATATCATCCATACATAGATCCATCCATCCATCCATAGATAGATACATTCGTACATCCATACACACACACACATCCATGTATACATTCATATATCAATCCATCCCTACATACATGCATCCGTCCATACATACATGCATGAATACATACATATATTCCATACATAGATCCATCCATCCATCCATAGATAGATACATTCATACATCCATACATACATTTATATATCTATCCATCCCTATATACATGCATCATCATCATCATCATCTAAGCCTTATCCCAATTAATTGGGCTGGCATCCATCCCTGCGTACATTCATGTAAGAAACAATTCATGAAACGGCTTAATTGTTTTTTTCAAAATAAACAGATTCTTTAGTATATTTTTTAATGTTTAATTTTTTTTAAAATTTTTATTTGTAAAAAAAGGAAAATTTGTGAACAATCAAAAGATTGGCGAACACTAATGAAAATTTTCATAAGAAATGGGGTTTTTATCATTTTTTGGGATTTTTTATTCCCTCTATTTTCTCCTTGTTTACGTGGATACCCTTGTTATCAATGATTAATGGAAAGGAAGTATGGTCTTCAACAGGGTTCTTGGCGGACCAAGGAATCATCCTTGTATAGAGCTTCATTCTTATGGAGAGGAGTGCCTTCATTAAAAGACAAGGTTCAGGAAGGGGTGGGGTTCCATTTGGGGACAGGCGAGGGGATAAGGTTTTGGGAGGATGTTTGGGTAGGCAATGGTACTTTAAAGGAGAGGTTTCCACTCATTAGCCTGAATATTGTTAGAGGTAAATATGCCAGTGGCTAGATGCTATTCTATTCATGGTGAGAAAGTAATTTGGGCTCCTTCATGCAGGAGGAATTTCAATGAGGCGGACTTAGATGAATTTTTATCCTTGTTGAACTTATTGGAGCAAGTTAAGCCACAGTCACTTCAAAGAGATTCTTTGAAATGGCTTCCAGAAAAATCCAGTAAGTTTACAGGTAAATCTTTTTATTGGAAGATATGTAGTGGTCCAAATAGTGCTGAAATCAGCCATAAAACCTACCTTTGGAGATATGGAGCCCCCCCAAAGGTGGCAGCACTGTTGTGGTTAGTGGACCGAAATAAAGTACTAACGGTTGACAGTTTATGCAATAGAGGAATGATTATTCCAAATGTGGTATTATGTGCTTCCGGGAGGAGGAATTGGTTGACCATCTCTTCATACATTGTGATCTTGCATCAAAGCTATGGGTGGCTATCTTTAGCAGTTTTGTTATTCAATGGGTCATGCCTGGTTCTATTGAAGCTTGTCAATCTCGGCACAATGGGGGAAAAAGGAAAGGCAGGAAAGAAGATATGGCAGCTATATCTATTGGCTCAGATTTGGACTCTATGGATGGAAAGCAATAATCGTATTTTCAGGAATCGGAAAAGAACACCAGAGCAGTTGTAAAAGAATTGGTCAGGGAATGGGCTAGAGAACTAAAGGCAATCAGGGCGGATCAAGTTCGTGAATGTTGGGCTTATTTGTAATATCTTGTTTTCTTTTTTGCTTTCTTTGTATTTGTAATTCTTTTGGCCTTTGGTCTTGTGCAATAAAATTTATCACCGTTAAAAAAAAAAAGCAATGATTTTGTTGACATTATCATCGATACTTGGTATTTATGCAAAGGGCTTTTAACCAATATCTTGCAATATCAATATTATCACGAAATATCAAAAATCTTATCGAAAAGATCGCCGATACTTTGTAATTTTTACATTACCTGGTGTTTATCCATCCTAACCCAGCAATACCAATAATATCATGACAGTGATATTATCAATAATATTGTCGATACCAGCAACACTGCTTATGGCTAGGGATAAGGGAAGTTTTGGTAATTTGGAGTGATGAGCTTGTGGAGATGGAGAATGAGAAGATTGGAGTGTTTCAATCTCCATCAAATTCCCATGAATAAAAGGAAACTTCTATTGGTGTTATGGATGAATCGACGTGAAAGTTGGGGTTTATAGAATTTGGGATTAGACCCAGTTGGTATGGAGTCTTAGTTTGTTGGGGGATTTTAACTCGTTATGATTCTTGCATGAAAAGTGAAGGGATCTCCAGGTCAACACTAGAACAATATTTGGACTCAACCTTGTATTACACATTTCTGCTAAGAGACTTTTTGTGGGTAACTGAAGGGATTTTATATGCACGTACAAGCATTGGAGGCTCAAGAAGTTCACTTCGAGCCTTGTGACAGTGGGGTGGATAAAATCCTTGCCATTTGTAATGCTTCCTGAAAGCTAAGTGCGTGAAGAGAGAATTTTTACCAAACTACACTCAATGAAAGAGTCTAAGAAAACAATTTGAGAGGCGAGTTAATGAGTGTATGATGAATCACTCCAAATAAAGTTCAACAATCTATTTTAAAGCAATGAACTAATTAATAAGTCACTCTAACTTGCAAACTAGTCTATTTTAAAGCAATGAACTAATTAATAAGTCACTCTAAATAAACTTGCAAACTAGTCTATTTTAAAGCGATGAACTGAAAGTTCAACAGAAATGAAGCTGAAATAAGTTTTTCCAAATAAACTTACAAACAATTTGTTTTAAAGCAATGAACTAAAGTTCAAAAATAGGCTAATTCAAAGGGAGTTTGCCAGCTGCTCTAAAAAAGGTAAACAACTAAAGATACCAACTGAGGACACACTAACGTGCTAACCAAAAAAAAAAAAAAAAAACCAAGTGGGGTGTGTGTACAGAGAGAGAGAGAGAGAGAGAGAGAGAGAGGGGGGTGGGGGGGGTAGGGACCTTAGATCATTTTAGATGCATTAAGAGCTACAATCAAAGGGCACTAGTAAAAGACCACGAGATTAATGGAAGGCAAAAAAGCTATTTTTAGAACTTGTCAAATGATAGCCACTCTTATAGGGATGGAAGGAACCATAAACTCAAATGAGGTCTGTGACCATAGATACTGATCATAGGATTAGGATATCTAAAGTGAAAGAAGCTTTGAGAAAGATGGAAACGGGAAAGGCCCTTGAACCAAATGATATACCAATAGAGGTTTGGATGTGTATGGAAGAAACTGGGTTATTTTGGTTGACAAAGTTGTTCAACAAGAAGTAAGATCGAAGAAATGCTAGACGAATGGAGGAAAAGTACCGTGGTACCTATTTATAAGAATAAAGGAGACGTATAAAGTTGCACTAACTATCATGGGATTGAACTTATGACCCAACAATGGAACTTTAGGAGAGAGTGATTGAGTAAAAAGCTAGGGCATGAAATGAATGTGTCAAAAATTCAGTTTGGTTCGTGCTTGGGAGGTCTACCACTATTTTCCTACTTGGACAATTCATGGAGAAATATAGGGAGAGGAGGAAGGATCTCCATGTCTTTATTAAGTTCGTGCAAATTCATAACAGTAAACATTTGTTTAAGCAGAGAAAAGTGTTGGACAAGCAACATAATCTAAATCTTTTCCTTAAAAATTTGACATTTTGTGGAGTGAACTAGCAATATGCCAATGGCATGCATCACTTACCTCAATGTTTTTCACATGCACCTGTGTTTTGTCATTGATCACATCGCCATCGTCATCATCATAGTCATCATCTTAGCATTCTCTTCGCAATTTGGGTTTAGCTTTTAAATGCTAGATTGCAGAAGTTACTGTCAACTGCCCACTAGAGGCTCCCACTGACACCACTCACAGGCTAACATATGCCAAATGGAGAGCATGCAGGTAGGGTTGCATAGAGCCAGTTGCTAGGCAACCAGCTAAGCATGAAGCACAAACATGAAAGGTTGTGCTGTTGTAGTTGGCTTCTCAAAATAGTGGGGAACCTCTAGGTACATGGTTACCAACAAATGAATTTCCCTGGCAACCGGCTAGGCATGAAACACCCACTGACATGAAAGGTCATGCTCGAGTAGTTGGCAGCTCAAAATAGCAGGAGACTGCCAGTACATTATATCAAGGGACCTTAACAACCTTGATTAGCACCACATGTCATTTCCCGACATGGTGAGGCCAGGGTGGGCCAAATCGGTTACGTATCGGCCGTATCGGCCGATACGTACCGGTAATGGTGGCAACCGTTACGCGATTCGGCCTCGTATGGGCCGATTCGATTTTTTGTACCGTATTGGCCGATACGGGCCGATACAGCCATTACGGGGCGTATCGGCCGTTACGGGCCCATATCGACCTTTTTCCATTTTAAGCTTTTTTTTTGCTATTTTTTTGAAACCTCTTGCTTCCAAACTGTTTCTCACTCCTTCTACTACTAATTTCGACCAACCTTGGCTGGGTATTTGAGATAAAAATACATTATATTATGGATTTTCTTGAATCAAAGCTCGGTGGGCCATTTTTCAGAAATTCGTCAAAAACAGGTATTTATACTTTTTTTAATATGTTTTGTTGTTTTAATCATATCATATGATGTGTTAATCATAGTAAAACATGTTAATGTGCATTTTACAAATTTGGGGTGCCATTTAATATTTTTAAAATATTTTTTTCTATTTACGCATGAATTTTGGCCCCTTTTTTTAAAATTCGAAAAATCAATTTTTAATGGTTGTATTGCTGTTTTAATCATGCCATTTGATATGTTAATCATAGTAGAACATGTTAATGTGCATTTTACAGATTTTGAGTGCCATTTTATATATATTTTATATTTTTTTCTATTTACGTATTTATTTTGGCCCTTATTTTGAAAATTCGAAAAATCATTTTTTAATGATTATTTTGCTGTTTTAATGATGCCATATGATGTGTTAATCATAGTAGAACATGTTAATGTGCATTTTACAGATTTGGGGTACCATTTTATATATTTTTTTATATTTTTTTCTATTTACGCATGAATTTTGGCCCCTTTTTTTAAAATTCGAAAAATCAATTTTTAATAGTTGTTTTGTTGTTTTAATCATGCCATTTGATGTGTTAATCATAGTAGAACATGTTAATGTGCATTTTATAGATTTGGAGTGTCATTTTATATTTATTTATATATTTTTTTCTATTTACGCATTTATTTTGGCCCTTTTTTTGAAAATTCAAAAAATTATTTTTTAATGATTCTTTTGCTGTTTTAATGATGCCATGTGATGTGTTAATTATAGTAGAACATGTTAATGTGCATTTTACATATTTGGGGTGCCATTTTATTTTAGTTTTTTATATTTTTTTCTATTTACGCATGAATTTTGGCCCTCAAAAATAATTGCAAACACCTAAATGTAAGATATTTTCATATTACATTCATTCTAATATATCTATCATTGATATTAAATAGTTAGAAAATTAAATATATGAATTTTGTAGTCAAATTCAGGTTATCTGGTTCATAAATTCATCAGACAGTTCGATACAACTTCTGACCAAAGAGTGGACCGTTACACCACCATAAACATATTCCAATTTATAAATAAATGCATATTTGGAATGCTTAGAATATTCTGGATTTAATCTATATTTTTTCATATTTTTTTGGCAAAAAAAAAAATTTGCGCCGTTATGGGCCATTACGCCCCCGTATCCGTATCGATTTCGGAGGGTACCGTTACGCCAACCGATACCGATACGGGACACCTTGGATGAGGCTCCCTACTGCACCTTAGCACAACTATTACACACTACCCACAAAGGGGCATCTGCTAATAGTTATTGTCTGGAGCATGCATTGCCAGACGAGCCCACTGAGCTTGAGTTTATACTTAGAAATGCATCATTGGTTCCATGCAACAAAGAATCTGTGTAAGATGTTGCAACAAGTCACACGTTTGTAAAATTTTGAAGTGCTTTGTATCGTCTCCACCATTGACAATTTTGAAACATTTCTTCCTTTTTAAATCCAACTTCAAGATTATTTAGTGTATTGGGCCTTTTCTCTGGTTATGTATTACCAAGTTCTCTCTCAATTTTGGAAGTGCTTGTTCTTCTTCATTTAGTTGGTGGCACAATATCTTGACATGAGCTTATACAGGTTTCTGCTGATCAAAGAGGAAGATTGTTGATGTCGACAGAACGGTTGAATCAATCTAGTGAAAGAATTAAGGAGAGTAGAAGAACAATTCTGGAGACAGAAGAGCTTGGTGTCTCAATTATGCAAGACTTGCATCAACAACGCCAATCACTATTGCATGCCAATAACACAGTACGACCTTACATTCAGATCTCTTTCTTTTTATGATTTCTTAAGACCATCAGCCTCGGGTTCTTTCTATTGTGTTTTTTCATACTGAACTTGCTGTTTTCCTGTTTTCTATATCTTTTCCCCCATTTATTATTGAAAAGAACTAAGATGCAAATACTAGTATTGAGGTTAAAGATCGTAAGAATCTCTTCCAGAGTTGAAGCCATCCTTCAAGGAAAGTTGAGTGCCTTATCCACTGGACATTGTTGATGTCGTTATTGTAACTATGGTACTAGGGTCCTTTGAGAGGGTGGAGTACCCAACTCAAAATACTCAGGTAAATGATGAGAAAATTATCACCGTAGACGCCACCTTTTATCCAGCTTCTTTTCTCAACAGTCCAAAACTTACCTTCCCAACTTAGACGTTGCACGTATGGACAGAAATACTGCTGCTTTTCACTGCCACTGCTTTCACTCCCTTCAACGAAAAACCCACGCGCGCCTTTTCAAAATACATGCCTTTCACTCCCTTGCAATGAAAAACCCACGCACGCACGTTTTTCTTTTCATTTTCCTTACTAAAATCTCCGTTTATCATCTACATATTATCATTGTACATTTGCCATTTTCCATCTTTGTTAGGGTTACGTGAAATCCTCCAAACTGGTTGCATCTGCAATCTTTGAAAAGGTTCAAAATATTCCCTCACTCCAAAGCACCCTTCCTCAACTTGCATTTGACCGGTACTACGGTTGTTGGAGGTACAAATCTTTAAAAAAATGCTAGTAGGGTTTATAGTTATTTCCCTTTGTAGTATTGAACGACAATTCATTGACTACATGTGGAAATTCAGCTAGTAATTCACTGAGGGTGCTTGGTCAAACTTAGCCATTGCACTCTTGAAATTGAAGAAGAACTCACAGAAATTGAGACAAGCCCAAGTTGATGACAATTGATCGACTACTCATTCAATTTCATGTGAAGTTTGGTCAATTCCATATTAGGATTGGTGAATTTCATGTTAGGCTCGTACAATTTCGTTTGTTAGGCTTAGTCGATTTTATTCTTTATTAATAAAGTCTGCAAAAGAACCCAGACTGATGTTAATATATGGAGTGTAAGTGTCAAATTATGTAAAGTGAACGGTGGAGAAATACATATACTCACAGCTTTACTCTAAAAAATTTCATGTTTTTTGTTGTACCTCCAACCCTTCCAGCCTCGATATTGAATTTGCGAGGGAACATACGAAATAACACACTCTTGTAGGGCCGGTAATCTCTCTGCAACCTATATCAGTTATAATGAGATTGCATGAGGTTAAAAATCCACAATTGAATATAATCATGTAAAATAAAGAAAGAGTTCTTACTTGTAGAGAAAAGATAACTGCATACATTGTAGCGAACTGCACCTGATGCCATCATAGCAGCTGCGACCCCTTTCGACATTGTATTGTAGGCCAAACTACCCCAAGGATAGCTATAGAAATCCTCTATGGAGTCTACTAGGTACATATAATCTATGTTACACATAATTCTCGATTCGGTCCCCTAACAAACCACTCTACACACATGAGTAGGACAACCTTCACGACATCCTCGTGCTTATTGGTGTCAACTAATTTATTAAACACATCTAATAAATGCTTCTTTAAAACTGGATATTCTTTGAAGTATTTGTCCATTAATGTACTCCTGATGGGACGTTTTTTCGGTATTGTAAGCTCCCCAGTCTTAAGCCCCGTTCTGAGGGCAAAGTCCATCTCCAAGAACTGTAACCGTGTCCCCAGTATCTCAAATATAAGATCACATTTATATCTTACAAAAAGAAGGTGAAATAAAGCCCCTATAAATTGAAAGGATGAGAGGTGCAATAAAAAGGAAAATGGGGATTACTTAAACAAAGTTAGCCGAGTATCATTCTTCTCTAATCCACCCTTTACCGTGTCAAACCACCATTTCAATGAACACTTAGAGGATGGGTTTGGGATATGAGAACAAGAATCGTCACTTACAAACATGAATTGGAAAATATATCAAAAATAAAGTTCACTAGATAATTAATGAATCATACTGCAAAAAATTAAACATAGTTGAAATCAATCAAGATCTTGATGAAATCGAGCAAGCTTCAACATAAATCGAATAAGACTCGAGTAAAATTAAGCAGGCAAGCATGAATTTGATCGAGACAAACTAGAAGTTGATCGAGGCAAACCGGAAATTAAGGGAGACAAACTAGAAAATGTGCGAGGGAAAGATGAAATTGAGCGAGGCAAACCGAAAATTCAATGAGGGAAACATCAAGTGAGAGGAGTTTGAATTTAAGCGAGGCAACCTAGAAATTGAGCGAAACAAAGAAGAAAATGAGTGAGGGAAACATGAAATTCAGCGAGGCAAGCTAGAAGATGAGTGAGGCAAGCTCAAAATTAAGCGAGGCAAACTAGAAATTGAGTGAAGCAAGCTAGAAATTGAGCGAGTCAAGCTGAAAATTCAGCGAGGCAAGGTGAAAATTGAGCGCACAACCTAGAAAATGAGCGAGGCAAGCTAGAAATTGAGCGAGGCAACCTAGAAATTGAGCGAGGCAAAGTAGAAAGTGAGCGAGGGAAACATGAAATTCAGCGAGGAAAACTAGAAAATGAGTGAAGCAAACTAGAAATTGAGCGAGGCAAGGTGAAGATTGGGCGAGACCTAGAAATTGAGCAAGGAAAGTTGAAAATTGAGTAAGGGAACTAAGAAATTGAGCGAGGCAAAGTAGATAGTGAGTGACGAAAACATGAAATTCAACGGGCAAACAAGAAATTGAGCAAGGCAAGGTGAAAATTGAGCGAGGCAAACTAGAAATTGAGTGAGGCAACGTAGAAATTGAGCAAGGGAAACATGAATTTGAGCGAGGCAAGCTTGAAATCAAGTGAGGCCTAACATGAAATTGAACGAACTTTAAATGAAATTGAACTAGCCTAACACATAATTGAATGAGCTTCACATGAAATTAAGCGAGGATAACTTGAATTTGAGCATGGCTGACTTGAAATTCAGCGAGGCCAACATGAAATTTAGCAAGGCTAACATGAATTTGAATGAACTTTAAATGAAATTGAACTAGCCTAACACATGATTGAACGAGCTTCACGTTAAATTCAATTTCTCTTCAGTGAAGTTGACTGAGCAGTTAATGAAATTGACCGAGCGGTTCATAAAATTTTCTGTTACATTACATGAATCCGTGGAAGTTTCCCATCATATTTTTATGATATCTCTATCAAATTTATGAATTGCTCGGGGAATTTTACCAATCATGAACTGGGAATGTCGGTAATGACTCGAGCATATTGCCAAGAAGTAGGTCAGATGGACCAAAAACTCTTGCAAATTGGAAATTAGTTTGCTTAGTACACTCTTATCGTACTGAGTTAACTGAGTTGGGCCCACCTTGAATGTATGTGGACTATCCATGACGTTCATCCGTTTTTCCATCTAAAGTAAGGGTTTGAGCCCAAAATCGTAGCATATCCAAATATCAAGTGAATCATACCACATGAAACAGTGATTCCACCGTAGAAACCTTGCTATGCCCCACAATGATGTTTTATTTGTAATCCATCATGTTCATAGGATGATTTTTACATGGATGAACCGAAAACCAAGATGCAAGCTTCATCTAGTAGTTCAATGGCCCACAAAAAATTTACACCGTTTAGGAAAATATATTAAATTATACCTGTGGTGCGTGCTTTCTTCCGTGGAGGGACCATTTTCAAAAAATTGAGATAATGCAAATGTATGGAGAGGGTGCAATCCAATGAGAGGATGTTGCCATCCAAGGAAGGGATTTTCGTGCAGGAAAAGGGTTTTTTGTCTCTCTCTCTTTTATTTATTTATTTATTTATTTATGGAAATGGAGTGAGGCAAGGGAGTGAAAGGAATGGCAGTGAAAACCAGGGGTATTTTCGTCCTCAAAATCTCAGTCCGTACGTGCATGGTCTAAGTTGGGAAAGTAAGTTTTGCACTGTTCATAAAAGACGCTGGATAAAAGGTGGCGTCTACAGCGATAATTTTCTCGTAAATGATCATCCTTCCTGTAGACTGAAGCTCTAGATTTACACAGGTTTGAACTCCATATCTTCTAGTTAAAAGTTTAAAGTGAACCTGATACAAGAAAAAAATAAAATAAAATCCCACGCACCCATCCAGAACAAATTAGTGGTTTGATGAAGCATAGAATAGAACACTGTTTATCATCAATGTCTAATGGCCCATTTGGAATTGGATGCCAACAACCATTTGGATGTCAAATGAAAAATTGTTATCTCACCTGAAAAGTAGTTGGACAAGACCTTGTCCCTAGTAATTCTTTCACCTGAAAAGTAAAAAATCACCTGTAAAAATGCAATTTTGTACTTCTTTTAATGGAAAATCTGAGAGCAATATGAACCATTCATCAGGCAAGTTGCCTTCTTTCAAGTGATAAAACTTTTCAGGCACCTCTATATGCCTGTCTTTTCCAGGCTACTTCCTTTTTTAAAAAATTAAAAATTAAGAAAGGGTTTGAACCCACAGCTCAAGAGTAGACACGGCATGTTTCAACGTTGAGGTATTTGGATTGAGCCCAGCTTATCTATTCAAATTTTGATCTTTTGCTGCCATCAGAACCAAATTGACCCTATATTCTTTGAGGGAGACCGGAGACCCAAGTAAAACCTCTTGCAAGGGCAGTTGCAGACGCCCTGAACGCATTCCAATAGTATAAAGTTTCCAATCACATGAAGAACAACATAACATTTATAACATTAAAAAATTGTCTTTCTTCTGATCTGTATAAGATACTAAAATACCCTTAGAAACCTTTTAGAAAAAAATAAAAAAAAAAAACCCCTCAAAATTCGTCATAACTTTCCTAGCTAATCTTGCTGCCATATTTTTAGGCCAAAAGCGACGAAATTGTGCAGAACTTACAAAATAGCACTATTAGGTTTCGGACTGGCCTTTGAAACAAGCTCAGGGACACTCAAAATTATGCCTCCTGTAAATTGCATGGCCTGGTTCCATACAGGTTGAAGATTGAGAACCTCTTTTATCCACATCTATTCATTGTGGCTTTGATGGCTGCTTATTCTTTACCGTGGCCTGTCTAATACTGCTGCATCAGTTCTCCAATCTTGGTTTTGAATAATTCAGATTACATCATAATCAATCAGTTGTGCTCTTGTGATTGTGAAAATGTTTTAACATGGTTATACATTTGAGTTTGGAGTGGGACCCAGTCTAGGCCTCTTATTCTGCACACCTGTGGAACGAGTATATGTACTTTACTCATAACCAATGCCTTAAAGAAAAGAATAAATAAAATGCAAAATACACCAGAAATCACCACATATCCCAAAATCATAAGCAGGAGTTCATTTTGCCTCCATCACAACTCGTGGTCCAGTGTGTTGCCACTGAATGGGGCCCACATACTAAGATACAATCGTTGCCAAATCTTTATACTGAGAAATATGGGTTCACAAGAATCTTTTACACCTGATCCATACCTTTTTTGTTCAAGGGGTGCTCGTGTACTCTGGTAATATGGTCCTAAAAGGTGCAAGAAAATGTTGTGACCTCATATAGAACTTAAACAAGAAAGTATACTGACATGAGCTTGAGAATTCATTGAAAAAAACGTAGTGTAATAGACAGTTGCTTCTTCATCTCTTGCTGAAATGTTATCCCAAAATAAGAGATGACAGCTATCCCTCGACATCCACAAAATTTGGTTTGAACTTTTTCCTGTCGGCAATTTTAAGTAATTAATAAAAAGGGAGGCAAAATAAGTGTGGGTAACTAACCCCGTCTTTGGTGAACTTATTGTTGAATCATTAGTTTCTCTAGAATTGTTGTGATGAAATGTATCATGCTTGCCTTGCTTTCTTTCCTTCATTACTACTATCAAGAGATTGGAAGAGTGACTTTGAAATTCTCTGCCCCCGGCAGAAGGTATACATTCTGAGAGTTGTCCCTGGTCTTCATTTTGCAGCTTCATGGGGTAGATGACAACATTGGCAAGAGTAAGAAAATCCTCACTGCCATGTCTAGAAGGATGAGTCGGAACAAGTGGATTGTCGGGTCCATCATCGGAGCACTTGTGTTGGCAATCATCTTAATCCTCTATTTTAAGCTCTCTCATTAGCGGCCGTTCATTGGACTCAGGAACTTCATGGTTTGCATTCTCTGATTGCTTGAATGTTAATATTTGAAGTTTCTCTTTTGCTTTTCTGTTGTGTGTCATGTGTGTAATAAGATCCTAATTTGTTTACTCAGGACTTCACCTTTGGGTAGGGCGCCTCTATTTACATTTGTTGTTTTGATCTCCTTTCGATGATGATCCTGCCTCCTTTGACGTGTCATCTGTTTGCATTTGATTTATTGGTATTTATGAGCTTTGCTAAGCTCACGTGTGCAATAAGCTCATGTACACACCTCACGCGCCAGCATGGCATGATAGATCCAAGTTCCAATTGATCCATCAGAAAGGCACCACTATGTTGGTGCCCTAGCCCAAGAATCAGGTTGATCCACTGGTAAGGTCAGCCACTGTTTTCAAAACAAATGTACAGCTGTGAAAAACTTGGCTGAAGTTTTCTGACCCCTACACCTGTTTCCAATATTGGGGCCCACATGCTGAGTGGACTATATTTTTTTTTGGGAAAACATGTACGCGGTCAGACCAGGATGCATTGGATCTTGCACTCATGTGCCATGCTGGCACAAGTGTGGTATGTACGTGAGCTTATTGCACACGCCTGTGCACTTAGCAGACCTCAATATTTGTTGGGTTTTCTTTTTCTTCACACACCTCCAAATACAGATATCTGTGGGGTCAGATGACCATTGTGAGCATGGGCCATGCCACATCCAATGTGGGGTCTATTGCGTAATTGGACAGTCTGGATTGATGTAACTTGCATGCCATTGTCTGTGGGGTTGTTTGTGCAGAGCACTCCAGTAAAAATTGATGGAAGACGACAACAGGAGTATCCACTTTTGCATGTTAAGCAGAAAAGGCTACTTTATGAAGATTTGAGACGGTTCTCTGATCCAAGAAGGCTATCCTATTACATTCTGGTTTATTGTACCTGTTATCCTGCATCATATGGGCTATGCTTAATTGCTTAGTTTGGTCTTATTCAGAGAGTCTGCTAAAGAAATTGTAGTGAGCCAAGAGCCTTGGCTCGGCTATTGACAGTGAGAGAGTGGGTTCTGCAATGCCTTGTTCATTAGGAAAGTGTTTAGAACCAGTAATGAGCTTTTGTAGCTCATCAGTAATTGTAACACTTTGGATTTTTGCTAACCTGGGATTAGACGTCCTTAGGCAATGGGTCAACCAAAACACCTTGGTAACCGTTCAGAACCCAATTCCATAGCCAAAGAAATCACTTAGGATTAATTTCTTTAGAAATTAAGCGTAAGTTAGCTAGTGCTACGCTGGAGTAGCTGTGAAATTGTCCCTGATCGCTTTAAATATGTTCTACAAGACTCAAAACTTGTAAAATCAATGGTGCTATAATACCCTGAAACCTAGGATTAAATTCTAAACCGATTTGTTCTCGGGAACCCTTTGAAACTTTGTATTGGATTTAGACTGCGCGTCGAAAGTCTGATATCTACCATCTTATACCGTTATGACCGCTTGGCTGGACTTGACAATCGTTTCGAAAATCAAGGCCAACCGACGTTCAGAGGCTATTTCATTGAGCTTAGAGTGAAGAGAGTGAGAAAAGGGTTAGATTTGAAAATTTTAATTCAAATCTGGCACGTGACTTGGCGCGTTATTATTAAGCGTTCTGACCGTCAGAATTCAGTCAAATTACACTCTCGGATCAGGAAAAATTTCTCTTTCATATTACGAGACTTGTAGACCTGATCTAGGTGCGATGACCGCTGAACTGAAACTGGACCGCCACGTGCGATCTGCGAACTCTGCCGGACTGAAAACTGGGTGTGAGCAGGATCCAGTATCCATGAGCTTAAGTCCGACCGCATTCGGCCAGGGGACCTCCAGAAGTGCTTCTTTGGACCAGAACAGCCCCGATTTGGTTATACCTCAAGTAGACCCTGTTCCCAAGACTAATTTGGGAAGGTTTTAGGCTATAAAAGGGCTTTAAGCTCTCACATATCTCACCCATCTGAATTTGCTAGAAACCCTAGCTAGAGAGAGAGAAAAAGTGAGAGTTTGTGAGAGTGTGGGAGAGATCTTCCCGCCACTTGCTGCTACTGCTGCACGTGTCAAAGCACCGTACTCCAATCACTTTCCCGACGATTCCAACGCACTTTTAGGTAAGGAAAACCCTAACCACTTGTTGATTTAAGGTTCCGTCGATTCCAATAGCGAAGTAGCTTATACATCTTGTGTATTAGGTCGCCTGTTCGCCGTAGACGAAGCGTATACGCTCCGTTCGGAACGATACACATCTAGGGTAAAAAGGTGAGGATTTTAGACGCTTTGATTGACTGATTTCAACGCTTTCAATGTCGTTTAATAGTACATTATCGACGGCAACGCCGTTTGACATACAACATATTGTCCGTTTTCTGTTTCGTAAATGTACGGAAAATATGAGATTTAGGGCATTTTAGTCATTTGTAGAAAATACTGTATACAAGCATATTTTGCTGAAATAGTTGTCATGGCTATTTGTCGCATTAGGATATTAGGAATGCGTGTATAATTGGTTTGACGAAGAGATTCACCTAAATGCGCACTTTGAGTCGACATACACTATGTAGACTTAAGTGTGTAGGCTAAGTGTTTGTATAAATGTTTGTATTATTATGTATTGAGTATATGGTGTTGTGAAATAGTTTTGAGATTGAATTCTCAACTAATATGCTGATGTAAATGATCTCCATCATGTTGGTTAGATGTATTGATTTCTTTATGTATAAGAAATGTATATGTTGGATGAATTGCTTAAGTGGTATGTTATAACATGTTTCAACATGCTTATATTGTTGTATTTCATTTCCATTACTCTTATATGATGGCTGATGTGGATTCACAAATGTTTGGGGCTATACTTAGTCCAGACAGTCGGTAACAGAGTAAATTCGTGATTTGCTTGTATTTACCACGAAGGACGCGTCGATGAACGCGAGTCGTGTTTGTAGTTGGCGGCAGTGGTTAGGCCACACGAAGTATTTTACGCACTTCATGTCGTTCGACTTGCGATGCGCTCGTATTAGTCGAGCCCGTCAAGTAACCCGACTGGCCGTTGATTGTTCACCCTGTATGAGTCATAACTGCTTGAACCTAGGGTACTGAACTTACCATTGAAAACCTTGTCAACCATGGTACCTTGGTCCATAAAGACTCATGAGCCGGGCATGGTGGTATGGGACACCGTGGTCGAGCTGTCGGCCTACGCTGGGGCCACAAACCTCCCTGTAGTAACCAGTGAGCAGCCTACTCTGAGCAGATTATGATGGTATGAGACACTATATTCTTGCTGTCGGCCTACACTGATTGGTGACGAGCCCTTTGTAGTGACCTTGAGTTTATCCTGACACCGCATGGGGGCGACGAGTCCTGATGCAGTCTTAAGGATAATTAGGCTTGTATTGATAAGGTGATGGGGGAGCGGTGCAACGAGTGTGAGCAACAGCCCTGACAGCCATTGCAGCGACCTACAAATGTAACATCGTATGTGATTTCTAGGAGTGACGACCCTAGACAGGATCTGTGTTGGGATTGATATAAGGAAAGTACTTTAGTTTCCCAATACGGCTGTATGAAAAGGACTAATAACAACTTGGTAATCATATCTACATCGCATTGCATGTGCCTGGAAGATGTGGAGCACTGAGCGGTACGCAAGCATGCCGCGGACGCAGATGGTGCCGTATGAGGGAGAAGTCGGTGAGGGCATCCATCATGTCATCTCATTCATACATTAACAACAGTATTTAGGAATGTTTGATCGTTTGCTTTACTATTAACACGTGATTGATTTAATAACATGCTAATCCTTGCTCTATGATTCCACTGAGTTAATTACTCCCACATTACGGGACGGTGTTGCACACACCAAACAGTTCCTATCTTAATTGCAGATGATGGCGATGCTTGCGAAGCAGAGCCGGACTTGATGATGATGAGGAGGATCCCTCCTATATGCAGGTTCTGATTGACGGGGTTACAGTTGGTATCAGAGCATGGTTGAGATTAAACTGGACCTGGGTTATGGCCACGCGATGTACGCTGTTGCCCCTTTAACTGAGGTGGGTGCGAAAGGAACCTAGAAACACTTATAGGATTGCAGTTTCTCCAATAGGCGGAGTTTACTCAAATCGATTGTTCAATCGAGTCCGTAACGCATCTAGGGTCGCATAAGGCGACCTAAGTAGCCTGTAGGTTGTTAGTAGGCGGGTTTGAGATGTTTTCAGAAGCATTTACAAACCCTAAAATGCGTGTCCTTGGGTCATGGGGCAGCCACAACCCTTATACTCAATCTCAGGGCTTAAAAACCTCGTTTCACCCAATTCCTTCAAATTCCTTCCTCTCACCACCCCATTCTGTAATTCTTTCTCAGTCTTTTCATGTTAGGCATTAATCCTAATGTGAAAATGATATAAAATCATACTTAGGCAAAATTTTACAATGAATAGTAAAAATACGTGAAAATTGGCCTTTTGGCCATTCCAATTTTGAAATATTTTGTAACCGATGGGTTAGTTGGATGGATTAGCTCCTCCTACCCCAAAATCATATGTTACATAATGTATAGGTTCATTTTGGTTTACAGACGGGCCCCGGAACACCCTAAATGGAGATTTGGGCCTCTCTAGGCCAAACCACAATGAACTGGGGTGGGGTCCATATATATCTGGTGTCCCTAGGGCAGGGGGGAACCGACCCATATGGCCGGAGTGGCCTGATTGCCACTTGGCCGGCAATGCATCGCTGACCGGTGGGCCCCACTTGATCTGGAATTTGGGCGCACGCCCTAAATGGGGTAGGGCACCCCTCCCATATGCGGTCCGTCCCTCAAAAACTCCTGAAAACCATACTCCCTACACAAAAAACGCCCCCACGCCCCCCCTTTTGCATTTTCTTGCTGCCACCTCTCAAAACTCGTCCCCAAACCACTCCCAATCCCTTCTTTTGCTAAAACCGACGCCTGTCCATCCCTCCATTGCTGTTTGCAACCCCCTCCCTCTCCAATCTCGTCGGTTGAAGCTCCTACAACCCCCAAAACGGCTGAAATCGTGTGGAGCTCCATTCCCATTTAGCTTTCTCTTTTTCCCTTGAAAATTCAGCCCTTGGAAGCTTGATTTATCCCTCTACAACGCCTAGATTCACTTCAATCAGTTTGGGCAACCGTTTCTCCCCATTTCCCTCCTTTTCCATGGCTTTTATTAATGCTATTTTAGCCTTTTTCTTCCTTTCCACCGTCCTCTCTCTCATGTCCCTTTTATTTGATCCTCAAACTCGTGGAAACCTGCTTACCCATCCCATTTCTCCACGTTCTTCGCTTGTTTGATTACCATTTGAAGGATTTTTGTGTTTTATTGTTGTTGGGTCTAGTAAGGTCACAGGTAGAAAATGTGTTTGTGTATTGTTTTGGGCTTGCATAGCCGAATGCATTCTTGTCATAATCCATGTGGAACTTTATTCCATGTATTGTGACAAATTTTGTTGAATGGAGTGCATAATCCCAACATAGGATATTAGGAATGCAGTTCCAAGTAATACAACTTAAGCCTACTGGCCATATAGGCCCTTGGCGTTTTGGACATAGAGTTAACACTCCTAGATTTGAAGGATCTGACGATATCGGAAATCCAATTCCATTTACACAATCGTGACCCTAAGCGATAGAGCAATTTCCTGTACTAGTAATAGTATGAAACCATTTCGCGTCTAAGCTTAGGCTGTAGATTACAGACTAGTCTACTAGTTACCTTGAGTAGAGTAAAGCCTGTAGATGCTAAGGAATAGTAGGTTAGACTTGGATGGAATGAGACTCCCTTCCTTGGGTAGGTCCTCATAACATCCATAGACTCCTTTAGTAACTCTCAGAAGGCTTATTTACCTTAAAACTATTCATTCTCAGGGAAAACTTCTACTTCCCTAAGATTGAACTTAGAATGAACCAACACACCCCTTAGAATTGCCTTCCTCAAGGGCTTATTGCATTCGGGAACGCGGAGTAAAGGAACTGCATGTAAGCGATGTATTCGCGGTTTGAATCGACTTCTTAATCCTAGTGGTTATCAATAAATCCAATGCTCTGATCAAGCAGAAGATCGGTATCGACTCGGATTAAGAACTGATACAACGAGTTTTCTGTCCTGATTAGACAGAAGGTTTATGTATCTGGCTCAGACCCATTACACAACTTTTTTTCCGTGTTGGCTTGACCACATACAATCAAAAGTTATTGCTTTGCCTTTAGGAAATGTTGAGGACATCTAGCCAATAGAGAGTAGGCTTATTTCTACAACCATAGGTACCAATGTCATAGAACGCATCACTAACAAAGGAAGGCCAACGTAGTGAGAGGTTGTTTCCCATTTTATGTCAAGGATAGCCCCTAAGTTGCACCTCGTTCCGATATACGGAGCGATGCATAGATTCTTGAACTTTAAGTAGAACCAAGTTTTAAGGGGGGTAGAACGTATTGAGTCCAATCTAGTTAGGTCAGCCAATGCAACCGTTAGATCAGAGTGGCGCAGCGGAAGCGTGGTTAGCCTCTTCCCCACTGGCCAGGATCGAAACAGCTGAGTTAGGTTCTATGTAAGGTTAGGTCATTAAATATGATTTGAACCTTCCTTAGAAAAAGTACTCACTGCCCTTAGCCAATTTTGGAGACAAAATTTTATTTTAAGGGGGGTAGATTGTAACACTCCGGATTTTTGCCAACCTGGGATTAGACGTCCTTAGGTAATGGGTCAACCAAAACACCTTGGTAACCGCTCAGAACCCAATTCCATAGCCAAAGAAATCACTTAGGATTAATTCCTTTAGAAACTAAGCGTAAGTTAGCTAGTGCTACGCTGGAGTAGCTGTGAAATTGTCCCTGATCGCTTTAAATACGTTCTACAAGACCCAAAACTTGTAGAATCAATGATGCTATAATACCCTGAAACCTAGGATCAAACTCTAAACCGGTTTGTTCTCGGGAACCCTTTGAAACTTTGTATTGGATCTAGACCGCGCGTAAAAAGTTCGATATCTACCATCTTAGACCGTTATGACCGCTTGGCTGGACTTGACAATCGTTTCGAAAATTAAGGCCAAACGACGTTCAGAGGCTATTTCATTGAGCCTGGAGTGTAGAGAGTGAGAAAATGGTTAGATTTGGGAATTTTAATTCAAATCTGGCACGTGACTTGGCGCGTTATTATTAAGCATTTTGACCGTCAGAATTCAGCCAAATTACACTCTCGGATCAGGAAAAATTTCTCTTTCATATCACGAGACTTGTAGACCTGATCTAGGTGCGATGACCGCTGAACTGAAACTGGACCGCCATGTGCGATCTGCGAATTCTGCTAGACTGAAAATTGGGTGTGAGCAGGATCCAGTATCCATGAGCTTAAGTTCGACCGCATTCGGCCAGGGGACCTCCAGAAGTGCTTCTTTGGACTAGAACAGCCCCGATTTGGTTATACCTCAAGTAGACCTTGTTCCCAAGCCTAATTTGAGATGGTTTTAGGCTATAAAAGGGCTTTAAACCCTCACATATCTCACCCATCCGAATTTGCTAGAAACCCTAGCTAAAGAGAGAAAAAGTGCGAGTTTGTGAGAGAGTGTAGGAAAGATCTTCCCGCCACTTGCTGCTGCTGCTGCACGTGCCAAAGCACCGTACTCCAATCACTTTCCCGACGATTCCAACGCACTTCTAGGTAAGGAAAACCCTAACCACTTGCTGATTTAAGGTTCCGTCGATTCCAATAGCGAAGTAGCTTATACATCTTGTGTATTAGGTCGCCTGTTCGCCGTAGACGAAGCGTATACGCTCCGTTCGGAACGATACACATCTAAGGTAAAAAGGTGAGGATTTTAGACGCTTTGATTGACTAATTTCAACGCTTTCAATGTCGTTTAATAGTAGATTATCGACGGCAAAGCCGTTTGACATGTACAACATGCTGTCTGTTTTCTGTTTCGTAAATGTACAGAAAATATGAGATTTAGGGCATTTTAGTCATTTGTAGGAAATACTGTATACAAGCATATTTTGCTGAAATAGTTGCCATGGCTATTTGTCGCATTAGGATATTAGGAATGCGTGCATAATTGGTTTGGCAAAGAGATTCGCCTAAATGCGCACTTTGAGTCGACATACACTATGTAGACTTAAGTGTGTAGGCTAAGTGTTTGTATAAATGTTTGTATTAGTATGTATTGAGTATATGGTGTTGTGAAATAGTTTTGAGATTGAATTCTCAACTAATATACTGATGTAAATGATCTTCATCATGTTGGTTAGATGTATTGATTTCTTTATGTATAAGAAATGTATATGTTGGATGAATTGCTTAAGTGGTATGTTATAACATGTTTCAACATGCTTATATTGTTGTATTTCATTTCCATTACTCTTATATGATGGCTGATGTGGATTCACAAATGTTTGGGGCTTTACTTAGTCCAGGCAGTCGGTAACAGAGTAAATTCGTGATTTGCTTGTATTTACCACGAAGGACGCGTCGATGAACGCGAGTCGTGTTTGAAGTTGGCGGCAGTGGTTAGGCCACACGAAGTGTTTTATGCACTTCAGGTCATTCGACTTACGATGCGCTCGTACTAGTCGAGCCCGTCAAGTAACCCGATTGGCCGTTGATTGTTCACCCTGTATGAGTCATAACTGCTTGAACCTAGGGTACTGAACTTACCATTGAAAATCCTGTCAACCATGGTACCTTGATCCATAAAGACTCATGAGCCGGGCATGGTAGTATGGGACACTGTGGTCGAGCTGTTAGCCTACGCTGGGGCCACAAACCTCCCTGTAGTGACTAGTGAGCACCCTACTCTGAGCAAATTATAGTGGTATGAGACACTATATTCTTACTGTCGGCCTACACTGATTGGTGACGAGCTCTTTGTAGTGACCTTGAGTTTATCCTGACACCGCATGGGGGCGACGAGTCCTGATGCAGTCTTAAAGATAATTAGGCTTGTATTGATAAGGTGATGGGGGAGCGGTGCAACGAGTGCGAGCAACAGCCCTGGCAGCCCTTGCAATGACCTACAAATTTTACATCGTATGTGATTTCTAGGAGTGACGACCCTAGACAGGATCTGTATTGGGATTGATATAAGGGAAGTACCTTAGTTTCCCAATACGGCTGTATGAAAAGGACTAATAACAACTTGGTAATTATATCCACATCGCATTGCATGTGCCTGGAAGCACTGAGCGGTACGCAAGCATGCCGCGGACGCAGATGGTGCCGTATGAGGGAGAATGTCAATGAGGGCATCCATCATGTCATCTCATGCATACATTAACAACAGTATTTAGGAATGTTTGATTGTTTGCTTTACTATTAACGCGTGATTGATTTGATAACATGTTAATCCTTGCTCTATGATTCCACTGAGTTAATTACTCACTCCTACGTTACGGGACGGTATTGCGCACACCAAACAGTTCCTATCTTAATTGCAGATGATGGCGATGCTTGCGAAGCAGAGCCGAACTTGATGATGATGAGGAGGATCCCTCTTATATGCAGGTTCTGATTGACGGGGTTATAGGGTTATTGATTAGATGCCAATATACTTGGTATTTTGCCATTTTCTTACACACCCATGTATATTCTTTTTATCATTTTTGGAGTATACATGTATATGTTTAACCTGATAACATGTTCACACTCTGGAGACCCACAACAGTTCATGTACTTTATATATCTATTACATTCTTCCGCTTGCTAATTTAACTGTCTCTGGAGTATGATATGCTGTTTTGGTCTAATCCCACTCATGTTTCCTGCACTAATATGAACAACATTCACCCATCATTAAAAATGTTGCATAAATAATGTTCTGGAACTCGGGAGTGGAGTTTTTGCTCGACCCCCGATTTTCGGACGTTACAGTAATATTGTCATGGCACTGCATAACTGCAAAACTAGTGCTTGCTAGCTCTCAGCCAATTTAAGTTTGTTTCTCACATCAGTAGATTAGTGTGCAGTGCACATGTATCATTAGTGAATAGATGAATTAATGCTCTTTGTTCTTAATAAGAGAGCATGTTCTTTCACTAATTCTATTTGTCTCTATACCTGACTGTTAGACTTGAAGACTTCATGGGATGGTACTCATGTCTTGAATCCTTAGCAAATTGTAATCTCTCCCCATTGCTTTCGGCTTCTTTGTTGTAATTTGTCTATATTCTCTAAGCTTGTTCTAATAAAATTTCATTATTTTTCAAGAAACCAAAAAGGCAAGACTTGATGACTTGATCTTCTATGGAGACTGTACATAAAATGAACTCCAATAAGGAGCATTATCTATCTGAAACTGAAGTGCATGCTCATGTGAACTTGAAAGGAATTCACCATATAATAACGTCTCTTTGAAAATTTCCCACCAAGGTGGATTGTTGTTGATAATTTGGCCTCTTGTAAGGTAGAACATATTCAATGGTCTTCCTAATTAGGGGCCAAAAATATTGATTATGTAGGGCAGAAAAATCAAAATCTATTAGAGTGATAATAAAACAATGGTGGTGAAGTTTAGGCATACTATCCAAAGTAGCCCCGATGCATGCGGGAGTGGTTTCGATGATATGGTTAAAGGTCAAGTCGGGTATATTCTCAGTCAAATCTTTTTATAAGCTTATATGCCGGGCCAGCTTTAACAAAGAAATCTGGAAAAAAAGTGTGGCATTTGAGCTTAATGGTGGGTTTGTGGTTCTTATGGTTAGAAAGGAATGATAAATGTTTTACAAATCAGCAAAATGGCAATATCACATGTAATGGATTGGGAGGGTGCATTGAAAGTTATTTACCAGTTGTAATTTTGCTTTTCTTTGTTTTTTTGGTTCTTGTATTTTTTTGGCTTCGGCCTTTCATTAATAAATCTATCATATCTTTTTTTGCAAAAAAATAAAAATAAATGTTTAGACATGCCTCTATAAAGGTAGAAGAAGATCTCCTTGTTTAAGAAGATAAGCCACCAAGCTAAGGATGGAGTGGCCTCCATTGACCATTGTATTCATCCCTTCGACCATAACTCACGCATTCAAGAATAACTAACTATTCCCGTGAGATCTTACCAGATCGTACATGATCCAATGATCAAGATCTTTCATGTTTTGGACTCAATGCTATACAAGCCACCTCATGGAAACTTAACGGATTGCAACCACCACCACTATCTATAGATGATTTAAAACAATGAAAATTAACAAACTTTCAATGCATCTTATTCAACTATACAGATCAAAGGATATGATCGTTATTTAGGCGTGATGACAAGATTAATGAGGTTAAGTTCACTTGAAGCTGGGGAGGTGGATGCATCCAATCCAACAATACAGGTTTACATGAGGAAGAGATTCAAAAGTGGACCTCACATGTGATCGAAACCCAATCCAGGTCAAGATTGATTTTTTTTTTTTTTACCCAATCGGGCATTCTTTCTGTTATTCCTTCTAGTTTATAGGAGAAAGCATGGTCTATGGGATAGACCCAGCTCAATGTTCAGCTGGTTCGGGTTGACTCAATAACTCAACCTGACTCGATGTTTAAGAATTCTAATTTTAAAACATTCAGAATAGGAGTGTAGATATTACGTTATGTCTATGATATTTCCCACAATATTTTTGTATTCTAGGGGTATGATACATAAGTGACACACTGATATATATATATATATATATATATATATATATATATATATATATATATATATATATATATATATATATATATATATATATATATATATATATATATATATATAAACATTGTTTAAAATAGGACAACTTAAAAATACATATTCAAACCATTGTATCCGAGGGTCCAAAGGCCTATGCATATGTGTAAAATCCAATCATGGACTATTACTAATTTAAGTTCATTTTCCATATCTTTCTACTTCAATATGCCTCAAAATCACTCGCAGGAAACAACAATTACTTGTTTCCTGACATTGCGTTCGAGCATTCTCAAGACCTTCGATCATGTCTTCCATATAAACAATCTTCCCTTAATATATTGTCGGGTCACCTCAGGAAGTTTAGAATACGAGGATTAATAATCAAACACGACAAACCCTTCCATCCGGACGCACTTTGTGATGAGGCAGAACTAGTGCACACCATCGAGTAATTCTCCTGGTTGTATTGAGAGATCATACCACACACTGCAATGAGACCATGGAGCCTCATGTTCAGTACTACTGCATCAAGCTTTGAGCTGCCCACGTTCTCAAAGTGGATATTGATGCCTTGGGAAAATACCTGACAATAAATTCCAAACATTTGTGTGAACCAGGAAACAAAACATGTAGAATCTTCAAGCATGACCTAAATGCTATACTCTTTATTTTGAAAATTGAAATTATCACCCACACAATGCAGAGCTTTGCTGAGCCTACATTCACATGCATAGGCCTTGTGAGGGGCAACTGGGCCATACATCTAGTGTGCGATCCACTAGGTAGATGACTGTCTGAATAATCAAGTTGTCCAATCAAACAAATGGGCATCATACACGTAGAATGTGGGATTTTGGCAATTTTTCTATTAACATGTGTGGCCTGCCTATTGGGTGGGCCAACCTGACTACTGGCCCAAGTCATTTACATTGCGTGACTCAGCTGCTCGCAGCATGAACGTCCAACACATGGTTGGTGTGTGCGTTTAGCCATGTGAAGAGGCTTAAAAAAAATAAAAAAAAAATGTGATCTTTTAGATCCATCTGAGGAAATTACAAGAGATTCCGGCAGGCCTCACAAAAAGGAGTGAAAGCCTCACCTATCCTATCAATCGAACACACAAATACTTACAAAGACGGGAAAGAAAAAAGACAGCTAATTATATCGGCTCAATTGAATTGCTCCTAATCCCACCTTATCAAGAAAGTAAAAGTCCTTAGCGAGAGGCGGAAGGTCAGCTGCAGATTGGAACTCGATTCGGCCTGGGGTAGCGCTACCAAACTTGGCAAGGCCGTCCGCCACACCATTTGCCTCCCTCGGTGAGAAGGAGATCCTGAGGGAGGCCCGCTTCTTAAGGTGGGATAGTTTGGCTCACAGATACCAATATGCCTCGCCCAGGGTGCCATCATTGTTCAGGAGGTCCACCAAGCACGTAGAGTCGCTAACCATGTCAATGAATGAGAAGCCCTTCGAGATAGCCATGTTCAGCCCTTCAACAAGGAAGGTCGTTTCAGTCATAAAATTAGTTCTTATTCCATAATTCGAGGCAAATGCAAAAATGAAATCCCCATTACTATCTCTACATATCCCACCTCCACCTGAATGGCCCGGGTTACCCCTAGCCGAATCATCAACATTGATTTTTAACCCGGCCCGCATTTGGCCTGGACCATTTAACAACCTCAGGTCTGTTGAAAATTCTGAGAACGCACCTGCTGCCAAGTTACTACAGTGTGTTTTGGCGATAGGAGTTGACTTTGTGGGGGTTCGGGAGAGAAAGACCGATAATTTGCAACCAGCGAGTGACCTGGCTGATAGTGCGGGCCCCATGGCCTGTCGTCAAACCTCAAGTTGTTCCTAGCAAGCCATATTTCTCAAATAATGAGGCTGTAACATCCCGAAAATCAGGGGGTCGAGTAAAAACCCAACTCTCGAGTTCCAAAATGTTATTTATGCAACATAAATGTGTATGATTGAATGTTGTCAGTGTTAATGTATTAAACATGAGTGGGATTAAGCCAGAACAACATATCATACTCCAGAGACAGTTAAATTTACAAGCGGAAGACTGTGATAGTATATATAACATATATAAACTGTTGTATGTCTCCAGAGTGTGAACATGTTACCAAGTTATATACATACATGTATACTCCAAAAGTAAATAAAAAGAATATACATGAGTGCTCTAAAAATATAAAATGACAAGTGTCATGGCATCTAAGAAACCTCCCTGTAATCCCGTCAATCAGAACACGCATAAAGGAGGGATCCTCCTCCTCATCATCAAGTCCAGCTCCGCTTCTCAAGCAGCGCCATCATCTGCAATCACAATAGGGACTGGTGGGTGTCCGGAAACACCATCCCGAAACGTGGGAATGAGTAGCTAACTCAGTGGAATAATAGAGCAAGGATTAACATGTTCTCAAATTAATTATGCGATAATAGTAAAGCAGTAAATCAAACATTCCTAATACTGTTGTTAATACAATATGACATGACGTGATGGATGCCCTCACCGACGGTCTCCCTCATACGGCACCATTTTACGACCGCGGCATGCAATCGTTCCTCAAGTGCTCCACATCTTCCAGGCACATGCAATGTAATGGTGATATGATTTCTGAGTTGTTATTAGTCCATTCAAACAGCAGGATTGGGAAACTAAGGTACTTCCCTTGTATCAATCCCAACACAGATCCTGTCTAAGGTCGTCACTCCTAGTAATCTCATACGAAGTATATTTTGTAGGTCGCTGCAAGGGTTGCCAGGGCTGTTGCTCGCACTCGTTGCACCGCTCTCCCATCACCTTATCAATACAGGCCTACTGTACTCTCACTGCTACGGAAGGGTCGTCGCCTCCCGTAGACTCAGAATATGCTCGCGGTCACTACAAAGGGCTGTCAGGGCTGTTGCTCGCACTCGTTGTACCGCTCCCCCATCACCTTATCAATGTAGGCCGACAGGAAGAATATAGTGTCCCATACCACCATAATCTGCTCACGAGTCATAGGTGCTCACTGGTCACTACGGGGAGGTTTGTGGCCCCAGCGTAGGACGACAGCGCGACCACGGTATCCCATACCACCATGCTCGGCTCATGAGTCTTCGTGGATCAAGGTACCATGGTTAACAGGGTTTACAATGGTAAGTTCAGTACCCTAGGTTCAAGCAGTTATGACTCATACAGGGTGAACATACAACGGCCAGTCGGGTTACTTGACGAGCTCGACTAGCACGATCGCATCTCAAGTTGAACGACATGAAGTGCGTAAAATACCTCATGTGGCCTAACCACTGCCGCCAACTCCAAAACACGGCTCGCGTTCATCGACGCGTCGTTCGTGGCAAAGATAGGCCAACCACGAACTTGCTCGGTTGTCGACTGCCTGGACTAGGTATAGTCCCAAACAATTATGAATCCACATCAGCAAATCATGTTAGAGTATTGGAAATGAAATACAACCATGTGAGCATGTTAACACATGTTATAACATACAACTTAAGTGAATCATCAAGTACATGCATTTCATACATATAATGAAATCATGCATATAGCTAACATGTAGGAAATCATTTACATCAGCATATTAATTGAGAAATCAATCTCAAACTAATTCATAACACCATTTAATTCAATACATACTAATACAAGCATTTATACAAACACTTAAACTACACACTTAAGTCTACATATAGTATGTCGACCTGAAGTGCGCATTTAGGCGAATCTCTTCGCCAAACTAATTATGCACGCATTCCTAGTATTCTAATGCGACAAGAAGCCATGTTAATCACATTAGCAAATTATGGATGAAAACAGTATTTCCTACAAATGACTAAAATGCCCTAAATCTCATATTCTTCGTCTGCTTTCAAAACAGGAAACGGACAGCATGTTGTACATGTCAAACGGCGTTGTCGTCGATAATCTACTATTAAACGACATTGAAAGCGTTGGAAACAGTCAATCAAAGCGTCTAAAATCCGCACCTTTTCTCTTATAGGTGAAGCGATTCGAACGGAGCGTATACGCTTCGTGTACGGCGAATCGGGAACCTAATTTACAAGATGCATCAGCTACTTCGCTATGGAACTGACGGATCAGCAAATCAGTAAGAGTTTAGGGTATTCTCTTACCTAGAAACGCGGAGAAATCACCGGCAAAGTGATTGAAGCGTGTTGCTAAAGCACGTGTAACAGGTAGGGCAGCAGCAGGAAAATTCTCTCCTACTCTCTCTCACAATCTCTCACCTTTTCTCTCTCTCAATCTAGGGCTCTTTCCAAATTCGGATGGGAGAGAGGAGTGAGGGTTTCAAGCCCTTTTATAAGCCCAAATGTGCCCGAAATAAGCTCGGGAACAATGTTTACTTAAGGTATATCCAAAGCGGGGCTGTTTAGGTCCAAAAGGACATTTCTGGCGGTCCCTTGGTCGAACGCGATCGGACTTAAGTTCGTACATGTTGGATGTCGCTCACATCCCGTTTTCAGACCATCAGTGTTCGTAGATCGCCCGTGGCGGTCCAGTTTCAGTTTAGCGGTCACCGCACGTAGATCAGGTATGCAAGTCTCATGATATGAAATACAAAATTTTTCTGGTCGGAGGGTGTTATTTGGTTGAATTCTGACGATCAGAACTCTTAATACTGACGCGTCAAGTCATGTGCCAGATTTGAATTTCAAATTTCAAATCTAATCCTATTCTCACTCTCTTCAGTCCAGGCTCAATGAAATAGCCTGCGAATGTCGGTTGGACTTGATTTTCGAAATGATTGTCAAGTCCAACAAGGTGGTTCTAATGGTCTAAGATTGTAGGTATCGGACTTTCGATGCGCGGTCTAATCCAATACAAAGTTTCAAAGAGGTCCAGAGAACAAACCTGCTTAGAGTTTGATCCGAGGTTTTAGAGTATTATAGAGTCATTGGTTCTACTCGATTTGGGTCTTGTAGAACGTATTTAAAGTGATCAAGGACTATTTTCCAGCTACTCTAGCGTTGCGCTAGCTAACTTATGCTTAGTTTCTAAAGGAATTAATCCTAAGTGATTTCTTTGGCTATGGAATTGGGTTCTGAGCGATTTTCCAGGTGTTTTAGTTGATCCATTGCCTAAGGACGTCTAATCCCAGGTTGACCAAAATCCAGGGTGTTACAGAGGCAAGGGAGGAGACCACGGAGAGAGAAGAATGCGTTTGAAGAACCAGCCATTCTCCACCAATGGAGCACTCTAGTAGTCATGGATTGGATAGGCTGAATGGGGATGTTAAAGTGAGTAGTGAAATAGGACAAAACCTCCTTGGCGAGGCCCCCAGAAGCTAGGAGGTGGTCCACCGTTTCCTCAGCGGGCTGCAGCATGGAATAGTGGAGGCAGGAGTCGCATTGGGATGCCAAGCAAATCCCTTTATCTTGGACTCGTGCATCAACCGGAATCATCCCATGAAGGGCCCTCCAAGCAAATAGAGAGATTTTTGGGGGTAACTTCAAGTGTCATACCCATTTGGCCCAAGATTTCCTACTGAAAATAGTCCTACTAACGTCCCAGGTCATCTTAACTTCAAACTTATCAGAGGACGACGCAGTCCACATGCACCTATCGGCCCCTTCTGATAAACAGAAGCCTTCGGAGTTAATGTGATTCCACACTTGCATCGGCAATAGGTCCATGTGAAGAGGCTTGTGTACAAACAAACAATGATACTTTGAAGGAAGATAAATCGATGGTGTTTGAGATTCTCATACGCTAGGATACTTACCATTTTAAAGCTATGTTCAAATCGGGTTGCTTCTAATGGTTGAAAGCTTTGTTGAACCTGAACTTGCTCTTCAACAGATCAACCTGAGCCCCCAAAACCATATTAGTAAAAAAAAAATTTCCTCCTAGGTACTAGTGGCAAAAGAAACACCATGTTTTCTAAGGGCTCATTTGGACCGTAAGTTACTTTACATAAGCTACTTATACCTCAAGTACCTTACCTTGGTTTTTATGTATTTAAGGGACAAGTATGTTTGACAAACAACGTACTTATCAGCTAAAAAGTAGAGAGTGTGTTTGGTTTCTAACATCAAATAAATACTTATCTCTCAAGTTTGTTTCGTCTATCCTTAATATCCATCATTCATCATGTGGGGCCAATCTCTGACGTAGACCATTCATTTGTTGGGCCCACCTTGGCCCTGTCTTCAATGTGAACCGTCCATTGGTGGGCCCTACCTTCAATGTGGACCATCCTCCTTGTGAGGCCCACCTTTGATGTGGATTCTCCATCATGTGGAGTCCACCTTGGATGTGAGCCATTCATCATGTTAGACATTGGATTTGGGCCATCCATCATGCGAAGCCCACCTTAAATGTGGGTCATCTATCATATCGGACATTGGATTTGGGTCGTGCATCATGTGGGGCCCACCTTTAATGTGGACTATCCATCATGCAGGGTTGTCCATTATGTCAAGGCCGCCTTGGATGTGAGTCATTATAATTAGGGGGCGACATTCGATGTGGATCATCTGTTATGTGAAGGCCCACCTTGATGTGAATCATCCATCATGTAGGAGAAGAGAGAGAGAGAGAGAGAGAGAGAGAGAGAGAGAGAGAGAGAGAGAGGATAGGAAAATAAGAAGAAAGAGAGGGGAGAGGTGCGGCTGAGTTGCTACTGTTGGATATCACCGAGTTAACTCAGTGAGCTAGCACCTGGTTCAAATGTCCTGACCAGGCTCTGCCATTCCAGTCCATTTAGACGAGTTGCTTGGTTAAATCCTTGACCAGAGAGCATCAATCCAGTCACAATTTAGGCCGAGTTAGGGTAATTAGTACAATGTTGGTGAGTTGACTCAACTCGATTCGCTGAGTTGCAACTAGGTTATTGATCTCACTCGGGTCTGGTCTGCTCTAGCCTTATAGCTGCTGGATGATGTAAATCAAAGGTGGATTTGTGTCGAGTCGCTAAGTTGAGCTACCAATCGAGGTAAATTGAAACCCATTTCATTTATTTGCTATTGAGTTGACTTAGTGAGTTTTCACTGAGTCAATTCCCCGCAGTCTTCCTTAACGTTTTGATTGAGTTGTGGCCGCGTGTGTATTGATCAGATTTGACTCTATCGGGTTGCAGTCACATGTCATCTAGTGGGCCGCACGTCTAATTTGTTCGATCGAGGTGAGGAGTCTCCCTTTAAGCTTTTCACTTAAAATCATTAATCTTGATATAGATGATGCTTTAATCTCTCATATTATTTCCTAAGTTACTTGAGTAATTTACCTATTTCACTATGTGAATATGCCAATTTGTTACATAATCGACCCATGTATTGTATAATTGATATGCCGCTTTAATTTTAACAAGCATCAATGATATGATTGTCATATGTTATTTCAAGTTACAAAATTTGTTAACTAATTAGATGCTTGCCACTTGTGATTACTTGATGGATTGAATGAAATTTATTATTGACTTACCTCCTTACAGATCATTTATGTCCTATATAGCTTTAATCCAATATTTGCCCTACGTGGTTTTGATCACATATTCGCACTTTGCAGCTTTAATGGAATATTTGTCCATTGTGGCTTTCATGGTTATATTTATATAAACTTGTTGATTCTTGGATAGTTATGCGTAGTTCGATATGATTTTCGAGTGAAACTGAAGTTCGTTTATTGATTTTCTAGTCACCTTATGGAGTTCATATAATTTTTAAATGACGCCGGAGTTCATGAGTTGATTTTCTCTTCATCTTTTGGAGTTCAATCGTATTGTGATTTTCGGGTAGAGCTAAAGTTCATTTACTAATTATATAGTCACCTTACAGAGTTCATGAACGATATGATTTTCTAGTGAAGCAGAGATTTAAATGTTTATTTTTTATTCATCTTACAGAGTTCACTTGTATCGTGATTTTTGAGTGAAGTCAAAATTCATATGTTAATTTTATAGTCACCGTACAGAGTTCATATGATTTCCAGGTGAAGCTGAAGTTCATTTATTAATTTTCTAGTCACCGTGTGGAGTTCTATATGATTTTCGATTGAAGCGGAAGTCCACTTTTTGATTTTTTAGTCATCTTGTGGAGTTCACATACAATGTGATTTTTTGGTGCAATAAAAGGCTGTATATTAATTATCTAACTATCTAGATATATTCACTTGCATTGCGATTACTAGTATGTTCTTCTAATGATGAAATTATATTGATTGACTATATTTCTAAGTACATGATCATAATTTTTAATTGCGTTGTTTAATACCTCTCTTTATGTCTTACAAACTATGTTGGATTATGAATGATGAGTGTATAATTTTAGAATGTATTCCTCACTTTGATAACCATTGATGCTATGAAAATATATTAGTTGATGCAGGTGTAGGGCAAGCCGAGGTGGTTCACTTGGTTGTTGGGGTAGGTCGGGTAGTTGAAGAGCTAGACGAGTTCTCAATGGTGCATATTAAGCTTCATCACTAGTTGATAGATTTTCATTTTTGTTTAGTGAACATTTGATTTTTAGGTTGTATAAGTTTTGTATGAACGCTATACATTTTGGATTGTTGTGGTGATTGGAAAGTTTTTATTCAATGCATGGTTTACTCTGATGACATTTGCTGCTAACTCTGATTAATGATAAAACTGTTTAGATTTAGATTAAAATTTTAAAGGTTAACGCTCGAATTTTTGGAGAACGAATAGTGTACTCAGGTTTTGAAAACTAGGGTGTTACATGTTACAAAAGAAAACTCTGTGGAAAAGCTTTGGAAAAAGCTTAAATGTCTTTGTATGACAAAATCTTTAAGTAATGAGATATATTTAAAGTAGCAGTTATATAACTTGGAGATGAAAGAGTGTATATTTATTCATGACCACTTGAATTAGTTTAATAAAATTTATTATCAACTATTAAGCATTGATGTTAAAATTGATAAAGAAAATAAGGCCTTAATTTTATTATGTTTGCTTCATCCATCATATTGTCACCTTGTTACGACTTTAATTTATGGGAAGGAGACCATAATGGTAGATGATGTAACATCTTCTCTTCTATTGAAAGAACTTATTAAAAAGTAGAGTGACGAAAAAGTACACGTTGAAGGTTTAGTGGCTAAAGGCAAATTTACAGAAAATAGACGAGAAAATCAAGGAAGCATGTGTAGATCTAAAAAGAAAAATGTAAAATGTTATTATTGCAAAAATATTAGGCACATTGAGAAGAAGTGTTATAAACTCAAAGAGAAAAAAATAAAATAAAAATCTTAGATGTAACAAGTATATCAGAAGGTTCTTTTGATGAGAGTGACAATATTGTTCTATTATTAGCCCTAAGTGATGATAATTTTTTGATCATGTAAATTGTTTATTTTGGTTATTCATATCATTTGTTATAATAAAGATTGGATCATGCAAGTCATTTAATAGTGGAACAATTCTTATAGAAATAATATTGCTTGCAGGACTATTGGAATTGGGACTATCATAATTAATATGTTTGACGACATTGTTAGAACTTTGACAAAAGTGTGGCATGTTCTAGATCTGAAGAAAAGTCCAATATCTTTAAGTGAGCGTGGTTTATCAAAATTGTATAAGAAGAACTTGCTCAAAGGTATAAAAGTCTGGTAAGTTAATTTTTTGTGAGCATTGTGTTTTTGAAAAGCAATGTAAATTGCATTTTAAGATTGTGTTTCATTATACTGAAGGTATTCTGGATTATGTATATCCAGATGCTTGGGGTCCTTTTAAAGTCCCTTCAATCGAATGATTAAATTATTTTATTTCCTTCATTGATGATTATTCTAGAGAATTGTGAATTTACACTTTAAAGTATAAGTTCGGGGTTTTGTCACTTTTAAGCAGTTGAAAGCTTTAGTTAAGAAACATATAGGCAAAAAAGTGTAAGCGTTTGAGGATAGATAATGGTGAAAATTTCAAGTCGGCTGAATTAATGGATACAACATGTTTACTTGTCAACGGGTCACCTTGCATAGCAATAGAGTTGAAAACTCCGGAAGAGGTATTGTCTGGTCACCCTCTCGATTACTTTGATTTGTGTATATTTGGTTGTCCTGCATATGTTCATGTGAATACTATTAAGTTGGAACAAAGAACACTGAATACTATTAAGTTGGAACAAATGATAAATAAGTATATCTTTCTCGATTATGCAATAAGATTTAAAGATTCCATAATGTGGTATCATAATCTTGAGAGGCTTGAGTTTATTATCAGTGAAGATGTTTGGATTGATGAGTCATTTATGGTGAGAAAATAACCGGATCAAATGAGCATGCAACATTCAAGTGGAGTTTGATGTTAATATCAATCAAATAGTGATACGTTTGCAGATAATATAGAAAAGACCACAGATGTATCAGAAGCTCAAGGTAAATATAAAAAGGAGAAGCATGGCAAACATACAGAGATTGAAAATTCAAAATGAATTGAAAGCCTAAGATGATGCCATATATGGTTGCGTATTCTTTGTTGACAGAGCATAGAGATCCGTCTGCTTTCTAGGAAGCTTTGGATTATAAAGATTCTAGTAAGTGAAAAGTTGCTATGAAAATAGATAAGAAATCTCTTCATAAAAATCAGACATGGGATTTTGTTGAGTTGCATAAGGAAAAAAAAAAAGCTATTGGTGGTAAGTGGATCATTAAAAAAAATGAAGATTCTCTTCTTTTTAGAGATGTAGTGTAAAAGGTAAGATTGGTGATGAATGGCTATGCACAAAAGGAATTTATTAACTTCAATGAAATATTTCCATTGGTTATAAAACACTTTTCTATTCCGATGTTATTAGTCATTATTGCATTATTTAACCTTGAGTTAGAACAGTTTCATGTTAAAAAAATGTTATTACATGGTGAGTTAAAAGTCTGTATCTCTATGCATCAACTAGAAGAATTTCATATGGAAGGCAAGAAAGACCATAGGTGTAAATTGATAAAATCTTTGTACGGTTTAAGGTAATCCTCAATGCAATAGTACAAACATTTTAAAAATGTCTATGGGCATATAGGACTACACTAAAAGAATGTATGATTGGTATTTTTTTACTTGAAGAAGCTTCCAAATGATTTGTTCATATATTTGGTGAAATATGTTGATGACATATTGATAGCTGCGAAAGATATGTTTGAAGTCAATGTGTTGAAGTCTCAACTCAGTATATAGTTTGAGATGAAGAATTTGGGCATTCAAAAGAAAATTCTCAGTATAGAAATATATAGAGATAGAAAGGTGTGCAAATTGTATTTATCATAAAGCAAATACATTGAGTGGGTTTTGACTAAGATTAATATGGAGAGCTTTAAGTCAGTATTTATTTCTCTTGTTGTTCATTCCAAGCTTTTAACACCTCAATCACTAAGTACTAATAATTTAGAGGAACTACATATTACAAGATCCTAAATCTAGTGCATTTAGTAGCATGATGTATGCCATAATGTGCTTGCGGCTAGATATTTTATATGCAATTAGTGTGGTGAGCAGGCATATGGAAAATTCAGAAAAGGTACACTATAAGCAATGAAATGGGTTATGCACTTCTTGAAGAATACTCAAGATATTATATTAATATTTGACAAGAGCAATTATAAGAAAAAGACAATGTCATTAGATATATAGATGCTAGTTACGGAAGTGAATTGGACAAGAAAGGATCTACTACGAGTTATGTTTCACTCTCACAAATGGTCTAATTAGTTGAAAATCAATGTTACAATCGATAATTGCTCTATTTACCACTAAGGCAGATTATATAATTATTACAAATTAAAAGATATAAAATAAGTTTTATGGTTAAAAAGCTTGATCAGTAAATTCGGTTTAGAATAGGAGAAGATTTGTATCTATTATGATAGTTAAGATGCTTTGCATTTAGTTAAGAATTAAGTTTATCGTGCAAGTTCCAAACACATATGTTTGGTATCATTATATTTGATAGGTTATCTCTTAAGGTACAGTACCATTACAAATGATTCATACCAATAATAACATAACATATATGCGGAAGAAATCCATTATAAGAGAAAAGTTTGCTTAGTGTAGGACTTCTCTTAGGCATGGTTTTACTTAGCAATTGATGATGTTTGGTCAACTCTTATATGGAGTGCTTTTATCTTCTGAGTTATTAGATAAACAAGTCTTCAAGTGAGATATATAGTCTTCTAATGGGAGACGTCCAGTAGGGATGTCTCTCTCTTTCATCCTCTCGATATTTTTCTTTTTCTCTCTCATACCTCTTTACACATACATAGATATGTATGTATAGCTCCTCACCTCTTATATTTCGTGGATTCTAGTTTTCTTAGGTTTTGATTAAAGTTCTCTCTTATGGTATTATCTATATAAGGAGCATAAGTATAGAGAGTAATATCTTTTAGAAAGCATCTTTTATGAATTTTTCAGATGAGATTTTTTATACATTGGGAGTGAGAGATAAGCCTTGTAATTTTAGTTTCTTTTATTTTTAGCAAATGAAACAGTTTTATATTACTGCCCCATGAAGTAGGTATATTGACAAACCATGTAAATCTTTATGACCCTTGTCTCTTCAATTTAATTTTTGTTTGGCCTTTGATTTTCTGTTTTGGATCTTTCTTTTTGTAATTTTGTGTTGCTAGCATCAAACGCTTGTAAGAGAAGCTATAACAAAACCATCTTGGGTGCACTTCTCTCTCTCTTATGTATGTGTGGAGCCCGCAACTCCGTATAGCCACACTCTTTCCTTTTTGTCTTTCATTGTTCTCTATCCAAATCTTTACATGTCCATTACATGTACCATACTCACTAGTAAGGATAACAAGAATAATAAATTCCATTTGACCCCTTTCACAAAAGTATTGGTCAGACCCTTAGGCTTAACCACATGACATCATATCCATATTGTTCATCTAACAGTGCCAAGGACATGGCTGAAACTCACTCTGATTGGACATAACCCAAATCGAACAATGGTTCAAAAATGGATAGTTCAAAAAGCAACACAATGGCGTACACATCCAACTAGCAAAAAGTTATTTAATCAAATAGCTAGTATAATATGAGTTGGATTGATTTTCATGCCAATGGTCAATTAACAATAGAACCTGGGTAAGCGATCAAAAATTACAAAATGATCTGTGAGTGGACCCTGTTAACAAATAAGAAGGTAGGTCATATACACTTCCATTCTTTTATCTACATTCTCTTCTTATCTTTCTCTTCTATCTCGTGCTGAAGCTTTTTTAAGAATCTTTGAGTTTCTGCGTGTACATTTTTAAGTACTCGGCCTTTATAATGGCCCGTACGTGAGAAGGTGAATGAGGTTTACGTGATCATCACCTCTTATGTGGTAATTTGAAGCATAAGAGCTAGTTCCCTTATTGGATGTCAGGTTTGTAATCATCATCCTCGATGACTGGTTGGAAAGCATAGATGTATGAGTTGGTTTCTCTCTCCAAGTTAGTTTACACATTATGTGTGTGTAAGTGAGGAGTTTATCAATCATGATAGGTTAGTCCATGTTGGTGGTCGTGTTTGTGTAAGCATTGTAATATTCCTCTTATCCCTTGTTATAATGGAGATGAGAAGTTTTTTTAAACATATGCACTCACACCCTCACACACACCCACACACTCACACTATAATGGGCACTCAAACCCATGACCTCATATTAAAATTCTTATGAGTACTAAGGCATAAGTAAGGACCCTAATCGAGATGAGAAGCTACTTAAAAAATGAGTTCATAAATTCATCTAGCTTTTACAGGTCCTAATAACTTCTATTAAATTAAATGGAACAAACTATCACCAATGATAGAAGTTTATTTAATCATTTTTAATGGCCAATGACAAATTAAAATATTTGACCATAGGGGAACCTTATAAAAATGCTAGTACATATGATCTATGGATCCAGAAGAATGCTCGAATTATGACATGGTTTTAGAATAGTATGGAACAATCCATTAGTACAAACATAATATTTTTTTATACTACAAATAAAGTGTGGGATGTATTATGAGAGATTTATTCATCTGATAAAAACATCTCTTGTACATACCAGCAATTTGCAAAGATATTTGAATTTCAACCAAGAGATGAATCCATGTGTGAATATTATTCAAACATCTGAGAAATGTGGGAAGAACTTAGGGTGTACCAACCTCTCACTACTAATTTGGAAAAACAATGTCAACAATATGAGGAGATTCAGGTGGCTAAGTTTTTATTCAATTTAGAATCTAAGCATAAGTCGGTTAGTGAACAAATTTAAATGGAAGGATGTGCAAATTTCTGAACAATGTGTATTCTTACCTCTAAAGTATATCTCTTAGATTTACAACTGATTCCATTAACAACTTTGCTTTAACATCTTTTAATAATTGAAGCTAAGGAGATGGTTGTGGTAGCAAAAGTAATTAAGGTCCTCATAGTGAAGCAGGAAGAGGCTATGGTAAAGATTCGTAGACCTAGGAAGTGAATCCATTGTGGGCTTATGATTCATCCTATTTAAAAAAAAAAATTATGATCATAATAGAAAGGTAGTATAAGCTAATTAGGTAGTAGTGAGTTTCATCTAGCTAATTATACTTCTATAACTTAGCATCCATATATGTTGGAGAGAAGGTTATGCTTACTCAAAAAGCTTATCTCTATTTATTAAAAAAAAAAACTTTAGAATTAGCATTTTCCTGCTATTTCTATTACAACTTCGGCTCATACGGCTGGCTACATTTGTGACATTAGGTATGACATGTCTAATATTCAAGTTCGTGTTGGGGAACCGCAAAAACACACAGAGACAAATCAAGCAAAGAAATACCAATCGCACAACCAAGTCCAAACACAAATAATCCGAATTTTATGTGAAAAAACCCTTGTAGAAAAAAACCATAGTACAAATGATGCAGGGATGAACGTGATGAGGTTGATCACCGTCTTCCTCAAGGATAACTACTCTAAATCCACGGAGCTTCTTTGGACTCCTCACGGAGACTTCTCGAATCCACGAGGAAAGAAAGCAAGAAGAATAGAAATAAATTCTAATAAATTTGTAATTTGATAGATGAATGAAATAAACGAGTTCACAACCCTTTAAATAGGGATACTAAGCAATGAGAGAGAAATTAGAAGCAAACTACAACTAAAACTCCTAGAATTCGCAACTTACTATTTATAGACGGTTGTGATGTCTACTAGTGCATAAGGTTTTTGGCCAAAAATAGTAAGTGTCCTATTTGGCTTCACTAAGCTGTTCTCCTAATTATTCTAAGCTCTTTTCTCGTTAGGCGTAATTCCTAAAGCCCAACGGATGAAGAGTTATAATCAAACTAAAACTTACTATTTATATTAAAAACAGAATTAAAATAGGGAAACAACCGTCAATCCAGGTGTATTTTGCAAATCCGGCTTGCGAACCCGGTGTAGCAGGGTTGGTTAGCGAAAGTAGCTCATTCTACCCTGAAATCATATATTTTACGCCCGATAACTCATTCCGGATTGCAAGATACGTCCAATCTAAGGTCTAATGGTTTGAATCACTTCTATCATCAACCGGGCCTTTTCTGATCCATCTTGGCCATGAAACTGCCCGCGACCCACTCTACATCAACAAAGCTACAAGGACTAGAATCCACTTTACAAGCCTTAGCTATGCTCTTAAAACCTAAATGAACGAATTAAAAAACCCTAGAACTCTTCTACCACTCCCAAAACCTTATTGCACCCAATATATATAGTATCACAATTGGAATAGGAAACAAATCCTGCACTTACACAATTCTGCGCAGGCTCTCGATAGGACCTTCGATGGCATTGACGATCTGTAGATGGCATCAAACACCTTCGATTACATTAAGTAATAACACCAAAACATTTCAAGGAATCTTGCATGGATTGCCCATTATGAGGTGATAGAAGAGAGAAGAGGATAAAGATGAAAATTGTGGGAAATTTTTATTTTTTATCCCAAAATCCAATAACTCATGAGAAATTGGAAGGGTGATGTGGAGGAGAGAGAAAAATCGATGCATTTTTGAATTTCACAATAACAATTATCCCAATAACAATCAGCATCGATCGCGACCATCATTTCGCAATCCGATGGACCGAATCATTTTCAAAACTTTTCATATTCCCAATAAAATTGACATTGATTGCGACCATTGATTAACGATTCAATGGACCAGATTATTTTCAAAAAACATTTTTTAATTCCCAATAAAACTTAGCATCAATCGCGACCATCGATTCGCGATCCGATGGACTAGGTCATTTTTTAAAAAATCACAAATTTCTCAATAAAAATTGGCATCGATTGCAACCGTCGATTAGCGATCCGATGGACCAGATCATTTTAAAAAACTTTTCATATTCCCAACAAAAACCAACATTGATCGCGATTTTCGATTCATGATCTAATGGATCAGATCATTTTAAAAAACTTTTCATATTCCTAATAAAAGTTGGCATTGATAGCGACCGTCGATTAGCGATCCGATGGACTGAATCATTTTAAAAAAATTTTCATATATCCAATAAAAACCAGCATCGATCATGACCGTCGATTAACGATTCGATGGAATGGATCATTCTCAATTTTTTTATAAAATTCCCAATAAAAATTACCATCGATCACAATGGTCGATTCTTAATCCGATGGATCAATCATTTTCAAAAACTTCATAATTTTCCCAACAAAAATCGGCATTGATCATGATCGTCGATTTGCGATTTAATGGACAGGATCATTTTTAAAAAAAAATCCACAAAAGTTTCAATAAAAATCAGCATCAATCGCGACCGTTGATTCAAGATCCGATGGACTGGATTCTTCCGATTAAAATCAGCATTGATTGCGACCTTCGATTCACAATCCGATGGAGTGGATCCTTTAAAAAACTTAAAATACCAGCATCGATCGCAACCATCGATCCGTGATCTGATGGATTTGATTATTTTAATAAAAACCATCTTGATCACCACAATCGATTCACGATCCGATGGACTAGAGCTTTTCCAGAAACTAAAGTAAGCATCGATCATGAATGTTGATTCGCGATCTGATGAACTAGATTCTTTCAATAAAAACTATCATTGAATGTGGCCATTAACTCGCGATCTGATGGACTGGATCATATTTCGAAAATACAAAAACATCTCCCCAGAGAAGAAAATAGTAGGAGGATGGATCCAATCGATCATAGATCAGAATCATGACCATGACACAGTGGGACGACGGATCAATTATGGATCAGAATCTTAACCACACACCAATGGGACGACGAATCCGATTGATTATGGATCGAAATCTTAACCACACACCAGTGGGACAATGGATCCGATAGATCATGGATGGGAATCTTAACCACACACTAGTGGGACGACGGATCCGATCGATCATAGATTGGAATCCTGACCATACAACAGTGGGACGAAGGATTCGATCGATCATAGATCGAAATCTTGACCATAAAACTGCAGGATGACAACTCGATTGGTCACAACCACCCACGGATAGACCTGCATCATTCGTAGAAGCCAGAGTTGATCACAACCAACCTTTCGGATCAACCCAAAAACAATCAAGTTTGATTACCCTGTGAGACGATAGAATCGATCAACCATTAGATTCTTGATCATGACCACTTATCAGACTTACATAAAAAACCATCCCTAGTAAATCTCAGTCCCAGTTGTGACAATCAAAATCGAAGAAATAAAGTATACAAATCTCTAAAATCCATAATCCCCAGCATGCGCACTAACGCATTGCATATTTCCAATAAAAACCAGCATACTCGAAGTCTCATAGGCATCCCTAGTGGAGACGACCAGTAGATGGATAATAAAAACTCCCACGAAGTATCACTCCCCAAGATGGGGCAACTTTCAAAACCACGAAATATTTTAAAAATAAAGTGTCAGACTTCCGAGGCACTAAGAGATCTTTCATATCTCTAGGTGAGAGTCCGTGCAAAATTAAATAAGATATAATATCTCGCAGTTTCCCCGGAGATTATTGGATCCAGCTGCACATCAAAATACGATCGGACTGAACTCTAGTGTCAGCTCTATAATATCAAATGCTAATACTCAGAAAAGATAATAGGCCAAGACTGGTCAAAAGAAACCATCCAAACGGTGAAAAAGATGAATTGTAATCTAAGTGTTAAAACCAGAAGATTGCATGGAAAAAGGTTACCCACACATATCTAGGCATAGATGCTTGCAGAATTTGATCGAGTCCAAGTTGCATAGTGAGTTCTCTGCAAGGCCACAGAAAGTGTATGGCAGCTAATCACTTTAACAATTAAACAAAAAGTACTCTTGGGGTGATTTAGGAAGTAACAGACAATCCAGTATCGGGTCAGTATCCTTGTAAGGCCGCAGAGAGTGTAAGAGTTCTATTGTACCTTTCTGATGTTAGTACTGACAAGAGTGAAAGGATTGTGATTGGCAGCCCGCACAGGGACAGTCACAACATTTTCCTTAAACTCTCTTGATATGTTTTAGTTATCTATTTCTGGGCAACTATCTAACACAGACACGAAGGCAGGCAACAAATTCAGATCGCAATTCGTGACTGACTGGCAAAGGCAGGGTGTCCACTCACTTTGGCATTCGGTTGCACACAACCTCTACTAAAGAAGGGCATCTATAGACACCCTAACCCAAGCTGATAAGCTGATAGAGTTTGAACGGATGGATGGACAACTAAACCCCAATCCTAAACCCTAACCCTAGAAGCCTAAACCCTGGGAACCCCAGTTAACTCATCCGGTTAGCGTACCTATACACATTACCCAATTAACTCACCTTTTAAGCCCGAACCCAAGCCCAATTGAAGAAATGGCTGAAACCTCAAAGCAGTAGCCCTCACAACAGAGCCTCCGTATGCTTGGAGGATACTGCCTACCAAAGCAAGGAGTCTAAGTGGGGACCGGCAGCAGCTAGGTTGCTACCAACCACATGATACTCCCCCTCTTTCGGGCAGCTTCCCTCAAGCATGTGGGTCTCTCCTTTTTTCGATATAGTGGGATTTGATCCATCAGAAAATTCGGATCAATTAATCACCAGTATCGTTACATTGCATTACATTTTCTACACGCAAGAACTACCCTTCAGAAATTAGCTAGATCTTATGAAGAAAAACTCGTACATCCATACAGGTAGAGTGGGTGCTTAAAACCTTCCCTCTATGTAACCATAGTCCCTTACTTGGAATCTCTGGAACGTAAACTCACAAGTCATCTAAGGGTTAAGGATCTTCAAGTTCTGAACCTTAAGTGTTTCTATGGGCTCTAACCAAGTGTAGAATCGTAATAATTGGTTAGTAGCGACCTTGGTCAAATATAACACCTTCACCCTCTTTAACAAAGATCTTAAACGAGGCAACCAAGTGGAAAGAAGATAGTAGATCTCCCGTAGCCTCAGAGAATCTGCTCTCCAACATCCATAGTGACTAAGAAACTTGCTAATGAGTCCAACTTGGTTCTGGCTCAGCAAGACTAGAACCGAGTTGCTCATTTACTTTATTTTATTTTTCTTTCCAATAATAAAGTGAAAATGCATTGTGACATCCAAACTCGCAACCTTTTGGAGTTATGTGTGCATTTAAGGTGGTCCATTTTTATACTCATACTATTTTATTATTCAAATATACTTACTAATTTAATTATTAAATACAGAGTTCAGTCTAGACGATTCTTTGAGACAACCAACCCAGCTAGATATTGAGTTCGATCAAGATTCTGGGTTTTTGAGCTAAGGCGTTGTTTGGTACACTGAAAAATAAAGTCTAAAAATTAATTTAGCTATTAAAAATCTAAAATGTTGAGTTCAAATACTTATGAGTACTGAAAATTTTATTTAGTAATTTGTTAAAAAACACGTACTAATATATGAAAATAAGTACTTTTTTCATATATATAAAAAAAAACCCTATTTGCTAAAAACAAACCACAAATGTTTAAAATTTGAAATTTGTCATATTTGCCCTCATTGTCTCAATTTCTATCTTTTATAGAATATAAGACAACATATTATTACCTTACTACTAAATTTGGTGCACCTATACCCCATCCACATACATCTCTCAAATATGACGACTAAATTGATGGACCATGCGATATACTCTTCTTGATAAAATAATCATAACCATTCGATTGGTGGACCATGATGTCTCATACAAGCACATTATTAGACCATTCATCTCTACTATCCTAGGAAAAAAATATTCTCATCCCATTGAATTGGCAGGCCACATATGTACAAATTTTTATTTCATAGGTGTACATGCCACCAAATCTTAATCACCATCATTCAACAAACAAAATAGTTCTAATATATATATATATATATATATATATATATATATATATATATATATATATATATATATATATATATATATATATATATATATATATATATATATATTATCCATGACGTCCATCCATTTTGACAGATCATTTACGGCATAAGCCCAAGAGGGAGGTAGATTGAATGCTCAAATGGACCACACAATAAGGAAGTAGTGGAGATTGAATTCCTACTATTAAAAACTTCCTAAAGCCTACCGTTTTGTTTACTTATCATCCAACCTATTTATACGGTCACCTAGACATGTATGTTGTTTACATGTCATCTATATCATTCATAAGGTCATTCTGTTGAGATGTGGAGCCACATTTTGACAGATCATTTACGGCATAAGCCCAAGAGAGAGGTAGATTGGCTCGACTCAAAGTCCAGCGAGCATCAATTTTGGGTTCAGAAGTGCTCGATCGGTTGAGCGGTCCGCTCGACCGGTCGTGCACCCTGCTTGACCAGTCGAGGTTACACAGATTCATTTCTGAATTTGATGCGGACTGCGAATTTTTGAGTCGGCTTTTGCAAGGGTGCGAAAGGGAAGTTACCTAAACTATATATAGGTGTCCCTAGAGTTTTTCTAGGGTAATGGGAAATAATTCTAAGCTGTGGGCAAAGGATTTTCTCTGTACTTCCAAGGGAGAGGTTAGTATTTTTCATTATAATTTTCATTTTTCTTTATAATGGAAGTTCGTATCCATGGTTTTTTACCCTAGTTTGGGGTTTTTTCACGTATATCTTGTCTTGTGGTTTGTTTGGATTGCTTTGATATATTTTTAGTTTATATTTTTTCTTGTTTATCGTTTATGGGTGAGACCAGAGATTGGATCTCGGTTCACTGCGTTGTTCGCGTGCTACGCAACAACTAGTATCAGAGCTTTTGGTTTAAGTTCTATTGGGAGCGATGCTGGAAGAAGGAAAAACTAGAATTGAGAAGTTTGATGGTTTAAACTTTACCTTCTAGAAGATGCAGATAGAGGATTATATGTATCAGAAGGACCTCTATATTCCCTTAGGAGAAAAAGAGAAGAAACTAAAAAAGATGACAGAGTGATGAATGGTTTTTACCGGATATGAAGGCTTTAGGAACGATTCGACTCTCTTTATTTAAGAACGTATCCTTCAATATATTCAAGGTGAAAACTACAAAAGAATTAATGGAAGCCCTACCCACCATGTGAAAGTGCCCTGGTTTATCAATTAGCATGAGTGTTGAGTCAGCTAGACAGAGAAGCTCCATAGGAAGATCAATCAACTGTCTGCCTCAACTGGATGTGGGCCCGAACTCGCCACAGGTAAATCTTAGCCTCACATCCCATGTCCCAAAACACTAGGTAATTAAAACTCTTAAAATTGATTAAAGTATCATAGGATTTTTGGGTTAGAAAACTTTTTTCAAACTTTAGAAAAATCTCTAAGTTTTTTGCCTCTGTCAATTTATCGATAGACTGATCGATGTAATCGAAAAGAGTTGTCGATGTCCTCAAAACTCACTCGATAATATCGAAATGAGGAAAAAAGATGTCCAACAACCACATATACTTCTGGACAGAATTATCGATGTATCGATATCTGTATTGATATCATTGAAATTTAAATCTTGGGTCTATCAAAGTTGACTCGATAAAATCGACATCATATATGTTGTGTCCAATGATCTGCTAAGAAAATCATGAGATCTTCAATATATCTAAGTACTCCTCGATATCCTCAAAATTCAAACTTCGATGAGATCGAAAGTCCTTCAATGATATTGGATTGGACACTCTGTTTTCCAGCAATATTTTTAGGATGTTTTATCTTGGATCGAGGGTCACTCGATAGAATCGATATTCAAATTTTGATGATATCGAGTCCGGGTTGATTGCATCGAGAATGGACATAAACTGTCCAGCAAGCTTAACTGAAAAATCCTTTGGATTTATCGATGCATCGCACAACTATTGATATCATCGACATTCAAATTCCGATGATATTAAGTGTGCCTCGATCATTCTTTTATCTTAAAATATTTCAAAGGCAAGTCTCTCTTATTTTCAAATGTCGAGGAATCGAACCTTGTGTTGATGAAATCGGAGTTTGAAATTCGATGACATCGATGCATGTTCGAATTCCTTGACCAGCTAGCAAAAGGTTTCAAAAGCATCTGACAATTGAGTTTGTGTCATCGAGCGGTCAGTCGATGCAATCTATAGTCTACGCTCGATGATATCGACCCTGCTCGATGATATCGAACTCAGTCATAAATGTGACCGTTTTATATCCGTTGGAACCTTTTACCTATATATAAAGCGCTTTTCTTCAGTTACTAGGCGAGAGAAAACAGAGAGTTCTTTTGTGTGTTTAACCCTAGATCATATACCCTAAGCCTTCTCTCACATGGGAGTTCATCCTCCAATCCACCCTCATCATTGACATTCAATAGAGTGGATTAGGGAATAAACTTTTGCATTTAAGGATCCTCCAGCTACCACCTTAATGGAAAATCATTAAGCTGGGATGCCTTGAATGCATAGATGATTGTAATCGCTTTATCCCCCTTATAAAAAAATATTTAAGAGTAGGATTCCATCATTACCTTGACCCAACCCATCGCCATGTATTGGTACATCTTCTGAGTTGTGGTTTAAGGAAACAGAAGATTCTTCATCATCAAAGGAGGAGATCTTTGACAACGCGCTAAACGGGGCTCATCTACTTATCTGTAAGTTATTAGAGTCCAGAGGACCCTTGTGATAATCCCTTTGTAGGATTGGGTCTAAGGTGTTTCTCACTGTTTGTAGGCCCTCGTATGAGGCCTCCAGCATGAGTGTATATGGTGGGTGCTTTATGTTGACCCTTGCTCTGTGGAGAGGATAAACTGTTAGGTCCTTGTAGTAGGTCCTTAGCCAGTGTGCCTAAAAGTGGGTGCGTTGTGTCGACCCTTGCTTGTGGGAGCATAAACGTTTGAGGTTCCTTGAGTGGATCTTTGGCCAGTGTGCCTAAAATTGGGTGCTATGTGTTGACCCTTGCTCGTGGGATCATAAACTGTTAGACTAGATGTAGGTTATACTGGTTAGAGGTAAACCTGATTTAAAACCTCCGATTTGAGGTGAACCTGTTGTGAAACCTCCCTAGTGAAATCTAATACACTCAAGGGTTAAGTACATTTGCTAAGAGTGGAGTAGACAAGTAGTCGAACCACTATAAAAATGACTGTGTTTATGATTACTATTGTTTGTAACTATTATTATCTTTTACTCCTTATGTGATTATAAGCTTCATATTTGATTATCTGAGATCACACCTCACACACACAGTCATATCCATCATAAACTAATTTACATATTGTTTATCTCTCAAGTAGTTTTATGATTGGATCCTCTACGGGGCTTGGAAGCCAGTAGAGTTACTCTCTAGTAATCGTAATGTATTCTTGTTATTAAGATTAGAGTGATAGTCTTTTAAATTGTTATAAAATATTAAAAAGTCCTATTCACCCCCCTCTAGGACATATTGGCATATTCCTACTTCAACTAAAGCGGTCATTACCGCAATTTCACCATGTATGAAAAATCCTTTGCATCCAACACGATTTATCTTATGAAACAACTATTCAACATGAAGATGTCAGATGGTGGAAGCGTGATTGAATATCTAAACGCGTTCAATACAGTCATGAGAAAGTTGGAATCCGTTGATATTATTTTTGAGGATGAGGTCAGGGCATTATTGATCTTGTCCAGTTTGCCAAACAGTTAGGATGGTTTGGTGATTGCTATGAGCAATTCAGGGTTGACAAAGATAAAATTTGATGATGTGGCCGATCTAATTCTCAGCGAAGAATCTAGAAGAAAGGCTTCAGGAGTTTCAGGGGATTCAGGGAATGCTCTAAACGTTGAAGGAAGAGGAAGATCGCTGAACAAATGAGGCAATAAATATGGACGTTCTAAGTTGAGGAAAAATTCCAAGGGACCGAAAGACAAAGATGAGTGTTGGCATTGCGGTAAGAAGGGGCACATGAAACGTGATTGCAGGGCACTTAAGAAATAAGAAGGAAGCTCTCAAGGCAGGAAGGATCCAGTGAATCTATCTGAGGAGAGTGACACAGAGGCGTTGATCTTATCTCTTGATGCGAGGAATGAGTCTTGGATTATAGATGCGAGGAATGAGTCTTGGATTACAAATTCGGGTGCTTCGTTTCATGCTACTTCGTGTAATGAAGTTCTACGTAACTATGTATCAGGTGACTTCGGGAGAGTCTACCTGGGTGATGATGAACTATGTAATATTGTTGGAAAGGGAGACGTTCATATAAATCAGAAAGACTGAACGACGTTGAAATTGAAGGATGCCAGACATGTATCGAGTTTGAGAAGGAATCTGACCGCAGTGGGGAAGTTGGCCGATACCGGTTATATGATGACATTCACTAGTGATTCTTGGAATATTACAAAAGGTGCCTTGGTGATATTTTGAGGTAAAAAGGAAGGTAATTTGTATGTGACTTAAGGATCGTATAGTTCACTCACAGTCGCATCAACTGGAGTGAATGGGCAGTTATGGCATCAGAGGTTGGGACATGTGAGTGAGAAATAGATGAAAGTACTATTATTAAAAGGAAAGCTACCAGGGCTGAAGTTTATTAACTTGGAATTCTATGATGATTGCATGTATGGTAAGCAGAAGAGTGTAAGCTTCAAGAAGACAGCACGCGCTTCAAAGACGCATCTGTTGGAGCTTGTACACACTGATGTGTGGGGACCGGCACAGGTATCATCTCTTGGCGGCTCTCGTTATTTTATTTCCTTTATTGATGATGCTAGTAGAAAACTGTGAGTTTATTTTTTAAAGCATAAATCTGATGTATTTGATGTATTTAAGAAGTGAAAAGTTATGGTAGAAAATGAGATGGGTAAAACAGTAAAATGTCTCAGATCTGATAATGGGGGAGAGTACTGTGATAAGAGGTTTGATGAGTATTGTGCAGCAAATGGAATCAAACATCATAAAATGATTCCAGGGACACCGCAGCAGAATGGTGTGGCTGAGCGCATTAACATGACCATCCTTGAGCCCGCCAAGAGCATGAGGTTACATGCAGGGCTGCCCAAGATATTTTGGGCAGATGCTGTGAATATTGCCACATATCTCATCAATAGAAGTCCCTTAACACCATTGGATGATGGGCTATCAGAAGAAGCATGGACTAGTAAAGAAGTGAACCTTTCACATCTCAGAGTATTCGGGTGCACTTTATATATTCACATTGATGCAGAGCACAGAAACAAGCTGGATGAGAAGTCCAGGAGGTGCACGTTTATAGGCTACGGACAACATGATTTTAACTATAGGTTTTGGGATGCAGAAAATCATCAGAAGCAAGGACGTAGTCTTCAATGAAAAAGTAATGCATAAGGACAGTGTGCAAGAAAATAAGGTCGAGGAAAAAGAATTCGTAGAGTTGGAAGAGTTACTGGACACGGGTGCTATAACGCCATAGGATGATCATGCATAGAAACATTTGAGGCAGAGCCACATACACTGGTTGTGAGGAGGTCTACTTGGAAGAGGAGACCCACGGTCTGATACTCACCCTCCTTACATTATCTACTGTTGGCAGATAATGGTCAGCAGGCCATGGATAATGAGATGGACTCTCTTGAGTCTAATCGTATATAGGAGCTAGTCACTCTACCCAAGGGTAAGAAAGCTCTTCATAACAAGTGGGTTTACAGACTGAAGGAGGAGCTCGATGGTTTGAAATAGTACAAGGTTAGACTGATTGTGAAAGGGTTTTAACAAAAGGCATGTATCGATTTCACTGAAATATTTTCACCGGTAGTGAAAATGTTTACGATTCGCATGATCTTGAATATGGTGGCTACAAAGGACTTACATTTAGAGTAGCTAGATGTTAAGACAGTCTTTCTTCATAAGGACCTTGAAGAAGAGATATATATGCATCAGCCAATAAGATACATGGCACCAGGAAAGGAGAACAAGGTATGCAGAATGAAGAATAGTCTATATGGCCTGAAGCAGGCCTCGAGGCAGTGGTACAAGAAGTTCGACAGTTTCATGTTGGAAAACGGTTTTAGGAGATGTCATGCAGACAACTGTTGTTATTTGAAGAAGTTTGATACGTCCTACATCATCCTTCTTCTGTACATTAATGATATGCTTGTGGTATGTTCAAGCATGAAGGACATCTCAGATCTCAAAAGATAACTTTCTAGAGAATTTACCATGAAGGATTTAGGAGCTGCAAAATAAATCATAGGCATCAGGATAAAGCGTGACAGGGAAAATAAGAAATTAGTTTTGTTACAGGCAGAGTACATAGACAAGGTACCTGATCGATTCAGTATGGGAGTCCATTAGCCAACCACTTCAAGCTATCTAAAGAGCAAGGGGCAAAGACGCAGGAGAAACGGGACTATATGGCTAACGTCTCATACACGTCAGCTATTGGGAGTCTCATATATGATATGGTAAGCATGAGGCCAGACATTATTCAAGCAGTAGGAGTTGTTAGCAGGTTTATGAACAATCCCGGGAAGGAAAATTGGGAAGCTGTGAAGTGGATCCTTAGATACCTGATATGTACTAAGGATGTAGGGTTGTGTTATGATAGATCAGAAATCAAGCTACAAGGCTACGTGGATTCAGATTTGGCTGGAGATATCGACAGCAGAAGAAGCACTACAGGTTATGTCTTAACTCTAGGTAGTGTTGCAGTCAGTTGGGTCTCTCGGTTACAGAAGATAGTATCTATCAGTACGACGGAAGCTGAATATGTTGCGGCTACAGAAGCGTGCAAGGAGATTATGTGGATGCAAAGTTTCATGGAAGAGTTGGGTAAGAAGCAAGCAGATTGTAAGTTGTACAGTAATAGTCAGAGTGCAATACACTTGGCTAAGAATTTAACCTTTCATTCAAGGACCAAGCATATTGCCATCAGATATTACTTCATATGTTCGTTACTAGAAGATGGATCGATTGCTTCAGAGAAGATTCATACAAGTGAGAATCCTGTGGATATGCTGTCCAAGGCGGTCACATAGGAGAAGTTGAAACTCTATTCAGCTTTAATTGGTTTTCAAGCTTAAAGACGGGAAGGTGGTGCACTCGAGATATAGAAGATGAAGGTTTATAGAAATATGTCTCCAGGTGGGAGATTATTGAGATGTGGAGTAACATCTGGGGGCCGCACGACCGGTCGAGTGCCTTGCTCGACCGATCGAGTGGCCCACTCGACCAATCGTAGACTAGCTTGACTCAAAGTCCAGTGAGCATCAATTTTAAGTTCCGAGGTGCTCGACCGTTTGAGGGATCCTCTCGACTGGCCGTGCAGCCTGCTCGACCAGTCGAGGTTACATAGATTCGTTTTCGGATTTGATGCGGACTGCGAATTTTTGAGTCGGCTTTCGTAAGGGTGTGAAAGGAAAGTTTTCTAAACTATATATAACTGTCCCTAGGGCTTTTCTAGGGTATTGGGAAATAATTCTAAGGTATGGACAAAGGGTTTTCTTTGTACTTTCAAGGGAGAGGTTAGTATTTTACCTTGTAATCTTCATTTTTCTCCATAGTGCAAGTTTGCATCCGTGGTTTTTTTACCCTAGTTTGGAATTTTTTCACGTATATCTTGTCCTGTGGTTTATTTGGATTGCTTTGATCTATTTCTAGTTTATATTTCTTATTGCTTATCGTTTGTGGGTGTGACTGGAGATTGCATCTCGGTTCACTGCGTTGTTGATGTGCTACGCAACACATTCCTATTGAGATGAAATGGAAACATAAAAATATTAGCCTCATCTAAAACTTGAGTTGTCCTAAGAATGTTTCAACAGTGGACTTCCAATCCCCACTTTTTCTTATGGTGTGGTCCACTTAAGATTTGGATATGCTTTATTTTTAGGACTATGCACTAAAATCTAAAGGACAGTGTAGATATAAAATATTTATTGAGGCGGGCTTACGTCACAGCAACATCCGGTAAAGCGTAACCCAAGTACCTAGTCTACTCCCAAGGATTGTGGAAGACATGGATTGCTTTGGCAAGAAGTTCCTACACTAGAAGTTATGTGGGGCCCGCTGTGATGTTTTAAAAAAATCCATCCAATTTGCAAGCTCATTTTAGGACATGTAACAAAAAAGAGATGGATCCAAAACTCAAGTGGGCCACATGAGAGATAAATTTACATAAAAAAAAATGTTAACCATTAAAACCTTCCTAGGCTCCACCTTGATGTTTATATGCTATCCAAACCATTTATAAGGACATTTCCACTTGGATGAAGTGAAAAACGAACAAATTTATCTAATACAAAACTTTTGTGGCACATAAATGTTTTAACAATGGTCATTGAATACACATTGTTTCCTATCGTGAAGCCATCTTGAGATCCACCTCATTTTTGAATGCATGTCCTGGAATAAGCTTACAACATGGATGGACAAGGTTCATTTCTCATAAACATCACAGTGGGCACCACCTAGCATCCTAGTGTAGGACTTGTTGTTAAAGGCTTTGGTAGGAAATCAGAGTGACATGACACCTCCTTGGTTACCATGTTGACATGGCAAAGTTCTATTGCCCCACCATGATGCATTTGTTAGATCCATACCATTCATCCATTTTTTTTTTCATATTATTTTTTGTCATGAGCCCAAAAATGGGACAGATCCAAAGCTCAAGTGGACCACCATAAAAACCAAACCAATGGAGATTGAACGCCTACAATTGAAAACTTCTCGGGGGCATAGAAGTTTTGGATCAAGTTGATATCCGTGTTTTCCCTTCATCCATATCTATGTGACCTCATGAACAGATTGGATAGAAAATAAACATCATGGGCCCTAGAAAGGTTTCAACAGTGGGCATCATTGTCCCCACAACCTTTTGTGGTGTGGTCCACTTGAGCTATGGGTCAACCTCTTTTTCTTTTTTTGATTATGCCCTAAAATGATTTGGTAAAATAAATTAACGATGTAGATATAACACATTCATCATGATAGGGCAAAGAACTTTGCCACGTCAATTAGGTTTATACTCTCCCGTTAAAGTCAACACCACGGGTTGTAAGAAGAGGTTAAAGTTACTATTTTGAGAAAAATTTAACTTTAAAATCATTTACTACTTTCAGCGTTAAGCATTAAGCCAAAGGAATGAAGCTTAAAATTTTAATTTTTTAATGAAAATATAAATTAAACACTTAATATTTTAGATTTACCAAATAGTCTGAATCATGAAAATCACCGAAAACAACCTCTTTTAAATATAAGTGCAGGAAATAAGTTTTACCAAACAGGCAATAACCCTCCGGGATCGAGTATGAAAAAGTAGAGCCCTCGTATCATGATCCAAACCATTGATTTGATGGGCCCCACCATGGACATGCTTGCACCATAAAATAAAAAACCAAAAAAAAAGAAGAGATAGAAGACTTATAGAATTGAATCGAGGCATGAAGTTACTCGACTTGAAATCAAATCTTCTCCCCTTGGACAACGTCTCAAGTGTAACAGGTTTTTAGAGCAATCGACCTCCAGGATACAACAATTATAACCCAGTCCTAGAAATGCACTCACTGTACGCGGGCTCGAACCACTTACAGTTTAACCCAACAGGGGCATTAAACCCAACAGGTGCCACTAACCAACCCGGCCACATCTTACTGGTTCAAAATGAATAAAATAAAGTCATGCAAGTACCCATACACAAACCCGCACGAGTACACCTGGACCCGTCGCCCGGCTCGGCCCAACCCGCTCTCACACGCGGACAAGGACTTGGACTCGGCATGACACGATGCGGCTTGGCTCGACGCGCACGCGTGTGTGGTTAATGGCATAGATTATATCAATTGGTATAACCTCCCCCAAGACCAAGTAAGGAAAAAAAACCTATCTTATATACAAGAAAACTTTCCTGAGCAAATTTGATGTGGGACTAAACCCACAACTTGAAAGCAATAAATTTTCAAATTTGGAGGAAAATCAAAATATTTGAATTTTTCTTTTTCTTTTTTTAAATATAAAATTTGAAAAAAATATAACATTCCCCCACATGTTTCAAAATAATAATAAAAATCTTTTGAATTAACGCGTAATAGTTGTGCAAAGCTGTCAGTGTCACCATACACTTGAGCCGATAATAGAGTAAGGAAGACAGGTTTACAGGAATCAAGTGATACCGTAGTCTTGAACCTAAATCCTTTTAGCACATCGTTGTAATAAGTTGGATCTAGTTTAGTTAATCATCCACAAACTCGTCGTCAATGCCCTTAAATCCTTAGTGATTTCTTCATCCATAGTTTACTGCCCAAACTACGATCATCTCAAGACTGTTTAGGTTTTGACAACTATCTCACAACAATTCAAGCCCAAAATATTGTCAATCATGCATGGCCATCTTGCCTGCTTGAACAACTATCAGTAATTTTCTGCTTTATTTATTTATTTACCCATTGTAATGCATTTTCATCCAAATAAATAAAATCAATACCTGGCCTTTTTTCCTATTTTATTTATTAATGTTTATTTTATTGACGAACATGACAAATCTATTATTGTTGTGATAAAAGTCATTGTCTTCAAGTTAAAAAGAATTCACCTGAAAGACTAACTCTCACCTTTATAAATCGCCCGATTCCTTATCAATTGATTATCGAGTAGTTAGGCCAATCTTCACAAATTTTGTCATAATACGACTATTTTAACACGTGAGGGTCATAAGGCATTTAGTTCTATTTGAGTCATATACGACTCTAACATGTTTAGCATATACCTGCACATGCATAATCAAAATTGGTTCATTCATTACATATGTGCCCAAATTAAAGTGCAACACATTTAACATATGGGGCCAAAATTTTCTTTCTTTCTTTTTTATTTGAGGTGGATCAATGCCATGGATATGTATTGATAATAGAAAAATAGAAAAAAGCAGACCTAGCCCTATCGATGAGAGTAAATAGGCCTATAAATGAAATCATCTCTCTAAGAGTGTCATGCCCCGAAAATAGAGGGTCGAGCAAATGCTCAACTCCCTAGTTTCAACGCATCACTTAAGCAACATAGATAATGATGTTTAAATGTTATCCATATTAATGTATTAAACATGAGTGGAATTATACTAAACAACATATCATACTCTAGAGACAATTAGATTACGCAAGCGGAAAGCTATGATAAATATATAAAACACATAAGTGGTTCTAAGTCCCCAGAGTATGAACATGTCATTGGGCTAAATAATTGCATGTATAGTTTCAAAATTTGTAAAATGATAAAAACATAATGATCATCTAATCCGTATCCCTGTAATCTTGGTGACGTAACTCCAGGTCTACATAGACCCACCAGAGAGTTGCATGTAGGAGAACTCCTACTCCTCGTCATAAAATTTAAGCTCCACCTCATAAGCCTCGTCATCACCTGCAGCTACAACAGAGTCTGGTTGGTATTTTAAAACACCGTCCCAGAGTGGGAGTGAGTGATCAACTCAGTGGAGCTATAAGGCAAAGGTTCACATGTTATCAATTCAGTCAAGCAGTAATGATAAGGAAATACAACAATCATATCCTAAGTACTCTTGTTAATGCAAGAATGGTATTCGATAATGATGCGTGCCCTCACCTACACTCCCTCAGCGACATCATCTCACAATCACGCATGCACTACTTCGGACACGTGCTCTTCCTTACTAAAGCACATGCAATGCGGTGCATGGTCGTGTTAGGCAATATTTAATTAGGCTTATTCATACAGTAGATTCGGAAAGCTAAGGTACCTCCCTTTATATCATTTACCTAAACAATGATCCATCTAAGGTAGTCAATCCTAGTTAATCATATACGATAGGAAAGTTATAGGGCAACATTACCCCTGATTGAAAAGCAGTGGATACGCAAGTTCAGGTCGCTAAGGAGAGACTCGTCACCTCAGCGTAGGCCTAGTTTATACTCGGGGTCACTACGAAAAGGCTCGTCACCTTAGCGTAGGCCGACAGCTCGAATACAGTGTCTCATACACCATATTCAGCTCACGAGTTTGGGTTGCTCAATGGACACTACGAGGAGGCTCATCACCCCAGCATAGGCCAACAGATTAATCACGGTGTCCCATATAATCATGCCCGGCTTATAAGTCTTAGCGGATCGTGATACAAAGGTTAAACAGGTTTTTCACTGATAAGTGGTACCTTAGATTCAAGCAGTAGCGTCCATACATGGTGAACATACATTAGGCTAATCAGGTTACTTGACAAGATCGACTGGTACGAGCACATGTTAAATTAATTGACATGGAATACATATGTATTCCTCGTGGCCTAACCACTGTCAATAATCATCGTACGACTCAGATTCATCAAATGTATTCATTATGGAAAAACTAGTTCGGCCATTGATCGTAAACTGTTACCGATTGTCTGGACTACGTATGAGTCCCAATCATACTCAAATAAAATAGGCATTTATATGTGATAGTCAAATAGCATGTGACAACCAATTCAAATATAAATCTCATTTGAGCATTTTAACAAACACATAGTGCATATGTTTATCATATATAGGCATTTCATCCATAAATCACATAGTAGCGACATAGATCACGTGAAGAAAAATGTAACTATAGATACGGTAATTAAGAATCTTATCTCAACACCCTTATTAAATACATTTCAATAAGTAACTTCTAATTCAGACATTTTATCAAACACTTAAACTACACATATCAACATACATGTAATAAATTAGTTATAACATATATTATAACAAATCCCTTCACAAAGGAGTTGTCACACATACAACAATCATGTATTCTCAATTAATAATCATGGCAAGTACAAATCACAATTTCATATTCATTCAAACATTTTAACAAACACATGTAATGCATTATATTCAACATAGTTCATATATATGTGTAATACATGGAAAACATCGCATCTAAGTACATGTGACAATAATCAAGTCAATCATAAATCATTAACTAACATTAGAAGTCTTAAAAACTATAACCTAAATGTTTATAGTCCGTGCCTTTCATCGGTACGCTCGTTACGAAGTCGATTCGTACACTACGTCTCCGTTTAGAGCAAAATGGCTACCTAAATCATGAAATAGGTTAGCTATCTCACCGATTTTTCTATTTGGATTCCTAAACTAGATTAGAGGTAGGATTTCTTACCAAAAAATGGATTTGGATTCGACGGTGAAGCGACACGGGAGAGATGATTCGGCACGTGGAGTGGTGGGAGTGAATCCCAGTAACAAACCACAGATCTCTCACACTTCTCCTCACTCTTTTCTCCTCTTTTCTCTCTTTTCTCTCCAAGGGTTAGAAAAATTCATATGAAATGATAGAGAGGTGGGTTAAGGGTCTTATATAGGCCTAAAACAGGTTCAAATGGCCCCAGGGCCATAGTATACTTAGGTTATAGCCAAAAAGCATCTGTTTCAGGCCAACCGAGCTCATCTGGAGGTCCATTTCCCGCATACAGTCCGAAAAAAGTTTCCTGACAATGGATCTATATCAAGTTAAGATTTCAATCCGATCAGATTTGTGGATCGACCGTGGAAGACCAGTTTAAGTTCAACGGCTATTGTTACTCGATCAGGGCCACAAGTACACTGACATGTGTAGGAAAATTTTTCTATTCCAAGGGTATAGTTGGGTCAGAATATGATGGTCTGAAATCTTAAATTTGACCTGCAAGTGAATGACCCAAATCACTTAAATTTGTGTTTATTTTCTAAAGATATTCGCGTTTCTCACACTCTTCGCTACATGCTCAAATGGTGCATTTTTAGTTACTATTTGGACTCGATTCCCACAACGGTTGTCAAGCCCAGTAAGGTGGTCATAACCTTTTAGTTTCGCGGTCATCAGACTTTCGACGCGTTGTCCAGGTCCGATACGGAGTTTCAATGTGCTCCCGAGAGAAACTGGGTTTTGAGATTTCTCTTAGGTTTTTAGGTAATATAAAGTTAGCAATTCTACTAGTTTTGGGTCTTGTAGTTCGTATAGAAAATGGTTCAAGCTAATCTACTAAATAATTCAGTTTAGTGCTTAATTAATTTTCGTCTAATTTCTACATAATTTGATCCGTAGCGATTTCTGCCTGAGGTGGTACTCGGGTCTTTGTACATATTTTTTCAAGACGTTACAATCTACCCCCCGTAAAGAAAAATTTTATCCTCAAAATTAGTATCTTTTTGTACTCATCGAGAATCTGAGGGTAGTTCTTATGGACCTCGACTTCTGTTTTCCAAGTAGCCTCTTCCTCGGTGTGGTGTGTCCACAGTACCTTCACAAGAGGGATAACTTTACTGCGCAGCACCTGCTCCTTCCTATCTAAGATATGCGTCGGTCGCAGTACATAAGTAGCATCTTCACTCAACTGTACTTACTCCCGTTTGATAATGTGGGAAGGATCGAGAATGTATTTCTTCGACATCGATACGTGAAATGCGTTGTACATGCATGTGAGTAGTTTGGGTAAAGCAAGGCGATACGCTACTACACCCACTTGGTCTAGAATCTGGAACGGATCAATAAATCGTGGTGTAAGTTTTTCCTTCTTGCCAAATCGAAGGACTCCATTCATTAGGGAAACTTTCAAGAATACATGGTCCCCAACCTTAAACTTTAGTTGTCGCCACCTCATATTGGCGTAACTCTTTTGTCTACTCTGTGCCGTAAAAAGTCGACGCCTGACAATGTTGATCTTCTCCGTGGTTGCCTATACTAAATTTAGGCCAATCAGACTCTCCTCACCAACTTTTGTCCAACAATGTGGTGCTCGACATGGGTGTCATACAGTGCTTCGTAGGGAGCCATGCCAATGCTCTCTTGAAAGATGTTGTTATAACCGAACTCTGCATAAGGAATACAGTCTCCCAACTTTCTTTGAAATCGAGTACACATGCCCGCAATATATCCTCTAATACCCGATTGACCCATTCCGTCTGCCCATCCATCTGTGGGTGGAACACGGTACTGAACTTCAATTTCACCCCCATTGCTTCCTGGATACGAGTCCAGAAGATAGACGTGAATCACGTATCTCGATCCGATACAAGGCACACCATTGCAGACGTATTGTCTCCTTGATGTATAGCCTAGTCAAATCATCTGCTGAGTTTGAGACTAATTGGGAGGAAATGAGCTGATTTCGTTAACCGGTCCACAATCACCCAAATGGAATCATGTCCCTTCCTCATCTTCGGCAACTATAAAATGAAATCCATAGAGATGAAATCCCATTTCCATTCAGTTATAGGCATGAGCTGAAGTAAACCAGGAGGTCGGTGATGTTTGGCCTTGACCTGCTTGCACGTAGACAACGGGACACAAAGTCTGCTGTGTGGGCCTTCATGTTGTCCCACCAGTATGAATGCTTCATATCCTGATACATCTTTGTACTACCAGGATGCATCATCATCTTCAAATTGTGAGCAGCTTCGAGAACTTCTCTTCTCAAGTCATGAAGGTTTGGGATGCATAGGCGGCCACAATAACTTAAACCCCCATCCGAGCTAACTCTCCATTCAGACTCTTCATTGTTAGTTGCTTGCTCTCTCATTTTCATCAACCATGCATCTTCTCTCTGATCCACAATAATTCGATCATCAATAAGTGGCTGCAAACGGATGTGTGCGATGCTCTCGAACTGCTCTTCTACCATAAGTTTCTGCTCAAAGTCTCGCACGAATTCCACCATGTTCTATTCTTCTATCATCAGTGGAGCTGCAAATGTTATCGCCTTCTTGCGGCTCAATGTGTTTGCCAAAGGTTGGCCTTCCTAAGATGGTAGAAAACCTCAAACTTGAAGTCTTTCAAGGTTTCCATCCATTGTCGCTGCCTCATATTCAAGTCTCTCTATGTGAATTTGTATATGAGGCTCTTGTGGTCACAAAAGAGCTCGAACTCCTCTCCATAGAGGTAATGTCTCTAGAGCTTTAATGCAAAGATGATTGTTGCTAACTCCAGGTCATGCGTAGGGTAGTTCTCCTCGTGTTTCCTCAACTGTCACGATGCATAGGCAATCACTCTGTCCTTCTGCATAAGAACACAACTCAAACCAACTCGGGAGACGTCAGTGTAAATGGTATATCTGACCCCCTGATCTAATAATACTAGCACGGGTGCGGACGTCAACTTGTCCTTTAGTTCCTAAAAGGCTGATTCTGCCTTCTCATTCCAGGCAAACTTGATATCCTTCCGAGTGAGCTGAGACAACGGTCTAGCTATCTTGGAAAAGTTCTTAATGAATCGACGATAGTAGCCTGTCAGACCAAGAAAACTCCTCACTTCAGTAACTGAACTGGGCTGCTCCCATTATTGAACTGCAGTCACCTTAGCAAGGTCCATAACTATTCCTTCCTTAAACACCACATGTCCCAGGAATTTGACTTCTTTTCTCCAGAAGTTACACTTCTTGTACCGGGCAAACAACTGGTTCTTCTAAGTGTATCAAAGATTGCTCACAAGTGCTCCTCGTGATCCTTCCGACTCTTTGAGCATATCAGGATGTCATCTAAGAATACGATGATAAATCGGTACAGATACGGACAAAACACCGAGTTCATAAGGTCCATGAACATGGTGGGTGCATTTGTGAGTCCAAATGACATCACAAGGAACTCATAGTGCCCAAAGCTGGTTCTGAACGCTATCTTCTCCGTATCTTCATCCCTGACGCGCAACTGATGATACCTTAACTATAAGTCGATCTTTGAAAAATATTGTGCCCCTTTCAACTGATCGAACAGATCATCTATCCTGGGCAAAGGATACTTGTTCTTCACTGTCACTTGGTTCAACTTACGATAATCAATACATAATCGCAGTGATCCCTCCTTTTTCATCACCAACAACACGGGTGCTCCCCAAGGAGATACACTCGGTCGTATGAAGCCTGCATCCAACAGATCATCGATCTGTCTCCTCAGTTCCTCCATCTCACACAAAGGCATTCGATACATCGGTAAGGATATAGGTGTCGCACCTGGCGCTAGGTTGATGGTAAAATTGATCTCACGCTGAGGAGGTAGTCCAAGTATCATCCTGAAGACATCCATGAAATCTTGAACTATAGGCGTGCTCACAAGTGTCGGACCATTAATATGCTCTAACAAGGTAGCATAACAATAACATGGTAGTACCAACTGACCTGAACTGAGAAAGTAAAGGTTGTGCCCTTAGATCCATGAGCTATCACTACTCTAGTATCGCAATCAATCTCTGCCTTCATCTTGGTGAGCCAATTCATACCAAGAATAATGTCATAATGACATAATGGGGCGACCATCAGGTCAACGAGCATTGTTTTGCTCCCTAAGTCTATCGAGCAACCTCTACAAGTCTTAGTGGAGTCTGAGAAGGTCCCTATAGCGGTAAGGAGTCTCACCCAACCATAAAAGTAGTTTCCAATGCTAGTCGCTTGACTGTTGCGTATGATATGATCGAGATAGTAGATCCGGTGTCTACCAACAGAAACACGGGTGTACCTTAGATGTGTGTCGTGACTTCGAAAGCCAATGGTGCTACAGTTGTTATCATGGATGCCTCAGCTACAAGTGAGTTCACATGAGCTTGTTGAGGATGATTTAGCTGCGGTATCATAGGTCGTTGAGATAGCTTACTACGAGGTACATTAGGCCTATAGAAAGGCTGTGCTGGTGGTACTGAACGTAGAGGTGGAGCCGAGATAGCTTGGGGAAGCTGGCGATTGATCTTCTGAGGCGGTGAGAAGCCGTTATCCCTCATCTTGGTGAAGCAGTAAGTATCTGCATGGCCCAACCTCTTGCAATAGGTGCACCACAAATCTAATCGCCTCAGCTGGGTCGGTGGAGCCGTAAGCCAAGGAGGCGAATATGCTAGTAGCCTCTTACCGAGGAAATGTCTACTCGAAAAATCTGGTCGAGGCCTCAGATCCATGAGTATGTGTGTATGAGATAGTCTGTCCCCGTCAACATAGTTGAGAATGCTAGCGCAACACATCTTCGTATGTATCTCAGGCCGCAGACCCTCAGAAAATTGCCGCATTCACATTGGCTCGTCTGATAATATCAAAGGAGCATATCTAGCTAGCTCCGTGAACCTATTCTCATACTCGGCCACAGTCATTCCTCCCTGATGAATGTGAAGGAATTCACCCTCCTCGTTAGAATAGGTGAGGGGGAAATACGTTTCGTGAAAACGAGTCTCAAAAGTATCTCATGTCCACACATAACTCTCGGAGACGATCTAAAGGATGTTATCCCACCAGAGACTGGCTTCCTTCTCAAATATATAGGACCAACTCAACTTGCTCTGCCTCAGTGCAGTGCAACGGGTTTAGCATCTTAGAGATGTTGTCAAGCCAATATTCGGGCTCCTCGGGTCTGTGAGTACCCACAAAAGTGGGAGGCCAGAAGTGCTGGAATCACTCAAATAAGCCGCTAGCATTCAGGTTTCCAGCAGGGTGCACAAGTGGTGCAGGTGGAACCACATTCAAGTTCTTGGTAAGGGCCCCAATGATGATGGTCCAAATCTGTTGCTGCTGCTGCATAAGGAGCACCATCTGCTCCAACCTATAAGGAGGAGAAGCCGCCTGAGGCATGTGTGGCGTTAAGGTAGATGCGCGGTTCTATTATTGAACCGGTGGTGCAAAAGGTGTTGGCCCGTTGGTGGGGCCAGTGGCCGGCTGTGAATCCGGCATAGTCTAGTGATTTGGGCCCAAACTGGGGTCCATATGGCTATCACTTAGGGGAGGTGCCCCGTCACTTGATTCGCCAAGTGTAAGACGTGTCATACTCCGAGTGGCCTTAGGTGGCATTCCCTATATACAACATAGGGTGCAACATATGTGAGATTCAGCATAAGAACTTACACTCATCCAAACATCATTTACATTTCAAATCAAAAGAAATTTCATGCATTTCATTTAACCAAAATCGTCACAATACATGAGATATAGTCTTACATGGTGAAACGCCCTAAAAATTAAGGGTCGAGCAGGAGCCCAACTCCCGAGTTCCAACACATCACTTATGCAACATAGATAATGATGATTAAATGTTGTCTGTATTAGTGCCTTAAACATGAGTGGGATTATACCAAAATAGCATATCATACTCCAGAGACAGTACATTACATAAGCGGAAGACTGCGATAGATATATAAAACCTATAAACTTATGTAGGTCTCCAGAGTGTGAACATGTTATGAGGTTAAGTATATGCATGTATACTCCAAAAATGAACAAAATGAATATACACGAGTGTTCCAAAAGTGTAAAAATAACAAGTGTAGTGATATCTAGTCAACATCCCTGTAAACCTCGTCGATCAGAACACGGTCTATGTAAACCCTCATGATAACTGCATGTAGGAGAACTCCTCCTAGTCATCATAAAAGTTTGGCTCTGTTTCAAAATCATCACCACCATTTGCATCTACAACAGGGTCAGGTTGGTGTTTAAAGCACTGTCTCAGAACGTGTGAGTGAGTGATCAACTCAGTGGAGCTACAAAGTAAAAGTTAACATGTTATCAATTCAGTCAAGCAGTACAACACTCATGTCCTAAATACTCTTATTAAAGCAGTACAACACTCATGTCCTAAATACTCTTGTTAATGTAAGGATAATATGTGATAATGATGCATGCCCTCGTCTACACTCCCTCTGTGACATCATCTTACGATCACGGCATGCAACACTCTCGTTGTGCTCAACTCCAACGACAAAGGCACATGCAATGCGATGCATGTACGTGATTAGCCAACTTCTTATTTAAGCATATTCATATAGCAGGATTGTGAAGCTAAGGTACCTCCCTTTATATCATTGACCCAAACATTGATCCATCTAGGGACGTCGACCTAGTTAATCACATACGATGGGTGGTTCCAAGTCGCTATGGAGAGGCTCATCACCTCAGCGCAGGCTTAGTTTATACTCTAATTTACTACGAAAAGGGTCATCACCTGATCATAGACCTAATGTACACTCGAGGTCACTACGGGCTTGTCACCTGATCATAGGCCGACAGCTCGAATACAGTTGACCCATACACCACCATATTCAGTTTACGAGTTATGGTTGCTCACTGGTCACTACTGGGAGGCTCGTCGCCCCAACGTAAGCCGACAGCTCGACACGGTGTCCCATACACCACCATTCCGGGCTCATAAGTCTTAGTGGATCGTGGTACAAGGTTATACGGGACTTTCACTGGTAAGTTGGTACCTTAGATTTAAACAGTAGCGTCCATACATGGTCAACATACATTAGGCCAACCGGGTTGCTTGACAAGCTCGACTGGTATAAGCGTACGTCGAGTTGATCGACATGGAGTACGTAAGCACTCCGTGTGGCCTAACCACTATCGATAAGAAGCGTACGACTTAGATTCCTCGAACCTAACTGGTATGGCGAAATGACTTCAACCATTAACTCAAAAATCATTACCGGTCGCCTAGACTACATCGTAGCCCCAAACACATTTCAAGCATAATATACGCATGTGGTAGCCAAAGACAGCATGTGACAACTAAAATCAATTAAAACCTTACTTGAGCAATTCGACAAAACACATACTACACATGTTACCGTACATAGGCATTTCATCCTTAACTCATATAGTAGTAAGATAGGTTATATAAAGGATACTATAACCATAGATGAGGAGATTGAGAATCCTATCTCCACACCCTCATTATATGCATTTGAACAAGTATTTTCACATTCAGGCATTTTATCAAACACTTTGGTTACACATATCATATACAAGTATTAAAGTAGTTATAACAGGTATTATAGCAAATCCTTTTACAAAGGGTTTACCATACATACGACAATCATGTATTCTCAGTCAATGAACATGACAAACATAAATCATAATTCTATAATTATTCATACATTTCAACAATCACGTTGAATGCATTAAATTAACCTAGTTTACATAGATATATAGTATATGGAAAACGTCGTATCTACGCACTTGTGAGAGCAATCAAATCATTCATAAATCATTACTGATATTGAAAACCTTGAAAACCATAACCTAAATATTTATAGTCTGCACCTTTCACCGGTAGACTTGTAATGAACTCGATTTAAACACTAAGTCCTCGCCTACGGCACAACAACAACCTATAACAAGAAATAGGTTAGCTACTTCAATATTTACTCTATTTTAATCCCTAAAATAGATTAGGGTTAGGATTTCTTACCCAAAAATGAAGTCGAAATCGCCAGAATAGCGATATAGACAGACTGATTCGGCACGTGAAGCAATGAGATCGAATCTCAGGAACTCTCTCCCACTTTCTCTCTCACTTTCTCTCTCTTTCATTCTCTCTTTGATCTCTTCTCTCTCCTAGGGTTGCAAATTCGTATGTGAAGAGAGAGAGGGTTTAATGCCCTTATATCGGCCTAAAACTGATGGGAATGGCCGCAGGGCCATGGTATACTTAAGTTATAACTAAAGGCTGGCCATTTCGGTCTAATGGAGCTGATCTGGAGGCCCATTTTCTACATGCAGTTAGACTTAGGCTCCCTGACATTGGATCCAAGTTAGGTTAAGATCTCGACCCGATCGGATCAGTGAATCGACCGCGGGGGACCCGTTTCAGTTCAACGGTCACCGATACTCGATCAGGGTCACGAGTACACTGACCTTTGTTAGAAATTTCTCCTGATTCGAGGGTGTAATTGGGTTAGATCTTGATGGTCTGAATCCGTAGATTTGGCCTGCAAGCGAACGACTCAATTCACTTAAGTTTCCGTTCATCTCCTAAAGATACTCGCGTTTCTCACACACTTCACCCTGGGCTCAAGTTGTACGTTTTTGGATACCTTTAGGATTTGATTTTCGAGATGGTTGTCAAGTTCAATAAGGCGGTCATAACTATATAGTTTTGGAGTAATAGGACTTTCGACGCACTGTTCAAGTCCGATACGGAGTTTCATGATGCTCCCGAGAGCAACTGGGCTTTGAGATGGATCCTAGGTTTCTAAGTAACATAGCGTCAACGGTTCTACTCGTTTTGGGTCTTACATATCATATTTAAATTGATTAGTGCTAATTTCACAGATAATCTAGTTTAACACTTAGTTAATTCATGTCTAATTTCTAAAGGATTCGGTCTTTATTGATTTCTACCTGAGGTGATACTCGGGTCTTTATACGAATTTTTTTGAGATGTTACAATCTACACCCCTTAAAGAAAAACTTCATCCTCAAAATTAGTACCTTTTCGTACTCCTCGAGAATTTGAGGGTAGTTCTTCGAACATTGGCTTCTGTTTGCCAAGTAGCCTACTCCTCAGTATGATGCATCCACAGTACCTTCACAAGTGGAATCACCTTACTGCGCAACACCTGCTCCTTCCTATTAAAATATGTGTTGGTCACAGTACATAAGTAGCTTCTTCACTTAACTATACCTGCTCTCATCTGATAATGTGGGAAGGGTCAGGAACGTATTTCTTCAACATCGACACATGAAATACGTTATGCAAGCCTAAAAGTGGCATGGGCAATGTCAGGTGGTACACTACCACCCCCACTCGATCTAATATCTGGAATGGGCTAATAAGTCTCGGCACGAGCTTCCCTTTCTTTCCAAACAGGACTCCCTTCATTGGAAAAACCTTCAGGAATACATGGTCCCCAACCTTGAACTCTAGTTGTTACCGCCTCGTATCAGCGTAGCTCTTCTGCCTGCTCTGTGCTGCCAGAAGTCGACGTCTGATAGCGTCGATCTTCTCAGAGGTCGCTTGAACTAACTCTGGGCCAATTAAGCTCTTCTCGCCAACCACCGCCAAGCAGTGCGGTACTCGACAAGGACGCCCATACAAGGCCTCATAGGGAGCCATGTCAATACTGACCTGAAAACTACTGTTATAAGAGAACTCTGCATAAGGAAGACAGTCGTCCCAACTGTCCTTAAAATTCAGCACACAAGCTCGCAGCATATCTTTCAACACCTGATTTACTCGTTCTGTCTGCCTATCAGTCTGTGGGTGGAACGCAGTACTGAACTTTAATTTCACACCCATTGCTTTCTGAATACAAGTCCAGAAGATAAATGTGAATCGCGTGTCTCGGTCCAACATGATCTCTATAGGAACTCCATGCATATGCACAATCTCCTTGATGTACAACCTGGTCAACCGTTCCACGATCACCCAAATAAAGTTATGTCCCTTCCTTTTCTTCGGCAGCCTTGAAATGAAATCTATAGAGATGAAATTCTATTTCCATTCAGCTATGGGCATGGGCTGAAGCAGTCCAAGAGGTCAGTAATGCTCGGCCTTGACCTGCTAGCACGTGAGACAACGTGATACATGCTTTGCTATGTGGGCCTTCATGTTATCCCACCAGTACAAACGCTTCATGTCTTGATACATCTTTGTACTTCCAGGATGCATCGCCATCCTCGAATTGTGAGCAGCTTCGAGAACTTCCCTCCTCAAATCATGAAGACTTGGAACGCATAGACGACCAGGATAACATAAACCCCCATCCGAACCAATGCTCCATTCGGAGTCTTCCTTGTCACCAGCTCGTTTCCTCATCTTCACTAACCATTTATCCTCCCCCTGAGCCACTATGATTCAATCATCAATAAGTGGTTGCACATGAACATGAGCTACGCTCTCTAATAGCTCATCCACAGTAAGCTTCTGCTCGAAGTCCCGCACAAATTCCACCATGTTCCACTCGCCTATCATTAGCCGAGTCGCAAATGCTACAGCTTTCTTGCGGCTCAATGCATCTGCCACAAGGTTAGCCTTGTCAGGATGGTAGGAGACCTCAAACTTAAAGTCTTTCAAGGTTTCCATCCATCATCATTGTCTCATATTCAGGTACCTCTAAGTGAATATGTACCTGAGGCTCTTGTGATCACAAAAGAGCTCGAACTCCTCTCCATAGAGGTAATGTCTCCAGAGCTTCAATGCAAAGATGACCGCTGCTAACTCCAAGTCATGCGTAGGGTAGTTTTCCTCGTGTTTCCTCAACTGTCGCGATGCATAGGCAATAACCCTGTCCTTCTGCATCAGAACACAACCCAAACCAACACGAGACGCGTCGGTGTATATAGTATACTTGACCTATTGCTTTAGCAATACTAGCATAGGGGCGGACGTCAACTTGTCCTTCAGTTCCTGAAAAGCTGCTTCGGCCTTCTCAATCTAGGAAAACTTGAGATCTTTTCAAGTCAACTGAAACGACGATCTGGCTATCAACCGACAGCAGTAGCCTACTAGGCCAAAAAAACTCCTCACTTCAATAACCGAACTAGGCTGCTCCCAGTCCTGAACTGCGACTACCTTAGCAAGGTCCACAACTATCTCTTCCTTGGACACTACATGTCCTAGGAACTTGACTTTCTCTTTTTAGAAGTCGCACTTCTTATACTATGCAAACAACTGGTTCTTCCTGAGCGTATCCAAGACTACTCGCAGGTGCTCCTCGTGCTCCTTCCGATTCTTGGAGTATATCAGGATGTCATCAATAAATACAATGACGAATCGAAAAAGATAGGGCCGAAACACCCGGTTTATCAAGTCCATGAACACGGCTAGTGCATTTGTGAGTCCAAACGACATCACAAGGAACTCGTAGTGCCCAAAATTGGTCCTGAAAGTTGTCTTCTGCACGTCCTCATCCCTGACGCGCAACTGGTGATACCCTGACTGTAAGTCGATCTTCGTAAAATACTGTTCCCCCTTCAATTGATCAAACAAATCATCTATCCTGAGCAAAGGATACTTGTTCTTCACCGTCACTTGGTTCAATCTGCGGTAATCAATACACAATCGTAGAGATACATCCTTCTTCTTTATAAACAGCACAGGTGCTCTCCAAAGAGACACACTAGGTCATATGAATCCAGCATCCAATAGATCATCAATCTATTTCCTCAATTCCTCCATCTCACACGGAGGCATGTGATAAGTCGGTAACGAAATGGGTGTCGCACCAGTGCTAGATCAATAGTAAAATCGATCTCGTCCTGGGGAGGTAACCAAGGTATCTTTCTAAACACATCCTCAAAATCTCGAATGACTGGCGTGGTTTCAAGAGTTAGGCCATCAACATCCTTCAACAAGGAAGCGTAAGAACGCAGGCAGCATGGTAAACTAACCTGAACTGTAAAAATAAAGATCGTGCCCTCAGGTGCATGGGCTGTCACCACTCTGGTATTACAATCGATCTCAGTCTTCATCTCGGTGAGCCAATCCATACTGAGGATAACATCGTAATGCCATAGCGGGGCAACGATCAGGTCGATGAGAATCGTCTTGCCCCCTAAGTCTATCGAGCAATCCTTACACATCTTGGTAATGTTTGAAAAGGTCCGTATGGCGGCATGAAGTCTCACTCCCTTCGTAAGACTAGTTTCCAACCCTGGTCGCTTGACTGCTGCGCATGATACTATAGAAGTAGTGGACCTGGTGTCCACCAATAAGAAGACTGATATACCTTACATATGCGCTGTGACTTCGAAAGCCAGTGGTGCCATAACTGCTGTCTCGGATGCCTCAGCTGAAAGTGAGTGCACACGAGCCTGCTGTGAACAGTTAGGCTGCGATGCCATAGGTCGCTGAGGCAGCCTAAATCGAGGTGCAGGCAGCCGGAAAGATGGATGTAGTGGTGTTAACCATAGAGGTAGAGTCGAGAGAGGTGGTGGCAACTGACGGTTGATCCTCTGAGGGGGCGTAAAGCCGTTGTCCCTCATCCTGGTGAAACAGTACATGTCATCATAGCCCGACCTCTGGCAGTAGGTGCACCATATATCAGCTCACCTCGACTGTATCGGTGGAGCCGTAAGCCTAAGAGGCGAGTCAGTACGGGGCCTCTTGCCGAGGAAAGGCCTGCTCGATAACTGGAGTCACGACCTAGGAAGCATAGGAATGCGAGTGCGGGATAATCTGTCTCCATCCTACTCCGCTCGTAAAGACATACCCACTAGCTCAGCATAGGTGGATATGTTAGTGCAACACATCTTCGAGCGTATTTCAAGTCGCAGGCTCTTAGAAAATCGCCCCATCCGCATTAGCTGATCAACTAATATCAACAGAGCGTACCTAGCTAGCTCTATGACTCTGTTCTTGTACTCTGTAACTGTCATCCCTCCCTGACGGAGGTGAAGAAACTCACTTTCTTTCTCATGCCGATACGTGATGGGAAAGTACTTCTCATGGAAGCGGGTCTCGAAAGCCTCCCACATCCATACGTATCTAACGGTAATAGTCCGAAGGACACTGTCCCACTAAAGGCTAGCCTCCTCAAACATATAGGTGACCAACTCTACCTGCTCTGCCTGAGTGTAGTGCAGCGGCCTCAGCATCTTGGAGATGCAGTTGAGCCAATACTCAGCCTCCTCGGGTCTGTGAGTACTCGCAATGGTAAGAGGTTTGGAGTGCTGAAATCGCTTAAAAAGGCCTCTGGCACCCACATTTCTAGCAGGGTGCACAAGTGGTGCAGGTGGAACCACACCCATGCTCTGGGCAAAGATCCCTGCAATGGTGGCCAAAAAATATTGTTGCTGCTACTGTTGTTGCTGCTGCATTAAAAGCATCATCTACTCCAACCTATCAGTAGGGGGAGCCGACTGAGGCACGTGCGGTGTGGAAGTAGATGCACGGTTCTGCTCTAGAACTGGTGGTGTAACAGGTATCGGCCCATTAGTGGGGCTAGTGGCCGGCTAAGAATTCGGCATAGTATCATGAGTCAGACCCAAACTAGGGTCCGTTTGGCTATCGCTCAAGGGAGGTGTCCTATCAATCGAGTCACCAAGTGTGAGATGTGACGTACTCCGTGTGGCCTTAGGTGGCATTCTCCATATACAACGTAGGGTGCAAACCAAGTCAGACTCAGCATACTCACAAACTCAACTACACAGCATTCACATACAGCTTAAAGAAACTCCATGCATTTCATTTACCAAAATTGTAACAATACATGAGATGCAGAAGTGCGAGACACCTTCTTAAATTTTCGTTTCATGAAGGCCTCGTTCTCTTCAAGCTTTTGCCTTACTTCAGTCCGGGTTTTCTGGATCTCCTGCCTCAGGGCGGCTTGGATCTCCTAAAGTTGAGCCAAGTGGGCTTCCCTAGCAACCCGATCACTATCACACACTTGTGTAATAGGAGGAGAGCCCTCATCAGTGTCCTGGGCCTCCTCTTCCTCTTCCTGCTCTCCTTCTTCCTCTATCTCATTACCTTTCTCTTCCTCTTCACTATCCTCAGCCTCGTCACTACTTTCCTCATCCTCGGACCCAACACGTCGTTGCAGCGGCCCAATCTTCATGTTGGCGAGTGTGGTGTCATTTATAAAGTGAATCGAAACCACCTTATCAAGGCAAAGTCTGTATTTGAACTCTTGAGTAAGCTTGCATATGAGTCGACCAAATGGGAGTGAGTTAGCTGTTCTAGTAGAACGGGCGATCAGGACTATCTCTCGTAGGACGAGGGTAGGCAGGCACAGCTTGTCTTCCTACCCAGCTCGGTACAAAAAGTCTACCATCAGACGCTTGAACTCGCTGCGATTACTCCACTTGGGGTACACATTGTACGTGAAGATGTGGTGGAGCAGGCGGAAGTCGTCGGCCATCTTGGATGCTAAGAGGGTATGGTTTGGATTCCAGTGGGCCAGTCAGCCACAAAGGAATCGTGTGTCACGGTCTCTTTCCCACTCACTCATGAAGAAATCCTCACTGGCATGTACCTCACCACACAGTATTTTTAGGAGCCGAGATATCAGACAGACGTCTATAACCGCTTACCACCTTGCCACATGATCTTGAATTGTAGAGGCTCTAGTGATGGGTCTCGTATATGGGCGTAGACGACCTGGACATTGTCCGTAGTCGCCCGTGTCTTGCCTTCAAATATGGGCCCTCATCCAGCCTCAGATAGGCGGTCCATCAACAGATATTACCCAAAGAGCCTCTCGTCTACATGTGCTTCGAAGAGAACCCTACAGCCTTGAAATCTTCCATGTGATAGGTCCGATAGTATAGTTCTTTTGAGAGGAGCCTAGGGATCGAGGTCCCGCTTTGTCTTTATCTCCCGAACAACACTTGTACTAGTCTCGGCGCCTTTCTACCTCCTTGAATGGGTAGGGCGGCTAAGCCCGACCTCATTCGTAGGAGCTCTCTTCTTTCCCGAGAGAGAAAGAAGTGCGAAAATGGAGAAGATTGCCGCCACAAGCTCGAAAAGATCCATTTAGGTGAAATAAAAATGGGGGATAGGATAGGTTGTTGAACTCTGAGGCTTTTGAGACACAAAGAAATGTTTGCATACTCAAATGAGAAGGATTTAGGGGGATTAGAGATTGTAGAAGGTGAGTTTGAGAGAGATGATGGGGCGTGGGTATGCAATGAGGAAAAATGAAGAAGATATGAGGATGGAGGGATGGATTTGAGGTGGAAAATCAAGTTTATGAGAGCTTGGAGGGACTTGAAAACTTGAAAATGAAAGGAGGAAGCAAAAAAGGAAGATTTAAGGAGTCCCACACGTGTTTTGTGGGCCCCACACGTATGCATGTCGGCTGGCCCGGCTAGCCCAGTGCGCGCGAGTGGCGAGGGCTCGCTGATCCGGCGATGCCATCGCCGGTCTCTGGGCATTTCGGTGATGACTCGCCTCTCTAGCGATGGAATCTCCTCCCCCTCCCCCCCCCCCCCCCCCCGAAGTGTCGGAAAGGTGCGGGTCCACTTTGGGTCCCCCGATTTGCACCGTTTGGGCCCCGGAGTCTGTTTGAGTGGTTTTGGGTTCCATCTCGCGCATATTTACGCTTTTCGATTTGTCTGGATGTAGAATAGGTTGAATTCTAGCCTAAACTTGTTGATTGACCGTTTAGGAAGGGGTTTAGATCATCTTTAGACGATCTTATACTCATACGGGGTGAAATCCGAGAGTCAGTTTCGGCTCATTTCGTCGATGGGTGAAACTTGGAATCCTACGACTGTTTTTACGTTTTATCGCCACCACCTAAGTCAAAATACGCCAACGTGCATCGTGTAACCATAATCCTAGTCCAGTTTAATCCAAATCATACTCTGATACCAACTTGTAATGCCCTGAAAATCGAGGGTCGAGCAGGAGCCCAACTCCCGAGTTCCAACACATAACTTATGCAACATAGATAATGATGATTAAATGTTGTCTGTATTAGTGCCTTAAACATGAGTGGGATTACACCAAAATAGCATATCATACTCCAGAGACAGTAAATTACGCAAGCGAAAGACTGCGATAGATATATAAAATCTATAAACTTATGTAGGTCTCCAGAGTGTGAACATGTTACCAGGTTAAGTATATACATGTATACTCCAAAAATGAACAAAATGAATATACATGGGTGTTTCAAAAGTGTAAAAATAACAAATGTAATGATATCTAGTCAACATCCCTGTAAACCTCGTAACGTCCATACATGGTGAACATACATTAAGTCAATCAGGTTACTTGACAAGCTCAACTAGTACAAGTATACGTTAAATTAATCAATATGGAACGCATACGCACTCCTCGTAGCCTAACCACTGTCAATAATCACCATACGACTCGGATTCATCGAACGTATCCGTTGTGGCGAAACTAGTTCGGCCACTGATCATAAACTGTTACCGATTGCCTAGACTACGTATTAGTCTCAATCATACTCAAATACAATATAGGCATTCATATGCAATAGTCAAACAGTATGTGACAACCAATTCAAATATAAATCTCATTTGAGCATTTTAACAAACACATAGTACACATGTTTATCATACATAGGCATTTCATCCACAAATCACATAGTAGCGAGATAGGTTACATGAATGAAACTGTAACTATAGATACGATAATCGAGAATCATATCTCAATGCCCTTACTAAATACATTTCAACAAGTAACTTCTAATTCAGACATTTTATCAAACACTTAGACTATACATATCAACATACATGTAATAAATTAGTTATAACATATATTATAGCAAATCCTTTCACAAAGGAGTTGTCACACATACAACAATCATGTATTCTCAATCAATAATCATGACAAGCCCAAATCACAATTCCATATTCATTCAAACATTTCAACAAACATATAGAATGCATTATATTCAATATAGTTCATATATATGTATAATACATGAAAAACATTGCATCAAGTGCATGTGATAGCAATCAAGTCAGTCATAAATCATTAACTGACGTTGAAATCCTTGAAAACCATAACCTAAACGTTTATAGTCTGCACCTTTTATCGGTACGCTCGTTACGAACTCGATTCGTACACTACATCTCCATTTACAACAAAATGGCTACCTAAATCATGAAATAAGTTAATTATTTTACTGATTCCTCTATTTGGATTCCTAAAATAAATTAGGGTTAGGATTGCTTACTCAAAAATGGATTTGGATTCGATCGTGTAGCTACATGGGAGAGATAATTCGGCACGTGGAGTGGCGGGAGTGAATCTCAGCAATAAACCACAGGTCTCTCACACTTCTCCTCGCTCTTTTCTCTTCTTTTCTCTCTTCTCTCTTCTAGGGTTAAGAAAATTTGTATGAAATGAGAGAGGGGAGGGTTAAGGGTCTTATATAGGCCAGAACTGGTTCTAATGGCCCTAGGGCCATGGTATACTTAGGTTATAGTCAAAAAGCATTTGTTTCAGGCCAACGGAGCTCATCTGGAGGTCCATTTCCTGCATACAATCCGGATAAAGTTTCCTGACAATGGATTTATTCAGGTTAAGATTTCAGTTCGATCGGATTTGTGGATCGACCGTGGAGGACCAGTTTCAGTTCAATGGCCATCGTCACTCGATCAGGGCCACAAGCACATTAACATGTGTAGAAAAATTTTCCTAATTCAAGAGTGCAGTTGGGTCAGAATCTGACGGTCTGAAACCTTAAATTTGGCCTGCAAGTGAATGACCTAAATCACTTAAGTTTGAGTTCATTTCTAAAGATATTTGCGTTTCTCACACTCTTCGCTACGGGCTCAAGTTGTGCATTTTTTTATACTATTTGGACTCGATTCCTACGATGGTTGTCAAGCCCAGTAAGGTGGTCATAACCTTATAGTTTCACAGTCATCGTACTTTCGACACGCAGTTCAGGTCCGATACGGAGTTTCAATGTGCTCTCGAGAGCAACTGGGTTTTGAGATTTCTCCTAAGTTTTTAGGTAATGTAGAAAAAGCGATTCTACTAGTTTTGAGTATTGCAGTTCATATAGAAAATGGTTCAAGCTAATCTACTAAATAATTCAGTTTGGTGCTTGATTAATTTTCATCTATTTTTTACATAATTTGATCCTTAGTGATTTTGAGGTGGTATTCGGGTCTTTGTACGAATTTTTTTGAGATGTTACAAAGAGAGCATTTAGAAGTAAATGAGGTGAAAAGACTTTTGAGTTCCCTTGAAGATTTGTATAAGTAAACAAAGGTGCCGCTAGGCACATATCTACCATATACGTGGCACATTTATGATACTCGAAAACAATTAAATTATCAGCTACATCACTACAATCACACCAATAGAATGATCCAAACCGTCTAAAGGTTGACCATATAAATCGATGGTTAAAAAATGCTATCAAGTTGCTTGTTTATAATCTTTACATTTGTGGCGCACCCGAGGCTTGAAATTTTCTCATTTTTAGCAAAAATATATATTTCAATGGGCTTATTACAATCATTATTTTAAGTATCTTTTAAGTATTGCATATACTAACTTGGGATATTAAAGCTGATTTTCAATATGACATATGTTCCTATTTTTAAAAAATTTAATGCATTTGAATTCCTCCATTAACTTTCAAATAAACATAATATTTAAATATCAAATGCACTTCATTTACTCTCATCCAAATGAAATTTACTCTTATACAAGTGAAATGGAGTAAGCTATTTAATCTCATTTCATTTATCTCTAATTCCATTTTCTATTTATCTTCATTTACCAGCTCCAAATAGGAAGCGGATTGGTTAGTGTACACGTCAGATATGTGGACGCAGATTGTGTCCTACCCCCACCCGGACGGTAATCCGTCCAGATAGGGCTCTGTGGGGCTCACATTTATGTAAGTGTTTTATCCAAGTCGTTAATAGTTTTTCCAAGATCATTTTAAGGTATGATGAAAAATATTAGGCATCTGCAAATCTTAACTGGACCACAAAGTGGGGACTGAACGTCTACCATTAAAAAGTTCTTGGGAGCTAGAGAAGTTTCGGATCAAGCTTATATTTGTGTTTTCACTTCATCCACGTCTAAATGACCTTATTAGTAGGTTGGATAGGAAAATAAATAAATATCACAGTGGCCCTCATAAAGGTTTCAACGGTGGGTGTCATTATCACAGCAACTTCCTTTAGTGTGGTCTACTAGAACTATAGACATATCTTGTTCTTTGGCTCACAACTTAAATAATTATATCACCTTGGCCCCACAGAGCCCCGCCTGGACACATTACCATATGGGTGTGGGTACGACGCAATCCTCGTCCCAACTATATAGCTGCTGGGGTGACACTCCTCGAGCTCCGTGCTGTACAAACGGTTTAAATGAGATCAAAGTTACATTGTCCTACAGTGGTATATTTATTATATCTACACCGTCCATTTATTTTTAAAAATCATTTTAGAGCATTATTCAAAAAAGGAATCATATCCAAAGATCATCTGAACCACATCATAGATAGCCGCAGAGATAATGATTTTCACTATTAAACAATTTGTAGGGCCCACCATAACATTTATTTTCCATTTAATTTGTTCATGAGGTCACAAGGACCTGAATGAAGAGGAAAAATAAATTTCATATTGATACAGAACTTTCATGACTCAAAATGAGTTTCAATGGTAGACGTTCAATCCCTCACTGCTTTTTGCAGTGTGGTCCCTTGATAGTTTGATCTATCTTATTTTTCATCCCAAGCCTTAAGACGGGCTCTCGCCAAATGGATGGACGATAACATATAACGCATGATCAGGCCTATAGAAGTTGCCCATGTCAATGCACTAGCCAATCTGCTTCCCTCCAAATAAGCCTCTCACCGCCATCTACACTCATTGGTTGGTTTAATATGACTTAACGTACGTCAGTGCAGTGGACTGCACGATCTGTTCCTATCCATATGCTCTGGAAGCGTACTACCGATACACCTAACACTGGGGAATGGCCGTATATGATGTTCTGGAAGCGTACGAACGATGCACGTGGCAATCAGGAACGGTCGCAAATTGCCTGTGACCAGGTCACAAGAAAAGCTATGTTGAGCCAACGTAGATACCCGTGAGAAATCCACTCCGTCTATCAGTCTCTCAAGCTTATAGTACGTTGAGATTCCAAAAATCAGGGATATCCAAAAGTCAGGTGGGCCACGCCACACAAAACAGTGGGCATTCAATGCTCACCATCAGAAACTTTTTTAGAGACAAGAAGTTATGTCTAAGATGGAACTTGATCTTAGAGTTTATCCTACTGGTAATAACTATGCACGGCTTAGATGGCGTATAAATATTATGATCAGCTCATAGCCCATAGATGGCTGTAGGTGTTACCACCTGGGTTTTTAAACTACCTGATTTCTGCACTCATGTCATAAGCTTTGGAAACTGATAAAAAAAAGGGAAAGGGATTGGCTACTCCCTGCTTATAGTCAACGGCTAATGGTCGGTGCCTTATGGCAACTATGATGTATTTGTTTCATCCATGCCGTCCACCTATTATTCAGGTCATTTTATGACATGAGCTCAAAAATGAAGTTAATTCAAATCACAAGTGCACCTTGAACGCCCACCATTAAAAACTCTTTGGGCCACAATAGTTTTGAATCACGGTGATGTGTGTGTGTGTGTGTGTGTGTGGAGAGGGGGGGGGGGGAGGGGGGGGCGTTCAATGCGGTCCGGCTAATGGGAACCTTTCATGAGGTCGAGCTATGTGGGCCCTATAGTGATGCCTGTCGTACATCTACCCCATCAGTCAAATGTACCATTCCATGGTGGGCCTGGGACTTAAAAATAAAGTCAATTTGTGACTTGTATGGTCCACACCACATACAAAAGTTGAGAGGGGTTACCTTCCATTAAAACATTCATAATCATTTGTTGGGCTCACTGAGAACTGGTTCACAAATCCAGCCCATCCATTATGTGTGTTCCACTTGGATGAGGGGTCAAACCAAGTTTCAGATGCATCCAAATTTCAGGTGGCCCCACCAAGTGCTTTTATATGTTTTAACCATATCTTCACATGATTTTAGATGGCATGGCCCACCTGAGTTTCATATATGACTGATTTTTAGAATATCCCATAATTTAAAAGGGACCTATCAAATGCACGGTGTTGATGTTCGACATACATCACGATAGAGCCCACACAGCTCAACCTCATGAAACGTTCCCATGAGACAGACCCATAGAACCTCTTCCTAAATGTATAATGGATGGACCTCATGGATAAAACTCATACATTATGGTGGGGTCTGCATAGCATTGACCATTACCCACCTGGCTGGGGGCGGCATCACCAGCCAAACCATGTCAAAAACAAAGCGGGCATTTCTATAAGACCCACCTAGCTTCTTAGCACCGAAAATTCCCATGGGTCATTGAAAATTCATATCCCTCGGGATTTATACACGTGGCACTACAGTTGAACCAGCTACATCGTGGAACTCTCTTGCTAAAGTTAGGCCTCCTTTGTTAAATCTGAAGTCTAAAGTCTGAATCAAGCCTTAATCTAAAATCTGAACACGAAGTCTAGATATGGAGTCGAAAAACTTATTCGATAGTTATTGTAGTCCACGAATTAAGTATTGAATTTGAAATAACCGTTTGAAATATTCGAAATCTGTTAATTTAACACATTTGCCCTATCTCCTATTTGGAAAATTTTACATTACGGAGAAATTATTTTAATTAAATAAAAATAAAATCATTATATTTAATTTAAATAAACTAAATTACTTAATAGAAAATTAAAATATCATTATCCATTAAAAAAAAAATAGAGGAAAAAATATATATTTCTAATCTTTTACAAAAAAGCTAAAAAAAAAAAACCAATGATTTAATCGAAAAGTGAATGAGAGAGGATTGTTGTGTTTTAGCAAAACTTGAATGTGAACACCCTGCTTGATTCTCATTGTATTTGATATGTTGGGTATCATGGGGTTCATCATAATGTATTTGTTTTATATCCACTTCATCCATTCCCATGGCCATATCATTTTAAGGCATTGGACCAAAATTGAAGTATATCCTAATCTATAGTGGACCACATAATAAGAATTGGTAAGACATATATAGCGTCATTGGGCAATACTGGATGGGACGAGGATTTAACGCAAAGGCCTTTCGCTGGAAGTTTTTGGGCAAGGATTATGGGTGGGGCTCACTGTGATGTTTATGAGAAATCCAACTCGTCCATCCATTTTTTTACCATATTTTAAGACATGCAACCAAAAATAAGGTGTATCTAAAACTCAAATGGTCAACATGAGAGGAAATAGTAGGGATTTAGTGACCACCGTTAAAATATTTATATGACCAGAAAAATTATGTATTGGTAAAGTTTTTAGTGTTTTCACTTCATTTCAATGAAAACGACCTTATAAACAGTTTGGATGGCATATAAACATCAAGAATGAGCTTAAGAAGGTTTCAACTAGATTCATATTTATATGGCACACTTAAGTTTTGGATCCTCCTCAGTTTTTTATTGCATGTCTTAAAATAAGCTGGAAAATGGATGAATAGGTTGGATTTCTCATAAACATCATGGTGGACCCCACCTTACTTCCCAGCGCAAGAACTTCTGCGAAAGGCTTTAGCAGGAAATTCGTGGGTTGATGCCGGTAGAGAAGGGAGGCCTTGTCAGTGGCTCTGTGGGGCCTACCATGATGTATATATTTTATCCACACCATACATACATTTTTTTCATATCAATTTGGGGGCATAAGATTTATTTTATTTTATTTTATTAAAAAAAGGTAGATATAAGGCTCAAGCAGGCCACACTACTGAAAATAGTGGAAATTTGGGCACCTAACGTTGAAAACCTCTTAGGACCAAAGAAGGCTCTGATCAAATTGATATTTGTGTTTTTCCATTCTCATCTAGGTACGAGTGACCTTATGAAGAGGTTATATGGTAATAAACATCACATTAGATCCTAGGAAAGTTTCAACAATAGTTATTCAATATCCGTTGGTTTTTACGATGTGGTCCACTTGAGTCTTACATGTGCCTCATTTTTTAGCTCATCGTCTAAAATGATATGAAAAAGTTGATGGATAGTGTGGATCTAACACATAAATCATGGTGGGTTCTAAAGAAGTTACACACGTTAAAAGTTGGATTCTCACTTACCCAAACTAAACTATTTAGAAGAAAAAAATCTCCCTTGTAACTTGAGGAGGGATAATTTTGGAAATGAAAAATTGTTTGAGAGAAGAAATCATGAAGCGCATTCCGTATTCACCATTAGATCAGCCCCCCATTGTTAAAAAAGGAACAATGAAAAATCATATAGCGCATTAACAAACATCACTTAACATTGAACATTTTCTCAATTCTGCATTAAATAATATTTTTCAGAGTTAACAAACTAGCCATTGTTGGGAAATTTATACAGATTAATGTAATTTCTGTATAATATGGAAACCGAAAATAATTAGAAATAAGGACAGGCTGAAGCACGTTTGAAAACGCTGTCCTTAAAGCGAAGTTTGCCCCTACTCAGGTGAACTGAGTATGCTGATAGGTTACAGACAAATTTCTTCTAGGATACGACGAGCCTGGTGTGGGTCTGCGTTCAGCAAACACGAAGGCCCACCAAATGGAACTCTTATACACACTATCTGACAGAATTACAACAAAAGGAAAAAGGAAAATCCCAAAGAAAAAGAAGAGAAGATTTTATGATTTGAGACCACTGCACTGGTCAGATTCTTCTGCCCCTTGGTTCAGTTGAACCGTTCTTAGACCACACCTTTGGTCAATTCTTCAAGCAACGGTTCTGATTCACTTATTTTACTGCTGATGTTTTAGTGTGTAGGAGAGAAACTGTAATTCGTATTAAGATTGCTGGAGTGCTGTGAGATGGATTGGAAACCCATCCAGGGCCTCTTTTTATAGGCTTAAGATGGCTGGGAGTTATGGTCCAGAGACATAAATTCCACTAGCCGTTTTATGGCTGTTGGAATATGGCTGTTGGAAACTAGTCGTTTTATGGCTGTTGGATACTAGCCGTTTTATAGCTGTTGTGAGAGAACTGGCTAGCCGTTTTATAGTTGTTGGGCTAGCCGTTTTCTAGCGGTTGGCAACAGTTTCTGCAATAAAGGTTATAGCTGTTACACTTTTGTGCAACAGTTATATTTCCAACCACTATATAATTAGAGGGACTCTCATTCAGTCCTCTAGTTTTCATCCAGCCACCTATCTGCCTTAGCCTCTTTGTCGCACCGTGACTCGCTCCTCTTCGCAAAAGGAGCGACCCTCTGCGACACAATGTGCACGTGCGAATTGCAAAGTGCGCCACTAGCGCCTCTACAGCCACACTGTCTCACACGCCCTCGCACCGAGTCCGAGCCGCCCGAGTGCTAGCGCGATCGCGTGCGCGTGTGGTTTCATTCTCCTTTGGACCATGTGTGTAAGTATTATAATACTCCACACTTTTCATATAAAGTACTTTTGTTAGATAACAGAGTTGGAGAAATGACTGATAGCCGCAGCTTTGAACCAGTTTTTCGTAAATAACAGAGTCGGAGAAACCACACACATATTCGTTATGTGTTGTTAGAGTTCCCACAATCTTACTCAGCACAATTAATGGTCATGTGCTTATCCTAATTCGTGAACGATCCCGAGAGAAAACTCTTAACTCTCATGAGAGACGGCACTATCTCTACGTTCATATAAGTGAAATCCTTTCAGTGTCTCCGTTACTATAAGACACTTGTCCTAAAAACTGGATTTCATTAAAAGTTCTAAGACTTAACCCTCTTTCGTAACGCTCAGCACTTATCTATTATGGATGAGGTTATATAATTTAGTGCTGAAAACTTTCCACATATCAGTGACTTGTTCTTACCCATTAAACTCAAGATTAGAGATTTTCTGACTTTAGGTTGGGTTACCATCTCTGGTGGAACTTTGGTTGAAGAGTTTCAACCACATCTTCTAGATGTAGCCTTTACTACCTCTCTCGGTAGATGTTTAGTGAAAGGATCTGCCAGGTTATTGCTTGATTTCATATAGAAAATAGCAATAATTCCATCTTGAATCAATTGTCTGACATAATCATGTCGAAGACTGATATGTCTAGATTTTCCATTATAAGTGCCTCTATAGGCTCTAGCTAATGTGGCTTCACTATCACAATGTAGTGACACAGCCGATATAGGCTTTACACAAAAAGAAATTTCTAATAGAAGATCCCTTAGTCACTCAGCCTCTTTGCCTGTCGCAGCCAGGGATATAAATTCAGATTCCATAGTCAAGTGCGTTATGCAAGTCTGTTTCTTGGATCCCTAAGATACAGCAGCACCTCCTAGGGTAAATACTCACCCTTTAGTAGATTTGTTGTCCCCAGCACTCGATATCCAGCTCGCATCGGTATATCCTTCCAATACGGTAGGAAACTCTGAATAAAATAGTCCTAAGTCTTTGGTTGCTTTTAAGTAACCAAGGACTCTACTGATTGCAAACCAGTGTTCATTACTGGGATTACTAGTAAACCTACTAAGTTTACTCACAGCATATGCGATATCAGGTTTAGTGCATTACATAACATACATAAGACTTCCTATAGCACTCGCATATTCTAATTGTGCAACTGTTCTTCCAGTATTTTCTTTTAGTTTGATATTTGGATCAAATGGGGTTTTTGCTTCTTTTATATTTAGATGGTTAAACTTATTTAGTATCTTCTCAATATAATGAGATTGACACAAAGCATAACCCCCACAATATTTTTTAACTTTGATACCTAGGATGGTATTAACTTGTCCAAGATCCTTCATTTTAAATACGGAAGAAAGAAACCTCTTTGTTTCAGTCACACCTTCCATTTTATTACTTATTATTAACATGTCATCAACATACAAACAGATAATAACAATATAACTACCATTTACTTTAGAATATATGCATTTGTCAGCTACATTATGCATAAAACCATGAGATAGTATTTTGGAATCAAACTTCTCATACCACTGTTTATGTGCTTGTTTTAATCCATATAACGATTTGACTAATCTACATACTTTGTTTTCATTTCCTAGTATAACGAAACCTTCAGGTTGTTCCATGTATACCTCCTCATTGAGGTCACCATTTAGGAAAGCAGTCTTTACATCCATTTGGTAGATGTGAAGATGATATATGGAAGCTAGTGCAAATAATATCCTAATGGATGTTATCTTAGCTACAGGTGAGTATGTGTCAAAAAACCCTTAGCTACTAGTCGAGCTTTAAAGGTTTGGATAGTCCTATCAGTGTGGTATTTCTTCCTAAATACTCACTTACAACCTATGGGTCTAGAACCTGGAGGTAAGTTTACTAGTTCTCATGTTTGATTTGATAGTATGGATTCTATTTCATCATTTATAGCTTCTTTTCAAAAAGCTGAGTCTCTAGAGGATACAACTTCCTTATATGTTTTAGGATCATCTTCTATAGTCATTACTATAGGTATTTGTCTTATAACATTTTCTCTATCTGCTTCTATCAGATGGAAAATGATGCGTTGTGAGTTTATGTAGTCATCTCCAAAACTCTTCTTTATTCTAGTTCTTTAACTCCTACGGGGTTCAATGGGAGCTTCCATTATATGTGGAACTGTGCTATCTGATTTTCTATTAGGAGTTTGAATTTCATTATCCTTTGACTCTAAGGATAGTGAGTTCTCAAAGAATTCAACGTCTCTTGATTCTATAATTGTATTAGACTCCATGTCTAGAAATCTATAAGCTTTAATATTTTGTGCATACCCTACGAAGGCGCACTTAATAGCTCTTGGTCCTAACTTAGTTCTTTTTGGATCAGAGGTTCTGCAAGTTCTTTTTGGATCAGAGGTTCTGCAAGTTCTTTTTGGATCAGAGGTTCTGCAGTATGCAAGACACCCCTACACTTTAAGATATCCTAAGTTAGGTTTTCTACCCTCCATATTTCATGTGGAGATATTTTATAGTTTTTAGATGAAATTCTGTTTATTATATGACATGCTGCAAGCAGTGCCTCACCCCACAGACTTAGTGACAACTTTTCTTTTATTAGCATTGAGTTGACCATTTGTACTAATGTTCTATTCTTCCTTTTAGCTATTCCGTTTTGTTGAGGTGTGTATGGAGCTGTACATTGATGTACCAGTCCATGTTCTTCACAGAAGTTATCGAATTCATTCGAGAAGTATTCTCCTCCTCTATCGTTACGGAGAATTTTTATCTTTTTACTTAGTTGATTCTCTACTTCTGCTTTATATATTTTAAAAATGTTCAATGCTTCATCTTTGCTCTTTAATAGATAAACATACGCATATCTAGAGAAATCATCTATAAAGGTTATGAAGTACCGTTTACCTCCACGAGTAAGAATGTCGTTTAACTCACAGATATCACTGTGCACAAGATCCAAAATTTGAGACGATCTTTCAACACTTGGAAAAGATTTTTTTGTCATTTTGGATCGTATGCACACTTCACATTTATCAGTTTCATTATTTGTGTATGAGATTAAACCATTCTTAGTCATGAACTTTAAAGTACTATACCCTATATAGGCTAGTCTATCATGCCACAATCCAGCAGATTCAACCATATACGCAGAAGTGCTACTTTCATTTAGAGAAAACTTAACCATCCCGTTACAAGCATATCCCTTTCCAACAAAATTCTCATTCTTGGATAGAATCAGTTTTCATGACTCGTATACCACCCTTATACCTGGTTTTCCCAAAAGATCCCTAGAAACTAAGTTTTGCCTCATGTCTGGGACGTGCAGTACATTAGTCAGAATCACTTTCTTCCCAGAAGTGAATATCAGTTCGACAATTCCTTTGCCGACGAACTTCGATCAGACTTCATTACCCATTTGGACTTCTTGACCATCGGTCAATTCCTCATAGGTTTTGAAGGCTGATTTGTCGTAGCACACATGTACTGTAGCGGCAGTATCATACCACTAGCTTGGAACTTTGCCTTGGATGGTATTCACTTCAGTGATCATAGCCACGATATCGCCTTCTTCTACTTCACTTACCTCTTTTTTAGATTTGCGATATCGGCATACTTGAGCATAGTGCACGATTTTTCCACAAACATGGCATGGGCCTTTGAACTTTCCGTTCTTCTTTTGGGCGGTTTTCTTGAATTTTCCTTTATTGGGTTTAAGGGAATCGTCCTTCTTAGGATTCTTGTTATTGGCGTTTTCTACTGCATGTACCATGGACGAGGCATTCCCGTTATCATTCTTTTTGTCACAGTTACGGGATTCTTCCTCAATCCTTAGGTGTTTTTGGATTTGTTCCAATGTGTAATCCTTGGTTTTATGCAATAACTTCTTTCTATAGTCTTTCCACATCGGTGGCAATTTAGCGATTATAGCCCCGACTTGGAATGATTCAGGAAGATCGATTTTGATCGCTTTGATTTTGTTTACTATTAGCTGCAATTCTTGGATTTGGGGCAGTAGCGGTTTATTATTTACCATGCTGAAGTCAAAATACCTGACGATGAAAAATTTGTTGGTCCCTTCTTCTTCAGCCTTGTACTTGAACTCCAGTGTGGCCCAGATCTCCTTTGCTGATGATGTCTGTTGGTACAGATCGTACAGGCGGTTGGAGAGTGCGTTCAGAATGTGTCCACAACACAAGAGTTCGTCTTTGGCTCTTTTAGCGCGGGCAGTCACCTGCTCAGGTGTGTCTTTGTCGGTTGCTTCAGGCAGCGCTTGCAGATTTAGATCTAGTATGTAGTAGATCTTCAGCGCCATCAGGAGAAATTTCAGCTTGTCTTGCCATCTTGTAAAATTGGTTCCATCGAACCGATCAAGACGTATCAAGTCCTGATTCATCAACTTAATAGATGAAATGCTATCGGCTTCCATCTTAGGAAATTACGCTTTAAGATTGTTGGGAAATTTATACAAATTAATATAATTTCTGTATAATATGGAAACTGAAAATAATTAGAAATACGGACAGGCTGAAGCACGTTTGAAAACGCTGTCCTTAAAGCGAAATTTGCCCCTACTCAGGTGAACTGAGTATGCTGATAGGTTACAGACAAATTGCTTCTAGAATACGACGAGCCTGGTGTGGGTCTGCGTTCAGCAAACACGAAGGCCCACCAAATGGAACTCTTATACACACTATCTGGCAGAATTACAACAAAAGGATAAAGGAAAATTCCAAAGAAAAAGAAGAGAAGATTTTGTGATTTGAGACCACTGCACTGGTCAGATTCTTCTGGCCCTTGGTTCAGTTGAACCGTTCTTAGACCACACCTTTGGTCAATTCTTCAAGCAACGGTTCTGATTCACTTATTTTACTGCTTATATTTTGGTGTGTAGGAGAGAAACTATAATTCGTATTGAGATTGCTGGAGTGCTGTGAGATGGATTGGAAACCCATCCAGGGCCTCTTTTTATAGGCTTAAGATGGCTGGGAGTTATGGTCCAGGGATATAAATTCCACTAGCCGTTTTATGGCTGTTGGAAACTAGCCGTTTTATGGCCGTTGGATACTAGCCGTTTTATAGCTGTTGTAAGAGAATTGGCTAGCCGTTTTATAGTTGTTGGGCTAGCCATTTTCTAGCGGTTGGCAACAGTTTGTACGATAAAGGTTATAACTGCTACACTTTTGTGCAACAACTATATTTTCAACCACTATGTAATTAGAGGGACTCTCATTCGGTCCTCTAGTTTTCGTCCAGCCACCTATCTGCTTTAGCCTCTTTGTTGTACCGCGACTCGCTCCAGTTCACGAAAGGAGAGACCCTCTTCGACACGATGCGCACGTGCGAAGTGCAAAGTGCGCCACTAGCACCTCTACAGCCACACTGCCTCACACGCCCTTGCGCAGAGTCCGAGTCCAAGCGCGCGCGTGCGCGGTGTTCCAGTGCATGCACTGGAACACGCAAGTTTCATTCTCTTTTAGACCATGTGTGTAAGTATTATAATACTCCACACTTTTCATATAAAGCACTTTTTCTTCTCCTCTTTTTTCAATGTAAGACTATTCCCAAAAACCCACAAAAGATGTTTTTTCAAACAACTTTTATATATTATATTATTTTATTATTAAAATATATTTTATAAAAATCAGTATTTTTTGCAACAACCACACGATGTGCAAAGTGCGAAGTGCGCCACTAGCGCCTCTACAGCCACACTGCCTCACACGCCCTCGCACCGAGTCCGAGCGCGGTAGCACTGGAACACGCAAGTTTCATTCTCCTTTAAACCATGTGTGTAAGTATTATAATGCTCCACACTTTTCATATAAAACACTTTTTCTTCTCCTCTTTTTCCAATGTGGAACTATTCCCAAAAACCCACAAAAGATGTTTTTTCGAACAACTTTTATATATTATATTATTTTATTATTAAAATATATTTTATAAAAATCAATATTTTTTGCAACAGCCATTAGTCTCAAAAATCATGGCAGGAACGACTGTACCCATCTAATAGTGGACAAATGACTGTACCATCTAATAGTGGACAGTTTTTTATTGAAATAAGTACCATAATGATAATTTTTCATTTTTAGCGGTCGATATATGTCCATCAATCTGATAGTCGGTTGATGATTATCCATTACTTCGATAAGTTTAATTTAAATTACTTATATGACACGTATTTGCAATTTGTAAGTTGCATCCATCCTTTTATTGCTTTTTTAAGAGGTATCTAATTTTTCTCCTTAACACACGTCGAGGGAGAAGTACTACTAAAGCAGAGCACTATATCATGAGTTCAGCCTCATCAATGCTTCCATAAAGGAAGATCAAACTACGTGGGCCCACCATAATGTATGTACTTCATACATGCCGTCCATCCATTTTTCCAGCTCATTTTAGGAACTACCCAAAATTGAAGTAATTCCAATGCTCACGTGGACCACACCACATAAAATAATAGGGATTCAATGTCTACCATTAAAAACTTCTTCCGGGCCACAAAAGATTTATATTGTATTTGTGTTTTCCCTTCGTCCAGGTCTGTCAAACCTTATGAACAGGTTTGATGACAAATAACCATCATGGTGGGGCTAGGAAGGTTTCAATGGTGGGATCATTATCCCCACTGTTCATGTGTGGTGCCGTTCACTTGAACTTTGGATCTACTTGGTTTTTGGGATCGTGACCTGAAACGAGCTGGCCAAAGGAATGAACAGCGTGGATGAAACACATAAATCATGGTGGGTCTCACGAAGTTTTGGACATGGCTTCCATAAGCAATAGCTACGTTGGCTCCATCACGATGTGTGTCAACATCAAAGTGTCCATTTGGTGAGTTTTCCCCAGGTAGGTTATAGGTTGTACCAAAATCAGCCCTATTTAGAATTCAGCAAGCCACGCCTTCTAATCATGTAAAATTCAAGTAAAACGCTAAAATCCCTCCATATTAGCTTTGGAATAACCCAAAATACAGTGTGACCCTTATTTAACTGGGACCCATGGAGTGGACGGTTTGAATGTCAGAACCACATGTCAGTAGCCCTACAAACATTTTAAAAGGTTTTAATGAGTGAGCTCCCACTCTGGTGGGCCCTACAAACCCATGAGTTGTGTAGCCCCACTGTGAGGCATCCACCCCACCATGCACATCATCCCTTGTTTGGATAATGGGCTCAAAATTTAGACCAATCCATGAGTCAAGCGAACCACATTACCCTCTCAAATGTTCGCCATGATGTGACACACCTGAGTCATATATTGGCATGTTTTTTTGGTCCATGGCCAAATATGGAAGATTATGCATGATGCTTAGAGTTGATGTCATCAACACAATGTTGGGGATTTGTGTTGTGGAATCACACAGATATAGATCTAGGATAGCAATCCAAGAGCACCAAACAATCACAAAAGAACACAAAGATTTAACGTGGAAAACCCTTTCGAGAAAAAATCACAGCACAAAGCGACATAATTTCGCTATAAAAGAATAAATTACAAAGAGAAAAGGACTTACCCGATTCGAACAACCTCGAATCTCACCCTTGCTACACCCTTTAAAAACACTAAAAACCTTTTTAGGAACCCTTGAAATCCCCTTAGAAAATCTTAGAATACCCTAAAATAGTCCTAAGGACCCCTATTTATAGTTTAGGAAACTCTTCTTCTGTTCCTTTGTGAAACCGCGTCAAATTTATGTAGTTCGCGTAGAATCTGCGTAACCCTCGACTAGTCAAAAGAAGGACTCGACCGGTTGACCCTTAACTGGTCAAGCCAGTCCCTCGACTGGTCGAGCAGTGCAGAATAGCAAAACTAATAGCCTCTGGACTTCGAGTCGAACAAGCCTCGACTAGTCGAGCAGCCCCCTCGACCGGTTGAGCAGCCCAGAGACAGATTTAAGACATCCATTTTCAATAATCTTCACTATGTCTTAAATCTTCAACCGTGTAACTTCTTGACTTCTTCTCTTATCTTTGCATCACATCATAACTTCTCATGCACACTCCGTCCTTCTTTTCCTCAATCGCCAAGCCCAGAGAAGTTGCACAGAACTTGAACTTCTCTGCAGGAACAATCTAGGTGAGCATGTCTGCCAGATCAGAATCCACGTGCCCAACCACCTTTGCTCTTGTCTTCTCAAAAGGGAAGACGTAGTCTTCTTACCATCTGATCGTTATCCAATATTGTTTGCCATGGTACTTGCTCATAACACTAATAGCCTGTGAAATAACCGGTCTAATCCAGACTATGGCATACACTGCCAACCGCATTCGAATATGGCTCATGAGATATCTTGCTTTTCCTCATCTGCTTTGGGACATATCCTAAGAAAAACTTGAGGAGAGACACGTATGAAACGCTCTCCGATTTTGCCTTGTCCATCACATACTTGATCAATCCCTACCTAAGGTATTCTGCAGGTGATTACCAAAACCTACTCCTCCTTTAGTCTCAATGCCGAAAACCATCTTTGCAACACTCTGATCCTTCATCCTGAATGTTCCACTTAACAGAGTCTTCAATATATTGATATCAGACATGTCATAATTGACAATCTACATGTCATCAACATATAATATCTGACCTACCATAAAAGAATCAAACTACTGCCTAGGTGACAAGTCGTACTACGACCTTCTGCAAAGTCTTTTCTTAGCCCCTTTAAATTCGAACCGCTCTGGTTACTTCATGTAGATTTTCTCTTCCAATTTTTCGAATGCAAGTGCAGACTCCACATCCATCCTTCCAACTTAAGATCGCATTGACCAACCAGCGCCAATCACGAATCTAATAGACACCTGCTATATCGTTAGTGCAAATACCTTTGAGAAGTCGATTCCTTCTCTTTAAACATAATTCTTCGCTACCAACCTCGCCATGTATCTATGTTGTATTCTCCTAAAGATCCGCCTGCATCCAACCACTTCCCTGCTCACTGGAAGCTCCGCCAGCTCTCATGTGTCAATCTGGTATAATGAGTCCGTCACATCGCCTATAGTCACCTTCCACTTCTCAACACCAGGCTCACCTAGAGTCGTCTGAATAGAAGATGAATCTCTTGTGACATTGGAGTCGACCATGTACCTCGCCGATATCCTGCGATTATGCTGTGTGATTCTTCTCACTTGTGGCTGCTCCACCTACTTTGTATCCCTGTCCGCGCGTCTCAGCCTTGCTGCCCTGCTTGCTTATGTGACAATGTCCTTCATGCCACACATGTGAAGAGGTAAAATTTGCTACATTCATTACAGCTCTACCTTTTAAAGTGCTCCCAATCAACCTGTAGATATCATCGAGTCGTCGCGCTTTCATGATTACCCATGCCCCCTTAGATACTTTAAGGGCACCATTAATACCTGTGAACTTTATAGCCTCAAGTAAATCAAGAGAAATCAGATTCTTTTTCAAATCAAGAATGTGCCTGACATTAGTCAAGGTACGCTCCACCCTATCAAACATCTTGATGCGCACCGTACCAACAGCCATAACATTACAGGCAATGTCATTGCTTATAAATACTTGTCCAACATCGCACTCCTTGTAGCTGGTGAACTGTAAGTGATATAGTGAATAGCCCCTTATGATTGTCAAATTTGTGGGGACAAAGACACTGCTTTGAAGCTTATTTATATGATGAACAAAAGATCTATTCAAGACACAATATTGGCTTTGAGTAGACAAGCACAGCTTTTCAAGTTGAAGATCTCGATGGTCAAGATTTCAGAAGCTTTTAAGTTCTCGGAAGCTATTCAAGTTGAAGATTTCAGAAGCTTTTAAGTTCAAGTTCTCAGAAGTTTTTCAAGATGAAGATCTCAAGTTCAAGAACTCAATCTTTATTATACTCAAGGTCACTGGTATTTAAGTTTCAATGTCCTTACTTCACTATTGAGGTATGACTGACCTTAGGTTGACCTTTAAAGTAGGTCACTTTGAATACATAATCCATATATCTTTTATAAGTGACTTTGATCTGTTCTAAGGATAGTCCCAGACCTTGTTCGACTAGTCTTAGCACTGGTTCGACCAGTCCAGGAAATTCCTCGACCAGTCCTAAGTTGTTGAGGATTTTCAAAATTTTTTGGTCATTCTTCGGCCAGTCCTGGAGACTGTTTGACCAGTTCTGTGAACAGTGTCGACTGGTTCTTCGACTCAAAGTACAGCGTTGAGATTGGGCCATCTTCGACCAGTCGTAGGGTACCTACGACCGGTCGTGCAACTGAAAATCTTATCGTGCCCGATTTTTTCAAAATTCTGTTAGTTCTTAGACCAGTCGTAGAAGTCTTAAGACCAATCGAAGTCGTGTTTTGCTCAGATATAAATAGAGCACGAATCTCAGATTAATGAGATATAGAAAAAGTAATTAATCCGACCTTCTGAGAGATAAGTCTGTGCTCCATTTTAAGCTAAGTGTGCTTATTTAATATTCCATTTCTTTAGCTTTATTTAATTGATTTTGTTTCTGGTATTTCACTCTAATCTGAAAAGAGGAATTGCTATTTCCCTTTCTTTGGAATCAAAATTAATTAAGGCTAGCTCTATTTTAGTTTAATTTTAAAATCAATTAGAATTAGAACCTTTGTAATTGAGTACTAGACATTGAACTTGGACATTCAATCATCTACTCTGACTTGGTTCTTCCGGGCTGCTACATCGAAGGAGAAAATCAGATATTTTACATTTAATTGTAAATTTCTTTCTGTTTTGGTTTCTTTCGAAATTTGTCAGAAAAATCTCTTTGTTTTGGTTATCTGAGGAGAGCTAGGAAAACTCAGAAGTAAGGTTTTTTTAATTGTGTAAGATTACAAACAAAGACACAATTGTAAAGGTTTTTGGTGAACCTGTGAAAACCTACATTGTTAGTGAACGCTAATATCCCCTATGTGAGGATATTAGGAGTGAAGTAGCATTCTGTGTGGCTGTTGTATAACAGTTGGTGAACACATAGGTGAACCACTATAATCCCTTATGTTGTGGTTGAATGGTTTATATTTCATATATTTATTTATTCATTTGTGAGATGTATATGTGGTTGTGAATGTTGTAATCTTTTATTTCAAGCATTGTGGGGAATGTTGTAATAGTTTAGAATTTATTTCTTGCTATGCATTTATTAGCTTGATATTAAATTGTTCCAGTAAGGTTGTCCTGCCATTTTTATGGTGCATGGTTGTCCCTATAACAATACATATTTGTGATTACAAGTTATTCTTCAGTACAGTTTGTATTTATTTTTTATTCCTCTTTGGTTTAAGACTTGATACAAAGACCTTTTTAGAAATCAGGTTGTCCTATCGTAAACTCTGATTTTTGGTATAAGGTTGTCCTTAGAACAACATTTGTATCAACCTCTCAAGATCTGAATTTTGAGGTTGCTTTATAATCTTGCATTGTGGTTTATTTTGTTATCTTATTGGCTATCATATTCCTTTAATTTTTGTTGTTATATATTTTTATTTGGAATAGTCCTATTCACCCCCCCCCCCCCCCCCCCCCCCCAAGGATAAATAGGTAGGCCTTTTCATGAACCAACTCCGATGAGAAGTCATGTAAAAAGATGTCATGTGTCTAGCATCCACTCGACCTTACGATCTTCATATGGCCGTCTGAGTATAGATGCAGATAAAACATCACCATCACATCCACTTGATCTATCTGACGTGGCAACATTGGCCTCCTTGTATAAAGCCTTATAATCTTCTTTCTTAGATTTAGAATTTGTACAATCCTTCTTCATATATCCGTCCATCCTACAGTTTCAATATTTTACCTTTCCTTTTCCCTTGCCCTTGGATTTGGACCTAAAACTTGAAGAACTTATACATTGTTCAGAATTTTTACCTCTTGTAAGCAGCGCTTCAGAAGATATCCTCATGTCGACGTTACGCTTTCTCATAACCTTCCCTTTAAGGGCTGAGATAACGGTGTCGACACTCAAGGTTTTATTTATGGAGCACATTGTGTCCTCGAATGACTCATAAGACGTCGGAAGAGAATTCAATAACATACATGCTTGTTCTTCATCTTTCATCACTTCCTCCATATCCAGCAATTTACAAACTAATTTATTAAAGTTATTGATGTGAGCCTCTATATCTCCACCCTCTGCCATCTTGAAGTTATACCACTGCCGCTTCAAGTGTAGGTGATTTTCAGAGAATTTTTTCTCATAGACATCCTCTAACTTCACCCATAACTTAGCCGCAGTTTTCTCCCTCATGACGTTGTAGAGAACATCATCCGTGAGACATAAACGGATCAATGATAAAGCCTTCTTATCAAGAGTATTCTATTTATCATCAGTCATAGTAGACTTTTGCTCCTCAAGAGTACCATCTTCGCCTTGCTTGATTAAGGAACTAATTATCTTGATCTTGCAAAACTCAAAATTATTTTTTCCTGAGTACTTCTTAATCTCATACCTAGTGCTTCCCATTATTACTAATCCTACAGATTCAAATCTGTGCCCCAACAATTGCTCTAATACCACTTGTTGGGGATTTGTGTTGCGAAATCACATAGATTTATATCTAGGATAACAATCCAAGAGCACCAAGCAATCATAAGATAACACAAAGATTTAACGTGAAAAACTTTTTCAGGAAAAAATCACGGCACAAAGTGATAGAATTCCACTATAAAAGTATAAATTATAAAGAGAAAAGGACTTAACCGATTCGAATAACTTCGAATCTCACCCTTGCTATACCCTTTAGAAACCCTAAAAATCCTTTTAGAAACCATTGAAAACCCTTTAGAAAGCCTTAAAATGCCCTATAATAGCCCTAGGGACCCCTATTTATAGTTTAGAAAACTCCTCTTCCGTACCTCTGCGAAACCACCTTAAATTTACGCAGTCCGCGCAGAATCTACGTAACCCTCGACTAGTTGAAAGAGGGAATCGACCGGTCGAGTGGACCCTCGACTGGTCGAGTTAGTCCCTCGACTGGTCGGGCAGCGCGGAATAACAAAATCAATAACCTCTGGACTTCGAGTCGAGCGGGCCTCGACTAGTTGAGCAGTCCCCTCGACCGGTCGAGCAGCCCAGAGACAGATTTAAGACATCTGTTTTCAACACACAATTCATTGTAGAGCCCATAGAGTTTGTTTGCACCACAAAAGTGAAGAATGCATTTACGATTGATTGCTTCCACACACTTGTGCATTCATGGGTGGCGGCGTGTGCGTGCTTATATTACTCATACACAAATAGTTGTACATTCAACTAGTTCTTGAACTTAGGAATTTATTAATGTTAATAAATGTTCCTTAGAGTTATTTAACATTCTTAGAAAAGGGAAGGAGGCTTGGGTGCACCCCACCATGGTGTTAATGTTAAATCCCCCATGATCATCAAATGTGTCACTCCATGTTAGACATAGGGCCCTAAAATCAGCCCCATCTATGGTTTAGGTAGACTACAGATTAGAAACAATGTATAAGGAAAAACTCACTCTCCAAACTGTTTCCCTTAGTGTAACTTTGGACTCTAGATGGTAGATGGATTTTGCTCACAAAGCCTTTTTAGGCTTTCTTGTATAATTATGACTTGGGGTATTATATATTTGACTTAGAGGCACCAATAATCAATTACTTAGATTTTCAAAGTTTGCTAAACCCTGGAGAATCTTTAAAGAAGAGAATTCAAAATTTTTCTTATCTAAGTTACTCCTGATTTACAACTTGAGATTTTGAGTAAGAGACCACAATGACAGAAAATGAAAGTGTTAGGCACCTTCTCTACTTGCACAAATATACGATCTCACTACTTCACAAAACTCAGTGAAATATAAGGGTTTAATTCATCGTGTGCTAGATGTTATGAGGAATGAACTCGATGCAGCGATGCAATGTAAATAAGTAGAAAAGGATCCGACTATTTTGAGTTTTTAGTGTGATAAGATTCGGTGATCAGGCAGGTCACAGAGCATACACTTAAAACGACTAGAGCAATAGGAGGGTTAGGGGGAAATTATATTGATAGTATGCTAGGATGATGCAAATGAGAGGTGCGATGTCCTCATCATAGTCAACCCAAGTTTTTTGATGGGCAAGATTTAGAATACCAACTAGCTGCAAAGCATACACTCAAGTAGACTAGAAAAGTAAAGGAATTGAGAAAGGAAATGATTATGCACAATGCCGCTGAGAATATAAATGAAGATGATTCGAGTTGTGTGAGGTGACAGATCATCACAGGGATCGATTGAAGTGGACTGGATCAACCTTTCAATGGCTCAAGTGGCTAGGATTGTGGCTTGGCTAGACTGAACGAAGGCTGTAAGGGCTTCTTCTCCTTTCATTCTTCCTCTCTCCTGGTAGTCTTCGGGTTAGACCCACTCTCCCTTTCTTCTTCTCTTTCTTAAGAGTTAAGATGGGTAATCTTAGGTGTTTTAATGATTAGTGAGTGATGTGAAAAGTGAAGGGAATTGGGTATTTATAGGTGTGAATGGTGGAATTTGTGTGATTTTTGAAAAGTTTGGAGGCTAAAGAAGGCTTGTGATTGGCTATTGGAATGGATATGTCACGTGACACCTTGTGATTAGTTGAATAAGTGATAAATGATGTAATTCTAAAGAAAACTAGGCATAAAATGGTCATTTAAGCCCAAGCAAGACTCCTGAGGTGGGGTTTTGTTTCTTATTCTTCTACCTACCTTGCAGTAAAATATCGCGAAATTCCACCTGGCATGGGACCTGGATTTCACCGAGAGCCTTGGTGAGGTTTGGGTATCCTCCTATGTTGGTCCCTTTTGCTTTATTAGGTCTTAAGGCTGAATGGGCATGGACTTGAGCTTGGATTAGCCTTAGGATTGGGATTCGATTTGGGATGGATCTCGGGGTTCCGCAGCATTTAGATTATCTATTTCACCATGGGTGGGGTGTCCCCACTTGAATCATGAATATGACTACTTTTTTAGCCTTTAAACTTAACTTTTAGTGTGGCATCTAATAATTGGAGTGGATTTCATATAATAATCACGGTGAGCCTTGTAAAAATTAAGGGTGGAAGTTTCGCTTCCTACTATTTTCCTTGAAGTGGATGTCTTACTTCCAACTATTTTCCTTGGTGTGGCCTATATAAATCACTGGTTGGCCTGATTTGAGATCACTTAAAAATTGCATTCTTTGGGTATGAGATTTTAAAATTGGACCATCCAAATTATGAGTCCCAGTTTAGATGTATGGTGAACGGAAACGAATGCTCATTGGATTATCAAAGCAGTGGACCGTTAACAATGAAAAATATTCAATGACCTTATTTCAACGAACAAATTTTCAAGAACGGATGCTACAGTTGTTCAGCCAATCTGTGTAAATGTGATTTAGTGACGGTGAGCTCCTTTACAACGGTGCTGTGAAATGTGAATCATGCACCATCCAGTCGATTCATCATTAATCACACCAGCATGACAGGACAATCTAAAGATTTCAAAAACTTGAACCATGTGAATATGAAGGTCCTAAATTGCCTTACCTAAGTTTTTAATAGGATGTTTCAGGGGATGCATGGGAACATGTGGGAACATGTACAGACTTATATTATTAGTCTATGTGTGAGGTGAGTTTCTTTTTATTCGGTTGGCCACACGTGATTATTGGTTTTGATCTGACCATTGAATTATTCAGATTGAGCTATACGGTTGGCCCCACCACAGTTATGAACCTAGGTTGCTATTGTAAGGGCTATGGTTGATCTAAGGCATTGATTTGATGGCCACCATCATGGATGGTCAATTCCCAAAATATTCTCTCAATTAATCAACTCTAACCTCTCCTTTTGACTTGCAAATGCATGGTTATAAAGAACGTGTGAACAACCCACATTGAATACAGGAAAGACCAAAGGCTTGATTGCCAGGATCTTCCAATTTGAGATGTTTTGGGGGAATGGTTCATCCAAGAAGGGGCCATCAGATCAATGGTTTGGATAGACCCACCATGAGGCCTTTCATCTACGAACTAAGTTCCATGGGGACGAATAGGAACCCGTGTGCACATATTTATGGGTTGAATCACTTGATATATAGTTGGGGTGGATTTGACATTCACATCATGGTAGGGCACACCCAGTCCAGTAACTCCTTTTCCTCTTTGAAATAGCTTTTATATTGGCAAAATTTATTAACATTAACTAATCTATAAATTATATAATTAATTGCATGTCCAATTAGTGAGAAATGTTCACACATAACTAGTTGCATGTCCAATTAGCTGCCTAAATTAGGTACTAATTAATGTTAATAAATATTCCTGACACAAAAGTTATTTTAAAGAGGAAAATGAGTTACTAGCTTGGGTAGCCTCCACCATGGTGTTAATGTGAAATCCACACCAACTCTTTGGTGAGTCACCCATGGGCTCGAATATCAACCCTGTTGGTGGTCTAGGTGGATCACACAATTGGAAAATATTGTACCAGTAAAAACTCACCTTTTAAATTGCTTCCCTTGGTGTGGTGTACTTGAATAATCACAGCCTACTTTTTCAGCCTTAGGCCTAGTTTTTGGTGTGGCACTTGATGGTTGGAGTGGATTTTACATGCTCATCACGTTGGGCCATGGACGTCTCCCTCCCAACTGTTTCTATTAGTGTGGCCCACTTGAATCATAGGTCAACCTTTTTTTCTTTTTTTTGTTGTAGGCCTAGCATGGAATTACAAATCTAATAGTTAGGCTAGATTTCAAGTACACATCATGGTGGGCCCCTAAAAAGTAAATGGCGGGCATTCGTCTCACACTTGTTCATTCCTAGAAACTGATGCATTCCTAAGAAAATGAATTCTTAAGTTTAACCAGTTGGACCACAAGCTACAATCCATCATGTGATAGCTTTGTAAGTCTTAAGTGCGTGTGATTGGACCACAAGCAAAATCCATCATGTGATAGCTTCATAAGTATTAAGTGCCCGGACCACAAGCTACAATCCATCATGTGATAGCTTCATTAGTGTTAACACGATGATTGCCCAATATAATGGTCAATAGTATCTATTGTTTACACCCAACCAGATATCGTCAGATCCAACGGCTAGAAAGCCAACATGTAGCAGCATCGCCATACGGAAGATCAGGAAAAGATTCTTGAAGTTGATATGATTGGCAGAAGAAAATTGTGGGAGATCAAAATGGCCGTTGCTAAGGGACATGTGCTGAGTAGTTAAAAAGATTGATAGCATGCAGTTGATCATATAGACACGTGATGGAACATGAAAGGCAATAGTTTACATAATAGCCTAAAAAGTGTGCACAATTGAATAGCTAATGGCCATGATATTTACAAGGACATATGGTGGAATGTGATTTGATATATTTAGTTAATGATTTGCTGGGAGCATGAAGTTCACAGGGATGATTAGCCATTTGATAAAGAGAAGATCACGGAGATTGACTCCAAATACAATTCTCTAGCAATTTCCCTACGCACTTATAAATAAAGCAAAGGATGAAAAAACTCCATGGCCTATGCTAATCCAACACAACTCTCCTATATAACACAACACTGCTTATCCGTTGTCTCACATGAGTACCTATTTTAGTTTAGTTCCGATCTAACTCTTGTACTAGTAACCCATTATAATACTAAAAGCATTGACCAATTAGATTATCCTTCCACCCTATATTTATGATCACATTGTTGGAGCACTAGTAAGAACCTTGAGTTTTAAACAAAAGGCCCGTGGGGCTTTTCTAGTATAAATGACGAACAGACAGTCAAATCACGAGAATCTTGGTTACAAAGTGATGTTCTTGAGTGATGAACATATGGTTATGACTATGTTGCTTACTTGTCATCTCTACCAACCGTCTCGCCTACTAAGCGTAGTTCTGAGTGATGGAAAAATTGTCATTTTATGAGGACTTTCTTGCCTATGAAGCCCAACCGCATGACAAATAAGTTGTGGAAGATTCGTCCACCATCAGTTTTCTTACCTATAAAGCCTGGTTCACATCAAGCGATGATCACATGACCATCCTGAAAACCACAATTATCTTACATATGAAATTCAATCAAGCAACAAATGAATCATTATTATTAACAATTGTCTTGGCTATAAAGCCAGCAGAACGAGAACAAATTATCATGCACAACGACTCTCTTGCCTACAAAGCTTGATATCTTGTTAAGCGATGAATTAATTTTTATCATTTTTTAACCAATTGTAATCATTTATTAAATATTAATAGAATCCTCTCAGCTTCATGTATGCTTCCCTTTTATCAATATTGCTTTGTTGTTGAACTATATAGGCTATCATGCGTTTAATTAAAAGTCCTTTTGTTCGGAGGATAACAAGAACTCATTAGAAGGATAAATCCTCCCCTTTGTAAATCGCCGTAATATTCTTTATAATCGACAATTAGATAGATGGCCATTCCATATGGAACTTGGTCTCACCGCCTATTTGACATATGGGGTCATAGGCATTTGGTTCTATTGGAGCCGCATTTGGCTCTCACATGCTTGACATGTACACATTGCATGAATAACCGAATTTGAGCTAAACATCTACACATTAAGCTGCCATGGTCCTTTTCCAAGTGTTACAAATTCCTCTCCGATGAACATTTATTGACATTAATAAATTTCTAAATTCAGGCGCTAGTTGAAAATATAACTACTTGTGTGGGAGCATTAAAAACATGCGCGCACACACACAAATGTATGGAAAAGATTAACTATAAATGCATTCTTCACAATTGTGGTGTTAACAAACTCTATGGCAACCATCATGCGGTCTTCCATGTTAGGCCATGGACCCAAAAATCATGCCAATCTAGGTGAGCCACATCACAGGAAACATTTGAGAGGGCACACCTTACCCCTCCCAAATGTTCCTGTTTGTGTGGTTTGCTTGACTCATGGATTGGCCTGAATTTTTAACTTAGTATCTGAACAAGGGATATGTACACCATGAACACATCACAGTGGGGACTACACAACTCATGGGTTTATGGGGCCCACCCATTAAAACCTTTCAAATTGTTTGTAGGGCCCACTGAGATTGTTGGGATTTGGTCTGCGGAATCACATAGATATGGATCTAGGAAAGCAATCCAAGAGTATTAAACAAACACAAAAGAATACAAAGATTTAACGTATAAAATCCTTGCGGAAAAAAACCGCTGCACAAAGCGATATAAATTCTACTATGGAAGCAAAGATTACAAAGATAAAGGACTTATCGAGCTTAAGCAGTCCTCAAACCTCACATTTTCTCCACCCCTTGAAACCCTAGAACCCTTTTAGAAATTCTTAAAACCTCTTAGAATACCTCCTTGTCTCATATCCACTCCTATTTATAGACTTAGAAAGAAGTGGAAAAGAAATGGAAAATAAAATTTGCAGAATCTGCGTTTCCGCAAACGAATCTACATAAACCTTTGATGACATCAAGCAACCTTCGATGTCATCGAAGAAGGACCAAAACCGTCCAGCGAGCGGGGCTAAAAATCCCAAAAAAACTCGATGACATCATTTGATTTCAATGTCATCGAACCATGTAAAACCAGATTTGAAGACATCTGTTTACAACAGAGATGTGCTTTTGACATTCAACCTATCCATTGTGTGGGTCCCAATTAGATAAGGGTCACTAAATTTTGAGTTATTCTAAAGGGCATTACTGAGTGATTTTAGTGTTTTAGTATGATTTTACATGATTAGATGGCATGGCTTGTTGAATTCTAAATAGGGCTGATTTTGGGACAACCCAAAAGCTGGAGGAAACCCACCAAATGGACAGTTTGATGTTTGACACACATCATGATGGGCCAACAGAGCTCTAGCTAATGGAGGGAAGCGCATTGCCTGGTGACCCGATCACTAGAGGTGGGCAACTTGGGTTCGATCCAGTGGATCCGACCCGACCAGGCCCGACTCGGTACCGTTCCGAATAGAACCGACAGTCTGATCGATTCTGATCAGCCAGATCTAATTTAATTTCGAGTCAGGTGCAGATAACACTGTACCCGGACAGATCTGATCCGAATACCCAGACCAAATGGGTCCACTCCGACCCGAACAGACTCGACCCGAAGGGGTATACCTTAAAAAAACCTAAAACCCTTTTTACCCTACCCGTTTTTTCCCCATAACTCTCTTGCCCGAGAGAGAGAGAGAGAGAGAGAGAGAGAAAGAGAGAGAGAGAGAGAGAGAGAGAGAGAGAGAGATAGAGATGGGTATCTGGATCGCTTGGCGGGTCATCCGAGCACGGCCCATTCCATGGATGATTGTGATGAAAATGTCGTCATCTTGAGGCAGGAATTTGGTTGATGACAATTTGGACAGTGTCGAATCGACGGAAGGCACAGAGCTTCTGGATTAAGGATTTGAAGGTGGCTTGGGTGTGGTGGAAGTTGGGGAGGTGGGTGGCCCATTTGAAGGTTTGGAGGGCTGGGGAGGGGGAATGGGCGCTGACGATGAGATGGGAGATGTCTTTTGGGGTTGGAGTAGAGATTTGAGGAGAAGGAGATGATGAAGGGTTTTGATGGGATTGGAAAGAAAAGGGGCCTGAGATGAACGGTGGTGGAGATAGGAACTTTGGGAGGGTTTAAGAAGCCTGGCATGGCCGGATTTGAGGATTTTGGTAGGTATCCATGCTGTTCATCTGCTTTGATAGGTATCCACACCGTTCATCTCTTTATTGTCTAGTGGTTGTTGAATTGTTACTATTAAAAGTTTCCTGGGGCCACCGAATGTTTATTGTTCAGTAATCGGATCCGAACCTTGCACAATCCGATCCGACTCGGGTTTTCTAACCGAGTCGGACTCGGATCGGTTTATACCAGCATATGTTCGGGTCTGATCGAGTCAGCTGACTCAAACTCGGTCCCAGTTCTGTTCGAGTTCGGGTTAGGACATGTAAAATTCGGACCTGGTCGGGTTGGGCCAAATCCGAGTGGACTCGGTCCGATGCCCAGCTCTACTGATCACCAGCCATGTACCTACTAACCAATCTCCGTGGGGCCATCATGATGTATGTGTTTCATCCATGCTGTTCATCCATTTGGCCAGCTTGTTTCAGGGTAAGGTCCCAAAAATGAAGTAGATCCAAAGTTCAAGCTAACCACACCACACAGGAAACAGTGGTGGGGATAATGATCCCACCGTTGAAACCTTCCTAGGCCCCACCGTGATGTTTATTTATCATCAGACCAATTCATAAGGTTTGATAGACCTGGATGAAGGGAAACATAAAAATAAGCTTGATCGAAATATTCTGTTGCTTGGAAGAAGATTTGTCACGCCCCAAACTCAGAAACTGGACTCACAGAATTTTCGATCACCGAATCCGGCGCCGACAGCCTCCGTAGAACCCCATTCTCGGCTCCTAGCTCCCATTCGCCAGGTTCCGATCCTGGGGTGCTACAAGGAGGATTTTAAATATCAGTTTGATTCGTAAGAAGCATAACCAAAGGTATAACCCATAAACAACAACCAAGAACTCTATTACATTTTCACTATGATCAAAAACTTTACAAGTACAATAAGCATAAAGGAAAATACAGTGGTAAAGAACAAAAACTCCAAAATGCTCTGCAACGTGCTCCTGCCTCAGCGCTGCTACGATCCAACATCACCTGCACGCAACAGTCGTGCATAAGCTTACAGAAAGCTTAGAGGGTGGTGAAAGTGTGTGCGCAAGGTAGTAATATGAACATGCAATGACAGAGTAATGCGAAATATGCAAATGGAACCATAATATCATGAGCCGTACCAAGGCTATGTGATGCAAGACATGAATGGTATCGGTCATCCAAAGGCCATGCTATGTGCAATGCAACTCAAAATACAGGTCCTCATCTATGTCCACACATCAATACGGCTCAATATGGAATATCACCAGGGTCTAGTACACTCTAAACCAGATTGCCGACACATCGCGTGCAATAAGGTAAGTGAAAGAGACTACACTATCCGTCTGTCAATATCGGGCGCGACTCGTCAATAGCGGACCCATTCCTAGAGCTGGTCAAACTCAGCCTAGCATTGCCCCCTACTCTCGGACGGGTAAGGCCGCACCCCCTTCCAACCGACCACGACACAGTGAAGAGCATAGCCAACTGGTATTTGGCACTCAGGGCTTATCTACCCACTCGGTCTAGACGTTAGAGCAACCTCTTGGTACCGTAAGGGTTTAGGGACTTTCACCCAGGGATATCTATAATACCCCATGTAGAACAAGATTTTCGGTATCCAATCCTGCCAACCACAATCTGTCTGTGGAGGCTACGGCCCCGATGTCGCTAGGGCGTACAATAACCATGTCACACAAATGCGGAATGCATGAATCACGCTATCCAGTCATGCAACCAATCCTGCGCATATCGTACGCTCATGTAGGGCAACACCGCCTAACCGGGAGCCCATAAACAACCTGCCCGAAGGCAAATGCTATGATCAGACAATTCTCACGTCAAGCATACATATGATGCGTATTATCATGAGTCATGGAACTGTACTAAACATGTTATAATAAAATGAACTATCTTACAATGCAGATGGACCTGGACGGCCTAAACACGATAAGTACGGCCTAGTAATGGGCCCTAAGGAGAGTCGTAAAGTGGACATCCAACCAACATTACACTTGCAATGTGGACGTCAAACCAACATTGCTCCCAAGGCACGATCTTCTTAAACGTCGCTATATAACCTGTATTGGGATTACACATTGCAATGGACCTTAGGTTCATCCCATTGGGCCTTACATATATATCAAATGGGCTATATCTTATGGGCCTTTTATTCATCAGATGGGCCATATAAATGGGCCACACCAATGGGTCTTATGTGCATTGCAATGGGTCAAACCCGTGGGCTTGGATTGCATCAAATGAGCTTAGTCTCATGAGTCTATTATGTGACCAATGGGTCACACCAATTGGGTCCCACATGTAGATCAAGTGGGCCTCAACCCATAGACCTAACATGAGTCAAATGGGCCTAAACCCCTAGGCCTTAATCAAATAAAATGGGCCTAACTCATGGGTCTCAAATAAATCCAATGGGCTTAATCCCATGGGCCCTTTTTATAATCAAATGGGTTTAGTCCCATGGGCCTTACAATATATCAAATGGGTTCACTTTCATGGGCCTTGAGTACATCAAATGGCCTAGTCACATGGCCTTAGATCATATCCATTGGGCCTAAACCCATAGGCCTTAAATATCAAGTAAAGCCCATAGGCTTTACATATCAAGTGGGCCCAAGTTCTTAGGCCTTAAATGAATCAAATGGGCCTAGCCCATAAGCATTTCATAAATTAAATGGGCCTAGCCCATAGGCCTATTGCAAACCAAATGGGCCTAACCCATATGATATAAAATGTAATATTATATTATATATTAATATAACAATATATACTATATTAATATAATATAATTTAAAGAAAATATAACGTCCAGGCCCTGGATGGCCTGGACATGCACCTGCATCAAGGGAGGCCCCACACGTACACACACACCCACATGCATGCACACGTACACACACACCCAGCTGTACGCACACACGCATACACACTCACACGCACGCACGCACGCACGCCCCATGGGCTCCACCGTCACAACACCAGGGCTCCACCGTCCACTGGACGATGGAGATAAAATGCATACATCATTATGGGCTCCACGTGGGGCCCACCCCGTAACGTTTATTTGACATCCAACCCGTTGATAAGGTTAAACAGACCCGGTTGAAGAAAAAACACAAATTTCAGCTTGGTTCGAAACTACAGTGGGCCCCAAACAGATTTTTAATGGTAAATACTCAATCTCACTATTTCATATGGTGTGGCCCACCTGAGTTTTTGATCGTCCTGAAATTTGGAGGGGGCCCACCTGAGAATGGGACCCACCTCATGGACGGTTTAGATGATATACAAACATCAAGGTAGGGACGCCCGACCGTCCAGGCGCTGCCGTAGTCAGAGGCAGAGGCTTTGCCTCTGCCATCTCGTTTTACAAAAAAAAAGGAAAAACCCTTTTTCCCGGGGTTTTTCGCACATGGGGCCCACTAAAGTTAAATCCGCCCCGGCCATTGCGATCAGCGGCTCGAGGCCATCCAAATGAGTCCAGAGTTCAAATTTTAAAATGCCACGGAAGTGAAATAAAATACGAAAAGGACGTTTGAATGGTGAGGGTGCGATCTTTGACGCTATGGCCCACCAGGTGCTCCGTTCAATTTCATTTTCTGGCTCAACGCCTAAAATGAGATGGTGAAAGGGATGGACGGCTTGGATTAGAGCAATACATCAGGGTGGGGCCTATGCAAGTGGGCCACCAAAGCCCTTCTTTCTTTCTTTCCCTTTTATTCTTTCCTTAGAAAACGTCCAGCGTCCCAGATGCTGGACGGTCATATTATATATATATTTTTTTAAATGGTGGGCCCTGATGAAGTGGGCCACCACTGATGAGTGGCATGGGAATAACGTCTAAGGTGGGCCCCACTTGAATAAAATAAATACATCAAGGTGGGATCCATTCAAGTGGGCGACAATCCTATAACATAAAAAATAAAATAAAATAAAATAAAATAAAAGCAATAAAAGAGAGAGAGAGAGAGAGAGAGATGGAGAGTGGGCACGGCTTGTGATGGAGGGCTCCGCCACTATGAGCCCTCCCTTGAATGAAAACGTACAATAAATGGATCCCCTTAAACATGAGATCACCAAAAATGTAAATCAACGGTGGAGATCCATTCCCCACCGATATGGACGGTCTAAATGACCTTTCTAAATGAAATAAACATCATGATGATCCATGTGGTCCATCGGCCACATATTAGGGTCCCAAGTGAGATCCACACCATTGATTGGTGGGCCTCACTTGGTCCACCATAAAAACAAGGAAAACTACCCTATAGAGGCACCCACCGTCCGATCTTCTCGCTCCTAGGGGTTCCTTAGCACCTTAGCTTCAACTTCAACGGTTAAGATGAGGATGGAGGGTTGAGATGGGAGATGATGGAGTAGGAAGGTGGGCCACTTGGAGCTTGGAAATTTGGAGAAATTCCATACGTATGGACTCTTGTTGCTTGGAATTTTTGAAATGAGAAAGAGAGAAAGAGAGGGAGTGATGTAAAGGAAGAGAGAGAGAGTGATGGATGGATGTGGTGAGTGATATTTGTGTAAGAAATCTTTGACTTTTGAGGCTTTTGTGTAAGAGAGGTATAGGAGATAAAGACTTTTGTGACTTTTTGTGTAAGAGAGGTATGGGTGGTGAAGACTTTTGTGGTTGCTTAGGAAAAGGGATGGAAGTGATGTGTACTTGACATGTGATGGATTGATGGGTGATTGATTGATGGGATTGATGTGATTGATGTGACACATCATAGAGATTCCCTTAGTTTTCGCAACGCGCGGCGTTTTCTCGCATCGAATGTTGGCCCACAACTCTTGATCAGGGTATCGCCTCGGCGCGCGAGTAGCGGCATCGGAACCGCAACGACGGCGCGGTCGCTATGGTATTGGTCTCGGGCTGAGTCGACTCGGGTTGTCAGCATATGAATCAGGGTCGTGCGTCGATATCGTTTAAGAGTCGAAGGTTGCCGGAATTCGACCGGTAAGACCGCGAAAGTGTACGAAAAGGTGCGGACTAAGATACAGGTCTTACACATTGTGAGACTGCATGGCGTTCTTATGATAAAAACTATACAGAAGTTGGTTTCCGTATAGTTATCGAGCTTGTCGATTCAACCCTCTCTTGTCGCTAGGGTGATCGAGGCTCAGTAGGCTGATAACTGTACGGAAAATGTGTACGGACCAAGGTACACATATCGTTCTTATATATAATATAATATAACATTATATAATGTTGGATGTCCACATTACGACTCTCCTTAGGGCCCATTACTGGGCCGTACTTATCGTGTATAGGCCGTCCAGGTCCATCTGCATTGTAAGATAGTTCATCTTATTATAACATGTTTAGTACAGTTTCATGACTCATGATCATACGCATCATATCTATGCTTAACGTGAGAATTGTCTGATCATAGCATTTGCCTTCGGGCAGATTGTTTATGGGCTCCCGGTTAGGCGGTGTTACCCTACATGAGCGCACGATATGCGCAGAATTTGTTAAATGATTGGATAGCGTGAATCATGCATTTCGCATTTGTGTAACATGGTTATTGTACGCCCTAGCGACATCAGGGCCGTAGCCTCCACAAACGAATCATGGTTGGCAGGATTGGATACCGAAAATCTTATTCTACATGGGGTACTATAGATATCCCTGGGTGAAAGTCTCTAAACCCTTATGGTACCAAGAGGTTGCTCCAACGTCTAGACCGAGTGGGTAGATGAGCGCTGAGTGCCGAATACCAGTTGGCTATGCTCTCCACTGTGTAGTGGTCGGTTGGAAAGGGGTGCGGCCTTACCCGCCCGAGTGTAGGGGACAATACTAGGCTGAGTTTAACTAGCTCGAGGAATGGGTTCGCTATCGACGAGTCGCGCTCGATATTGGCAGACGGATAGTGAGGTCTCTTCCACTTACCTCATTGCGCGTGATGTGATGACAATCTGGTTTAGAGTGTACTAGACCCCGGTGATATTCCATATTTGAGCTGTATTGATGTGTGGACATAGATGATGATCTGTATGCTTGAGTTACATTACACATAGCATGGCCTTTGGATGGCCGATACCATTCATGTCTTGCATCGCATAGCATTGGTACGGCTCATGATATTATGGATCCATCTGCATATTCCGCATTACTCAGACATTGCATGTTCATATTACTACCTTGCGCACACACTTTCACCACCCTCTAAGCTTTTTGTAAGCTTATGCACGACCGTTGCATGCAGGTGACGTTGGATCGCAGCAGCGCTGAGGCAGGAGCACGTTGCTGATCATTTTAGAATTTTTTGTTACTTACCATTGTATTTACCTTTATGCTCATTGTACTTGTAAAGTTTTTGATCATAGTAGAAATGTAATGGAGTTCTTGGTTGTTGTTTGTGGGTTATGCCTTTGTTTATGCTTATTACGAATCAAACTGACATTTAATATCCTCCTCGTAGCATCCCAGGATCGGAACCTGATGAATGGGAGCTAGGAGCCGAGAATGGGATTCTACGGAGGCTGTCAGCGCCGGATTGGGCGATCGAGAATTTTGTGAGCCCGGTTTCTGAGTTTGGGGCGTGACAGAAGTTGGTATCAGAGCATAACTTGGGAATAACCGAGAACAAAATTACATGTCTGCTATGAGTATGGAATGACTAAGTCCCGAAGTTCGGATAGCTTCGCGACCCTCCAATACAGATCGTTAACGTGCGTACCTTCGAGAGTTTTGAAGTTGATTGGCGCCTTCGCTCTTTCCTGTAGGACATGGTGCCTGGGAGAGTTACCCGATCGACTCCCGCACCACCACCTGAGGATTCTGCTTCACCGTCGGAGGCTCCAGCTTTACCCCCTCCATCTCCCGTTCCACCCTCAGAGATCCCTGCTTCTTTTCCTGAGGATGACATTCCTCCACCTGAGGCTAATGAGGAGCCGACCGTGACTGTGAGTGCCTCTCAGTTACAACAGATGTTACAGGCTGTGACAGCCGCAATCAAGGGACAGGGCAGACGCCCAGCTGTTTCACCAGCTCAGGCAGAGCAAGAGCGCGCGAGTGCCTTACTATGTGAGTTCAGACGGCTTGATCCCCCACGTTTTCAGGGTGAGCCAGATCCGACTGCAGCAGAGAGATGGCGCTCCGATGTGGAGAAGATTTTTGACTCCATGTCGTGTACGACCGAGCAGCGCGTCCGGTTAGCAGTATTTCTCTTTCAGGGTGAGGCCAAGTATTGGTGGACCTCTGTTACCCGTGTTGCCAGACCTGAGTATGTCTGGACATGGGAGGACTTTATGGACCGATTCGAGGAGCAGTACTTCCCCGACCATATCCGTCGTCAGCGAGCTTTAGAGTTCGAGACTCTGGTGCAGGGAGACATGACTGTGGCGCAGTACGCGGCCCATTTCGTAGCACTATCGAGATTCGCACCGTACATAGTTGATGACGAGGGGCGAAAGGCCCGCCGTTTTGAGCACGGTTTACGTTACGACCTTTGAGGTCACGTTATTGGCCATGAGCTCCCTACCTTCCAGGCAGTAGTGCGGAGAGCTCAGATTTACGAGACTGAGTGAGCCGGTTCTCAGTCTGATCGCGGTCAGAGGAGAGATCGGAAGAGGTAGGCTTCTTCCAGTCCTTCCCAGCAGCGTCGACCACAGCAGCAGAGGCGCAAAGGTCGCCCAGCTTTTTGAGCACCATCAGCACCAGCAGCACCTCCACCACCACCTCAGAGGCAGTTCACTGGCACTTGCTTCACGTGCGGTGCGACGGGACACCGTTCATGGGAGTGTCCCAGCCCCAGCAGTAGCAGAGAGGTCCACATCAGCAGAGGCCTCCACCGTAGCAGCAGAGACCCCCACAGCAGCAGCGACAGTAGCCTCCACTACTGAGGCCACCTCAGCAGCAGCATCAGCATCATTACCAGCCTCAGCGGCCACAGCAGCAGAGGCAGCAGTTTCGACCGCCTCAGCGACCCCATCAGCAGCAGCAGCACGTTCAGAGGGGACATGCACCTCCCCAGCTGACTCAGGCTAGATTCTATGCGGCTCAGCAGGATCCGCAGTCATCTGGTGGAGTTGTTGAGGGTATACTTCCAGTTTCTGCATGCATTGCACGTGTGCTGTTTGATTCTGGTGCATCGCATTCTTTTGTGGCCGAGAGCTTCTGTCGATCGGCTGGCTTACCGTTGGAATCTGCTGATGAGAGCTTATCGGTATCGACTCCCTTGGAGAGGACTGCAGTATTAGGACGATTTTGCTCGTCATGCCCCGTTCTAGTTGGGGATACCTTCCTGCCCGCCGATTTGTTTGTTTTGCCGATATCCGAGTTCGACGTCACCCTGAGGATGGATTAGCTTGCTGAATATTATGCCATTTTGGACTGCACCGCGAGAACCGTCACGTTTTGTATACCCGGCGTGCCACAGTTCGAGTTCGTTGCAGAGGCTAGAGGAGAGCGGTTGTCTTGTTTGATGTCTTGCGCCATAGAGGAGCCTGTCGCCGTTTGCATCGACTATTTGCCCATGGTTTGTGATTTTCCCGATGTGTTTCGGGAGATTCTGGGATTACCGCCTCGTCGACTCACCAAGTTCCAGATCGATCTCGTGCCCAGTACCGTGCCTATTTCGAAGGCCCCGTATCGTATGGCACCGTTAGAGTTACGGGAACTGGACGAGTTGCGAGAGTTGGGTTTTATCCGTCCGAGCAGTTCTCCGTGGGGAGCGCCGGTACTCTTCGTGAAGAAGAAGGATGGTTCGTTGAGGCTCTGCGTTGACTACCGCGAGCTCAACAAAGTCACGATCAAGAATAAGTACCCGCTCCCTAGGATCGATGATTTGTTTGACCAGCTGCAGGGTGCACAGTTCTTTTCGAAGATTGACCTGCGTTCCGGTTATCATCAGATTCGGGTCCGAGATGAGGACATTCCGAAGACAGTATTCAAGACGCGTTATGGTCATTTTGAGTTTCAGGTCATGTCCTTCGGACTGACCAATGCACCCGCGGTGTTCATGCAGCTGATGAACGAGGTTTTTCACCCATATCTGGATCAATTCGTGGTAGTCTTCATCGACGACATTCTGATCTACTCAAGGACCCGTGAGGAGCACGAGCAGCATTTAGAGATTACCTTACAAACCCTCCGCGCACACCAACTGTATGCGAAGCTGGAGAAGTGCGAGTTTTGGCAGGAGGAGGTGAAGTTCCTCGATCACGTGGTGACGAGGGAGGGTGTTGTAGTGGACCCCTCGAAGGTCAAGGCAGTACGTCTGTGGGGCCAGCCCACGACTGCGACTGAGATCCGTAGTTTCCTTGGCTCAGCGGGCTATTATCGACGTTTCATTGAGGGCTTCTCTCGTATTGCAGCCCCGCTGACCAGGTTGATTCGGAAGGGTGCAGAGTTTATTTGGAGTGACGCCTGCGAGCGAGCATTTACGGAGTTGAAGGACCATCTGACGTCCGCTCCTATCCTCACTCTTCCCTCTGGGAGTGACGGCTTTATTGTATTCACTGATGCCTCGCATATCGGTTTGGGTGCTGTCCTGATGTAGCACGGGATACCAGTGGTCTTTGCGTCTCGTCAGCTCAAGATTCATGAGCTGAACTATCCTACCCATGACTTAGAGCTGGCTGCAGTTGTCTTCGCACTGAAGGTGTGGAGGCACTATCTTTACAGGGTTAGGTTCGAGCTCTTCTCTGATCACAAGAGCTTGAAGTACCTCTTCTCGCAGTATGAGTTGAATATGAGACAGAGGTGCTGGATGGAGCTCTTGAAGGACTATGATTTCGACCTCCAGTACCACCCGGGTAAGGCGAACGTGGTGGCAGATGCCTTCAGCCGTCAGCCACGAGGCCTATTGGCGCATATGATGATTCAGGAGTGGCGGATGTGTAACACCCCGGATTTTGGCTAACCCGGGATTTGACGTCCTTAGGCAGTGGGTCAATTAAAACACCTGAAAAATCGTTCAGAACCCAATTCCATAGCCAAAGAAACCACTTAGGATAAAGTTCTTTAGAAACTAAGCATAAGTTAGCTAGCGCAACGTTGGAGTGGCTGGGAAACAGTCCCTGATCACTTTAAATACGTTCTACAAGACCCAAATCGAGTAGAACCAATGACTCTACAATACTCTATAACCTCGGATCAAACTCTAAGCGGGTTTGTTCTCTGGACCACATTGAACTTTTGTATTGGATTTAGACCGCGCGTCGAAGGTCCGATACCTCCTATCTTAGACCGTTAGAACCGCCCAGCTGGACTTGACAATCATCTCGAAAATCAAGTCAAACCGATAATCACAGACGATTTCGTTGAACCCGGACTGAAGCGACCGCGAATAGGGATGAATTTGGAATTTCAAATTCAAATCTGGCACATGACTTGACGCGTCAGTATTAAGCGTTCTGACCGTCAGAATTCATCCGGATTACACCCTCGGATCAGGAAAAATTTCTATTTATTATCCTGAGAATTTCAGCCCTGATCTATGTGCGGTGACCGCTGAACTGAAACTGGTCCGCCACGTGCGATCTGCGAACCCTGCCAGACTGAAAACTTAATACGAGGTACATCTGGTACCCATGAGCTTAAGTCTGATCGCAATCGACCAGGGGACCACCAGAAAGCAGTTTTTGGACCGAAACAGCCCCGAAATGGATAGGCATCAAGTAAACTTCGTCCCGGAGCCTATTTTCGGCAATTTTAAGCTTATAAAAGGGGTTGAAACCCTCATTTCTCCTTCCCATCCGAAATTCACAAACCCTAGAGAAAAAGAGAGAGAGTTTGAGAGAAAGGGAAGAAGAGATTTTTCCCGCTTCCGAGCCACCGACAGTTGCTGCTTCAGCACTTCCTTCCAATCACCTGGCTGGTGATTTCTACACGTTTTCAGGTATAAAATATTTCCAAAAACTTACTGATTTAGGGTTTACATAGATGCACAACATGTTAACTAACGTATTCCATAAATCAGACTCTCCTACTGCCGTAGACGAAGCGTACACGCTCCGTTCAAAATTCTGCAACCGTAGGAGACTAGGTGAGGATTTTAGACGCTTTGATTGACGGTTTACAACGCTTTCAATGTCGTTTAATAGTAGATTATCGACGGCATCGCCGTTTGACATGTACAACATGCTCTCCGTTTCCTGTTTCGTAAATTAACGAAGAATATGAGATTTAGGGCATTTTAGTCATTTGTAGGAAGTACGGTCTACATGCATATTTCGCTGACGTGATTGACATGGTTTGTCGTCGCATTAGAGAGTTAGGAAGGTTTGCATAATCAGTTTGGCGAAGAGATTCGCTAAGTTGCGCATCTTGGGTCGACATACTATATGTGGACTTAAGTGTGTAGTGTATGTGTTTGTATAAATGCTTGTATTAGTATGTATTGAATTAAATGATGTTATGTAGTAGTTTGAGATTGATTTCTTGACTAATATGCTGACCTAAATGATTTCCCACATGTTTACCTTATGCATGATTGCATTACATGCATGGAAAGTATGCCTTGAAGATTTGTTTAAGTCGAATATTATAACATGTGTTAACATGCTCACATGATTTTGTTTCAAATCCAATACCTTTGCATATGTTGCTAATGTGATTCCATAGATGTTTGGGACTTGACTTAGTCCAGGCAGTCGGTAACCGAGCGAATTCGTGGCTGACTGGTCATAGCCACGAACGACGCGTCGATGAACGTGATTCGTGTTTAGAGTTGGCGGCAGTGGTTAGGCCACGCGAAGTGTTTTACACACTTCATGTCGTTCGACTTGAGATGCGATCGCGCTAGTCGAGCCCGTCAAGTAACTCGACTGGCCGATGTATGTTCACCTTGTATGTGTCATAACTGCTTGAACTTAGGGTACTGAACTTACCATTGTAAACCCTGTTAACCATGGTACCTTGATCCACAAAGACTCATGAGCCGGGCATGGTGGTATGGGACACCGTGGTCGAGCTGTCGGCCTACGCTGGGGCCACAAACCTCCCCGTAGTGACCAGTGAGCACCTAGACTCGTGAGCAGATTATGGTGGTATGGGACACTATATTCTAGCTGTCGGCCTACACTGATTAGGCGACGAGCCCTTTGTAGTGACCGCGAGCGTATTCTGAGTCCACGGGAGGCGACGACCCTTCCGTTGCAGTAGAGTACGGTAGGCCTGTATTGATAAGGTGATGGGGGAGCGGTGCAACGAGTGCGAGCAACAGCCCTGGCAGCCCTTGCAGTGACCTACAAAATATACATCGTATGAGATTACTAGGAGTGACGACCCTAGACAGGATCTGTGTTGGGATTGATACAAGGGAAGTACCGTAGTTTTCCAATCCTGCTGTTTGAATAGACTAATAACAACTTGGAAATCATATCCCCATAGCATTGCATGTGCCTGGAAGATGTGGAGCACTCTCGGGAGTGTGGCATGCCGCGGTCGTAAGATGTTGCCGCATGAGGGTAATCGTCGGTGAGGGCATACATCACGTCATATCATCTTGCATTAACAACAGTCTTAGGATTGTCTGATTTACTGCTTTACTATTATCGCGTGATTGAATTGTGAACATGCTAATCTTTGCTCTCTTATCCCACTGAGTTGATCACTCACTCCCACGTTACGGGATGGTGTTTTCGGACACCCACCAGTCCCTTTTGTGATTGCAGATGATGGCGCGGCCTGCGAGGTGGAGCTGGACTTGATGATGAGGAGGAGGATTACTCCTTTATGCGTGTTCTGATTGACGGGATTGCAGGGAGGTTGATTAGATACTTTGACATTGTCATTTTGTAGTTTTAGCGCCCTCATGTATATTCATTTTGTTTACTTTTGAAGTATACATGTATGTGTATAACCTGGAAGTATATTCACACTCTGGAGACATACAACAGTTTATATACGTTATACATACTATTACAGTCTTCCGCTTGCAAATTTAACTGTCTCTGGAGTATGATATGCTGTTCTGGCTTAATCTCACTCATGTTTAATACATTATCACAGACAACATTCAATCATACATATCCATGTTGCATAAATAACATTTTGAAACTCAGGAGTTGGGTTTTTGCTCGACTCCCCGATTTTCGGGATATTACAGGATGCTTAAGGATATCGCAGCGTATGACTTTGAGTTTGGCCTGCAGTCTTCCATTGTACAGTTATCGAGCTTGTCAATTCAACCCTCTCTTGTCGCTAGGGTGATCGAGGCTCAGCAGGCTGATGAGTCGTTGCAGAGTTATATGGCTGAGGCGGCATCTGAGGGTCAGGCTGATTGGCAGATCGGTACCCCAGGACTGCAGTTATATGGACTTCGCTTCAGAGGCCGATTATGTGTCCCGGATATTCTAGAGTTACGCAGAGATCTTATGACCGAGGCACATCAATCACGATTTTCTATCCACCCGGGCTCGACGAAGATGTACCGTGACATGAGGCGACAGTATTTTTGGACGGGGATGAAGCGCCAGATCGCCAGTTTTTTAGCCGAGTGTGACACGTGCCAGCGTGTCAAGGCCGATCATCAGAGACCTCCTGGTCTATTGCAGCCGTTGAGCGTCCCGATGTGGAAGTGGGAGCACGTGTCGACTGATTTCATTATGGGTTTACCGAGGACTCAGCGCGGTCATGACGCCATTTGGGTTGTTGTGGATCGTCTGACGAATTCGGCACATTTTCTTGCGATGCGTGCGACTTGGTCTATGGACCGGCTTGCGAGATTATTTATCGAGGAGATTGTGAGACTGCATGGCGTTCTAGTCTCGATCGTTTCTGACCGAGACTCGAGGTTCACGTCTCAGTTTTGGGGGAGCTTCCAGCGTGCGATGGGGACTGATTTGCAGCTCAGCACCGCGTACCATCCGCAGACCGATGGCCAGACCGAGAGGGTCAATCAGATACTTGAGGATATACTTTGGGCTTGTGCGATTGACTTCGGGGTTAGCTGGGATGAGCATCTGCGATTGGCTGAGTTCGCGTACAATAACAGCTATCAGGCGACCATCGGCATAGCTCCTTTTGAGGCACTATATGGCAGACCATGCAGATCACCGAGTTGTTGGACCGAGGTTGGAGAGTGCCGTCTCCTAGGTCCCGAGCTTGTGCAGGAGACTTCAGAGGCTATTGACATCATCAGGCAGAGGATGCGCACAGCTCAGAGCCGACAGAAGAGTTCTTCTGATCGTCGGCGTCGTCCCTTGGAGTTTGATGTAGGGGACCATGTGTATCTCAAGGTCTCGCCCATGAAGGGCGTAGTTCGATTTGGAGCGATGGGCAAGCTTGCCCCGAGATTCATAGGACCTTTTGAGATCACTGGGCGCGTTGGGGCCGTAGCCTATCGGCTTGCGTTGCCATCACAGTTGTCTGGCGTCCACGACGTCTTCCACGTCTCCATGTTGAGGAAGTGTGGGTCAGATATAGTTCCCGTTATTGATTGGCAGCCGCTGGAGGTTCGTGAGGATGCTTCTTACATTGAGCAGCCAGTCCGTATCCTTGATCGGAAGGAGCAGGTCCTCAGAACCAAGGTCATTCCGTTGGTGAAGGTGCAGTGGGGTCACCATTCTATAGAGGAGGCTTCGTGGGAGCCTGAGGCTGAGATTCGAGAGCGTTATCCTCATCTCTTTGATGGTTGACCATATGTTGTATTTTGTATGCTGCCCCTGATTTTATATGATGACGTTATGTTTCTTATTCCTCGCGAGTTATGCCTAGTTCGATGCTTGTGTAAATTTCGAGGATGAAATTTTTATAAGGAGGGGAGAGCTGTAAGACCCGTATCTTGGTCCGTACCTTTCCGTAGACTTCCACGGTCTTACCGATCGAATTCCAGCAACCTTCGACCCTTAAACGATATCGACGCGCGACCCTGATTCATGTACCGACAACCCGAGTCGACTCAACCCGAGACCAATACCATAGCGACCGCGCCGTCATTACGGTTCCGATACCGCGACTCGCGCGCCAAGGCGATACCCTGGTCAAGAGATATGGGCCAACGTTTGGTGCGAGAAAACGCCGTGTGTTGCGAAAACCAAGGGAATCTCTACGATGTGTCACATCAATCCCATCAATCCCATCAATCAATCACCCATCAATCCATCACATATCAAGTATACATCACTTCCATCCATTTTTCCAAGCAACCACAAAAGTCTTCATCACCCATACCTCTCTTACATAAAAAGCCACAAAAGTCTTCACCACCCATACCTCTCTTACACAAAAGCCTCAAAAGTTAAGCTTTTCTTACACAACCATCACTCACCACATCCATCCATCACTCTCTCTCTCTCCCTTACATCACTCTCTCTCTTTCTTTCTTTTTCACTTCAAATTTCCAAGCAACAAAAGATTTCTAAAAAAACTCCATACGTATGGAATTTTCCAAGCCTCTCTAAGCTTCAAGTGGCCCACCTTCCTACCCCATCATCTCCCATCTCAACCCTCTATTCTTCATCTTAACCATTGAAGTTGAAGCCAAGGTGCCAAGGAACCCCTAGGAGCGAGAAGATCGGACGGTGGGTGCTAGATCATTCTAATTTTTCTTGTTTTTATGGTGGACCAAGTGAGGCCCACCGATCCATGGTGTGGATTCACTTAGGACCCTAAAATGTGACCGACGGCCCACTTGGATCATCATGATCATTCCATGATGGGGCCATTCTCCATTAACCCCATCATGATGTTTATTTTCTTTAGAAAGGTCATCTAGACCATCCATATTGGTGGGGAAAGGATCCCCACCGTTGATCTTCAGTTTTGATGGTCACATGTGCAAAATGACCCACTTGATGTATGATTTCATGTAAGGGAGGGCCTATAATGACGGGGTCCCTCCATCACAAGCCGTGTCCCACTCTCCATGTCTCTCTCTCTCTCTCTTTTATTTCTTTTTATTTTATTTTATTTTATTTTATTTTGTATTTATGCAATAGGATTGTGTGGCCCACTTGAATGGATCCCATCTTGATATATTTATTTTATTCAAGTGGGGCCCACCTTAGACGTTATTCCCATGCCACTCATCAGTGGTGGCCCACTTCATCAGGGCCCACCTTTAAAAAAAATAAAAAATACTAATATAACTGTCCAGCGTCTGGGACGCTGGACGTTTTCAAAGGAAAGAATAGAAAGGAAAGAAGAAATGTGAAGCTTTTGGGTGGTCCCCTTGCATAGGCCCCACCCTGATGTTTATGTTCGATCCAAGCCGTCCATCCTCTCACCCACGGTATTTTAGCCGTTGGGTAGAAGATTGGAGTTGATCCAATCACCTGGTGGGCCATAGCGCCAAGTATTGCATTTCCACCATTCAAATACTAATTTCTTATTTTATTTCACTTCCTTGCATCAAAAAAATTCGAACTTCGGACTCTTTTTGTCTGTTGCGAGCTGTAGAACGCTATGGCTGGAGTGAATTTTCAGGAAGCGGGCCCCACACGTGATTTTTTGGCGAACATAGAAATTTAGGAGAGAGAGGAAAGTAGGCAGCCATTTGCTGCTTGCGTCAGGCGCTAGCAGCACCTGCACGGACAGCCGGGCGGTCGTCCAGCAGGGGCCCACGGCCCTGCGTGTGGGCCCCACCGTAATGTTTGTTTGCAATCCAAGCTATTCATGAGGTGGGCCCCCTTCTCAGGTGGGTCCCCTCCAAGTTTCGGCTCAATCCAAGGCTCAGGTGGCCCGCACCACGTGAAACAGTGTGGTTTGAATTCTACCATTGAAAATTTTCTGGGGCCCACAGAAGTTTTGGATCAAGATGAAAATTGTGTATTCCCTTCATCTAGGTCTGAGTGACCCCGTTAACTGGTTGGATTTCAAATAGACATTTCGGTGGGCCCCACATGGGACCCACAGTGATGTATGCGTTTTAACTCCATCGTCCAGCGGACGGTGGAGCCCAGGGTGACGTTGTGAAGCCCCTTTAGGCGTGAGTGCGTGCATGCGTGTGAGCGTGCATGAGTGTGTGCATGCAGCGTGTGTGTGTGTGCGCGTGCAGCATGAGCGCATGCAGCGTGTGCGTATATATAATGTTATATTATATTATTTATAATGTTATCATATATTATATATAATATTGTATATATTATATATATATAACATTAGTAGATTTCTTGTTACACACATGATGGTGGGTCTTCATGTGGGCCCCCACCATTGATTCAGGTGCTACATCTACTCTGGCCGTCCACTTTAAAGATCATTTTTATGGAATGAGTCAAAGTATGAGCCAGATCCACAGTCCAAGTGGACCCCATCTTAGCATGATTTGAGGCTCATCTTAATGTATTTGTGACATTTATTGGGGCCCACTTTGATGTGGATGTAAGGCCCATGGGATTGGACCATTTGATATATCCCAAGGCCCTTGGGACCAGACCCATTTAGATTGTATAAGGCCTACGAGTTTAGGCCCATTTAAATTATATAAAGCCTTTGAGTACAAGCCCATCTGATTTGTAGAACGCCTAGGGGTTTAGGCCCTTTTGACTCATGTTAGGTCTATGGGTTGCGGCCCACTTGATCTACATGTGGGACTCCAATTGGTGTGGCCCATTTGATACATATTAGACTCATGTGACTAGGTCCAATTGATGCATTCCAAGGCCCACAGGTTTTGACCCATTGCAATGCACATAAGACCCATTGGTGTGGCCCATTTATGTGGCCCATCTGATGAATAAAAGGCCCATAGGTTATGGCCATTTCATATATATATGTGTCCCGGATATTCTAGAGTTACGCAGAGATCTTATGACCGAGGCACATCAATCACGATTTTCTATCCACCCGGGCTCGACGAAGATGTACCGTGACATGAGGCGACAGTATTTTTGGACGGGGATGAAGCGCCAGATCGCCAGTTTTTTAGCCGAGTGTGACACGTGCCAGCGTGTCAAGGCCGATCATCAGAGACCTCCTGGTCTATTGCAGCCGTTGAGCGTCCCGATGTGGAAGTGGGAGCACGTGTCGACTGATTTCATTATGGGTTTACCGAGGACTCAGCGCGGTCATGACGCCATTTGGGTTGTTGTGGATCGTCTGACGAATTCGGCACATTTTCTTGCGATGCGTGCGACTTGGTCTATGGACCGGCTTGCGAGATTATTTATCGAGGAGATTGTGAGACTGCATGGCGTTCTAGTCTCGATCGTTTCTGACCGAGACTCGAGGTTCACGTCTCAGTTTTGGGGGAGCTTCCAGCGTGCGATGGGGACTGATTTGCAGCTCAGCACCGCGTACCATCCGCAGACCGATGGCCAGACCGAGAGGGTCAATCAGATACTTGAGGATATACTTTGGGCTTGTGCGATTGACTTCGGGGTTAGCTGGGATGAGCATCTGCGATTGGCTGAGTTCGCGTACAATAACAGCTATCAGGCGACCATCGGCATAGCTCCTTTTGAGGCACTATATGGCAGACCATGCAGATCACCGAGTTGTTGGACCGAGGTTGGAGAGTGCCGTCTCCTAGGTCCCGAGCTTGTGCAGGAGACTTCAGAGGCTATTGACATCATCAGGCAGAGGATGCGCACAGCTCAGAGCCGACAGAAGAGTTCTTCTGATCGTCGGCGTCGTCCCTTGGAGTTTGATGTAGGGGACCATGTGTATCTCAAGGTCTCGCCCATGAAGGGCGTAGTTCGATTTGGAGCGATGGGCAAGCTTGCCCCGAGATTCATAGGACCTTTTGAGATCACTGGGCGCGTTGGGGCCGTAGCCTATCGGCTTGCGTTGCCATCACAGTTGTCTGGCGTCCACGACGTCTTCCACGTCTCCATGTTGAGGAAGTGTGGGTCAGATATAGTTCCCGTTATTGATTGGCAGCCGCTGGAGGTTCGTGAGGATGCTTCTTACATTGAGCAGCCAGTCCGTATCCTTGATCGGAAGGAGCAGGTCCTCAGAACCAAGGTCATTCCGTTGGTGAAGGTGCAGTGGGGTCACCATTCTATAGAGGAGGCTTCGTGGGAGCCTGAGGCTGAGATTCGAGAGCGTTATCCTCATCTCTTTGATGGTTGACCATATGTTGTATTTTGTATGCTGCCCCTGATTTTATATGATGACGTTATGTTTCTTATTCCTCGCGAGTTATGCCTAGTTCGATGCTTGTGTAAATTTCGAGGATGAAATTTTTATAAGGAGGGGAGAGCTGTAAGACCCGTATCTTGGTCCGTACCTTTCCGTAGACTTCCACGGTCTTACCGATCGAATTCCAGCAACCTTCGACCCTTAAACGATATCGACGCGCGACCCTGATTCATGTACCGACAACCCGAGTCGACTCAACCCGAGACCAATACCATAGCGACCGCGCCGTCATTACGGTTCCGATACCGCGACTCGCGCGCCAAGGCGATACCCTGGTCAAGAGATATGGGCCAACGTTTGGTGCGAGAAAACGCCGTGTGTTGCGAAAACCAAGGGAATCTCTACGATGTGTCACATCAATCCCATCAATCCCATCAATCAATCACCCATCAATCCATCACATATCAAGTATACATCACTTCCATCCATTTTTCCAAGCAACCACAAAAGTCTTCATCACCCATACCTCTCTTACATAAAAAGCCACAAAAGTCTTCACCACCCATACCTCTCTTACACAAAAGCCTCAAAAGTTAAGCTTTTCTTACACAACCATCACTCACCACATCCATCCATCACTCTCTCTCTCTCCCTTACATCACTCTCTCTCTTTCTTTCTTTTTCACTTCAAATTTCCAAGCAACAAAAGATTTCCAAAAAAACTCCATACGTATGGAATTTTCCAAGCCTCTCTAAGCTTCAAGTGGCCCACCTTCCTACCCCATCATCTCCCATCTCAACCCTCTATTCTTCATCTTAACCATTGAAGTTGAAGCCAAGGTGCCAAGGAACCCCTAGGAGCGAGAAGATCGGACGGTGGGTGCTAGATCATTCTAATTTTTCTTGTTTTTATGGTGGACCAAGTGAGGCCCACCGATCCATGGTGTGGATTCACTTAGGACCCTAAAATGTGACCGACGGCCCACTTGGATCATCATGATCATTCCATGATGGGGCCATTCTCCATTAACCCCATCATGATGTTTATTTTCTTTAGAAAGGTCATCTAGACCATCCATATTGGTGGGGAAAGGATCCCCACCGTTGATCTTCAGTTTTGATGGTCACATGTGCAAAATGACCCACTTGATGTATGATTTCATGTAAGGGAGGGCCTATAATGACGGGGTCCCTCCATCACAAGCCGTGTCCCACTCTCCATGTCTCTCTCTCTCTCTCTTTTATTTCTTTTTATTTTATTTTATTTTATTTTATTTTGTATTTATGCAATAGGATTGTGTGGCCCACTTGAATGGATCCCATCTTGATATATTTATTTTATTCAAGTGGGGCCCACCTTAGACGTTATTCCCATGCCACTCATCAGTGGTGGCCCACTTCATCAGGGCCCACCTTTAAAAAAAATAAAAAATACTAATATAACTGTCCAGTGTCTGGGACGCTGGACGTTTTCAAAGGAAAGAATAGAAAGGAAAGAAGAAATGTGAAGCTTTTGGGTGGTCCCCTTGCATAGGCCCCACCCTGATGTTTATGTTCGATCCAAGCCGTCCATCCTCTCACCCACGGTATTTTAGCCGTTGGGTAGAAGATTGGAGTTGATCCAATCACCTGGTGGGCCATAGCGCCAAGTATTGCATTTCCACCATTCAAATACTAATTTCTTATTTTATTTCACTTCCTTGCATCAAAAAAATTCGAACTTCGGACTCTTTTTGTCTGTTGCGAGCTGTAGAACGCTATGGCTGGAGTGAATTTTCAGGAAGCGGGCCCCACACGTGATTTTTTGGCGAACATAGAAATTTAGGAGAGAGAGGAAAGTAGGCAGCCATTTGCTGCTTGCGTCAGGCGCTAGCAGCACCTGCACGGACAGCCGGGCGGTCGTCCAGCAGGGGCCCACGGCCCTGCGTGTGGGCCCCACCGTAATGTTTGTTTGCAATCCAAGCTATTCATGAGGTGGGCCCCCTTCTCAGGTGGGTCCCCTCCAAGTTTCGGCTCAATCCAAGGCTCAGGTGGCCCGCACCACGTGAAACAGTGTGGTTTGAATTCTACCATTGAAAATTTTCTGGGGCCCACAGAAGTTTTGGATCAAGATGAAAATTGTGTATTCCCTTCATCTAGGTCTGAGTGACCCCGTTAACTGGTTGGATTTCAAATAGACATTTCGGTGGGCCCCACATGGGACCCACAGTGATGTATGCGTTTTAACTCCATCGTCCAGCGGACGGTGGAGCCCAGGGTGACGTTGTGAAGCCCCTTTAGGCGTGAGTGCGTGCATGCGTGTGAGCGTGCATGAGTGTGTGCATGCAGCGTGTGTGTGTGTGCGCGTGCAGCATGAGCGCATGCAGCGTGTGCGTATATATAATGTTATATTATATTATTTATAATGTTATCATATATTATATATAATATTGTATATATTATATATATATAACATTAGTAGATTTCTTGTTACACACATGATGGTGGGTCTTCATGTGGGCCCCCACCATTGATTCAGGTGCTACATCTACTCTGGCCGTCCACTTTAAAGATCATTTTTATGGAATGAGTCAAAGTATGAGCCAGATCCACAGTCCAAGTGGACCCCATCTTAGCATGATTTGAGGCTCATCTTAATGTATTTGTGACATTTATTGGGGCCCACTTTGATGTGGATGTAAGGCCCATGGGATTGGACCATTTGATATATCCCAAGGCCCTTGGGACCAGACCCATTTAGATTGTATAAGGCCTACGAGTTTAGGCCCATTTAAATTATATAAAGCCTTTGAGTACAAGCCCATCTGATTTGTAGAACGCCTAGGGGTTTAGGCCCTTTTGACTCATGTTAGGTCTATGGGTTGCGGCCCACTTGATCTACATGTGGGACTCCAATTGGTGTGGCCCATTTGATACATATTAGACTCATGTGACTAGGTCCAATTGATGCATTCCAAGGCCCACAGGTTTTGACCCATTGCAATGCACATAAGACCCATTGGTGTGGCCCATTTATGTGGCCCATCTGATGAATAAAAGGCCCATAGGTTATGGCCATTTCATATATATATGTGTCCCGGATATTCTAGAGTTACGCAGAGATCTTATGACCGAGGCACATCAATCACGATTTTCTATCCACCCGGGCTCGACGAAGATGTACCGTGACATGAGGCGACAGTATTTTTGGACGGGGATGAAGCGCCAGATCGCCAGTTTTTTAGCCGAGTGTGACACGTGCCAGCGTGTCAAGGCCGATCATCAGAGACCTCCTGGTCTATTGCAGCCGTTGAGCGTCCCGATGTGGAAGTGGGAGCACGTGTCGACTGATTTCATTATGGGTTTACCGAGGACTCAGCGCGGTCATGACGCCATTTGGGTTGTTGTGGATCGTCTGACGAATTCGGCACATTTTCTTGCGATGCGTGCGACTTGGTCTATGGACCGGCTTGCGAGATTATTTATCGAGGAGATTGTGAGACTGCATGGCGTTCTAGTCTCGATCGTTTCTGACCGAGACTCGAGGTTCACGTCTCAGTTTTGGGGGAGCTTCCAGCGTGCGATGGGGACTGATTTGCAGCTCAGCACCGCGTACCATCCGCAGACCGATGGCCAGACCGAGAGGGTCAATCAGATACTTGAGGATATACTTTGGGCTTGTGCGATTGACTTCGGGGTTAGCTGGGATGAGCATCTGCGATTGGCTGAGTTCGCGTACAATAACAGCTATCAGGCGACCATCGGCATAGCTCCTTTTGAGGCACTATATGGCAGACCATGCAGATCACCGAGTTGTTGGACCGAGGTTGGAGAGTGCCGTCTCCTAGGTCCCGAGCTTGTGCAGGAGACTTCAGAGGCTATTGACATCATCAGGCAGAGGATGCGCACAGCTCAGAGCCGACAGAAGAGTTCTTCTGATCGTCGGCGTCGTCCCTTGGAGTTTGATGTAGGGGACCATGTGTATCTCAAGGTCTCGCCCATGAAGGGCGTAGTTCGATTTGGAGCGATGGGCAAGCTTGCCCCGAGATTCATAGGACCTTTTGAGATCACTGGGCGCGTTGGGGCCGTAGCCTATCGGCTTGCGTTGCCATCACAGTTGTCTGGCGTCCACGACGTCTTCCACGTCTCCATGTTGAGGAAGTGTGGGTCAGATATAGTTCCCGTTATTGATTGGCAGCCGCTGGAGGTTCGTGAGGATGCTTCTTACATTGAGCAGCCAGTCCGTATCCTTGATCGGAAGGAGCAGGTCCTCAGAACCAAGGTCATTCCGTTGGTGAAGGTGCAGTGGGGTCACCATTCTATAGAGGAGGCTTCGTGGGAGCCTGAGGCTGAGATTCGAGAGCGTTATCCTCATCTCTTTGATGGTTGACCATATGTTGTATTTTGTATGCTGCCCCTGATTTTATATGATGACGTTATGTTTCTTATTCCTCGCGAGTTATGCCTAGTTCGATGCTTGTGTAAATTTCGAGGATGAAATTTTTATAAGGAGGGGAGAGCTGTAAGACCCGTATCTTGGTCCGTACCTTTCCGTAGACTTCCACGGTCTTACCGATCGAATTCCAGCAACCTTCGACCCTTAAACGATATCGACGCGCGACCCTGATTCATGTACCGACAACCCGAGTCGACTCAACCCGAGACCAATACCATAGCGACCGCGCCGTCATTACGGTTCCGATACCGCGACTCGCGCGCCAAGGCGATACCCTGGTCAAGAGATATGGGCCAACGTTTGGTGCGAGAAAACGCCGTGTGTTGCGAAAACCAAGGGAATCTCTACGATGTGTCACATCAATCCCATCAATCCCATCAATCAATCACCCATCAATCCATCACATATCAAGTATACATCACTTCCATCCATTTTTCCAAGCAACCACAAAAGTCTTCATCACCCATACCTCTCTTACATAAAAAGCCACAAAAGTCTTCACCACCCATACCTCTCTTACACAAAAGCCTCAAAAGTTAAGCTTTTCTTACACAACCATCACTCACCACATCCATCCATCACTCTCTCTCTCTCCCTTACATCACTCTCTCTCTTTCTTTCTTTTTCACTTCAAATTTCCAAGCAACAAAAGATTTCCAAAAAAACTCCATACGTATGGAATTTTCCAAGCCTCTCTAAGCTTCAAGTGGCCCACCTTCCTACCCCATCATCTCCCATCTCAACCCTCTATTCTTCATCTTAACCATTGAAGTTGAAGCCAAGGTGCCAAGGAACCCCTAGGAGCGAGAAGATCGGACGGTGGGTGCTAGATCATTCTAATTTTTCTTGTTTTTATGGTGGACCAAGTGAGGCCCACCGATCCATGGTGTGGATTCACTTAGGACCCTAAAATGTGACCGACGGCCCACTTGGATCATCATGATCATTCCATGATGGGGCCATTCTCCATTAACCCCATCATGATGTTTATTTTCTTTAGAAAGGTCATCTAGACCATCCATATTGGTGGGGAAAGGATCCCCACCGTTGATCTTCAGTTTTGATGGTCACATGTGCAAAATGACCCACTTGATGTATGATTTCATGTAAGGGAGGGCCTATAATGACGGGGTCCCTCCATCACAAGCCGTGTCCCACTCTCCATGTCTCTCTCTCTCTCTCTTTTATTTCTTTTTATTTTATTTTATTTTATTTTATTTTGTATTTATGCAATAGGATTGTGTGGCCCACTTGAATGGATCCCATCTTGATATATTTATTTTATTCAAGTGGGGCCCACCTTAGACGTTATTCCCATGCCACTCATCAGTGGTGGCCCACTTCATCAGGGCCCACCTTTAAAAAAAATAAAAAATACTAATATAACTGTCCAGCGTCTGGGACGCTGGACGTTTTCAAAGGAAAGAATAGAAAGGAAAGAAGAAATGTGAAGCTTTTGGGTGGTCCCCTTGCATAGGCCCCACCCTGATGTTTATGTTCGATCCAAGCCGTCCATCCTCTCACCCACGGTATTTTAGCCGTTGGGTAGAAGATTGGAGTTGATCCAATCACCTGGTGGGCCATAGCGCCAAGTATTGCATTTCCACCATTCAAATACTAATTTCTTATTTTATTTCACTTCCTTGCATCAAAAAAATTCGAACTTCGGACTCTTTTTGTCTGTTGCGAGCTGTAGAACGCTATGGCTGGAGTGAATTTTCAGGAAGCGGGCCCCACACGTGATTTTTTGGCGAACATAGAAATTTAGGAGAGAGAGGAAAGTAGGCAGCCATTTGCTGCTTGCGTCAGGCGCTAGCAGCACCTGCACGGACAGCCGGGCGGTCGTCCAGCAGGGGCCCACGGCCCTGCGTGTGGGCCCCACCGTAATGTTTGTTTGCAATCCAAGCTATTCATGAGGTGGGCCCCCTTCTCAGGTGGGTCCCCTCCAAGTTTCGGCTCAATCCAAGGCTCAGGTGGCCCGCACCACGTGAAACAGTGTGGTTTGAATTCTACCATTGAAAATTTTCTGGGGCCCACAGAAGTTTTGGATCAAGATGAAAATTGTGTATTCCCTTCATCTAGGTCTGAGTGACCCCGTTAACTGGTTGGATTTCAAATAGACATTTCGGTGGGCCCCACATGGGACCCACAGTGATGTATGCGTTTTAACTCCATCGTCCAGCGGACGGTGGAGCCCAGGGTGACGTTGTGAAGCCCCTTTAGGCGTGAGTGCGTGCATGCGTGTGAGCGTGCATGAGTGTGTGCATGCAGCGTGTGTGTGTGTGCGCGTGCAGCATGAGCGCATGCAGCGTGTGCGTATATATAATGTTATATTATATTATTTATAATGTTATCATATATTATATATAATATTGTATATATTATATATATATAACATTAGTAGATTTCTTGTTACACACATGATGGTGGGTCTTCATGTGGGCCCCCACCATTGATTCAGGTGCTACATCTACTCTGGCCGTCCACTTTAAAGATCATTTTTATGGAATGAGTCAAAGTATGAGCCAGATCCACAGTCCAAGTGGACCCCATCTTAGCATGATTTGAGGCTCATCTTAATGTATTTGTGACATTTATTGGGGCCCACTTTGATGTGGATGTAAGGCCCATGGGATTGGACCATTTGATATATCCCAAGGCCCTTGGGACCAGACCCATTTAGATTGTATAAGGCCTACGAGTTTAGGCCCATTTAAATTATATAAAGCCTTTGAGTACAAGCCCATCTGATTTGTAGAACGCCTAGGGGTTTAGGCCCTTTTGACTCATGTTAGGTCTATGGGTTGCGGCCCACTTGATCTACATGTGGGACTCCAATTGGTGTGGCCCATTTGATACATATTAGACTCATGTGACTAGGTCCAATTGATGCATTCCAAGGCCCACAGGTTTTGACCCATTGCAATGCACATAAGACCCATTGGTGTGGCCCATTTATGTGGCCCATCTGATGAATAAAAGGCCCATAGGTTATGGCCATTTCATATATATATGTGTCCCGGATATTCTAGAGTTACGCAGAGATCTTATGACCGAGGCACATCAATCACGATTTTCTATCCACCCGGGCTCGACGAAGATGTACCGTGACATGAGGCGACAGTATTTTTGGACGGGGATGAAGCGCCAGATCGCCAGTTTTTTAGCCGAGTGTGACACGTGCCAGCGTGTCAAGGCCGATCATCAGAGACCTCCTGGTCTATTGCAGCCGTTGAGCGTCCCGATGTGGAAGTGGGAGCACGTGTCGACTGATTTCATTATGGGTTTACCGAGGACTCAGCGCGGTCATGACGCCATTTGGGTTGTTGTGGATCGTCTGACGAATTCGGCACATTTTCTTGCGATGCGTGCGACTTGGTCTATGGACCGGCTTGCGAGATTATTTATCGAGGAGATTGTGAGACTGCATGGCGTTCTAGTCTCGATCGTTTCTGACCGAGACTCGAGGTTCACGTCTCAGTTTTGGGGGAGCTTCCAGCGTGCGATGGGGACTGATTTGCAGCTCAGCACCGCGTACCATCCGCAGACCGATGGCCAGACCGAGAGGGTCAATCAGATACTTGAGGATATACTTTGGGCTTGTGCGATTGACTTCGGGGTTAGCTGGGATGAGCATCTGCGATTGGCTGAGTTCGCGTACAATAACAGCTATCAGGCGACCATCGGCATAGCTCCTTTTGAGGCACTATATGGCAGACCATGCAGATCACCGAGTTGTTGGACCGAGGTTGGAGAGTGCCGTCTCCTAGGTCCCGAGCTTGTGCAGGAGACTTCAGAGGCTATTGACATCATCAGGCAGAGGATGCGCACAGCTCAGAGCCGACAGAAGAGTTCTTCTGATCGTCGGCGTCGTCCCTTGGAGTTTGATGTAGGGGACCATGTGTATCTCAAGGTCTCGCCCATGAAGGGCGTAGTTCGATTTGGAGCGATGGGCAAGCTTGCCCCGAGATTCATAGGACCTTTTGAGATCACTGGGCGCGTTGGGGCCGTAGCCTATCGGCTTGCGTTGCCATCACAGTTGTCTGGCGTCCACGACGTCTTCCACGTCTCCATGTTGAGGAAGTGTGGGTCAGATATAGTTCCCGTTATTGATTGGCAGCCGCTGGAGGTTCGTGAGGATGCTTCTTACATTGAGCAGCCAGTCCGTATCCTTGATCGGAAGGAGCAGGTCCTCAGAACCAAGGTCATTCCGTTGGTGAAGGTGCAGTGGGGTCACCATTCTATAGAGGAGGCTTCGTGGGAGCCTGAGGCTGAGATTCGAGAGCGTTATCCTCATCTCTTTGATGGTTGACCATATGTTGTATTTTGTATGCTGCCCCTGATTTTATATGATGACGTTATGTTTCTTATTCCTCGCGAGTTATGCCTAGTTCGATGCTTGTGTAAATTTCGAGGATGAAATTTTTATAAGGAGGGGAGAGCTGTAAGACCCGTATCTTGGTCCGTACCTTTCCGTAGACTTCCACGGTCTTACCGATCGAATTCCAGCAACCTTCGACCCTTAAACGATATCGACGCGCGACCCTGATTCATGTACCGACAACCCGAGTCGACTCAACCCGAGACCAATACCATAGCGACCGCGCCGTCATTACGGTTCCGATACCGCGACTCGCGCGCCAAGGCGATACCCTGGTCAAGAGATATGGGCCAACGTTTGGTGCGAGAAAACGCCGTGTGTTGCGAAAACCAAGGGAATCTCTACGATGTGTCACATCAATCCCATCAATCCCATCAATCAATCACCCATCAATCCATCACATATCAAGTATACATCACTTCCATCCATTTTTCCAAGCAACCACAAAAGTCTTCATCACCCATACCTCTCTTACATAAAAAGCCACAAAAGTCTTCACCACCCATACCTCTCTTACACAAAAGCCTCAAAAGTTAAGCTTTTCTTACACAACCATCACTCACCACATCCATCCATCACTCTCTCTCTCTCCCTTACATCACTCTCTCTCTTTCTTTCTTTTTCACTTCAAATTTCCAAGCAACAAAAGATTTCCAAAAAAACTCCATACGTATGGAATTTTCCAAGCCTCTCTAAGCTTCAAGTGGCCCACCTTCCTACCCCATCATCTCCCATCTCAACCCTCTATTCTTCATCTTAACCATTGAAGTTGAAGCCAAGGTGCCAAGGAACCCCTAGGAGCGAGAAGATCGGACGGTGGGTGCTAGATCATTCTAATTTTTCTTGTTTTTATGGTGGACCAAGTGAGGCCCACCGATCCATGGTGTGGATTCACTTAGGACCCTAAAATGTGACCGACGGCCCACTTGGATCATCATGATCATTCCATGATGGGGCCATTCTCCATTAACCCCATCATGATGTTTATTTTCTTTAGAAAGGTCATCTAGACCATCCATATTGGTGGGGAAAGGATCCCCACCGTTGATCTTCAGTTTTGATGGTCACATGTGCAAAATGACCCACTTGATGTATGATTTCATGTAAGGGAGGGCCTATAATGACGGGGTCCCTCCATCACAAGCCGTGTCCCACTCTCCATGTCTCTCTCTCTCTCTCTTTTATTTCTTTTTATTTTATTTTATTTTATTTTATTTTGTATTTATGCAATAGGATTGTGTGGCCCACTTGAATGGATCCCATCTTGATATATTTATTTTATTCAAGTGGGGCCCACCTTAGACGTTATTCCCATGCCACTCATCAGTGGTGGCCCACTTCATCAGGGCCCACCTTTAAAAAAAATAAAAAATACTAATATAACTGTCCAGTGTCTGGGACGCTGGACGTTTTCAAAGGAAAGAATAGAAAGGAAAGAAGAAATGTGAAGCTTTTGGGTGGTCCCCTTGCATAGGCCCCACCCTGATGTTTATGTTCGATCCAAGCCGTCCATCCTCTCACCCACGGTATTTTAGCCGTTGGGTAGAAGATTGGAGTTGATCCAATCACCTGGTGGGCCATAGCGCCAAGTATTGCATTTCCACCATTCAAATACTAATTTCTTATTTTATTTCACTTCCTTGCATCAAAAAAATTCGAACTTCGGACTCTTTTTGTCTGTTGCGAGCTGTAGAACGCTATGGCTGGAGTGAATTTTCAGGAAGCGGGCCCCACACGTGATTTTTTGGCGAACATAGAAATTTAGGAGAGAGAGGAAAGTAGGCAGCCATTTGCTGCTTGCGTCAGGCGCTAGCAGCACCTGCACGGACAGCCGGGCGGTCGTCCAGCAGGGGCCCACGGCCCTGCGTGTGGGCCCCACCGTAATGTTTGTTTGCAATCCAAGCTATTCATGAGGTGGGCCCCCTTCTCAGGTGGGTCCCCTCCAAGTTTCGGCTCAATCCAAGGCTCAGGTGGCCCGCACCACGTGAAACAGTGTGGTTTGAATTCTACCATTGAAAATTTTCTGGGGCCCACAGAAGTTTTGGATCAAGATGAAAATTGTGTATTCCCTTCATCTAGGTCTGAGTGACCCCGTTAACTGGTTGGATTTCAAATAGACATTTCGGTGGGCCCCACATGGGACCCACAGTGATGTATGCGTTTTAACTCCATCGTCCAGCGGACGGTGGAGCCCAGGGTGACGTTGTGAAGCCCCTTTAGGCGTGAGTGCGTGCATGCGTGTGAGCGTGCATGAGTGTGTGCATGCAGCGTGTGTGTGTGTGCGCGTGCAGCATGAGCGCATGCAGCGTGTGCGTATATATAATGTTATATTATATTATTTATAATGTTATCATATATTATATATAATATTGTATATATTATATATATATAACATTAGTAGATTTCTTGTTACACACATGATGGTGGGTCTTCATGTGGGCCCCCACCATTGATTCAGGTGCTACATCTACTCTGGCCGTCCACTTTAAAGATCATTTTTATGGAATGAGTCAAAGTATGAGCCAGATCCACAGTCCAAGTGGACCCCATCTTAGCATGATTTGAGGCTCATCTTAATGTATTTGTGACATTTATTGGGGCCCACTTTGATGTGGATGTAAGGCCCATGGGATTGGACCATTTGATATATCCCAAGGCCCTTGGGACCAGACCCATTTAGATTGTATAAGGCCTACGAGTTTAGGCCCATTTAAATTATATAAAGCCTTTGAGTACAAGCCCATCTGATTTGTAGAACGCCTAGGGGTTTAGGCCCTTTTGACTCATGTTAGGTCTATGGGTTGCGGCCCACTTGATCTACATGTGGGACTCCAATTGGTGTGGCCCATTTGATACATATTAGACTCATGTGACTAGGTCCAATTGATGCATTCCAAGGCCCACAGGTTTTGACCCATTGCAATGCACATAAGACCCATTGGTGTGGCCCATTTATGTGGCCCATCTGATGAATAAAAGGCCCATAGGTTATGGCCATTTCATATATATATGAAAAGCCCAATGGGGTGAACCTAAGGTCCATTGCAATGTGTAATCCCATACCGATTACGTAGCGATGTTTAAGAAGATCGTGCATTGGGAGCAATGATGGTTTGACGTCCACATTGCGAGTGTAATGTTGGTTGATAATATAATATTTTATATAATATAATATAACATTATATATAGTTATGTTCTACGGAGGCTCAGCAGGCTGATAACTGTACGAAAAACCAACTTCTGCATGACGTTCTTATTACACATATCGTTCTAAATGAAATAAACATCATAATGATCCATGTGGTCCATCGGCCACATATTAGGGTCCCAAGTGAGATCCACAAGTTTTTAACACTACACTACCAATTCTCATTGTTTTCTTTGGTGTGTTCCACTTGAGCTTTGGATCTGCTTTATTTTTAGGATTGTGTCCTAAAATGATCTACCAAAATACATGGACAGTGTGGATGAAGCACATACATCATGATGGCCCCCACAAAATTTGATATTATTTTATGGAAGCATCCATGGGGTTGATATAGAGCTCTGCTTTAGGAATACTTAGCGGGAGAAAAACTTTGATACCCTCATAAAAAAGCAATTAAAGGATAGATACCAAACTCACAAATGGCACATAGGTGGCATATAAGTAACTCAAATTAAACTGTCCATGTGATGGTTAATCATTAGCTGACTATCAGATCGGTGGACATACATCTGACGGCTAAAAATGAAAAATATCATTTTGGTCATATTTCAACAAACAACCATCCACTATCGGAGGGTACAGTCGTTCACACAATCTGATTTTGGCGACTTTTGTGGATATGTTCCACAATGTAGCCGGTTCAGCTTGAGTCCATGTATGACTCATGACGGATGCAAATTGCCTGTGCTTGGAGGCTGTGTGGGCATATAGAGATGCCAGCTTCAAAATTCAAGTGGGCCACATAACAAGAAATGATGGGAATAGAAATGTCCACCGTTACAACCATCCATGAACCGACCATGGCATTTTGTTTCATTCAAACCATTCATATTGTTATTGCCACTGGGATAAATTGTAAGAACAAATATTATCCTTAAACAACACTAATGTGGCTGCCATTTTTTATTTTATTTTTATTTTTATTAATGATGGTTTTCAATCCCCACTGTTTTGTATGATGTGGCCGACTTGAGTTTTGTATTTGCAATCATGTCTTACTATGAGATGGAGAAACTGATGGATAGAGTGGATTTCTCACGGGATTTTTGTTGGCCCAGCATAGCTTTTCCGGTGGACTGGAGCACAGGCAAAGGGCAATTTGTGTCCATTCTTTTAAGGTTTGTTTGATTTTCCTATTCTTTAGTAAATATTCTGTATGGGTATTATCTAAAACACTTTTCTCAATGTTTGGTTTGACCAACTACTTTTTAGATGCAAAAATTGAGAATACTGCAAAATGTTTGTTGGTCACACCATCATGCATGTTGTTTATTTACACCATTCATCCATTATGCTAGCTGAATTTATGGCATGAGATAAAAAAATGAGACATATTCAAAGTTCAAGTGGACCATGCCACAGCTATAGGGAAAATGGAATCTAACACTTATCATTAAAAAGTTCTTAGAGCCACAGTTTCTTTTGTTGTGGGTCATTTGAGTATTGGATCTACTTCATTTTTTGACTTATACTTCAAAATGTTATGGTAAAATGGATGGAAAGAATAGATATATCATATACATCAAAGTAGGGTTTAAAAATTTAAACTAGGCCTTTTGAACCAATTTCCAATGTAAAAATTTAGATGGATTTTCAAATAAGGTGAAGCTAAAATAATTATCCATTCACAAGGTATTTATACCAGTTTTGAAAAATCAAACCCACCCTTAGTGCTTGCATATCAAGTATGTATGCTTTTCAACCGTTCATCCGTGAGTAGATTGTGCATGCGTCGTTATCGATGCTTCTTATCCAGTTTTAGTATATGCCTAAAATTGAAGCTCGTTCAAAGTCAAGATGGTATACACCATAGAAATTATTGGAATAATGACAACTATGGTTGAAACCTTCTTATGGCCACGATGATGTTCAGGAGGACTTATATATTAGCTTCATCCAATACTTTTGTACCTTAAAAAAAAGTTTCCAAGGGTATGCATTTAACTCCCATTATTTCCTATGATGTGGTTCACTTGAGCCATGCTACAATTTTAGGGTCATGCCCTTGAAAGAGCTAAGAAACAAATGCATGGTGTTGGTAAAATGCTACATCACAGTGGCCATAGGGGGACAGATTAGGTACTACCTCGCCTGTTCCAAGCTCAGGACAGTTGGAGGCTCCAAGGGCCACTGAGGGGCCACCATGATGTATGAATTTTATTCACACTGTCCGTCCATTTTCCTATATTATTTTATATTATTGGACAAAAAATATGGGAAATCCAAGGGTCAAGTGTACCACAGCGGTGCTAAGGACATCCACCATTTGAAATTGGGGAAATTGACCACTGTAAATCCCACTTTTTAACCGGTGTATTTTCTAAACCATCTTAAGCTTATATTCCCAGTCAAAACCTCTCATGTACGGACAGACTAATTAAGGACCAAGCAGGTGTATTTTCATCCCTAGTTAGTCTGTCCATATAAGAGCAGGTGTATTTTCGTCCTCAATTAGTCTGTTCATACGCGAAGGTTCAGGCTGGAAAAGTAAGTTTGAAATCATTTGGAAAAGACGCTGGGGTAAGAGGTGGCGTTACGGTGGCTACTTTCTCTTGAAATTTCCCTGCGGTGTTAAGGGCATCCACCATTCGAAATCTTCTTACGGTCCGTCGTGTCATATATTTTCCATCTAACCAGTTCATATGGTCATATACACCTGGATGAAGTGTTAAAAAAAATAATAATAATCTTATCCAAAACTTCTATGGTCCTTGAGAACTTTTCAACGGCAAGAATTTAATCCCCACTGCGTTGTCCATTTAAAAATTGGATATTTGCTATTTTCGAGATCACAATCTAAAATGGTATGGAAAAGTGGATGGACGGTGTGGATAAAACTTCAACATCACGGTGGCCCCTCAGTGGGCCACGGAGCCTCCCAGGCGGTGGCAGTACCTAATCCGCGCCCGGCCCATAATACTCGCCGTGTTCCCATCGTAATGTATGTGCCTTACATACACCGTCCATCTGTTTTGATAGCTCATTTCAAGCATGGTTAAAAAATGAAGCAGATCCAAATCGCATGTGGACCATGCTGGAAGAAATAATGGTTATTCACCGTTAAAAACTCCTCGTGGGCGATAGAAGTTTTAGATCAAGATGATGTTTGCACGGTCTTCCATCCAGGTCTTTGTGACCTTATCAACACGTTGTTGTTTGGCAAATAGACATTCCGGTGGCCCGCAGGAAGTTTTTAATGGTGGATAGTTAATCACCACTGTTTCTCTTGGTGTGGTCTACCTAGGGTTTGGATATGTTTCGTTATTGAAATCATGCCCTAAAATGAGCTGTCAAAACGGATGGACAGCGTGGATGTAAGTCACATACAGTGGGCCCAACAGACGTGGATCCACCGAAGCTGCGCCCTCTCCATATAAACCGCCATGCGCATAACGAACTCGTGAAATTGCGAGCAGTGAGAGCTGCTAGTGAATTCAGAGACGGAGAGAGAGAGAGAGAGGGAGGGAGGGAGAGAGATCGGTCTAGGGTTTTAGGAGTTTTTTTTTTTCTCCGGAGGAGAGGCCGTCGAAAGAGATCCGTCGATTCCGTGTCCACGTTCATCATTCAATCATGCCGGGCGGCAACAAGGGTGATCTCTCTCTCTCTCTCTCTCTCTCTCTCTCTCTCTCTCTCTCTCTCTCTCTCCCTCCCTCCCTCCCCCTGTCTGTCTGTCTGTCTGTCTGTCTGTCCATCCATCGACCTATCTACCTACTAGAACAAAACGAAGAGAACCGATTTACCATCTCCGGATCGGAAATTAAGGGATCGTATGGATGCCCGTAAATTTTGTAAGTGGTAAATGAATTGCAGGTAAGCTTTAAGCTGTAATCTGTTTACAGGTAAATAGTTGTCTGTGTTTGGATTAATGTGTACATTGTTTCTGTAATCTGTTTCAAAATTCTAGCTGTCAGGCTGGATTTCATTTGCAGGTAAATGAAATCAGAGTTTTTCATTTAAAAGCTGTAAATGCTTTATGTAGATCATTACATGCATTTTTCAGCATCCAAACACTCCCTGTAAATCATTTACCTGCAATTCATCTACCATTAGCCCAATTTACAGGCATAAAAAACGATCCCTAAATTTCTCGGGAATCCATTTCCCGATTTTGTGAAGTTTTACAGTAGGGAAGTTTGGTTCCCTGGAAAAGTACCCATCTGGAAATGGAACCCATATTTAGGGTAAATTCCTGTGTTTGGAACACTGGAAAAGCTTTGTGCCGTTTATATATATATATATATATATATATATATATATATATATATTCGTGGCTGGAGAGGTTTTTTTTTTTTTTTTTTTTTTTTTTTTTTTTTTTTTAAAATAAAAATTTGAAAGATGAGAATTTTATTAATCAAAGTAAAATGACAGAAAACTAAAAGAAAAACAAAAACGGAAGAGGAAAAATACAACCAGACCTTCAACTGGCTACAGAAATGGATTCCTTCTCCATGGTTGCTTTTTTAATTTATAAATGGTACCAGCACAATAGAATTCCTGTCAATTCTTCCCCAGTAACTAAAGATGGTATGTGGATTCCACATAATTGCATTCCTAGTATCCAAACAAGATGAGAAGAATCTTTTTCAGAGATTTTGTTTTTGTTTAATGGAAACAAATTCTAGGCCCTTTTATATTCTTGAGAGCCAACGACCCCTAAAAGTAGAAGTCCCAAAAATCACTAATACCCGAAATGTCTGTGAGCCAAACAGTCTCAGGTTTCCCTTGATATATTCGCAAAGATGGTCAGAATGCCTCTTACATCTGAATCCCTGTTGGAGATATTTCAATTTGCAATTTGGGGCGGAATAAAAAGGTAGAATAACCCTTTTCTTCTGGAAGTGTTCCTGAGCAGCCCCAAACATCAAGCGCAACGGAATCCATTTCACCCAAATACCATCATTGCCCTTGATTTGGATGCCAGCCCCTGCACTCCATTTTTTTCCCCAGGATATGTTGCTTATTCGGGATGAAGTAATGACATTTCATCTTGTCAACGTAGCATTAAAGGTCTACTGGGTGTGGTGCAGCCTGTGGGGTCAACTTGGGAGTTGTCGCTATCCCATTTCTTTGTATTGTTCAAAGATAGCTAGAATCCTTATTTGTTTCTCAAAATCCAAGCGATTAGTCTCTTAGATTTTGAGGAATTGACTCCAACCAAGTCTCTGAATCGCTCTTTTGGTGAAGGACCATGGTTATTGAGTGGGAAGGGGTAAGGCAGCCTACTCCACCTGTAAAGATAAGGTCTTTACTTGAGGAGAAAGAAATTCTACTGGCTGGAATTTTGACAACGTTTGGCTTGTGTCCCAAAGGTAAGAGAAAAGAAAGAGGAAAGAATTGGAATGAAGAAGGAGAGGGAAAGAAGAGGGATGCTTGGGGATGTGGCGAGTTGACAGCCCCCGCTTGTCTTCTTTTGGCTCGGATGAATCTTCAAATTTTTATGCTTATGGCTTGAATTTGCACTCATTGAATTGAAATTGCACTTTGTGTTGAAGGAGGGTCTTCTAAGAGAAGTGAGTAGCAGAAAGAACAAGTGAATTCCTCTACCCCTCAAGGTTGCCAAATCCTTGGCTCATCACTTTTGAGAGTAGAGCTGTACTCAATGGCCTTGGGAGAGATGGAATTCCCAAGCTCTTAACCTCTTTCTCATCTTCTCCTCTCCATAGGATTTGTAGAATTTCTTTGTGTAGCTCTTAGAGATAGGTTATAGGGACTTGAATTTTAAGGCAACCCCCTCGCCGTATGAGGCCTCTATATGTAAAAGAGTAGCAATGTTGTGAATTGTAAGAAGGTTGAGGGTGCTCTAAGGGGTTGGCTAATTGTGGATGATTGACAAGTGGCAAGATCTTTGGAGTGAATTGGACAATTTGGGTGTAAATTGTAGAGAATTGAGGGGCAATTGGTTTTAGGGAAGGTTCTAGGAGGTTTCTAGAGGGTAGGAAATGAATGATTGGCATGAAGACACTTAAGAGAATCTCGTGGTTTGGAAGAAGATTGATTTTGGCATTTCACTATCTAAGATAGCTAGAGGGGTAGTTTTGTAAAGGTGATAGGTTAGGGTCAAGGCTTTTATGGGTATTTTGGTAAAAAGATGGGTCAAAAGAGGTGGGGACACCCTGTGTCTTCAAAAAAAAAAAAAAAAAAAAAGGTCAAAGGAAAATTGAAATTGGGTTTTGGATTTTCATGCAGGGACGTATTGATAATTTTAGACATTGTTCTCCTATACACAATCTGGCACGTGCACCTTTCAGATTTCTGATCATAAATTGGGGCTTGGGTGAGTGAGTGTGGTGTGTTTGAGTGATCTAGTCTCTGGCTTGTTAGATGAGCTGGTAGAGATAGTGTAGTGTGTGTGAGGGATCCAGGGTTCAATCCTTGGTAGTCTTACCTTTTAAAAAAATAAAAAATAAAAAATCGAGGCTTGGGTGTTGTATTTGGGTGATCAATAGCTTGTTGGAAATGAGACTTGATGGGCTAACTAATGGTTCCAGTTTTGGTGAAAATTCCCAGGGGTTAGGGAGATGTGGGGTTTGCAAGTTGGGTCAAATCATGGTCTGCAATTGTCAAATGATCTCTCACAGTTTGATATTCAACTGTAACTATGTTCCTGAAGATCAGATTGCTTGATGTTAAGCTCGTTGGAAAGATTATTTGGGCTACAAAGTGGACTTATGGGTCATATGGTTTGGATGACAGGAACCTAATAAATTAAGGTTCAAAATTGGCCCTCAATCTGTCCTTGGACATGGAAATGTTTCAAGCATCCAAGGACCATTTTCTTGTGGCGTGCTTCTTGGGGTTGTAGAATAATTTATTTATTTTTTGTCTTATGGATTTGGGTTTTTTTTTTTTTTTTTTGTCCCCCATGTTGTTGGTCCATTTCGAGCCCCAAATGGGACTTGAAAGATTTTTGGGTCATAGCCAAGTTTGGGTTGCATTGGTCGTGGGTTTGTTGTGGATAAACTTGGGTTCGGGCTCTAAGGTGGGTACTCCAAGAAGTTCTGCAATATGTTTTTCTCAATACAATGCATGATCCTTTTTCCATGATGAATGGGTTAATTAGCTTGAACACTTTGTTGAGTGTGGTATCTAAAGATCCCAATCAAATATTGTGAGTGAAGGATTGTCAAGTGCCATTATTTTACCTAGTCGAATCTTTTGAAGTATCGGCACCTTTGTGTTGGCACTTAATTTCCTCCAAGTGTAAAGTGGCATAAGAGTGGGCAGGGGCCTTTTGTACCTAACTATGGTTTTGGAGAAAACATGAGGCATCCACACATTGGGAAATCAACTTACTAGGGGCCAATTTGGATGCACCCTCCACAGGGATGTTTGAGGCCGAAAAGCTGTTTTGATCCAAATGGCAGTTTATGTTGTGCTTTTGGATGCAATTTGCAAACCCCCATCTCAGCTCCTGCTTGACAAAATAGACATCAAAAGGCTGACTCGTGGCCAGTAGAAAAAGCAGGCTTGAGACCCTCCCTTTTTGAAACCCCCTTTTCAGGAAGTGCATTCAAATGGGCCCTAATTTTTGGGCATCAAGCTTGTAGGGTTACAAAAGCTAATACTTTTCATGCAAGATGGTTGATGCAGGATGGATAGCTTAAACTATAATGATGTGAAAGAATTAATAAATAGATTATTAGAGTAAATCAAAATCTAAAATATTGCCAATCTATCACAAATTTAAATAAATCTAGTCAACTATGCTCAAATTCAAGCCCACATCACTATCTTGCAGATGGGCCTTAAGATTATCGATCAGAAATGACCTTATGGAAGGTAGAACTTCCGTCTAGCATAGTATTTGATCTAAATATGAGGATTCACTTGCGCATTGTTAGGGTTTGGAGATTTAAGGTTTTCATAATTTAGGAGATTAGGGTTTGAAATTCTAGGTTCTAGGGTTAGGGTTTTAGGCTTTAGGTTTATAGGGTTTTAAAGGGGAAGGATCAATGACCAAAAAGAGGGAAAGAAGAGGGGAATGGGGCTAGCCATATGGATAACTATATAGTTGCGTCCGCATGGTTGTTCGAACAAGTTTGTGAGATGATAGGGATGGGATTTTGATGCCGGACATGAAATTCAACTATGATGTGCAAGATTTTCAGGCTTTAGATCACACTAGTTTAGAAACAATTACACAAAATACCACATCCCACACAAAAGTTCAAACACTCAATCAAGAAAAATCTTATGCGGATCCAGGCCTACACATGCTAAGCCCGGATCAATCAAAATTATAGACCAAACAAGAATCAAAAGAGAGCAAATTCATCCACACATGCACAAAAATAATTCCTCTAATCCAAGGAATTTAGAAATTTCAATTTGGGGAATCTTATGATAGAAGAAAGGGCATAAAATTGGGGATTTGAGTAATTTAAGGTAAGGTTTAGGGATTTTGGATGTAGGATGAGTGAAAGAGAGGAGAGAGATGAACCAAAGAAGTACCGCACGTGTGGACAATAGCAATGGCCCAGACGCACGTGTGTGATTCCAGCCACGTGTGTGGGACCCACTATTCACACGTGCGTGGGACCCACTATTCAGAAAAAAAGGCCACCTTAGCCCTGGTCGGCCAGTAAAGGACTCCAAAACTTCAAATTTCAGTTCGATCCGATGCACGGTTTATGCGCGGTGATCCGTCGAAGTTTCAGCCCTCCTGTAGGGCCAGATTCTGAAAATTTTCTATAGAGAGAAAAACGGCTGCACTAGAAGATGGATTTGAAGCGTAGATGATTGTAGAAGAAGAGAAATATGGATGAAAGAATGTGGGGGCGAATTGGGATAGGTGTAGCTTCGCACCACAGTAGTCGGCCCTTCGAGGAAGGGAGGGTTTCGCATCCAATTGAATCTCTTCAACTTAGAAATTTAGAGGAACAGAAAAATGCAGCAATTTTATTTATCTTCATTGAATTAAAAAGACTACAAGGGGTGCCTATTTATAATAAAATTATATACCCTAAAACTCGCGCTATGTGCGCAACCTATTACTTGGAGGCAAAGTAATAAAAAATAACAACTAATTAAAGTAATCTAAATTGTTCATGATATTCTTAATAACAATAATAAGCAAAATCCAAAGTACTAGATTAATTAAAATAGTGGGCCACGAGCATGAGAACCTATGGTGGGATTCACATGACTATCGGGTCCACTCCAATGAACCAAAACGCAGTCCTCTAGCTAGAAGACCCTCTCTGGACGTAGTCATCGATCTAGATCGATGGTGGGGCCTTTCTCCTCATTGCGTACGTGCGTAGGGGGCGTGTGTGTGCGCGTGATGTCCCCATTAACTCTCTCCGACTGGGAAGATTTCGCCAGTGGCGAAACAAAATTCCTGAACCGCTCCAAGATATCAGGATCAAGTCTCTAAAGCTCCTCCTTAGTAAGCCATGTACCGTCTGAAGCTGGGCGTGACTGCCACTTAACCAGGTACTTCTGAAACTTGCCGTCCGACATGGATATTATCTGATGGTCCAGAATATCCTTTATCTCCTCTTTGAGTGTGGGAAGGGTAGGTATAAGAGGTAGAAGCTGTGAAAATGGGTCGGGAAGGGTAGGTATGAGAGGTAGAGGCTGGGGCGATGGGTTGGAAAGGGTAGGTATGAGAGGTAAAGATTGGGAAAATGGGTTGGGAAAGGGTTATAAATCAAGGAAAAAGTTTGAAAAATCAGGATGGTTAGGTGAAAGGCTAGATAATGCATCAGTGGCCCGCAGAATTGAAACTAGATCTTCCACATTGAATGTGGAACTATTTCTCATGGAGGGTGGAAGATCTACTACATACGCATTGAGACCGTTTCGTTTTATAATTTTGAATGGTCCAGCGCTACGTGCGTGTAATTTACAAATGACTCACTGAGGGTATCGCTCTGGCCTGATGCGGCCCATCACAGTCCCTTACATTGAATTCATTGAAACGTTTATGTTGGTTTGCAAAAAGTGTGTAATGTTCATTACTAGTCATGATCTTCTGCCTGATTTCTTGATGCCATGAATGAATGTGATGCGCAAAAGACTCCGCAGACTCTGACGGCCCATGGGGCAGTGACATAGGGACAAGATCAATAGGTTTCCTACATTTATAACCAGTAACGACTTCAAAAGGACTTAGACCTGTGCACCCATCGACAGAACTATTAAGCGCAAACTCGGTTATAGGTAGTATGGTGTCCCACGTCCTAGTGTGCTGTATATCCCTCATAGGGGGGAACTTATCCGGTAGATCATCAGGAAAGATATCACGAAACTTATCTACTATAGGAATGACCTCAGTGGGTAACTCTACACTAGCCTCTAGTGCTCTCTCTCTAGCCATAAGGCCATATATGTCGTGCCACTCAAAAAGGTGGTCCATATCTGCCAACCAATTTTGAAAAGCTTTAAGGTCCAAGTGACCATCAAACGTGGGGACATCTACTCTAACTCCTTTGAGAAGTTACGCATCAGGGTCATAATCGATTCCTTGGCCACCTCTATTCCTTGGTCTATCCTCCTGGTCACCTGCCTGAGATTGAGCATCTTCCCCAATGGTGGGGTTTACTCTGGTGGAGGTCTCTAGTTGGGTAATGCGCATATCAAGCTGTTCAAAGCGTTAATCCATACGTTGTTCCAAGTGCCTAATCAAAGACTCAAACTGCTGGGTCAGCTTGTTCATTGACTCTTGCAATTGCTCCATGTTTAGTGTAGGGTGCAAGCCAAAACCACAACCCGTACGTGTGGGCATACAATTACTAACTCAATCTAAGGACCTTTTACTACGACTATATGCGCCTAAATAGGACTAAATGCTCCTATAGGACTCTATACGGAGAAAATGACACAATACTACTCAATTTCCAGCAACCTATTTGCCTAAAAAAATCTGTCAACAGAAAATCCAATAAATAAATATGCTGATTTTCTGATAGCAGAAAATTCAGCAGCCTAGATAAGAAATTATGGACCTCTAAACAGCTTTATATGATGATACTTGATGCATAATGGGCACAAATAAACTAAATCCTAAACATGGAATGCATTCCCCTACAAGAACCCTAAGCTTTGATACCAAATTTGATGCAGGACATGAAATTCAAGTATGATATGCAAAATTTTCAGGCTTTAGATCACACTAGTTTAGAAACAATTACACAAAATACCATATCGTACACAAAAGTTCAAATACTCAATTGAGGAAAATCTTATGCGGATCCAGACCTACACATGTTGGGGTCGGATCAATCAAAATTATAGACCAAAGTAGAATCAAATGAGGATAAATTCATCCACACATGCACAAATAATTCCTCATAATTCAAGAGATTCAGACATTTCAATTCGGGGAACCCTAGGATTGAAGAAAAGGCATAAAATTGGGGATTTGAGTAATTTAGGGTTAGGTTTAGGGATTTTGGGTGAAAGATGAGTGAAAGAGATGAACCAGAGAAATACCGTACGTGTGGACAACAACAATGGCCCAGACGCATGTGCGTGTGATCCCGACCACACGTGTGTGAGGCCCACTATTCAGAAAAAGGCCATCATGGCCCTGGTCGGCCAGAGATGGACTCCAAAACTCCCAAATTTCAGCTCGATCCGATGCACGGTTTGTGCATGGTGCTCTGCCGAAGTTTCAGCCCTCTTGCAAGGCCAGATTCTGGACATCTGTTGTAGAGAGAAAAACGGCTACAATAGAGGATGAATTTGAATCGTAGATGATTGTAGAAGAAGAAATATGCATGGAAGAATGTGGGGGCGAATCGGGATGGGTGTAGCTTCGCACCACGGTAATCGGCCCTTTGAGGAAGGGAGGGTTTCGCACCCAATTGAATCTTCACAACTTAGAAATTTAGAAAAGTAAAAAAACGCTGCAATTTTATTAATATTCATTAAATTAAAAAGACTACGAGGGGTGGCTATTTATAATAAAACCCTATACCCCAAAACTCGCGCAATGCGCGCAACCTATTACTTGGAGACGAAGTAATAAAAAATAACAACTAATCGAAGTAATCTAAACCGTTCATGATATTCCTAATAACAATAATAAGCAAAACCCAAAGTACTAGATTAATTAGAATAGTGGGCTACGATCATGAGAACCCATGGTAGGATTCACATGACTATTGGGTCCACCCTAACGAACCAAAATGCAGTCTTCTAACTAGCGCCCCTCCCCGGACGTCGTCATCAATCTAGATCGATGGTGGGGCCCTCCTCCTTGCATACGTACGTATGGGGGCGTGCTTGTGCGCGTGCGCGTGATGTCCCCATCAAATTTGGGTGGAAACAAAAGGAAAAGAAAGAAATAGGGAGAAATACAGAGAGAGAAGAAGAGAAATAGAGAAAGAGAAAAAGAGAAAAGTGAAGAGAATACCTCGAAAGAAGAGAATGAGAGAGAGAGAGAGAGATAAGTTGGAATCACTCCATGCCTTCACACCATCTCCAATCAGGGGTTTTTTCTTTTGCTCAAAGAAAGAGAAAATTTTATTTCAATGCATAATAACCCCTAGCGCTTCACACGCCCACCCTTAATAATCTTTTGGGGTGTGTTTTTACAAAAATACCCTTGTCGCTAAAAAAAAGTCCAAAATACCCCCTATTTCAAATAAAACATAAAATAACTTAAAAGAAATAAAATAAACTAGAAAGAAAATCTGTCCAAAACAGTCCACATGTCCATGTTGTATTGATCATCCAATGGTCCGATAAGTGTATCCAATGAATCCAAGGGTTTAGATGTGTCTAATAAGCTCCTATATGCAGCCCACATGCATCTTCTGAGTGTGGGGTCTTCAAAGATCCATAAACATGTATGTGGGGTCTTCCAACGTAACTACGTACTCGATTCGAGCTCCATATAATGATCATCCAACCATATAGATGCTGGAACTGGGGGCCAAGGCTTTCCTCATCTTCTGGTATACTCTGAATGGTGCTCGGATGTCATCATCAATAGCCCTTTTACCTGCATTTGGGGCATATGCAAATGCAATGCATATTTTCCTTGTGCTTTGCTGATATGTGATTGTCTTCTTCTTTCTTCTTATCTTTCTCCTCCACTCTCTCTATCTCCTTCTCTTTCCTTTTTCATAGTGAGAAAAGTTGGGTTACTTTCCAATGACTGACGCTTGTATGTAAAATTACACATCCAATCAACTGAAGGAAAAGAATGATATGTTGCTATGAATATCATTATTGCTGTTGCCTTCTTGATCAGAGAGTATTGCTTGACGCATTTAGTAAAAGTTTCATGCGAATGCAAGGGTCAATTTGCATCATTTTAAGAGAGAGAGAGAGAGAGAGAGAGAGAGAGAGAGAGAGAGAGAGAGAGGAAAAATGCAAGGGACAATTTGCTTTCCATTGTGCATTCGCTATGTAGGAACCATTATGTATGGAATTAAGAAATGTCAGCAGATTTCATCTCATGTTTTGTGAAGTTAATTTTCTTCTCTTTCTATCGTATCGTGTTCTGTCAGATGAGAAGCCTGCTTCAGCAAAGAATGAAAGTTCCAAGACTGAAACGTCTCTGGAAGAGCCACAAGGAGACGGTGCCAGTTGGCCAGGAACAGGGATTCCTGCAGATGCCTTTGACTTCTCGGCCATTTCTGGGCTACTTGATGTATGCTTTCTTCTTTGTAACACCTAATAGCATTTTAGATAATGGAATTTTGGAATTCTAGTTCTTGCATTAAAAATATATATTTCTTTTTATTGAATGAAAGATGTGTGATGTAGATCTTGCTTCTCTAACTTGAGATACTTTGTATTTATTCTTCATTTTTCTGATTGGTAAGATGCAACTATGATCGGCATGGATGTGAAAGGACAATGGGCTTAAGTTGTGATAGGACTTGGTGGAATGGTTTTCTACGCAGACCAGAGGAAATAAATAAAGCATTTGCAAGATCAGATGGTTAGATTAGTCAATTGATCATCTAATTTCACTTTCAAAAAAAAGAAGAAAAAAAGATCATCTAATTTCTTCTTAGATATAAATGTAAAATGGTAAATTGATGAGGATAGCTTGTTTTGGTTGATCAAAGTTGTATTTACCATTTGTACTTTATGCTACAAATATGGTGGATTGATTTAATAACATTTTGTATAAAGAATAGTTGCGTCGCTTAACCCTTTTGGTGGAGGAGAGGATTAATCTACTATTGGAAGGGCTAGTCAGATATTTTTAGGAGAGAAACTAGTGGAATCCTTTGGAGATATTAGTCAAGTAATCCAAAAGAGAAACTCTGCTGGTAAGTCCTAGTGGATCATAGGCTTGTAATTACAAGGCGACTGGGACGATACTTCTATGACAATATTAGAGTTGTTCTTAGGGACTTTCTCGAGTTTTCCTCCTGAGATTAAGAATAATGAGTTTTCCAGATTGGAGATGGACCAGGGTTATCTGGATTACTAGTAACCTTCTCCAAGAGAAGGGCCCATCATCTTTTTTTTTGCCTGTTTGATTTAGCAAACTTTATTTTGTGACAAAGGAAAGCTAGGATCCAAATCTGGAAGGATAAAGGGGGAAGCATTCAAAAAAAGTTGGTAAGACTATAAGAAATGGAATTAGATTAAAAGCAGTGTTGTCAAAATCCTACGATTTACGATATATGGTTTGAACCGAATTGTAAGCAAACTGATTTGAATCCCACCTTGAATCCATTTTCATATGAATCCTACAATTCTATGATTTGAATCCTATGGTTTATGATTCAAATTATACTTCTTCTCTTCTATTTTAAGTTTTACTTGGCTTTCATTTTATGTTTTTAAATTGGTTGGAGGCTTTAAGAATCATTTAGAAAAGTAAATTATTTTATTTGTTCCTTATAAGAGATTAAATGATATTGTCTTCAACATTAAATCATGGATTTATTTTATTTTATTTATGATTTCTTACTTTTTAACTAGTTGAAACACCAAATTGATGTATGACTTGTCTAGAATGTTTTTATGGATGGTTACCATCATGTTGACTTGTATGTATTGTGGAATGATGTTTAGAAGTCAAAATATCTTTTTTTCGTTGGTGTACAATATCAAATGCCACTTTTCCAACGGGATGCTACATATGAGAAAAGAAACAAGAACATAATTTATTAAAGGATCCTTGTATGTTTGTTAAAGGAAATTTCTTGAAAGACAAAACCAAAGGAAAGATAAAAATCCTTTAACACTATCATGACATGGTATTACTTGGTGCATAGTGATGGCAAATGGATGATTGATGAGTTTTAATTTTTTTTTTAAAAATTTATATTTTCATTTTTTTTTTTCAAAATTTAAGGGAAAAAACTCACAATTTATGATACAATTTGTGATTCGATATGATTCAACCCCCATTATGATTTATGATACAATGATGATTTTGACAACATTTATTAAAAGCTAAAAATGGACAAAGTGAGACTTTGGGAAGATTTTTGTGTAGGTCAATAGTAATTTAAGAGAGTTTCCACTAATCTTTTACAGGTGGCTGCCAAGAAAGAGATTCTAGTGTGGATTGCTCTGAAATGCTTTGGAGAGAGTTGGTGCCTATGTGGTTGGTGGTGGCTGATAAGATCTTTACTCTTGACCATCTCATACATTTGGGTTCCATCTCTACATCGTACTTCTAGGTTTCGTCTCTATTTCAACATTGAAAAGGTTTTTCATGAATCCCTTGGAGTGGTCTTTGCCTCTTTGGGGGAGAGCGTCCGATTAAGTGGAGAATGTTGCCAATGACTCTTTACTGGGAGATGTGAAAGGAAAGAAACAAGAGGTCTTTTTAATAACTCTGCGATTCACCTTGAGAAGTTGGCCGATTGCATTAAGAACTATATCATAAAAGCCATCTTTCAAAAAAAAAAGGTTTCCAAAAAAAGGCCTTCAAGGGCTGAGTTCAATGGGTTGTGGGATATCGGGGTTGAAATTTCTTTTCAATTGGTGTTTGGTGGCGAACGGTGAAGCCTCCTCTCATAGAATTGTCCCTTGTTGGAAACGACTTCCCTTGGGGGGTACAATCTTAATTTCACGGGCTTGTGGCCGAAGCAAGGTAGGCATGCATTGCATGATGATAAAGTTATATTGTCTTCACTTTCTGTGGGCTGGTGGGACGACCTGAAAATGCCACAAGAGCAGAGGGTTTTGCTGTCAGAGAAGGATTCAACCTATTTGTCAAGAAGCATTCTCCTAACACTCTCATAATAAAATTTTTGTCAATTTTCATGAAAAAAATAGTGAACTTGATTAGTGACGTTGATAAATTTTCAGAAGCCTAACAACGTGATTGGTTGAAGTCAAACTAGTCAGATGTGGTCAAAGACTAGTCAAATTAATCTTATAGATTTAAAAGATTAAAGAAGTGAACATGTTAATAAAACAAATATGGGTGAGAAAGTTAAGAGAATTTGTGTGAAAGTGAAAGGTACAAAGATGCCTCATGGTTAAGTAAAAACAATTTTATAACAAGGGAAAACTAGTCCCAAACGGCATAAATGGCCTAAACATCCCTAACTAGTAAGAGAGTTAACTTCTCTAGTCCCCTCCCTAGAAATGATAGGAAGATACAAGAGAGAGCCAAAATGTCCCTTCTTTTTCTTCAATCTCGATCTTGATGAGGGGGTTGCTTGGTCCCGACCCCTTAGGTCTGGTTTGGAGATGAAGCAACCCTTGCTCCTCATGGTTCATCTTGGTTGGTTCGAAGCTTTTATAAAAGGGCTAATGAAATTGCAAGAAGACCAAAATAATGGAGACAGCTTTGTTCTTTACATCAACCATCTAAATGAATGAGATCTTTTGTCCTCTCTTTGGCTCAATCCACTTCGGGCAACACTCCTTAGTCTGCTCATCTAAATAAGTACCTTGGTCAAAGAAATCAAGGAACAAAAGACTCTACAATGGTTTGAAGACATCCCTATAGGTAACGATGCTGTGTCAGAGGAGGGAATTTGTTAGTAAGGTTTGATGGAAAGTAGTGCTCAAGGGAGAGATGACCCATTAGAGGATTTGTTAGATACGAGCAGGAAGCTCAATTTATCTAAATGAAGTATGCATTCCAAGCTCTCAAGGCATGGGACATGACCATCGATCAAAGTGCCCAATGCAACAACTTAAGAGGAAAGTCAAAAGTACTTCTTAGTTGTGAGGATCCATAGTGTATTAAAGATGCCTAAATCAAATTTGGGAAATCGGTTGAGGTCTTCTTTGGGACTCGCAACGAGGACTGTAACTCTCTTTCAGTTCGTCGAAGTCAAAGGCACACAAAAAAAAACTCAAAAGTTCCCTAAAGGTTGGACACTGGAGAAGATATAAAGTCCCCTAAAGAAAGGACTATAACTCTCTTTCAGTTAGTCTTGAATCTTCCATCAATTACAAGTTCGAGCTCCGGAAGTTCGAAGAAAAGTCATAGGGCTGCTCCAGCTTCTCGATGAAGATCCTCTCCTGGAATGTTGGGGGATAAAATACTCACATTAATGATACGTCTAAAAGATATAAAGCTCAGATAATTGTCCTCCAAGAAATGAAGCTCCAGTCCGTCAATCGTGCAACCTTAGACCTTGTGGAGCTCAACTCACAAAGATTGGTTTTCTCCGCTGCAACCGGGGTTTCGAGTGACATCTTGGTGGGTTAGGCTTTTAGAGCCTTGACTAAAGTTGATTCTTTGGTTGGTTCCTTCTTTGTTTCTATTGTTCTTAAATATTTTCCCTTTGGGTTTTCATGGATTTTCTCGGTGGCATATGGATCCTGTAGAGCCACCCTTAGGCACCTCCTCTAGAATGATCTAAACAAGATTGGTAGAAAATGGTCCCTTCCTTGATGCCTTGTTGGAGACTTTAATGTCATTCGTTTTTCTTTTAAAAAATCTAATGGTAGTTGCCTCACTACGAGTATGAAGTCCTTTTCGGATTGGGTTGGTTCTAATGATCTGGTGGACCTCCCTCGTTTGGACATTAACTTCATATGATCTTATGGTCAAAACTCCCTGATCCTTTCTCGCCTCAACAAGCATCTTGTTTTACCCGATTGGTTAGATGGTTTCTAACATATTTCCCAAAGTGGGCTTCTCCAACCTGTTTCCGACCATTATTCTATTTTATTGGATTCAATCGAGGAAAATTGGGGACCTAAGCCTTTTAGGTTTGAACTATTGTGGCTTGAACTTGATGGTTTCTTTTGCGTTGATTAGTAACTAATGGTTCTTGTTTTCTATTTCAGCTAAGTCTGGACTTGTCCTTAGCCAAAAGCTTAAGCTCCTCAAAACTTTTGTGATTAATTGGAGGAAATCTTCCACTTTTTCTGAAAGATGATGATATTATTAAAGCCAAAGGTCAAAAAATAGAAAACAAGAAACAAACAAAAACCAAAAAAGAACAAAGAAACAAACCACAAAGAAAAACCCTATCAAGGAGCCCACTCCTTGATATACAAAACCACCCTATTAGAAATCCTTGCTACAAAACCCTTTAAATTACAGAAACAATGGTTGTTTCTCTCCAACCAGATAGCCCAAAAACAACTAATAAAGCAATCTGCCATTATTTCTTACCAAATGAACCTCCCACACAGTGTGCCAAGCTCACAGCAAAACTTCAACTGAACATGGCATCACCCAGATGATGTTGGCCGATCTTAGAATTCTAGACCAGACAATGTGAAAGGTGCAATGGATGAACAAGTGATCCATAGACTCCTTGTCACTTAGCCACAATGAACACTCATTAGGATGATGAAGGAACTTTTGCGCAAGTTGTCGATAGTTAAGATCTTGTTCCTTCTTGTTAATGAGACAAACACAATGACTTTCGTAGGTGCACCATATATATATATATATATATATATATATATATATTGAAAGATAACTCGTATTAGAAAGGAAAAAGAAACACAATGACTTTTGTAGGCGCACCATATGACCAAACATGGTTAGTAAGTATGACTAAAACCAACGTTTGTTGAAGGGGAAAACGACATTGATTAAAGAGACTGCATCGAGAACACACTGTTATTGGAATGGCTCCACACCAATCAGTCCTCCCTTGGAACAGACTCCACACCCTTCAACAAGGACAGAAGAGACACCAAGTCACCAACCTCAGCATCGTAGAAACCCCTTCTGCAAGGGGGAAGCCACACACCCCCATTGACCCGAAAAGAAAAGCAACTAGCCACGGAGATGCCGGTAATGGACAAAATCGTTAAGGGAAGGGAAGATCTTCCTTGGTCGACATTGAGGTGGAAATCAACAGTCTTCTGTCTACTATTCAGCTTCTGAATGCCAAGGAAGAGTTCAGACTCCTTTCTGATGCAAATAGTGAGTTAAGATTGACTTTGCTTAAAAGAGTATTCAACATGGTGTGCCATAAAGGCTGTTACAGGGCCGTAAAGGCCGTTACGTAAAGGTAACGGTGGCAACCGTTACACGTTATGGGGTCGTAAAGGTCGTAACGGCCGTTATGGATAAAATGACCCATAAAGGCCATTACAGCCCCCGTAATGGCCCATTATGTCCCCCATATAGGTTGTAATGGCCCCATAACGGCCTGTTACGGAGCCGATATAGGTTTTTAGGGTTTTTCTCAATAGAAAACAAAAGGAGAGACCGTAACAGCTGTTACGGGGGCCATAAGAGAAATACAACCCGTATCGTAAAGGTAACAATGGTGGCTGTTACGGCCACCGTTACCATTGTGGAATACCTTGGTATTTGAGCAAACTTAAGCAAGAGAAAATCAAGTGAAGGCAATGCTCGCATGCTCTGTGGCGTAAAGAAGGTAATAAAAATACTCACTTCTTCCACAACATTGCCTATGTTAGAGCTCAAAACAACAAAATAAGTAGTGTTTTCATTGATGATTCTAAGATTGAAGACAAATTGTATGTCTGTCTGTGATCATATTGTTTTCTTCTTTAGTAATCTGCTTTCTTCTGATGGTTGGTCTTGTCCTAATTTAGATAATCTCTCCGTTCCCTAGATTTCTGTTGAAGAAGCCACTGCCCTCAAATCCCCCTTCTCTAAAGAGGAGATTAGGGAGGTGGTGTTCTCCATTGGTAGGGATAATGCCCTTGGTCTAGATGGATTTCCTCTGGCCTTCTTCCAAGTTTTTTGGGAAGTGATTAAAAAATACTTTATCAACTTTATCTCTCAGTTCTCTTCCTTCGGTTGATTACCTAGAGCTATGGGAGCTTCATTCATTACCCTCATTCCTAAAATTGACAGTGTAGCTCATCTCAAGGATTTCTGGCTGATTAGCCTATTGGGGGTCCCTATAAGATTCTAGCCAAGGTACTTGCCTCTCGGCTTCGACCAATCCTTTTCAAAGTTGTTTCTATAGTCTAGGGTGTCTTCGTGGTTAATCGGTAAATCTTAGACTTTGCCCTAATTGCTCATGAGTGTATGACATTGAAAAAGCTTGTGGTCATGTTGACTAGAATTATCTTGATTACATGTTAGGTCGCTTGCGGTTTGGTTTTAAGTGGTGCAATTGGATTAGGACTTACATTTCCTTTGTTCGTTTCTCTGTCCTTGTTAATGGCTCCCCTATTTATTTATTTATTTATTTTTTATTTTTTTTTTTATTTTTAACTCATCCCGAGGCCTCAGACAAGGCGACCTGCTATCTCCCTTTTTCTTTGTTATTGCTGCTGAAGGCCTCAACAGAATGATCAGGAAGTGTGTTGGCTGGTCTTTATAGTGGCTTTAAGGTCACTAATTCAAGATCTTCTCTCATATCCAATTTGCGGATGATACATTATAACTTTTTCGTGATGCTTCTGTGATAGCTGTTGAAAAGCTTCGTGAATGCTTCTGTCTGCCACTAGTATATGGATGACAAAGAATTCTGATGCAGCATAATTGAAGGATTTGTCATTAATAGAAAGACATTGAACATACGTACCACTTGATAGATGATCAAGTCGTCCAGTTGTTGATAGAAAATTGTTGGTAGGGGGGCCAAAATATAGACCTAGAAATAAAATTTCCAATGGCCCTGTTTTCAGAACTAGAAATAGAGAAGAAATTCTCTAGCTGAGGATAAGGGGGACTGGGAGATTCCAGTATCCTTCAAGGATTAAAATCACTAGAATAATACAAGAAGAATCATTCTTCTCAAAGAGAACTGTAATCTATTTTATTCATTCAAAATATCATCTTTTCATGCCTTTTGATATACATGTGGCTAATTATACATTGCCATTGCATACAAAGCCTCAACTAAAGCAAAAAAGTCTAAACTTAATTCCTATTGGCTTATATTTCCTTTCCTAATTTATCTCAAGCTATCCTATAAAAGCTTGTAATGAAAGAAAGAAGTAACAAAAAGAATTTCTCTTAAAAGAATTCAAATCCTACTTGAGGACTAGGAAGTCCTAGAATTGTTCTCATTGCATCCACAAACTACTCAAAGTAATGCTAAATATAAATCCTGAAGGAGGTAGATGGTTGGACTATTGGGCCTCACAGTGTATTGATTGTCAATATCAGGGCCATCCATTGAATATTTGGGTCCCATAGTAGAATCCATTAATTTGGTCCTGATCTTCATCAGCGCCCCCATATTGCCAGTTAGGCAAGTCTGGACCCTTGATGTGGTCCATATTTTATATGGATTCTGGAAGGTTCAGTAGACCTGATATTTAGTCTGGATGGTTAATGCAATCCAAATCTTGAATATGGTCTCCGGATGGGCCTGATATTCAATCTGGACCCTAGCATGGGCATATTCTGTCTGATTTTGCAATACATACCCTTGGGCATGAATGATCACTCAATCAGCTAACCAATCTCAATCTGGGTCCTGGCCAGATGATTGGATGGCCTGGATGCATCAAGTTCTATCAGATGAAACAATAATTTTCGTTTGTCCCTTGACTAATGGCGTATGAAGTACTCGCAGCCCTTGATTGTAGCTGGCTGTTTAGTTAGAATTATAAGATAGAGGAGTGGTGGAAATGGCATATGTTAGTTAATATCCTGTTCCTTGTACATGTGGAAAGCATTTAGCTACTGTGAATCTTGATACTATTTTTCACATGTATGTGGACAACATTATTTCGGCAATCCTCATTGTCGTATTGTTTAGTTGGTGGTTCTATAATGTCTTTATAAGCTTCTTGGCTAAGATTCTTATGTGATTTATATTAATAAACATAGGATCCTACCATCAAGGAATTAGCAGAACAGATAGCAAAGGATCCTTCATTTAATCAGATGGCTGAACAGCTCCAAAAGAGTGTCCAAGGTGCAGGCCAAGATGGTATCCCTCAGGTGGATACAGAACAATATTTATCTACCATGCAACAGGTTATGCAAAATCCTCAGTTCATGACCATGGCTGAACGCCTTGGTAGTGCTCTTATGCAGGTATTAACTCTTATTCAGCTTTAGACACACCCTAATAACATCTATTGAAAATTATGCCATTTATTAATACGTGATTGAAATTTATTAATTTGTTCTTGCAGGATCCTTCTATGTCGAGCATGATGGAGAATTTAACCAATCCATCGCACAACGAAAATCTTGAAGAACAAATGGCACGCATCAAGGAAGATCCATCTCTGAAGCCTATTCTAGATGAGATCGAGACTGGAGGCCCATCCGCAATGATGAGGTTTGAGATTCTAAGATAGTATTGTATTAGTGAACTCTGTAACATTTTGATATCTTTCCATAATAGGCCTTGTCAATTTTATATGCTTCTTTGTGTTATTTTAGTTTCTTTTTCTCTTTCATTGGGTTTTAGGTACTGGAATGATCCTGATGTCCTACAAAAGTTAGGTCAAGCCATGGGTCTCAGGGCTTCAGGAGACACAACAACTTCAGCTGAACTTTCTGGACCTGATGAAGTGGAAGAAGAAACTGAATATGAGGATGAGTCTGCAGTTCACCACACTGCTAGTGTTGGTGATGTGGAGGTATTTTTTGGCCTTTTAAAACTCAAGAGTAGGACATATTCACTTATTTTCTGTTTGTTGGTGCTGCTGGTCCAAAACAAAATGTGTCATTCAGTATCAATCGATCCCATTTTTTCTCGAACACATTGAACATGTGCATCACATGCTCACTAATACATGAAGGAAACGGTCACCACAATTAAGTGATACGGTAATGAATCAGTCTATTATGAAAAAAATGGGCCATGATACCACATATCAGCCGATCCGGGGTCGATCAATGTTTGAAATATCGATTTCGCGTTATGTATCACATTCTTGGGATACGGATATGTATAGGTTATCGCATGGGATATATCGGTTGTATTGCATAATGTACCGATGTCGTTGGAAATATTGGGAAGTTGGTCAAAATTTTCAATGAAACTTCAGTAATTGTTAAAAGAAAAAAAGACATCAATACACACTTATAAATCAAAATATTTTTTTTTTAAAAAAAAAGAAAAAGTGCACATAATGGTTTTCTTTATATGGAGTCCTAATCTATGTGTTGTCTAACTGAATTGATGTGAGTATATTCAAAGTTTATTCATATAATTTATAAATGTAAGAAAACGTGTGGAAACACAAGTAATGCATTTAAAAAACGAAAGAAGAATCACTAAATTAGGTTAAATACATGTTTGAATTTATGTTTGGACATAAAGATTGCAATCGATTTGCGAGAAATTGAGATATTTTATTTTATTTTTTAATTTCCAGCAACTCGGCCCATCTCCTCCAAATCTCGAAATCGAAGCTCCAAATATATGATTTTTCATACAAAATATGAAAAATTCATGGATTTATAACGATTTGACACTGATTTAACATGATTTACAGAAAAAAAAAGATTTAAAATTGAAAATGCTCACCGGATCAGGCATGTGGGATATATCGCACTACTTATGCATTTCATATCACACAGGTGGGATACAAGATATATTGTGAGATGTATTGGCTGATATCGTCAATATTTAAAACATTGAGGCCAATAAGCCCTGTATACACTGTTTATTTATTTCCACCATGAAAGAAGCTTAGAAACAAAGTTTAAACTAGATGGAGAGCTATTTTTGAGGATCAGAACACAACTTGAGTGGGATTCGATGAACCGAAGCTGAGTGGACCATTTTTTTAATCTTTGTTTTGTTGTTCTTATATGTAACGGGCCCAAATCACCAAATCATGCTTGACTTGTGTTCGATTGAGACCTATTTGGTTGACTTTCAGTAGCTCAAGAATGGCCTGTCACACCATCAGGCAGAAGGTCCTTAAAAAACCTTAAATGGCCTATTTGGTCGACTGCATGATTGACGGACTGCACGACTTTTATTATTTGTGTGACACCATAAAAAAATTTACATATTTGGGATCGTCACATGTTTTAGAAATTTATCCATCACTTTCGAGATTTTTTTTCCCAAAGAAAAAAAAGTTTCAGCAGTTTTAGACCATATTGGTATTAGATTTTATAGAAATGGACACCTACCGTTGTTAGACACTGACATAATGTGTCAAGCATGAGGACCTTAAAAAACCTATAATGGTATTAAAAAGGATTAGTATATGCATAAGAGATGGAAAAGACTAGTATATGCAGATCCTCATACCAAGCATGACCAACTGTTTGGCAAGGAGCATTGATCTAGTAGGCCATTGCATGGATGGGCTATAGATTGGGTGAGAAATTGCAGTGATTGTACAACTCTGACTAATGATGTTGTGAGTTTTGCCTGTTGAAAGCCAACCCTCCCCTTCATTAGAAGGCTACTAATTGGATGGCTACCGCAGTCTAACCCCTTCGCTTTTGAGATACGACCTGCCAGCTTCTGGTCTGCCAGATCAACAGTTCAGATCAGCACTTGTTTGGCACATGCATTGTGAGGGAGCCACTGAGAACTTGAATGGTGGCACATGCATTGTGAGGGAGCCACTGAGAACTTGAATGGTGTGAGCTGCATATTAGCAGTAATAATGCATCTACACAACTAAGAATGCAATAAGAATAGTAAAATTATGTCAATGCTGCTAAAGTTCGAGAAGAAAAGATAGATTTGAGGGTTTTTTTTTTTTTTGACTTTTTTTTTTCTTTTTTCTTTGAATAGAAGTGGCGACAGATGTTTGACATGTATGTTGAATACAATGAACTTTTTCTTCTCTGTTTTTTTTTTTTTTTTTCCATCTTCTCTTTTTAAGAAAACAGGAATGTCCCTGTTACATAGTTAAGCGGTTTAGTAATTTAGTCGAAACTGATTGATTGGTTAAGTCCATTGTCTTCTTTATTAGTTGATAATTAGATACTGTATGTTTCTAATTTTCCAGTTTACATAGTGTTATAAGTTATTGGTAAATGTTTCATTTCATGTCTATTTGGAAATTTATTGCTATACTCTGTGGGAGGTCTCAATGTTTTTTCCTCCCAATAAGTTGCCCAGAGCTTTTCCATAGTCCTACTAGTTGGCAGTTCTAGTTTATGCAGTGGCTGTTCCAAATTTTGCTCAGTAATGGTGAAGCCTACAGAGCAATATTGGCTCTCTTATTGATACATTTAGCTGTTTCATAGAGCCAACCCAAATAGCTAGGACAGGCTAATGATGGTGATGATGCATTCGCTGTTATGTGGATTTTCTTGGTGCATTTAACGTAGTCAACCTGCAGTTGATTGTCTAGCACCATCATGTATAAAAAACATTTAAAGTATTTCCATGGCTCAATTAGGGTTTGAAGAGTGCGCTGGCTGCGGGAGCAGACAAAGATGCAGTAGATTCAGAGGGAAGGGCAGCTTTGCATTTCTCATGCGGTTATGGAGAGGTATGTTTCTTCTATAATATGTAATATATGTATGCATGCATGTATATATAGCTGGTTCCCCCAAAGAGCCCAAAGGCCTGCCATCAAGGCCAATCTCCAGCTCACCCTTCTTTCTTTCCCAAGCCCAACACGGTGCCATGCTGAGAGGAGGTCACCAATTGATCCTGACATCACCCATGGGCCAAGGCACATTAAACAGTCTAAGCAAGCTTGCCCACACATTTTGAGCAAAAGGGCAGTGTATGAAGAGATGGTCAATTGATTTTGCATTTTCCAAGAACATCACACAGATGTTGTGGATTATCATTGACCTTTTTTGAAGGTTGTCAATAGTCAAGACCCTCTTTCTCCCAGCCAACCAAACGAAGGCTGTTTACTTTTGGAGGGGCACCATAGGACCAAACATAGGACACATAAATGCATCTCTCTCCCACTGACAAAGGGTGAATCATCTTGTAAAATGAATGGACCGTGAAGCCTCCCCAATTTGTCTTTTTTCTACACCATCCTATCTTGATCCTCCTCGGCTGCCTTTCGTTTTTTTTTTTTGTTTTTTTTTTTGTATGATGTAGCCCCCCTAATGATTGGATTGGCCTGATTTTTGGGGCATCCCGTCGTTGTGACGCTCACTTAATGTGTGGGTTGGATGGAATACACAACATGTGGGTTCCATGCAGGAAAGTGTGATAGGCCTGATTTTTGGGGCATCCTGTTGTTGTGACGCTCAATGCGTGGATTGGATGGAATACACACAACATGTGTGTGTGGTGTGTGTGGACATAGGTCATCAATTACTTGTGGTAAGGCTTTGCATACGTATGATGGAAACATTTACAGTTGGGATCAAATCCACTATCTACAGTTTGCATGTTCCCAATACATATAATGTGATTGTTTCTATGTAAATCAACTCTAATTGTGGTCAGGACTAATGCAAGGGCATTTTCACATTGGGCTCGAGTGGGGTGACCTGTGGGGTGCGGGGGCACACTCAGGGTGGGTAGCCTGCGAAACCCATTTGATTTGGGGCCGTGTGAGGCGGGTGGCTCGTGTGATTTGGGCCCCACGAGGAGAGTTCAGCCAATGACATAACCTATGGATGTGGGGCTTAGGCAATGAGATAAATGAATTAATTCATCATGCTCTATTAGTTCAAGCTTTTAGAGTAAGTGGTTAATTGTCCTGCATCAAATTGGTATCAAAGCGGGAAGTCTTATAATCGAGACTCCTCACCGGGGGTGATTAATGTAGAGGCATTTTCACACCGGGCTCGAGTGGGGTGGCTCGTGGGATGCGGGAGCACACTCGAGGTGGGCGGCCTGCGGAATCCATGTGATTTAGGGTTTACGAGGAGGGTTCAGCCGAGGACCTAACCCATGGATGTGGGGCTTGGGCTAATGAGATAAAGGGATTAATTCGCCATGTTCTATCAGTTTGAGTTTTAGAGCAAGTGGTTAATTGTCCTACATCAAGGACTATCTGTTGAATTCATGGGCACATACTTTGCAGTTGGAACCATATATACCATGTCCCTACCATGAGGGGCATAGTACATTAGCTGATTGTTTGATCCCCTAGCTGCATGATAGCCTGCCAAAAAGTTTGTTTAAACTAGGAGGCATCCATTTGCAAGCTGTAGTGCATCCCATTATATCATTAAATCATGGTAGTTTTTGCACTGTGGTCACTCGGCCCACTAGGTGAAAAGTTGGGATCACTGAGGGTGGGTCCCTGTATGAAGGTCCTGTGAACTACAATTTTGGGGTGTCATTGGCGGCCCAACCCCAACCTGATTGTTCAATAATTGGGCCCAAGCCTTGACCCAAGCCTCATCAAGCTGAAGACTCCTAGTGCCAAACCTGACCTGCCAAAAATTATTCTATTCCATGCCAGATCCCAGCCTGACCTGCTGTACAATATTCAAGACCAAAAGCTTCAGAAACCTAAAATCCTTACTTTGTTTCCCCATCAAAAGAAAAAAAAGAAGTGGAAATTATTATGATCCAAAACCTGTGTGCACAAGCAAAAGTAAAGGTATCTTTGATATTTCTACCAACTGTTTCTAAATAAGTAACAAAAAAGTGCTTTAAATTCATGCAAGCCATGGGAGTGTAAGCTCTCTAGAATGAATCCACACCCATTGTTTCATATCTGAATCTCAATTTCGGAAAAGAAAGAAAAAGATGAAAATAAAAATGCACATTCCTTTCCCTCAGGATCTTCAGTTCTACTATTCACCTCCTTCTAAGGTTGCCAAGAGAGGCGGGAAGAGGAACTGCAATTTTTAGGTTTGAGTCTTGGAAAGTGGAATGTATTCTCTCGAGAGTCGAGAATGTAGTGGGCTCAGTGCACCTTTTATGAGAACAAGACTGACACTCTGGTGGAGTATGTCAGTCTATACACAGGCACTTGGCCTTTATAGTCATGGTATATAAGGACTCCAATCGAGTCTGTTCTAGTAATAGTAATCTTTGTTCTTGTTGGGTCATAACCCAATGCATGACACTGACCTTTCAACTGTCCAATTGGTGGCCACCAAATGGACTGTTAAATTAAAAGTAATATACTGTCCAAATTTCAACAAACAGGTTTCCAGGTTATGCTCCTATCATGGACTGGAATTTGGAAGTTTTTAGTACTCCGGCAGAGTGATGGTTTATAAGCACGCACTCTAAAATTGTACATGTGGCATGGTGTAACTCAAACTAAACTGTCCAAACTGTGGGAAGATACGCTTTTTTGAGCAAATGATAGGGGAGTTCTGGGAAGGGCCAGAAGCTTTGTGGAGAAATGTGGCTGTTGAGAAATATGGCACGTCCGGGTGGAGATGGTTTCTGGGCTTTTGCCATAGATCAGGGGGTCCATGGTGTAGAAAGGTATTAGTAAGATGGTTAAGTATCAGGACTGTGCTGATGGGGACATTTCAGGTGAGCATGGAAGGGATTTATTACGACATCTGGTTTCTGGTTGGTGAAGGAGACAGTTTGATTTCGGATGGATGCTTGAGTGGATGATGAAGCTTTTGAGTCATTACAGCAGGCATTGTTTGAGCTAGTGGTTTATAAAGAAGAAAAGTTTAGGAATGATATACCTCAGTGGGGTTGGTGTTGTTTGGAACATTAGGTTGTGAAGAAACCTCTCTGATGAGGAGTTGGGCCTCTTTGCAATGTGTGGAGATTGAATTCTTGATCACTAATAAGTTAGAGTCCATCATTAAATACTTTGTTGTATATAATAATTGGTAGGCTCAGAAGCCATTGCATGGAGTGCGGCCCTGGCATATTGATAACTCAATTGTAGAGTTGGTCCCCTAACAAAGAATTTTCAGCTAAATCTTTATATTTGGTGTTGACAGCGCGGGAGGGTGCTTTTCCTCGTGCAAAAGTGTGGAAAGATCCTGTTCCTCAAGAGTAAGATCGTTACATTGGATGCTTAAACAATTGGAGTTTGACCTTCCCCAACATGTGTCATGTGTAGCAAATGGAGAGAATTGGTTAACCACCTATTCATTCATTGTTTGGGGGTGAGAGAGGTTTGCAACTTCCTCCTTTTTCATTTTGGGGTTTCTTGGATCTTCAACAATTCAATTGGTAATGCGCTTGTGGCATGGCTTGGTGTGCCATTGAAAGGCCATAAGGTCTTATGGTCGATGTTGTTCTGAGGGATCTTAAGGTGTTTGTAGAAAAGAGGGTCTGTAGAATATTTTAGGATAAAGCCATTTTTAACTGTCAAAAGGAGGATTTTGTATGCCATTTTTAACTGTGTTGCCCAGACAATTTTCTTGATTTGCCTGGTAGACGAGTAAAGAGGATCACATGTGCCGGGTCATCATGTCTTTGTTGTTGCTCTTCTTCTTCTTTAAGAAGGTTGCTAATTTTCATTATTATTATTATTTTAAAGAGGAAGAAGTAAGAAATGTTGTTTTTATCTGACTGGTTAAAGTCATCGAGGATCTAGAAAGGTTTATACAACCAAATCTCATTAACCTAGATTTTAAGCTGAGTACACGCTAGGCTGTGGCCCATTAACACCCTTGCTATAGTGCTCCAATGAGAGCAGCCACTTAGCAATGACCATGCCAGCCCACTAAGCCTAGGAGTTTGGGCTCAAACTTGGCTCGTAAGGGACCTGGCCTGTTGATGCCTTAAGTATTCCTGCAATTTACCCGCCTCTTCTCCTATAAATGCGTGGAGTCTGTGGACATATTGAGAAGGGAGGAAAGAGAAGAAAAAGAAAAAGAGAAGAAAGGCAAGAGAATGATAGAAAGAGAATGAGGATTAGTGGGGGCATTTGCTTGGTTAGTGGGAAGAAACAAAGTGTTGTCCATCGAAAACTTGTGAAGAGGATTTCTTATCAAATTATCTCGGATATTATCGAAATATCTCTGATATTATCTTTATCTCCAGCTCAGCGATACCGATAATGCTGGTAGTATCAGAAACTCCAGGTATTTGCAATGTATCGCTAAGTTTCGCCAACGTATCAATATCGCTAATGTAATCGTCAATATTTTCAACTATGTAAATTATAGGTGTCACTTGTATTACCAATGCTCGACTTAACAAAGAGATGATCTAGCTGAGTATGGCACATTTTTTTGTAAATATATTTAGTTGATCTTGGAGGATAACAGGAAAAGCATTCAACCGACTAGGGGAAACAAGAAATCGATCCAGATGAGAAAGAATAGTTGGCCTGTCTCACTTGTATCAAACAAAAACAGAATGGTCGGCTTGGCTATGTTTCATCTTAAACTTGAATACCTCTTTATTGAACTTGTCGAATTAAGCTCTTGGTAACTGCTTCGACTCATAAATTGATTTCTTGAGACACTATACCTTATTTAACTCTCCATGAGCAACAAATCCAGATGGTTGCTTCATGTAAGCTTCTTCAACCAGATTTCCATGAAGAAAAGCATTTTTCGCAAGTTGATATGAGGGCTAATTCAAATTTGCAACAATGGAAATAACTACTCACGCTGAATGATGCTTTGCCACAAGGGAGAAGGTCTATGAGTAGTCAACTCCAGTCTCCAAGGGTCTAAGAGTATTCGTTAGCAACTAATTGAGCCTAAGTGATCTAGAGAGCCATCAAGGTTGTATTTTACGGTATACAATCATCCGTATCCAACCATGCGCTTTCTAGGTAATTTGATTAACGTAGATTCTGATAAAGTGCAATCATTTCTTTTTCCATAGCTCATTTCCACCTATCACAGCTTAGAGCCTCCTACAAAGAATGGTGAATGGACACACAAACAATAGAGATGAAGCAAATTATTGAAATGATGGTGATAAACCACCGAACAGAACAATGTTGGAAATGGCATGTTGTGTACATAAATGAATACCCTTACGAAGAGCAATGGATAGATTACTTTCATCTGATAGTGGAGGCAAGGATTCAGAAGAAAGATGATCTTCCGATCAATTAGGAGGATTGGTAGAAATCATGATCATATGTACTCCATTTATATGTTGGGAATGTTTGGAGTAAACCTGCAAAGGTTGATATGTATATTGCATAAACATCTCCCCAACTCTAATGGTAATATCTGGTACAGTGGGAAGAGTAGTTATGGAGCCTTCTTCAAACTGTAAAGACTTTCTTGCTTTGGAAAAATATGGAGTTTGTCCATAGAATGTGACATCGGTTGACACATAACGTCTCAAAGAGACATGGTTATAACATTTGCATCCACGTTTGGTGATAGCCCTTGGTTCAAACTTGTTATAAACATGATCAAGCTTATGCATAAAAGATACACAACCAAACACCTTGGGAGGAATGAAAGGTATGAATTAAACTTCATGAGAGAAATATTCTCTAGCATTACCTGAATGCAAAACACAAACTCTACAATCGAATTGAGTTTGTGCTTCCATATGAAATTCTTTAAAACAAGAAAGCACTTCTAATCGATCTTTAATCAAATATAGCCATGCCATACGAGTATAATCATCCATTAAAACAACAAAGTACTTGAAAATAGATAAACCCATATGATGAATTGGACCCTAAATATCAAAATGTATAAAATAAAAAATGTTTATTACTTCTGTTGTCTAGACCAAGAAAAAAAAGATACTCTATGGTGTTTACTTAACTTACAGGCCTCACAATCTAACATGGATACATGTGACAACGATATGACTAGACTCTTCGAACTACTTACAGAGGGATGACCAAGCCTGAAATGTCACTTGTGAGGAGAGATGCATGTCCATAATGCAGCTCCAATTGTTCTACGATTGAGATAATGTGGTCCATTTGTAGAGAAGACCAACAAGGACTTGGTTAGCTTGCACATTGATAATAAGCTTAAAGGAAATTTAGGAATGTAAAGTACTGATGATAATGAAAGCGATGGGGTAGGACTTGTTGTACCCAACCTAGACACACGAGTTGAAGTATTGTCTGCTAATGTGACAGAAGACATGGTTGAGTACTGTACTAATTGAGATAACACATTATGCTTACAGGTCATATGATCAGAAGCTCTAGAGTCAATGAGGGTACACTATTAGACAATGCAAGACAAACAGTACTTGACTGCGTAGGAGTAGTTATGAATGATGATGAGTGGGTGGAGCGATTCTTAAAAAGTCTGGCATATTCTTCCTTGGACAGTGTAATTGTATCACTTCAAGTACTGGCTCGAAAGTGAAGGAGATAGGCTTGGAGACATAACTCTCAGTGGCTCCATTAGAGGGACGAACCTTATTCGCTCAAGCAAGTTTACCAATAAGATCCCAACATGTGTTTGCTGTGTGGCTACTGAGACCACAATGAGTGCATTGTCAACTGCCATGGCCATGGTCGTGGCTACCACTAAAATCTGTACAATGACTTTCTAATTATTTCGACCTCCAAAGTGACCTTCGCTTGTATCTTTACCACAAAAACTGTCACCATGACCACAACTACCACCATGACTTTCTTCTCTCCTGTACCAGATGTAGGCATAATTGCAGAATGATTTGACGAAGATGAACTTTGCACACTGTCCGCACTCTGAATGCAAGCAAAAGCCTTAATAGTAGACAGGATCTCTCTACCTTCAAGAATCTGAGCTTGGACAGGCTCGAACTTGAGGCAAAAGCTAAAAGGGAATTTGGCAACACAGAATTCCTCTCCCCACCATTGCAGTCTCATAATCTGTAGATAGGGGCTGGCATATGTTTAATTCCTCCCATGTGCCTTGCAAGACTAAATAATATTCTTTGACGCTTTATCTTCTTATTGAAGAACGCAGATACTCTGAATTTAATTTGGATTAATTCATAGATCCGAGTTAAATTCTTTGAATATGTCTCATTTAGGTTATCCCGAACTTCTTTCATTGTCTTGAAAAAGATAACATTTGCACTACTTCGAGGCTTCATACTATTCCATAACAAATCCCTAATTTAGGAATTCTCTACCATCCAATCTTTGTACTTTATTGAAATTTCGTTAGGTTTGGGAGAAGTCAAATATTTTAATTTCCTTTTACCCGTAAGGAATACCTCTACTGATGTGACCCACTGTAAGTGATTTACCCTGTTGAGTTTAGTTGATGTAATCTGAAAGTTCATCAACTCATATTGAGACAAAAGACTCTTGGCTTCATTCTTGACATCCATTAAGGAGAAATCAAACACCCATGGTGGAGTAAAAACTTTGCACACATTTCAAAAACTGATGTATATCAACAAACATGATTACTCGATGAAACATCTTATGTCAACACTTTCACACGCATGGTGATTCTTTAACCGTTGCAATGCTCATCTTTAACACTTTATATATATATATATATATATATATATATATATATATATATATATATATATATATATATATATATATATATATATATATAATTTGAACACAACTCTGTCAATAAATGCATGATGCCTCACTTCTGTCTATCAAGATGGATCTATATGAAAGTGGGCCTCACACACATTCAGGGAACACGATTACATGGCCCACCATATTATGGCTGAGAGACATTTGAGTAGATCGGCCCCTAACAACCTTAGATTTTCACCTCAAAACAGTAAAAGGAAAGAAGAGAGAAGAAATGTTGAAGGAGGAAGAGATTGATGCCGCAATCAATTCTGCTCTGAAACCATGTGGACCGATTGAGAAAAGAGGAAGGAGAAGAAAAAGAGAGAGAATGGATTAGGGTTCACATTTCCCCACCTCTCTCAAGTCTATTAAACATGGTTTCAAAAGCAAAAGGTACCCATTACTTCCTAAAACCTAGATGGGCCTAAGAACTGTCTACATTCACATTCGATAAGAAAATGAATTGTTGTGTTCAATTTCCATAAGATTTTTTTTTTTTTTTTTAATTTTAAATTCTACAATGATATCATTTTAATGATACACAAATATGCGTAGTGTGCAGCAGCTGTAGCAAAAGTTCCTTGATCTATTCGGTATTCTATGGATCTTGCCTGAATCCATTGGGCAGTTCTTCCTATTGTGGCATGATGGTATGCATATGATGGCTGGTAGGAAAGTGTAGCGACTGGTGACGTTAGCCAGCTTATGGTTCCTACGGAAGGAAAGGAACCATAGATGCTTCAGGAATCTTGCGGGACGAGTAGAGAATGTCTTTCAATCAGTGAAATGGCTTGTAATAGAATGGGCAGTGGCCTCAAAGGCTGTAGTTCGATTCCTGGAAAGTTGGGCTGAGTTGTAAAGTCTTGCCTAGCCTGCTGTATGGTTTTTTTTTTTTTTTTCCTGTCTGGCTTCAGCCTGCTATTAATAAAAGTTCTCATAGTTTCAGAAAAAAATAAAAAATGTGCGTAGTGTGCGGTGCGTTCCGGTGGCATCGCTATTACCATAAGCTATGGTGATACTGGAATGCGGTGGGCTCCATGTGATGTTTGCACGAAATCCAACCTGTCCATCAGATGCTTCAACTCATCTTACTGCCGGAGCCCAAAATCCAGACACATCCATAATCAGATGGGGCACACCATGGAACAATTTGAAAGGGCATGCCTGCTGTTGATTTCCATGGGGGTGGGGGGGAAATTCAGGTCATTCAGACCCTTTTATCTTGCCTTGATAAAAGCATGGGGCTAAAAATCAGGCATTTTTGCAATTTTGGTGGGCCCAATGAATATAAATGGTGTACGTACCTCCCAAGTTGTTTTGTAAGCTATGGCCCAACTGATTCACCTATGGAGATGACTTTTGGGCCCTGGGAGTAAGTTCAGGTGGAGTATCAGATGGATGTCTTGGATCTCATTCATTAGTCATATAGGCCCCACATCAGCCTGGTAACTCAGTAAGCCTATGGTGGAACCGGTACCATTGGAGTGTGCCCCTTAAATAGAAGCAAGCAATGGGTGCTAATGTGTTTTGAATGGAACTAACCTGGTTTGGTGTGCAATTCAGGTGAAATGTGCTCAAGTCCTCCTCGAAGCTGGAGCAACAGTGGATGCATTGGACAAAAACAAAAACACCGCCCTTCACTATGCTGCTGGTTATGGCAGGAAGGAGTGTGTGGCACTTCTATTGGAGAATGGTGCAGCTGTGTGAGTTGCTGTGACCTTTGGACTGTCATCAAATTGACCCATCTCATTTCCAACTCATCATCCGAGTGGTGGTTGTCATGCAGGACTCTTCAGAACATAGACGGGAAGACACCCATCGATGTTGCTAAGCTTAACAACCAGCAGGAGGCATTGAAGCTGCTTGAGAAGCATGCTTTCCTGTAAGTCACCCAGGTTGACTGTTGCATGGGCTCCTTGTTACATGAACGGCGATAGAAAGTGGCTCACAGAGCACCTTCACGGGACAACCAACACAAAAGGCATGGAAGATGGGTTAGCCAAATAACATGCAAGCACTTCAATGGATTCCATACTCTTCATGAGCTACCACCACCTTTAAAAAGTTCTGTTCAGAGAAAACAGCAAGAATACACACAGAATTTTCTTTTCAAATATTTATGTGGTAATGGTAACTTAGTATTCGATCATGATGCTGGTTTGGTTATTTTCATTCTTATAGGGTTTGGTCATAAAGTTGTAATGAGTTGCATTGGTGGTGGCAGACTTGGTGAGAGTGTGGAAGTTGTTGCAGATAAGGATACTGTGCCCCGTTGGGGGACTGTTGCCATCTCCTTGTTTTGGAGCTTTGATTTCAATTTCTATGGTTATTTTTCAGTCAGTTCTATTTGTAAATTGTTCTCAGGATTGCTGGAAGAGGTGATTTGATCTGGTCGGAAGGCAGTATGACACTTGGAGCGGCTAAGAGTCTTCTCCTCTACTCTTTGTTTTTTTGTTTTTTTTTTCCTTCATATGATCATACTATAGGTTGGGCAGGACTGTTTTTTTTCCCTTCTCCTCGGAAGGATGCTGAGGGGGAGGTTTGAAAAATGGAGCTGGTCTTGGAAGTTATCTTTGGCAAGATTTGAGACCACTTCATTATATCATACAACAGATGGTACCATGATAGTCTGATCATGATCTAGATCCTTCATATGATCATACTATAGGTTGGGCAGGACTGGTTCAGGCAAAGTCAAGCTAAAATTATCATATCATGGATTGGGCTGGACTGGTCTGGAAGCTAAAATGATCATAATTTGGTTTGGGCTAGGTCGAGCTAAAATGAATGGAGGCCTTGCTCGTTCCAAATTTGTTGGGAATGGCTTGTTGGGCTAGGCAGGCTGCCCTGTCCCCACTGCCATGAGGTCGAGCTCTGTTGGCTCCAGTGAAATGTGTGTTGCACATTCAGACCGTCAATTAGATGCACCATTCCATGGTGGGCCGTCGGTCTAAAAATCATGCCAATCCATGAGTCAGTGGGCCGCACCACACCGTGGTAGACAATTGAGAGTGGATAGCCACCCATTGAAGCCTTCTTGATTGTTTATAGGGCTTACTAAAGAGGTTGTTCAGATATCTAACCCATCCATTGTGCGTCTCATTTGGATGACTCAAGTGGGCTCCACCGAGTGCTTTTAGATGTTTTTTTTATCCTTGATTGTAGATTGTGTAGCCCACCTGAGTTTCCACAGATGAAACTGATTTTTGGGACATCCCATAACCTAGAGGGGTCCACAGAGCTCAACCTCATAGGAAGCTCCCACAGGAGAGAGAGAGAGAGAGAGAGAGAGAGAGAGAGAGAGAGAGAGAGAGAGAGAGAGAGAGAGCCCTAGGCCTCTCCTCTACATGGATTGCTCTAGCGTCTCTCTTAGCCCTATCTATCCCAAGTGTGACATGTGGCTCTCATCCGCCATTCTAAGATAGATGGGAAAGGACACGGATTTCCTGCGCTGGGATGCAAGGTGGGGTCCACCGTGATGTTTACGAGAAATACAACCCGTCCATCCATTTTGATGCTCATTTTAGGACATTCTATAAAAAAAATAAAAAAATAAGGAGTATCAACTGGCCATACAAGATGAAACAGTGGGGAAAGGAATTTCTACCGTTGAAACCCTCCTAGGCTCCACTTTAATGTTTATATGCCATCGAAACCATTTATAAGGTCATTTTCAATGGGATAAGTGAAAACACCAGAAACTTAGACCGATACGAAACTTTTGTGGCCATATAAACATTTCAACGGTGGTCACTAAATCCACCCTGTTTCCTCTCGTGTAGCACATTTGAATTTTGGGTCCACCTTATTTTTGGATGCATGCCCTAAAATGAGCTCAAAAAACTGATGGACGGGTTGGATTTCTCACAAACATCACAGTGGGCCCCACGGAACTTCGTGCTAAAGGCTCTAGCAGGAAATGGGCGTCCGATCGGAAAGAGATGTCAAGGATTTGAGTTTTTTCTTTTGTAGAAACCTGAGATATTTAAACAGGGACTGAGTAAGGTTATAAAATCTAAAACTTTTATTTTCCACTTCATTTCAATAAATCCAACAACATTAGGGCAGAAAATGAGCTTGGTGTGCCCAGCCCGAGTTCAACCTACTTTTGGCTGGATTTGGACAGGAGACAGAGCCTCGAGGCTCAATGGTTGGAACTTGAGACTGGGTTTGGACCCTTATACTAATTGGGCTGTACATGGTCTTGACATGGACTAGCCTAACTAATTTAACATTAGTGGGCTACATATTGGATAGCAGGGTACCTTGCGAGCTGGGCTGGGAATGGATTGCTGTCCCTACCCTTGGTTGATCGGCACATTCTTCATGCTTGCCCATTTGCTACCCCACTTTATATAAAGAAAGAAAAATAAATAAATAAATAAAACTTTGCAGAGGAAGTAGTTTCTTAGGTCCTATTTGAATACCACCAAATAAGTTACCTTTTCTACTTACAGCAGTAGGTAAGTGACTTATTTTAGATAAGTAAGTTTGGTTTTATGATTAGTCATTAGGTAACTTTTTTACTTTAAAGTTCATGATCACTTTGGTTATTTAAAAAAATAAATAAATAAATAAAATACCGTTCTACTTTTCATAAGCTGCTGAAGAGAGGCATTAGGAGAGATGAAAGAGAGGAGAAGCTGATAAGTATGTTGTTTGCCAAACATACTTACCTTCTTATTAAGTAGAAACTAAGATAAGGTACTTGTGGAATAAGTAGCTTATCTTAGCAACTTACGATCCAAATGCCCCCTTGTGAGGTTGCTGTTGTCAACTAATCATAGCCATGTGCATTGATAACTTCTTTCGTAGTAGATTTAAGGCCAATGGATTTAGGATAGTGATGACATGGACCACTTTAACCCAAACTAAAAGGGTCCCAAAACCCCCTATATCTTAAAGGTGTTAGATGCAATAAAGTTGTATGGGATGGTCCTTTGTATGGCCTCTAAAAGGTGCCTCCATGGACCATAGTTCTAAAACATGGCGACTCACCTCAAAACCCGAGTCAATTCGACTTGATGAGATTTCGAGCCAAGTCGCTCAGTCTCAACTTAGCATGACCCGTCAAGTCAATTCAATATGACTTGCCATGATTTGAACCGAGTCACTGGCTTTAAAAGTGATTTTTTTTTTTTTTTTCAAAGGACTGAGGGATTGAACCTGCACCTCTAAGCAGCACACCAACAGGGCTATTTAATATTTCAATTTTCAATTTAAAGACTCATCTAAGCCTTTGAGTCAACCTGACCCGACCAAACATTCAGTCGAGTCTTCGAGTTCAAAGCCTGAGTCTTCAGCCCTACCCAGCCGAATACTGAGTTGACTCGAGTTTTTTGAGGTTTTTGAACTATGCCCTGGATGCTGATCAGAGACCATTGTGTCATGTGTTTGAAGTGATGGGGTAGGAGGTGGAGGATGGCAAGGTGGAGGTTTAGAGTGGGGTTTTCTACTATCCACTTCCCTTAGCCTTCCTCTTTGTGTGGGTAAAACATTCCAAGAGTCTTTGCAATCCTGTTATAAACATACTGAAAGGGATCTCTCTCGACCGAAGAGTTTGATATCTTTTGCAAGTGGCATCACCTTAATCAAAGCAGCTGCTTTGCCTAACCTTTCAAGGGCCTGTTTGGTAATTTATTTAAGTTAAAATCATTAAGTTACGATGGTTGTAATTGTTATGGGTAAAAATGGACTGACCAAACAACAAGATGGAAGCAACACAAGGCCAATAGCTCGAGTGAGAGGCCATGAATGAGCTCGAACACATATACCAAGCACGACCCTTGCGACCAACTTGGGCATCGACCACAAGTAATGACTTTGATCACCTGGCCGACATCTCAATCTCAACCAAAGAACAATCATAGAAGCCGACCTCAAGAGACGACTACCGAGACTCCCGACCTTGCCAGTGACTCGGAGGTTAGCCTTCACTATCAACCTTGACCTCTTCGGATACCGACTACTAAGAGCCTATTCGTATACGGAGATGATCACTTTCCCAAAAATTTTTCCGAGGCTCCTACCAAGATAATCACAACGTATTCGGGAGAAGATCCCTTCTATGATATACGTTTGCCTTACAGATGCATTACCACGTACGTAAGAGGAACTAGAGGGTATTAGGACCCAACCCACGGAAACAAGTGTGCACCATTATCCTAGTTCGGCTAGACCCAGTGTGCTTATTCCGACTTAAGCATCAGAGGGTCCCCTGCTACGACTAGGGGCCCCATCGTCACTTGGTTTTGCAGGCACACTAGTAACGACTAGATTTCAGCGTCAACATTGGTTATCAAAAATATTTTTATTCCTTACCAAGAAGAGATATGATCTCTAATATGTAGTTACAATCAACAAGAATGAGATGAACTCTTCTTTAGGCATCTACTAAACAAGCCCTAAGCGGAGTTGTTTTTTTTTTTTTTTTGGTTTCATGCCACCTTTTCATTGGCTGATGAGTGTTATGTAGATATTCTTGTTGTTAAACATACAAAAAGGTGGCATACAAAAGAAATATCTCTTAATGGAAGAGTCAAATCTCTTTTAGGTCCCACTGACTTCTGCCATATCTAAACTTTAGTGCCTGTTTGAAATAAGGAAAAGAAAAGAAAACGAGGCACCTTTCCAATAACATGACATTTCATTATATTTGGTTAGCAAAAAAAACAAAACACTAATATAGTCTGGCAGTGTGATGGACAACATGCAGGCAGTTAGAAATTATTCAGAAATTGCTTGCGTGGCATACAAATAATTCAAACTAAACCATCCAAATTACAGCCACCAGTTTAGATGTATCATGAACCAAAAATCTCTCATATTTGGTCATTGAAATGTTATATTGCTGGACATTTACAAATGAAAAATATTGAATGCTCTAATATTAAATTTTTTTTTTTTTAAAAAAAAAAAAAAAGTGTCCATGAATAACAGGTTAGGTTGTTTTTTTACCATAACTTTATGGCAGTGAGTTCCACAATTTAATCCATTTAATTTGGGTAAATACATGACACATGTACCATTCCTAAGCGCCTGTCTATGAAGCAACATACACTTCTTATGCACAAAATATGACATGATCATTGAACATTGTCTCACATCTATAAGATTTTCACATGCTATTTAAACAAAACCCCTGAACCTGGGTCGATGGGAATTCATATTTCAACAATGCTCACGAGTGCCCGTGAAATTCATCATTGGATGACTTACATTTTCTTTTCTTTTCCATCAAATCAAATGAGCCCTTTAACTTTTTTCTTGCCACCTTTTCGTTGCTTAAGCCGTAATTGTTTATCCACTTTTTCTTTTTTCTTTCCACACACCACATGGGCACTCACTAATGACTTGTTTAACCACTTATCATGACATTTACCTGACATACATAATAATTACTTACCATGGGCTGTTCGGCCCGAGGGAGAAAAATGCATGATCAAACATGGATTTGTTTTTAATCACGATGTGAAAGTTGGGATGTATTGTAATCCACACACATGATTACTTGTTTACACACGCACGCAATCCATCCTCTACATATTGATGGTGTGGATATAACATACATAATCATGGGAGCCACAGAACTACTTTGCCACATCAACATACCACTGAGGATGGTGGTGTGCTGCATCTGCCTCTGAGGGCATAAATGTTATGTTCTTTTGGTGGAATACATTTTCGTTTTACAGATATGATCAAACATGGGAAGTGTCACATCAAAGTTACATGAGTAAACAAACAGAAGTTTGAGTAATAATATTACTTTCATTTCAGTCAACTGCTGGTGGTGTAAGGATTACGAATTTGCTTTACAATACCGTGAAAGTTGTAAAACAAACACGTCCTTTGTGTGGAGAAGCAACTGGAGAGAATCCAAAGGGACTTTCTAAACATTGGAGCAGTGCATTAACCATTGGATATGGGCCGGTGAGGCCCATTTGTGGGCAACCACTAGAGATGGGTCCCACATGTCTTTTTCACTATTTTTCTCCTTCTGAACTTTGCTTCAAATTGAAAAATATAAATTTGAATTTCGAATATGGACGAGGGAGAGACACTGGAGATGTTAGATGAGAGAGGGATAAGCCATATTGCATCAAAACTCATCCCTAATCGCTCAATCCTTGCTTTATAAATACTGGGAGATATCCCCAGTAAAGGCATCACAACCAAGAGGTACCCTAGAGAAAAAAGAGGGAAAAGAGTTTATACCCAGATTTTATCCATCTGGCCCATCTCTTAGACAATCTAAATCATTGATCGTAATCTGAATGGCATCTTAATTGTATACTCAAATGAGTTATAGGCCATCTCTGCTCTCATAGTGGTTAGGCAGACCTTTAGTCGATTCACCAACCATCTTCGGCTATAACAAGGGTCCTAGGATCATGTAGACCGATGACGAATCTTGTGGGCCCACCCTTCTAGGCTGACTTTCATTAACTCCACTTGGGCGAATAGGATAGGTGTGACAATGGATGAAGCATAAGCATTGCATAGGAATCAAATCCTTTTCAAGTCTCATGAATTCAGATCTACTCATGAAATGGTGGTGTCACTTTGTCAAGAAAATTGACTACCTACAGGTATGAGGAAACTAAAATGGGGTGCAAACACTAAAAGAAGAAGCTTTGTAGACATCACGAAGGGATGATGTTCTCAAAACCCATCTTTAGGGAGGGAGGGAGGGAGAGAGAGAGATCCACTTTGTTTTGTGTGATCCTTGTATAATCAGCAAGCTTTAAATTGGTGTATAAGGTATGGTAGCTGTCGCTACTGATATGGTCCTATGTCACCCCATATCAGGCTGTTTCATGCCGATACTTTAAACCTTGATCAGAAGTGATTGTATAAACAGTGCATACAAGTATGATACAGCTGTATCATTCAAGGATGATACTTTTATGAATACAAGCAATACACAGCAGCAATTGTATAAACAACGCATACCACTAAACATGGTCCATCTTCTTAATCTACTCAAAGATAACAGACAACAAAGTCGCATTATATAAGAACAAATTCACATACATAGATAACAATAATAGATTTCAAAGTTGTTGAAGGGCTACATCGACTTGGTTATTCAGATAGTTGACATCTCACTGTGAAACTCAACATTAATGACGAGGACTTACACAATATGTGGCACACCTTGCAACTAGTTTCAAGTGGGGCCATTATTCAGTGTTCTCAACTATTTCTATTGCATAGGACTGTAGATGGAGTCTGCACTGAAAATATCTTCAATTTGGGGCCCACAGATAAAGAGGGTTGAAAAGAGAAATACAACAACAGGTCACCTTTCAAACAAAATGTCCTCACATGAGATCACTGAAATTTGGAGCCTTGGTCCATCCACAGCCTACGCAAAGATGCGCCATGTATGGTATAATTCCTCTAAAAAGAATACCTGCTCCTTTTAATACAGTTGAGTGCACCTTGTAGGAGAAGTGAAAAGAGGGGGTAAAAATCAAATCTAAAGGAATTATCCTCTTACAGACTCTGAAGAACAACAGCTCTCGTCTTTCACAAGTTTGGTGGCCACAAGGTCCTCTTTCCCTGCTAACCGTCCATTTACATATCACAATCCCAACGGGGCATGACAATTAGACAATCTCAAGGTTTCCAAGGTGCCGGTGGTGGTGGAGGGGTTGGAAACATTGGTGGGATTGCAGAGAATATGGTGTTCTTGTCGATACCAGTCTTGTCACCTGACAAAGACACCAATGCAGCTACTAGACCGGCATTTCCTGCAAGCGTTGGCTCTGTATAGTTGTAGTTGGTACGGACATCTCGGAACCCATCGTGCTTGTCGGGACCAGCAACCATGGCTCCAATGATGGTGTTGGGATTTGGCTTCTTGCTGTCTCTCCACTTCCATCCTCCTTTACATGTATACCGAATCCTGTTCTTTGGAATTGACGCGCCACGATGATGGACATGTTTCGGGAAGTGATTACCAAAACCCACAACGTAGCTCATCTTCCTAGGATTTTTACCAAGAATGTAATCAAGCTGTCAAAATCAGAACTACCAATCAGTGTCCCGAAAAACATGTGAAAGACAGCAGAGTACTGGATTCAATCAAGCTGTAAGATTATTTTAACTTTTGCAAAACCAATAGAAGAAATAGAAGATATTTTGAATCAACATAAAAGATATGGGAATCCACTGGGGTGTTTGACATATCCCTTTTTTTTTTTTTTTTTTTTTTTAATAATCGAATCTTGCCCTTCATAACAGAGTGACTTAGTTCGAGTCGTGGCAAGTTGCATTGCATCAACCGAGTCATCGAGTCGACTCAACGAGTCTCTGCAAGTCCAGGCCAAGTCATGCCCAGTACTTACTTTTCCAGCGACTCAGCTCGAAATCTTGCTGAGTTGAATTGACTCAGCCAAGTCTCAAGCTGAGTCAATAAGTTTTAGAACTACACTCCATGCAAATTTGAGAAAGAAAAATAGTCTCAGCATATTTCATTTCAGCAATCATCAGTCCCTAACGCTCATTTACACGAGAAAGCATACCTGGGTCCTGGCGAAATTACGAAGGTACTCCGTGGGGAAGAAATTCGGTCCGCAATACCATCCTGGTGTATCAGCAGATTCAAGGTAATCACTGTAAACAGAAGCAAGGAAAGCCGCATTGACTACATACTGGAGTGGCTGAGGCCTTCCATGGTTCAGTTGTATCAAACCTCCTGCATGGTTGATCTGGATACTGAGATTTCGAATTTTACAAAAAAGATGAGAAATTGAGAAACAATTGCTGGCAAACCTCTCGTTCGGTTGAAGCTGGTGAAGTCCGGTAAGAATGAGCACATGATGATGTTAGTCTGATTGTGAAAAGTCCTCAAAATTTCTTCATAAGGGTATCCAGGACTCAAGTACAGTCTCAACCTACTCAGAAGGACCTGATAGCAAAAGAACAAGGACAGTAAGCATGTCATAAGCATGAACAAAAGCCTTTAAATTCACCAACTTGTGTCATTTTTGAGGTTATCATTGCAGAGTAGAATCAATCAACTTGTGCCACACACACCCACACACACACACATGCACACACAAAATTCAACCAACAGGAATGGTCAAACAAACTTCATTCAAACATAGATCTCCCAAGCTCCCGTCCTCATTCAACCAATATTACTAGGTACAATTTGCCACATTTTGCACACCCTCATCTTCAAGAGCCCCACACATTCCACCATCCATCTTCAAGCAGCCACAAGTGCCGTTTGAAACCAATACTACTCGGTACGAAACCATGGCAGCATTTGCTACATTATGCACATTTGCCACCCTCATCTTCAAGAACCCCATGCGTGCCACTATCCATCTTCAAGCAGCCCACATGCATATGCCGCTGTGCCACATGTGCCGTTTGAAACTGATACCACTTGGTATAAAACCATGGCAGCATTTGCCACATGTGCCACCATAATCTTCAAGAACCCCATACATGCCAGCATCCGTCTTCAAGCAGCCCACATGTACCACTGTGCCACGTGGGCAAAATGAGTCATTGTCCATCTTCATGCACCCTCCGTGTGCCAATGTGCCATGATTCATCTCCAAGTGCCACACATGTGACACACGTGCCCCATGTGCCACCCTCATCTTCTAGTTCCCCTACCCATCAATCTTCAAGCAAAAATTTCATGGAAAATCCTGTTTTGCAAACAACAGCCTTAAAAATGGAAGAATATTTTCCTGGAAAAATTTTCTTGACAAACAATCAAGAGGGGAAACAATTCCTGTCCAATAATTTTTTGGAAATGGAAGCTCCGATATTTTTCTTCACAAATACAAACAGTCCTTCAAGCTTCTAGCTAAAGTCGAAACTTGAAATTGAGTATTGTTCCGAGTTTTGGGTTGTTTTGAACTTGGCTCCTTCCAGTTGAGTTTCTAGGTTCTAGATTTCAGTGATGCCTTTGCCCTTGTTTGCATATCAATGAGGTTAAAATTAATATATATATATATATATATATAACACAACTACTACTAAGGAGGAGTTTATATGCATGCACTGTCGCTTACTTGAGCTCCAGCAAGCTTGTTGTCCCAGCTGAGCACCCCATAATCTGGGCCACCCCAAAAGGCACCAGCATGTTTGGCCATAGTAGGGTGAGTAGCCAGTTGGAGGTAGGAAGAATTCCCAGTAGCATAATATAACCATGCTGCACCCCACACATACTCATCCCAGTAACTAGTGGAATTGTAGAAAAGGGACGGATCAGAGCCTCTTGGACTGTATCTGCCTCGTTGTCCCCTAGAAAACTCGAAGAGTGTTGTGGCACCATGGACAAGCTTCTGTGAGTAGGTCTTGCTGTCCTTGAAAACAATGGATGCAGCAGCTAAAGCAGCTGCCATTTCAGCAGCAAGATCCGAGCAGCCATGGCACTCATATACAGGGCGTGCATAGTCAATGTCCTCCGGCCTCATCCAACAGTAATGATCATTAGGGTTAACTCCCCCCGAAGTGTCACCTACACCAACCTGCAAGAACGGAAACTAAATCGGTCCCAATTCCTAAATGTGTACTTAGCAATCAAGGCATCACAAACATGCTGAATACAATAGAAATAATTTGGCTCCTCCTCCAACAGGTAACTGAGTTAAGGATTCTTAGAAAGAGCCTGTTTTGGACACATTTCCTCCAAAGGGGATTTCTGGAAAAGGGGGATTCAAACCTTCTTTTTCAGTCGACTCAGCCTGCTTTCTGGTCAACTCAGCAAACCGATAGGATGGTTTTTGCCGAGTTGGCATTCAGGCACCTATTTTGTTGAGTGGGAGATGAGATGGGGGAAACTCACAACATTAACTATCATTTGGATCAAAACAGCTTTTAGGCCTCAAACACACCTTCCAAACAGGCACTAAAAGGAAAAAGGAAAAAAAAAAATCTTTGAAATTACCTGTGCTGCAATCTTGTCAATGGAGTCAGCAGAAGAATTGAAGGTCTTGAGAAGGTAATCTGTCCCCCATTTGACGATTTCCTTGACATGGTTCAGCTCCCCAGCAGCTTCATATTTAGCACTGTACTCAATCACGCTCCAACTCAACATGGTCATGGCAAAGGATTGAGGAAAGTTGAACTTGATTGCATCTCCAGCATCATAAAATCCCCCCACCAGATTCTTATTAACAGAGTTATCGGATAGTCCATCTTTCATACCGGACTTCCCCCTCCAAGTAACATTGTTATGTTTCGGGAGTGGCCCAGCTGTGAGTTTTGAAGGAAACGAAATGGGAAATACAATAAGGTGAATGAAAAACATAAGAAAGCCACCATATATAGAATTTCTAATCAATAACAGAAGATGTAGAAATCTCGCTAATGGCCCCTAGGTCCTTCAAAATTTGCAAAGACAGCAATCTTACTACAGAAAAATCACAACAACAAAAGCACACAGCAAACTATCTAGTATTTTCTTCTCCAAAACCCAGACACTGCCCGTTTATCTTTTTTGGTAAAACATGAAACAACAGAAGATGTAGAAATCTCGCTAATGTCCCCTAGGTCCTTCAAAATTTGCAAAGACAGCAATCTTACTACAGAAAAATCACAACAACAAAAGCACACAGCAAACTATCTAGTATTTTCTTCTCCAAAACCCAGACACTGCCCATTCATCTTTTTTGGTAAAACATGAAACAACAGCCCATACTCTATCAGCAGTGTAATGAAACTCCATTTTATTTTATTTTTTCTTTTTCTTCTTTTTTTTCTTTTTTTTTTTTTTCACATATTACCTATTCGAAACATGTAAAATAAACAGGGGATTCGTACAACTGACTACTCTTTAGTGTTTAATACTGGACAGACTTTTAGTTCGCAGTTTCCATCAGGAAATTCTCCACAAAAGTGCCTGAACAATAAACAAGTGGGATCTCAGTGAAATCCCAGATTAGTGCAAACAGGATTGCTGGTTACATTGCCATATTGTGATAATGCCAATTACATTGCCATATTCTCAGCCATTTTTTGCAGCAACATATCACATAAGTAAACTATCTGACTCACACAAAAGGTGGGCCACACCACGTTGCCACCTGAGGCAAAAGTCAGGCCAATCCATGCATTGTGTGGGTTGCAATAGTATGCTGAATCATACCAACAGCTGTCCACCAATTTTGGCATCTGCATATCGACCTGATTTTTTCAAGAAAGCACTTGCATACCTCGTGTAAGTGGGAAAACGACTTAACATGAATGAAATCCACCCCTTCTATCAGGTGCATCACCCCATTTTAGCCTTGATCCCAAAAATCAGGCTGACTCAACACACAGGTGGACCACCCCATAAAATTATACCTAAAAACCTCTAAATTCACGGTATGGCTCACCTGACTTTTGGAAAACTGAGATTTTTTGGAAATTGTCCGTCCTAACAAGGCACATCAGATGAATGGATTGGACGGCATATAAACAAAACTGGTGGTGGGGTGTCCCATTCCCTCTTTCTCCTTGGGTGTGGTATATCTTGAGTGCTAGATGGTCATGATTTTTGGATTCCGAGGCTGGACCTGGACGGTGGATCTCATGAAAGTTCCACTCACATGGCTCTTGGTACAGGAATTATGCTAGCACGACTGATTTTTTAACCATGTGATCATCATGGTGTGACCCACCATTTTCACAAATCAGATATTTTACAACGGCAACATGTTAGCAGAAAAAAGGGGTCGGGCTGTTAGACAGGAAACATGCCTTGTATAGCTAATTTCCATGTTAGACGGGCCACATGCCTTGTATAGCTAACTTCCATGTTAGCAGAAAAAAGGGGTCGGGCTGATAGATAGATGATTTTGTTTTTATCATTTACCTTGTATAGATGATTATAGATCTCTATATATTCAACCCTTTAGGGCTGTCTCAGATACAAGAAAACTAAAGGAAGGTTATCTTCTCTTTGTTTTCATGGTATCAAAGCTATACCGATCTCCAACAATCCAACTCTGCTCCACAATCTTCAGTTGCACATCCTGATCCGGCCCCTCTTTCGTCACTAGCACCACCTCTTGACAGATTTGGCCCCTCCTGCATCAACAAACCCTGTTCCGGCCCCCTGCATCATGTCCCTAAACCCTTCTCAAATTTAATTTCTATTGGTCAACTTACATCCAATAACTGCTTAGTCATATTTATTCCAACCTGTTGTTTTGTGCAGGAGCTAGCAATGGGGAAGGTACTTGGGAGGGGTAAGCGGCATAGTCGTCTGTATGTGCTGGACTTTGACCCATCTATCACTCTGGCTCGTTGTTTCTTTTCTTCATTTTCCTCAGATATTTGTTCGGCAAATAAAATGTGGAAACTCTAACACTATCGCCTGGGTCATCCACATTCAAATCGGTTGATTCAGTTATTTTCTTTTGGCATGTTAGGGAATATTTCTCTTAATAAAAGTAATTTGGATTATTCTTGTTCTTCCTGTTGTCTTTCAAAAAGTAAATGTATTCTCTTTCCTCTAAGTACTACAAAATCATCATCTATGTTTGAGCTAGTGCATACGGATGTCTGGGGTGGGTCCTTCACCAATTATGACACTCTCTGGACTATGATACTATACTATATTCATTGATGATTTCACACAGTACACCTAGATTTACTTTCTGCACTCTAAGTCATAGGTTTTTGAAAAATTCAAGATATTTCACTCCACGATGGACACTTAATTTCAAGTAAAAATTCAAACTCTCCGCTTTGACTCCGGGGGAGAGTATCTCTCCACAAATTTTCGTACATATCTTTAGGGTCATGAGATTATGCATCAGACCACTTATTTTGATACTCCACAACAGAACGGGGTGGCTGAACGAAAAAATCATCATATTGTTGAAACTGCCAACACTCTGCTAACAAATATGAGTGTTCCTCGTTCTTTCTGGGCGGAAGCTATGATGCATTCAGTCTACTTGATTAACCGGATGCCAACCAAAGTTCTAAATAGTAAATCTCCCTACTTTGTTCTCATCGGTTTACTCCTTATATATTTTACATTTCGTGTTTTTTGTTGTGCATGTTATGTTCACCTGGCATCACAAGAACCTAACAAACTCTCCCCAAAATCAGTCAAATGTATGTACTTGGGATTTTGAGAAACTCATAAGGGTTTTTTGATGTTATGATCCGGTCTCTTATTATGTTTGGGTATCACGATATATTGTTTTTCTTGAGCATATTGCCTTTTATTAATCCATTCCTCCTCTGCACGCACCAAACTCTTCTGGTCTTACCACTTTTCTTGACATTCCTTTTGCCTCGAGTACACTCTCTCGTCCGTTGCAAGTTTACTCACGACGACCACGTACAGATTCACCACTTATTCCTCTCCCTACTGTACCTGTTGTCGATCCAGAACCCACCTTGATACATCGTTCCGCTCGTGTGTATCAACAACCTGATCACTTGATATACTTTGTATCTGCCATGAATGCTACTTTGGATACTGTATATATTCCTACTTCATACCCTCGGGCAGCCACTCATGATTGTTGGAAGAAGGCTATGGCAGAAGAACTTGAAGCGTTGGATGATAAACATACATGGGACATTGTCAATCAACCCACTGACTAACAATTAGTAAATGGATTTATTCTGTAAAGCTCAAGTTTAACAAATCATTGAATCGATACAAGGCTCGACTTGTCACTCATGGATACAAACAGAAACACATAATTGATTATGATGAGATATTCGCTTCTATGACCAAGAAAAAAACTGTTCACACTCTTCTGGCAATATCATCCATTCGTTCTTGGCCACTCGATCAGATGGATGTGAAAAATGCTTTTCTTCATGAAGACCTCTAAGAAACAGTATATTTAAAACCTCCTCCTAGCTCTTTAATCTCTGCCGATAAGGTATGTCACCTAAAGAAAGCTCTTTACGGCCTCAAACAGGCACCTCGGGCATGATTCCAATGCTTTCACGATGTTGTTACGGGTGCTAACTTTACTCAAAGTGATCATGACCCATCCCTATTTTTGTACACCACTGATCGCGAAATTGTCATTGTTCTCGTATATGTTGACGACCTACTCCTGACTGGTAGTGATGCTATTGACATCTCAAAATTAAAGGAGGTTCTGAAATCATCGTTCACGATGAAGGACCTCGACCATCTGACATACTTTCTTATACTTGAATTTTCACGTTCTAAACGTGGGATCCTGGTCAGCCAGCGTAAATATACTAAGGATCTTCTTACCTTAGCCTCATTGACGGATCAAAAGACAGTTCAAACTCCCTTAGAACTTAACGTTCAATATGGTCGTAACGATGGCGATCTCCTTGCACAGCCCACATTATACCACCGTTTGGTTTGGAGTCTGGTTTACTTAACAATGGCTCACCCTGATATTGCCTACGTTGTCCAAATACTCAGCCAATTTGTATCTGCTCTTCGGACTCTTCATATGACTGCAGTGTTGCGCATCCTACGGTACCTACGTAGAACTCTGGATCAATCATTGTTCTTCTCCTCCATTACAACTCTGGATCTTCGTGCTTATTCGGATGCTGACTAGGCCGGTTGTGCTCTCACACAAAGATCTACAACTAGTTATTGCATTTTTCTCGGTTCTTCTCTCATCTCTTGGAAGTGTAAGAAGCAGGCCATTGTTTCCAAATCAAGCACGAAAGCAGAGTATCGAGCGATGTCAGTTGCTTGTAATGAGCTTATCTGGTTATATGAACTTCTTTCCAACTTAGGCGTTCATCTACAGAATCCTACTCTACTCCATATGGATAATCTCAGTGCCATTCAGATTGCCTCTAACCCTGTTTTTCATGAACAGACAAAGCATATTGAGGTTGACTGTCACTTCATCCGAGAGAAGTTTCAGCCTGGGCTCATTTCTCTTCCACATGTCGCATCCCATGATTAGATTGCAGACATTCTCACGAAATCCCTCGCTTATGCACGTCACTCATTTCTAGTTGGCAAACTATTACTTGTCGATGACCAGCATCAGTTTGAGGGGGGATGTTAGACAGGAAACATACTTTGTATAGCTAATTTCCATGTTAGACAGGCCACATGCCTTGTATAGCTAATTTCCATGTATAGATAGATGAGTCTGTTTTTATCATTTACCTTGTATAGATGATTGTAGATCTGTATATATTCAACCCTTTAGGGTTGTCTCAAATACAAGAAAACCAAAGGAGGATTGTCTTCTCTTTATTTTCACAGGCGATGCATGTGATCAATTCTCATTTTTGATGGAGGCAGTTTCCCTTAATCAGCCACTTGCTAGATCCAGATGCAGATCAAATTGGACCCTTTCTAGCCCAACTAATTTGTCTTTATGACATCATAGACAATCAATCAGAAGATAGCAGATTTAATAAAATGAATTGAAATGAGGAGGTACACTAGCGCGGCCACCATTCTCTCTCTCTCTCTCTCTCTCTCTCTCTCTCTCTCTCTCTCTCTCTCTCTTAATCCCCCAAATAATTTTTCTTTATAACATCATCAACAATCGATTCAGTAGATAGCATATTCAAGAAATGAATTGAAAGGAGAAGGTATCCCAGCATGGCTCATTTTTGTCACCATGTGATCATCATGATGTGGCCCACCATTTTCACGGATTGGAAATTATACAAATTCGACACATTGCAGTAAAAAAAATGGCATGTGCTGTATGTGATCAATTCTCATTTTATTGTATCCCCCAGCTATTTCATTTTTGTAACATTTCCAACACGCAATTCAAAATATAGCAGATTCAAGAAAATGAATTGAAAGGAAGATGTATGCTAGAGCAACTCAATTTTTTCACCATGTGGTCATCAATGGTGTGGCCCACCATTTTCACAGATTGGAAATTACACAAATCCGACACTTGCAGTAAAAAAAAATGGCAGGTGGTGTATGTGATCAACTCTCATTTTGTTCTTTCCCCCAACTATTTTATCTTAGTAACATTACCAACATGCAATTCCAAATATAGCCTATTCAACAAAATGAATTGAAAGGAGGATGTATGCTAGCATGGCAATTTCTTTCACCATGTGATCATCACTATGCAGCCCATCATTGTCACGGATCAGATATTCTTTGCAGAAGACAGGTTGGTAGCTAATTCATCTTGGTATACATAATGAAGACGCAATTGGGAAGATAGCAAACTAAAGAAAATGAATTGCATAAAAATTAAAACAACCAAAATGTAGAAAAGGGTAAAGGGGGCATTACATCGCTGGGCATTGAAGAACATGAGAGCCTTGTGAAGGGCAATGGTGTAATTATCGGGGGCGGGATGCGGGCGGTGGTGGCGGGGCACGGTCTTGACGATGAGGGTGATGAGGCCCGCCAGTAGGCCGGAAACAAGGAGGGCACCGACGGTCCAGATGAAGATCTTGCGGCTGACGATGATGAAACCGAGATCAACATACTTCTTCTTCTTCTTCTTCTGATCAGTGGGACCCAGCAGCCAGCTCTGCTGGGTCTCGTCCAGCTGCCGGGACAGGGCCCCCCTGTCCAGGTCTTGGAGGTTCCTACTCCGCTCATCGTCCGTCGCTGAATCCGCCGCGTTGATCTCCAGCGGCCCACCCCACGGATCTCGTCCGTACATACTCATCTCGAATCCACAGAGAGTTTCAGACTCAGATCAGTTGAAAAATGCTCCTTCCCAAATCTCTCTCTCTCTCTCTCTCTCTCTCTCTCTCTCCGGACTTAGATCAGCTGAAAATGCTGCTTCTGAAATCTCTCTCTCTCTCTCTCTCTCTCTCTCTCTCAGCTTCAGACGAGCAGAGTCTGTGAAAGTAAGGAAAGCATCTCTCTCCCTCTTTGTTTTGCAGAACTTCAGTACTCTGGCAGAATATGATAGTCGAAACTCAGGCGCAAAGGAAGTGCTGACGTGGCATTTAAGTAAATTAAATAGTTAATCTAGTTTGGAAGAGTTAATTGGCTCATTAGTTGGCTCTTATGGGACCGTCAAATGAAACAGATCAACGGTCTGAATTCCAGAAGCAAATGCCTTTTGATAAGAGGTTAAAAATTGTTTGACAAATGTGAATTCTGGATGATGAATTATTGATGATCTATCCAGAGAGAGTCACAAGTTTTTTGTATTGAGTAGAATTTTACACATGTTTTGTAGTGGTGGTGCATGCGTATCAACCTTCGTAATCTTCCAGAGTATCAAATAACTCACTCCTGCTTTTAGTCCGTTTTGCCCATGTCGCGATTGAGGATTTTAGCATGCATTGAATCATTTTGGCCCATACCATGAGATAATCTTATGATCCAAACTGTTCATGTTCTGAATAATGAATTTTAGTATCAAATTTTAGGAAACAACCCTGGATGAAATTACAACTATAATTACTGAAATATATGACGTTGGATAGGAATAGTAAATGGTTATTATTTAATTCAAAAATCGAAAATAGGTATTTTTAATGATTAGTTATTTTTAAATGAAATGGTCAGTTCAAATCACTGGATCATCTCTCCATGTAGGCCACATGGAGAGACAAATTTTGGTAATTGTCAGCCGCGACACACAGAAACCTAACACGTTTTTCTTAGGGCACTAGTCGCAGACAGTGGTCACGTAGAGGACTGCTGTTTTCCATGATCTGTCACTTTTTCCATTTTTATTCTTAGCCCTCTTCTTCTATTATATTTACATATTTGCCATGATCGAGAGAGTTCGGATTTCCACAAAGAGTACGCGGTCAAGGGTATAACGTGGAAGAAAAGGAGCAACGTTCCTTTTTCTTATCTTTTCTCTCAAGACCCAAGAGCAACGCTCAAAAGCTTATTTTTAAAAGACTGATTATTGTGTGGTGAGGAGCTCCCCGCACTACTATAGCGTGGTGTCGATTCTCTGTGGGTCCCACAGAGGTGTATTTGTTTTATCCACGCCGTCCATCTATTTTTCTCATCTTATCTTAAGGCATGATATGAGAATTTAAATATATCCAAAGCTCAAGTGGACAACACCATAGAAACTCTGATGATGGTAACGTCCACCGTTGAAATCTTTCTTGAGCCTAAAATGATATTTTCTTGTCTTCTAACCTATTAATAAGGTCAAACTCACCCGGACGGAGGGAAAAAACAAATATAAGCTTGATGCAAAACTCCTACAGCCCCTGAGATTTTTTTAAGGGTAAGTTCAATTCCTACTGTTTTCTATGGTATGGTCTACTTAAACTTTGGATATATTTAAATTTTAGTAAATTACCGTAAAATAACTAGAAACAACGGATGAACAGCGTAGATAAAATACAAACATCACGGTGGTCCCATAGAGAATCCACGCCGCGCTATATCGCGACGAGTTTTCTACTATACCATCCGTGTCCCTTTTGGAGTAGAGTTTCCCCCATTATACGAATCACTTTTAAGCCACTGTACCAAACTGGCGCCTGCTGTACGGGCGCACTTTTACGAAACCAAAATGCCCCCTTTCCTTTCGGAAGCGGATTGGCTGGTGTGCTAAAGGGAACAAAGTTACATGGCCCTGCAGTTATGTATTTATTATATTTCGAGATTATTTTAGAGCAATATATTAAAGAAAAAAAAATCATATCCCAAGATCAAATGACCACACTACAAGAAGCAACGGGGCTATTGCTTTTCACGTTTAAAAATTTCATAGGGCCCACTATAATGTTATTTTTCATCCGATATATTCATAATGTCCCAAAGACATGGATGAAGAAGAAAAATAAATTTCATATTGATCCAAAATTTTTATGACCCCTAAAAGGGTTTCAATGGTAGATGTTTAATCCCTCACTATTTTTTACAGTGTGATCCACTTGATAGTTAGATCTGTCTTATTTTTCGTCTCAAGCCTTTATACGAGCTCACCAAATGGATGGATGGTTTGGATATAACATGTACCTCATGATAAGACCCACAAAACTGTTGTGACCCCAAAAATCTCTCCCTCCATTCCTTTCACGACAGCGGCGGTAGTGCCGCCCGGACTGTCCAGTGGGTGGCAGTAGCACCGTCGGTCCGGCGGTAGTGCTATGGTCGCCTGATGATGTGTCACGTGCCCTCATCAGAGGCCACCACACTACATGGGCCAAGCAATCAAGTCATGGTTCTTAATGTTTGCGTGGGACCCTCATGCTCCTTTGTTATTACTCATCTACCCACATCCTTCCCTACCCACCTACATAAAAACACATTAAAATGATAATGTAATCTATATTCATCATCTCAGTTCTGGATTAAGACCCATATTCTTCTTTCTGAATCTTGTCATCGGGTGTGGTGGTGGGATGAGAAACAACCAAATTTTCAAATTGGACTAGTTGGGCCAATGGTGGTTGTTGATGTCAAAATCTGGACCACCCTCCACTCAATGCGGTGAACCTTCAACGGACCTTAGCCTTACACAAAAGGGTAAGCAAATAAGACCCTGGCTAAGCCAAGGGACCCTCTGATGCCTAAGTCAGGCTAGGGAATCTGGGTCTAAGTTGAATGTAGAGAGAGGGTGCGAGATATTACGTACCTGTAGCAATGGGATCCCCTGGTATTTATATTTGCGGGTTAGATGATCTGCGTCTGTTAATCTCGTCATAATTTGTTCAATCAGTAAGATATTATGATTGTGGAGATTTTGTCCGTAATCTATGGATTGTGTAGCGTATCGTGTCTTAAGAGAGCATATCCGCGGGCGAGATATTCGGTCACATTCACATATGGCAGTTTCCTAGTTCGGCACTTGGAGTATCCATATCTGGCCTTAACCTCGGCTTCACCTAGCCCGAGGCCGAGTGCTAGTAATTGGGACTGGTTGAATCCCCTTTGCTTCGGCTCTAGACCTCGGACTAAGATGGCCTCGGACCAAGAATAGCACGTAGATTGACCTTTGTCGAGTTATTAAACGAGGATAGCGGCTCGGAGCCAAGATGTGCCGAGAGGGGACTCGTCCCTGCTTATCCTTCATACATTCCTGAGGTCTCCCCTCCAAGCTCTAAGGTCCTTGACTGGCTTGACTTGTCGAGTTAGATTTTTCCACAACAGAAGCTCCCTACTCTTTTAGTCCGAGCTTGGACTTAAAGAGTAAATGTCTGGGGTAACGAGACGACGCCTTCATATCCCTGCTCATGATGTCGATTAGGATAATCGGGACACAATTAATGCGATTCACGCATCGCCGATCCCACGTGCAGCGCAACGGCCACATTCCTTCGGCTTCTGTCCTCTCAGTAAAGGACACATGGCGATGGTTACGTTTTGCAGATGGAGGGACGAAGGAAACGATGCCACGTGTGTTAGAGGAATGAGGAAGCGCCTGCGTCTTTAATGACATTAAATGTTGAGAAGATTCCGACCTCAAAGCACGGGTTTGAATGTATCACGCTCTTCCACATGTCCCTTGGGACCGGTGCCAAGTTGTATCGGCTTCTGGAACGGTCGCTTGCAATGATGGCCCCGAGCAATGAGGTGGCTATATAAACCCCTCTTTTCCCCTCTCTCACACTTCTTGCGTTTTCATTTTCTCTGCTCCCTCCTTTCGAATTGCTTTCTACCGAAAATTGCCTTCACCGAAAATCGCTTTCTGCTAGAGAAAGCATTTTAATCATCGGATAAATATAACATCCTGAAAATCTAGGGTCGAGTAGAAACCCAACTCCTAAGTTTCAAAACATTACTTATGCAACATAGATAATGATGAATGAATGTTGTCCGTAGAAGGGTATTTAAGATGATTGAGATTATACCAAAAACAACATATCATACTCCAAAGGCATTTAAATTATGCAAGCGGAAGACTGTGATAAGTATATAAACTAGATAAGAGTGATAGTAAGCCCTCAGAGTATGAATGTCACTAGGTTAACACTTACAAGTTTGATTACAAAATGCACAAAATGAGAAAAAAATGTAATGTCTTCTATCCCAAATACTGAAGCCCTGTTGGTGCAACTCCAGGTCAAATAGACCCGCCAAAGAGTTATATGTAAGAGAACTCATCATCAAAAGTGAAGTCCGGTTCCCCTTCACCAACATCCCCCTCACCTGAAACTAAGGCAGGGTCTGGTTGGTGTGTACAACACCGTCCCGTAACGTGAGAATGAGTAACTAACTCAGTGGAACAATAGAATAATAATTAATATGTTATCAAATCAGTCAAGCGGTAATGATAAAGTAGTACAATCAAACATTCCTATCTACTCTTGTTAATGCAATGATGAGATACAATAATGATGTATGCCCTTGCCTACATACTCCCTCATGCGACATCATCTCACGTTCACGGCATGCTTTCATCCCTCAGTGTTCCACATCTTTCAGGCACATGCAGTGCGATATGAACATGATTATTGAGTTGTTATTAGTCCTTTTCATACAGCAGGATTGGGAAGCTAAAATACCTCCCTTATATCATTTCCCAACAATGATCCAGTCTAGGGTCGTCAGTCCTGGCATATGTCATACGAAGTGCTGTTCTAGGTCACTGCAAGGGCTGTCAGGACTGTTACACGCAATCGTTACACCACTCCCCCATCACCTTATCAATACAGGCCTAGTTTGTACCATTGTTACAGAAAGGTAGTCGCCTCCACGTAAACTCAGAGTACCCTCGAGGTCACTACAAAGGGCTGTCAAGGCTGTTACACGCAATCGTTACACCAATCCCCCATCACCTTATCAGTGTAAGCCGACAGCTCGAATACAGTGTCCCATACCACCACATTTAGCTCACGAGTCTGGGTTGCTCACTGGTCAGTACGGGGAGGCTCGTGGCCCCAGCGTAGGCCGACAGCTCGACCACGGTGTCCCATACCACCATGCCCAGCTCATGAGTCTTAGTGGATCGAGGTACCTTGATTAACAGGATTTTCACTAGTAAGTTTGGTACTTTAGATTCAAGTAGTAGCGTTCATACATGGTTAATATACATTGGGCTAATCGGGTTACTTGACGAGTTCGACTAATACGAGCGTCCGTTGAGTTGATCGACATGAAGTACATAAGCATCACGTGTGGCCTAACCACTGTTGACAAGTAACGCACGGCTCGGGTTCGCCAAATATGTCCTACGTGGCGAATACAACTCAGCCACGAACTCAAGGCGTATTACCAATTGCCTGGACTATTCAATAGCCCCAAACACATTCAACTACAACATGATGTCCTATGAGATAGTCAAAGCAGTAATGGATCAAGATTACAAATCATTCAATCATATAAACATGTTCTGAAGTGCATTGTAAACATGAATTCACACACATTCAATTCATAATCAAGCAGACATCAAAATAAGTCATACATGGAGGAAATCATACACATCATTGATGTGGTTGAGAATCATATCTTAACCCACATACAGGTACATCTTGCTAACTACTAACTCATTCAGACACTTTTACAAATACTTAGCCTACACATTACATTATACATATTATGTGTTAAGTTGCATACGTATTAGGGCAAATCCTTTCGTCAAAGGGTTGTCGCCCACAAAACAATCATATATCCACGACAGTTTATCATGGCGAGCATGATTACAAAGTCTATACTCATTCAGTCATTTTCACAAACACTTAGGCTACACATACTAAATACATATCGTATGTTGGTATATCATGTATTTGTGCTAAACCTTTAGCCCAGGAGTTATTACACATACATCTAGCATATATAGATGGCAGTTAATCATGGAAAACATACTTTCATATTTTGTACATATATGGTATTTTCTACGAATACAGAGAATACACAAAATTTCACATTCTTCATATTTAACCGAAACGGAAAACGGATAGCATGTTCTACATGTGAAATAGCATCCACGTCAGGAATCTATCATTATCCAACATTGAAAGCTTTGAAAATGACAACCTAAACGTCTAAAGTCCGCACTTTATGTTGTAAAAGTGTAAAAAAGTCGATGGAATCTCTAAGTCTTCATCAACGTTGATATGACGACCTATAATACGAGGTAAGTCAGCTATTTCGCTACTTGCAACTATCGAAACCCTAAAACAGATTAGGGTTAGGTTTCCTTACCTAGGAACGAAGTCAAAATTACCGGAATAACGATTAAATCGTGATGGTTAAGCACGTGCAGCAATAGGATAGAGTATCAGGGAGATCTTCCCACTTCTCCCACACTTTCTCTCTCTTTACTCTCTCCTCTCTCCTAGGGTTTTCTCAAATTCGTATGGGAGGAATGAGAGAGTGTTTAAGGTCCTTATATAGGCCCAGAATTCATGGAAATAGACCCCACGCCATGGTATACTTAGGTTATGTCTAAAGGGAGGTTGTTCCGATCCAACGGAGTACTTCTGGCGCTCCCTTTGCTGAATGCGGTCAGACTTAAGCTCATAAATTGGATCTTGATCAAGTTAAGTTTTCAGTCCGATCGGGTTTTCAGATCGACCGTGGCAGACCAGTTTCAGTTCAGCGGTTACCGAAAGTCGATCAGAGCCACAAGTACTATGACATGTAAGGGCCACCTATCCTGATCCGAGGATAAATTTGGGTCAAAATCTAATGGTCAGAATGCTTAGAAATAACGTGCAAGCGCCACGTCTCAGAATTCTTAAAATTATATTTAATTTCTTAAAAATCTTCATTTTCTCACACTCTTCACTCCGGACTCAAGGAAATCGTCCCAGAGCATCGTTTAGACGTGATTTTCACGGTGCTTGTCAAGTCCAACCACGCGGTCAATATCTTCTAAGTTTATCGCTATCAGACTTTCGACGTGCGGTCCAGGTCCGATACGGAGTTTCAAAGTGCTCCCGAGAGCAACTGAGTTTAGAGTTAGATTCTAGATTTTAGGGTAACATAACATTAACAATTCTATAGGTTTTGGGTCTTACAGATCGTATTTAAAGTGGTTGGTGCTACTTTCACAGGTAATCTAGTGTAGTGCTAGTTAATTCACGTTAAATTTCTAAGGAATTTAGTTCTAAATGATTTCTTTGACTTTGGAATTGAACTTTAAGAGTGATATGGTTGACCCATTGCCTAAGGACGTCTAACCCCAGGTTAGAAAAAATCCAGGGTGTTACAATAAAGGATTCCTGACCATCGCAAGGGAGATTCAGCCCAGCGGAAGACGTCGGAAGAAATCGCCCGCAATGCTGTTAGTCTTCCAATAATTAACGCATTTTTCCTTTATGTCAAGCGACTCTGTCGAGATGAGTTCAGTCTGAGAAGTTGGTTTAGAGTCCGAACTGGAGACTTCAGTCTCGGGATCCGGGGAGTCCGAAGGTCCTCTTAAGGTCGTACCCCTTAGCACTTCAGCCCTAACCCAAAAAATCATAAGTCAGAGGGCCAAAAGTAGAGGCAAGAGGCCAAAGAGGACTCTCAGAGATCCCGCTGGGTGATCCAAGATAGGTCCCTTGGCAGGAAGACTAAAACCATTAGTCCCTGGGGGCTCGATCCTAGTCGAGTCTCAGATGGCTTAGCTTCGTGAAGATTATTAAATCCCTGACTCGATTCATATCCGAGCCCCTGCCCCCACAGACTAAGCAAGCTCTTCAGCTGAGGGGGAGATCGTCATTTTATTTGCGCCCTCCAATACGGGCTCCAATTTCCCATCCATCCTTTTTTGTGCGAGCTAACAACGCAATTGAGAATCGCGTTAGAGCAAATAGTTCCGAACTCCTGGAGAATCCTCGCCACCACTTTTTTCCTCTGGCATCGAGCGAGGAACCAGAGGCTGACGTCGAAAGAGTTCTTGTTCTTGTACATGACCAAGTTCGACAAATTGAACAAGGCCTGGTGGTACTTCTTGGCTAGGCCTCTATGCATCCCAAGTTTAGCAACTCAATTTCCTTCTTCCAATAAGGATTAAAAGGGGAAGTGGTTCTAGGCCTCGGCGGAATTGGAGGCCCATACCTCTGAGCTGGATAAACTGCAGGTTCGAGTCCCCACCAAATTCGCCAACCCAGGTTGGCACTTCTTTTGCTCATATCGCATTCTTGATTCATCCTTTCATGTTCTAACACCTCACTTCTGCTTACAGCACAGTCAAAGGGGCCCCCGACCACTCTGCCTTCTATAAGCAGTAGGTTGACCGGGTTCGAGTGATCCCTATGGACCAACGTGCATGGTTTCACCTTACCAACCAGGAGAATTTGATATTGTCTGGCTTTTGCAGAGTCCGTCTCACTCTCTTTGCCTTGGGTAAGTGAAGTTAGGGCCTTTGGAAATTAGTTTGCCGACCTTCATCGATTCTGTGGATGTCACAAAGTTGATTCTTCGTTTTCTTTTTACAGGGATGGAGGCAGGCGATTCAAAGAGGAGAAGTCCCCCGTGCCCTCCGATGGACATTGTCCTCTCCTCCGAACTAAGGACGAAGGTGACGCAGAGGAGAGGAAGGCTTCTGAGGCTGAGGTCAAGGCTGCCCCAGCTGTAGATCTAGCTGGAATTGAGCCTAGCACAACCCCTTTTGAGGCTGTTCCCGCCATTGCTTCGACCCTTGCCCCTGAAGCATAAGCTCCAGAGCCTCCTACCCGAGTCAGGCCCATTATGATTTCGTCGCCCTCAGCAGATGAGCGAGCCCTCGAAGTTCCACCTTCTGCGGTTGTGGGCCCTTCTAGGGCAGGGAGAGAAGTAGTGGAGGAGACTCTCCGCATAGTTGCCCCCACGCGATCTACAATCCCCCCTGTTGAGGCAGAGCCCATGGTCGGCCATGTTGATGCCCTTGTCGGGTATATGAACACACTCAAGGCGGCTGCCCAAGCTTCCACGGCCAGCAGCGTGGGAGGAGATTCTGCACTCTCTCCAAGGGGAGGATCTTCCACACCTCTTCAGGGGTCCTACCTCGTAGTTTTCATATGGCTCAGCTGAACCATTGGGCAGCTAAGCATGTACCAGAGGCGCAGATAGCTGACATGCTCTCCCGCCGCCACGTTAACTTCATGAACGACTATATGGCTGTATGTAACCAGTCACTGTCAAAGATGTTGGAGGTGAAGGAGAGGCTGAAGGAGATGGAATGACTCAAAGTAGACCAGGCCAAGTTCGTGGTGGAGAAAACAGAGTAAGATGTATGACGGGTCGCGCTTGAGAATGAGCTGGAAGCTTCGGTTGCGGAACAAGAGTAGCTGAGGAGGGCTGTTGCGGAGGGTCGGGCGAGGGAGCTCAGGCTTCAGGGTGAGGTCAACTAGCTCCAAGCCCGCCTGGACATGGCTGAACCCCAAGCATTCGTCTTCAGGAGTTTGTCAGACTTCTGAAGGTAAATATTGAGGATGCAGTGGATGACGCTTTATGACTGGAGAAATAACTAGAGTTGGCGAAGCGTGAAGCAACTAAGTGGTTAATTTAGCAGCGGGTTGTTCTCGAGGCCGCGGCTATTACTGACCAAGACAATTTGAGAAGTGAGCTCGAGGCCTGAGCTACTTCGCAGGCTGCTGCAGCTGTGATTACTTATAAGGAATCGGCCGAGAGGGCCAAAAAGCTGGACAAACTGTATTACTTCGACTATGACACAGGCTACGATGCTTGTCTGGCCGAATTCGAAAGCTTCATCTAACTATTGACCTTGGTGCTCTCGTAGCAGGTGATGTAAATGGTGCCGAACCGGTCAAAGCGGAGGAGCCAGAGAATGCCCCTCTTGTCGTCGAAGTCATAGCTAACGCTCAGCCCCCCAGCTCAGTAGCCGGTCCCTTTACTCGAAGGGAATGAGACTTATTTTTTTTTCTTAAATATATACAATTCTGGATGGTGCATTTTTTGATGATAACTTTTTGATTAATGATGATTACTAGTCGATGGCTTGTTTATGTATGTTAATCGTCGTGATGATTCTTAGATGTTAATGTTTCAGGATTGACCCCTTGAGGGGCCAACCCCCCCCCCCCCCCCCCCCCCCCTCCATGAATGGCGCTCTCAGTCATTTTTGTAGATTAGTCGTTGTGTGATGAACCAATCTCTTTTTTAGGAGATCGAGTCATCTTTGGGCTTCTTCCCTGCATCTGAGGGGATCCCTACATAGATTTTTTATGGGTTTAACGTCTTGACCCCTTCTTGAAGGGATCAATTCGTTAAGTTAACCTCTACTTGTGAGAGGTAACTTCTTCCGTTTGTAGATAATTAAGACGAATTACACAAGTGGATGATGCAGAAAAAGAACTTTTATTAGAGGTTGTAAAAAGCTAGTGGCTCTGAGTAGTACATTTATTGAGGGCCCTCAATGGCTGGTAGGTTCTCACTGATAGTAAATTTTCAAGTGTTCAGCATTCTAGGGATGGGGCAGTGGACGTCCCTCGAGGTCTTCCAAGTGATAAGAGCCTGGTCGGATTGATCAAATCACATGATAAGGCCCTTTCCAGTTGGGCCCGAGCATCCCAACCCCTATATAACGTCTCAGAAAAATCCGTACGAAGACCCGAGTACCACCTCAGGTAGAAACATTAAGGACCGAATCCTTTAAAAATTAAATAAAAATTAATTAAGTACTAAACTAAATTAATCATTAGGTTAGCATAAACTGCTTTCAATATGAACTGCAAGACCCAAATCCAATAGAATCGCTAACTCAATATTACCTAAAAACGTAGGGTCAATCTTAAAACCCAATTGCTCTCGGGAGTATCATGAAACTCCGTATTGGACCTGGACCGCGTGTCGAAAGTCCGATTACTGTGAAACTATACAGTTATGACCGCCTTACTGGGATTGACAATTATCTCAGAAATCAAGTCCAAATAGTATTCTGAAACACACAACTTGAGCCCTTAGCGAAGTATGTGAGAAACGCAAGTATCTTTAAAAAATGAACTAAAACTTAAGTGATTTGATCCATTCATTTGTAGGTCAAATTTAAGGTTTCAGACTGTCATATTCTGACCCAACTACACTCTCGGATCAGGAAAATTTTTTAACACATGTCAGTGTACTTGTGGCCCTGATCGAATAATGGTGACCGTTAAACTAAAACAGGTCCACGATCAATCCACTGATCCGATCAAATCGAAATCTTAACCTGGCATAGATCCAATGTTAGGAAACTTTTTTCAGACCGTATGCAGGAAATGAGCCTCCAGATAAGCTCCGTTGGACCGAAACAACCACTCTTTAGCTATAACTTAAGTATACCATGGCCCTGGGGCCATTTACACCATTTCTGGGCCTATATAAGGACTTAAACCTCCCCTCTCTCATTCTATACAAAATTTCATAACCCTAGGAGAGAGAAGAGAGAAAAAAAAGAAGAAATAGTGAGGAGAAGAGAGAGAGAGTGAGTGAGAGAGATAATTGTTGGGATTCGATCCCACTGCTCCACATACCGAATCATCCTATCCGTATCGCTACACCAGTGATTTTGACTCTGTTCTTGGGTAATAAATCCTAACCCTTATCTGCTTTAGGGATCCAAATAGAGTAAATGGTGAAACAGCTAACATATTTTATGTTATAGGTAGTCGTTGTGCCGTAGACTAAGACGTATTGTTCAAACTAATCTCATTATGAGTCTACCAATGAAAGACTATAAATGTTTAGGTTATAGTTTTCAAGGCTTTCAATGTCAGTTAATGATTTATGACTGACTTGATTACTATCACATGTGCTTAAATGTGATGGTTTCCGCGTATTACACATATATATGAACCATGTTGATTTTAATGCATTTTATGTGTTTGTTGAAATGTTTGAATGAATATGAAATTATGATTTATGCTTGTCATCTCTATTGATTGAGAATACATGATTGTTGTATGTGTGATAAGTCCTTTGTGAAAGCATTTACTATAATATATGTTATAACTACTTTATTACATGTATGTTAATATGTGTAGTCTAAATGTTTGATAAAATGCCTGAATGAGAAGATGTTTGTTGAAATGTATTTAATGAGGGCATTGAGATAAGATTCTCAATAACCTTATTTATAGTTACAGTTTTCTTCATGTAACATATCTTACTACTACATGCTTTATGGATGAAATGCCTATGTATGACAATGTGTGTGTTATGTGTTTGTTAAAATGCTCAAATGAGATTTATATTTGAATTGTTTGTCACATGCTGTCTGACTATCAAATATGAATGCTTATTATGTTTGAGTATGATTGGGACTACTGCATAGTCCAGGCAATTGGTAATGTTTTTCAAGTTAGTGGTCGAAGTCGTTTCGCCACACAAGACATGTTCGAGGAATCCGAGTTGTATGCTGCTTGTCGACAGTGGTTAGGTCACGCAGAATGCTTATGCACTCTATGTCGATTAAGTCAACGTGTGCTCGTACCAGTCGAGCTTGTCAAGTAACTCGATTGGCCCATTGTATGTTCACCATATATGGACACTACTACTTGAATCTAAGGTACCACTTACCAGCGAATTGCCCGTTTAACCTTGGTACCTCAATTTGCCAAGACTCATGAGCCGGACATGGTGGTATAGGACACCGTGGTCGAGCTGTCGGCCTACACTGGAGTGAAGAGCCTCCTCGTAGTGTCCACTGAGCAAACTAAACTCGTGAGCCGAATATGGTGGTATGATACACTGTATTCGAGCTGTCGACTTACGATCAGGTGACTAGCCTCTCGTAGTGACATCAATTATACACTAGGACTACGCTAAGGTGACGAGCCTTTTCTTAGTGACTTCGAGTATAAACTAGACCTGCGTTGAGGTGATGAGCCTCTCCGTAGTGACCTGGAACTGTCTATCGTATGTGATTAACTAGGATTGATGACCCTAGATGGATCAATGTTTGGGTCAATGATATAAAGGGAGCTACCTTAGCTTCACAAACTTGCTGTATAAATAAGTCTAATTAAGAACTTGGTTAATCATGCACATGCACCACATTATATGTGCCTTTGGTGTTGGTGTTGAGTACATCGAGAGTGTTGCATGCGCGACCGTGAGATAATGTCAAAGAGGGAGTGCAGTCGAGAGCATATATCATTATCGCATTCCATCCTTGCATTAACAAGAGTACTTAGGGCATGATTGTTGTACTGCTTTATCATTACTACTTGATTGAATTGATAACATGTTAACCTTTGCCTTATAACTTCACTGAGTTGATCACTCACTCCCACTCTGGGATGGTGTTTTAAAACACCAACCAGACTATGTTGTAGTTTCAGATGATGACAAGGCATACGAGATGAAGCCTGCCTTTTATGATAATGAGGAGGAGTTCTCTTATCTGCAACTCTCGGGCGGGTCTATATAGACCTAGAGTTGTGCCACAGGGCTATATGGATCTGGACTAGATGACTTTACACTTTATCATTTTGTAAATTTTGGTATTATACATGAAACTATTTAACCTGGTGACGTTCATACTCTGGGGACTTACAATCACTTATATGCTTATATGTACTTATCACAGTCTTCCGTTTGCATAATTTAACTGTCTTTGGAGATGATATACTAATTTAGTATAATCTCACTCATGTTTAGTGTACTAATACGGACAATATTTAATCATCATTATCTATGTTGCATAAGTAATGTGTTGAAACTTGGGAGTTGGGCTCCTGCTCGACCCCTGATTTTCAGGGCGTTACACCCTGGCTCAGCCGTATTTTGGAAGACACGATGGTGGACCAAGTCCCCTGGTCAGAACTGCCTTGTTTTACCAATCGAGTTGTAGAATCATGCTACTTGATAATGCCTAACGGTGACTCGAGTCAGGCAATATCTTAGGCTTCCTCGAGCAAGTCGAGGCTTGCTATGATCTGCTTTGCATTATGATCTTCCTGGTAGTTTCTGACCCTAGTAGTTGGGAGGTCGATCTCAACTGGGACGATCGCCTATGAGTCATAAGATAGCGAAAAGGGGGTCTCCCTAGTAGACAATTAGACTGTAGTCCTATAAGCCCAAAGGATAAATGAGAGCTCTTCTGGCCAGTTACCTTTTTGCTTTTTCAAACTTTGTCTTAAGATGGTGCTTGATGACTTTGTTCATGGCCTCCACCTATCTGTTGGACTGCGGATGCCAAGGCGAGGAATAAGCGTTCAATATGCCAAGTCCCCTGCACATGCTTCTAAACTTGTCATTGTCGAACTGCTTGCCATTGTCAGAAATGATGGTGTGTGGGATTCCAAATCAACAAATGATATTTTTCTAAATGAAGTCTAGCACTTTCTGCTCGGTGATCTTGGCTACGGGTTTAGCCTTGACCCATTTAGTGAAGTAGTTAATTGCGACAATAGTAAACTTCACCTGGCCTTTCCCTATGGGCAGAGGTCTAATGATATCGATTCCCCATTGAGCGAACGGGCATGGCCGGCTCATGGGATTCATTTCTTCCGCGGGCTACCTCGGTATTGTTGTAAACCTTCGACATTTGTCACACCTTCGAATGTAATCTTTCGAGTCCTCTTGGATGGTCAGCTAGAAGTACCCCTAGCGGAGTATCTTCAGAGCTAAGGCTCGGGCACCGGAGTGATTGCCGCAGATGCCCTCATGGATCTCTCATATCACGTAATCCACTTCTTTAGGTCTAAGACATCTGAGGTAGGGCTGTAAGTACCCCTTCTTGTATAAGACCCCATCCAGGATAATGTATCGGGCTACTCTAATCTTCAACCGTCGAGCCTCCAGCTTATCCTGGAGGACCTCACTAGATACAAGGTAGTTATAGGTTGGGTTCATCCAACTTAGTGCACTCTCGACCGAGTTGACCACTTCTCGCTCTACTTGGTCGATGCTCAGGCTCTCCATGAATTTTATGAGAATGATCCAAGGAATCTTTCCTTCCGTGACCGAGGCTAACCTTGCTAGAGCATTGGCCCAAGAGTTCTCTGCCCTCAGAACCTGGTTCATGGTGCAACTCTAGAACCTTTCAATCAATTTCCAGGCTTCTTCCAAATAAGCCACCATCCTGGTTTTCTTGGCTTCGTACTTGGTAAAGATATGATTTACCACAAGTTGGGAATCACATCACACTTCAAGAGGCTGAATCTCCAGACTCATGGCCAGTCTGATTTCTGCCAACAGAGCCTCATATTATGCTTCATTATTGGAGGCTCTGAAGCTGAGCCTAATGGCATACTGGATAGTTGTAGAGTTGGGTGCGACCAGGACGATTCTCGTCCCAGCTCGCTTAGAACTGGAAGACCCGTCAATATTAAGGACCCACCTCTGCTCCGACTCCAAATCTTTGGCAGGCGATGAAACTGGTGGGGTTGGCGAGGCTTCTTCTGCTTTGGTATCGTCACTCAGGATGGTGAACTCAACTATGAAGTCAGCCACAACTTGGCCCTTAATAGTAGTCTTTAGACGATATTGGATGTCGAACTCCCCGAGCTCCACTACCTATTTGGTAAGACGTCCGGAGACATCTGATTTTTAAAGGACTTGCTTGAGGAGGGAGTCGGTCAGGACGACGATGGTTTGTGCTTGGAAGTGTGGACGAAGCCTCTGTGCTAAAAAACCAAGCTGAGTGCCAACTTTTCAATGCTCAAGTATCTAGTCTCGACGGGCACCATTGCTTTGCTCATGCAGTAAACAGGATACTGTTTGTTTCTTACCTCCCTGATAAGGGCAGAGTTGACGGCCAAAGCCGAGACCGCCAAGCACAAGAGTAGGGGCTCACCCTCTTCTGGTTTCGATGATAAGGGTGGTGAAATAGGTATTACTTCAGCTCCTAGAATGCCTGCTCACATTTAGAGGTCCACTCAGCCTTCTTGTAACCTTTCAGCTGCTGGAAGAAGGGGAGACACCTATCGATAGCTATGGAGATAAATCATTCGAGCGCTGCTACTCAGCCAGTTAGACATTGGATTTCCTTCATTGTTCATGGGGAGCTCATGTTGAGCAACGCTCTTATCTTCTCGGGACTCTCCTCGATGCCTCTATAGCAGACTTAAAACCCAAGGAACTTGCCAGAACCCACTCCAAAGACACATTTGACAGGGTTCAACTTCATGTGATACTCCCGGAGGATCAAAAACATCACTTCAAGGTCACGAGGTGGTTTGATGCTCTGACGCTCTTAACGAGCATGTCATCAACGTAAACTTCCATCGTTTGTTTGATCTGCTTGGCAAACAATTGATTCACCAATCTTTGGTATGTTACCCCAGCATTCTTTAGGCCAAAAGGCATAACTCAGTAACAGTAGAGCCGTTTGTCGGTGACAAAAGTAGTCTTCTATCTATCTAGGGGATGCATCGGGATTTGATTGTACCCGGAATATGCATCTAGGAAGGAAAGGCATTCGTGACCAGCTGTACTGTCGACCAGTTGATCAATTCTTGGTAATGGGAAGCTATCCTTCAGACATGCCTTGTTTAGATCTAAGTAATTAACACAGACCCACCATTTCCCGCTTACTTTCTTCACTAGGACTACGTTGGCGATCCAGTCTAGATAATGGATTTCTTCAATGAAACCGACGCTGAGGAGCTTAGAAACTTCATCGGTTATAGATGCATACCTCTCAACATTAAACGCTCTTCTTTTTTGCTTCACTGGTTTATGATTCAGATCCACATTCAGCCTATGGATCATAACATCGGGAGAGATTCTTGGCATATCTTTGTGCGACCACGTGAATACGTCTGTGTTGTCATAGGAAAGTCAGCATCTGAGATCTCTGCTTGAAATTCAACGATGTCTCGAGTTGAACAATTTTTCTTGGGTCGGCTTCCTTGAGCGGGATGATCTCTAAGTCCTCGAGGGATCTTTTGTGGTGTCGAGGACATTGACGGTGAGGGCCTGTTTCACTGACCCTTTTCTTATAGCTATTGCATAATATCGCCAAGCTTCACGCTAGTCTCCTCAGAGGTATTCGACCCCACCTTCGGTGGGGAACTTTATCATCAAGTGGTATGTAGACATAATTGCCCTCATTGCATTAAGGGAGGGTCATCCCAGAATAAAATTATGCACCGATGACATATTGATGACCAGAAAGTCCACTAGAAGTGTGACCTGGTGCTGTCCTTCTCCTACTGTTACTGGGAGGGAGATGGCTCCCTCGAAGATTACCTAATCCCTGGCAAAGCCGTGTAGAGGAGTCTTCACAGGTCGGAGGCATGACCTATCGATACACATTCTCTCAAACGTCTCAGAGTAAATGACGTCGATTGAGCTCCCTATTCAACCAGAATGTGGAAGACTTTGTGGTTAGCTATGGTCATAATCACCACGAGGGCATCATCGTGCGGATGCTGAATTCTGCGCGCATCATCCTCTGTGAAAGTCAAGCTGCAGGGGTTAACATGGAGCTCTTTCTTCGGCCTTTCAGCCAAATTGACATAGTGTTCGAGGTCTGAATTCTGAGAGTGGGCTTTACGATCCTTATTCGAGTCGCCTCCACCAGATGAGCCACTATAAATAGTTTAAATTTTTACAGGCTCTTCCACTACTTTGCTCGACCGTTCTTCTTTCTAAGCAGACCTCTCCTCCTTGGTGTACCAGCATAGATTACCCTTGCGGATAAGGGTCTCGATCTCATCCTTGAGATCCACACAGTCGCTAGTGTTGTGGCCGTGGTCGCGGTGGAATCTGCAGTACTTACACTTGTCCTGGTTCTCTGTGTCAGTTTTCATATAGAAAGGCCAATTCAGGAGTCTCCAGCCTCTAACATCTAACAAAATCTGCTCCGTAAAAGTGTTAAGAGGAGTGTAAGAACGGAATTTGCCCTCGGGCCTTCGGCTCCACCGACAATCACAAGGGGCTCGGTCATCAGGGTTTTTATTAGATGACTGAGGCTCTTCGTTCCTCGGTCTTTTTTCCTTTAATGATGTTTTGGCTACTTGAATGTTCCTGCGAGAGTTGGAGAATTCCTCGGCATTGGTGTACTTTTGAGCCCTGCTGATGAGCTCGGCTAAGGTAGTCGGTGGATTTTTCCCGATTGAGAAGGTGAACCTTCCTTCTTTGAGTCCGCTGAACATAGCTGAGAGCACCATTTTATCATCATAATCTTCCACTAACAACGCTGCCTTGTTGAAGCGGGCAATGTAATCCTTCAGCGGCTCTTTGTTCCCTTGCTCGAGGGTGAACAAATGCATAGTCGACTTCCGACTCTTCTTATCAGAGACGAACTGGGTAAGGAACATTCTGCTGAGCTCTGAGAAGGGGCTGATCGATTTTGGTTTAAGTTATCAGTACTAATTCTGAGCTGACCTGGAGAGAGTTATTGAGAATGCTCTACACATCATGGCATCCGTGGCCGACTGGATCTGCATCCACACGGTATAACTCGATATGTTCTGAGGGATCTTCGGATCCAAAGAATTGGATGACAAGAGGCATCCTGAACCTCGATGGCATCACCTCGTCCATGATTTCTGAGGTGAAGGGAGGCTCGGTCTCCTCCATCATTGTCTGGACTGCAGTTGGGACGGAAGTAGATTGTTGCTTCTTCTGGAATGCCTTAAACTGGTCTCGGAGTTCCTTGAACTATGCTTACAAAGGGTTTTAATTCTCAACCACTGTCTCTTGGAGGGCATCCGCCACCTCAGATGTTCTGCCCCGCCTACTTCTCTCCAGCCGATGGCGGAGGTCAGTGGGGGCCAGAGCTGAAGTGGCAGACACGTAAGACTGCTCAGCATCCCGAGCGGGTTCTGAAATTCAGGTGGATCGCTCCTGAGGCACTACATTGTGCGCTGGGTTAAGAGCCCATGCAGACTGTGCCTGAGAACCTCTGGCTCGGGAACCAATTGGCTGCGATCGCTCTTCGGGCGCTAGAGTGGCTTCCACTAAGTTAACGATGGTTGTTGGTTCTGCTGCGCCTTCATTCGACTAATCTCGTCTTCAGTATCTGGACTTCGTTCTGCAGTGCCTTGTATTTTTTGCCTCGGCTCCAAGTCTGTTGGGACGGTCCTATCGGAGCCGATTTGGTGTGCAGTAGCGAAGAAGATTGGTGTTGCCCACTAGGTTTGAGCTCTACCACTATCTCCTTTTTTCTTTCCTCTCGCCATTTCTGGTAAAACCTACAAGCTTTTTGTTTATGTATCTCACAGACAGCGCTAAAAAATATTAATGTCAAAATCTGGACCACCCTCCACTCAATGTGGTGAACCTTCGACGGACCCTGGCCCCGCACAAAAGGGTGAGCAAAGGAGACCCTAGCTAAGACGGGGGAACCTCAATGCCTAAGTTGCCCACTAGAGAGAGGGTGTAAGATATTGCGTACCTGTAGTAATGGGGTCCCCTGGTATTTATACCTGCGGGTTGGATGATCTGCGTCCGTTAATCTCGACACGATTTGCTCAATCAGTGGGATATTGTGATCGTGGAGATTTCGTCCGTAATTCATCGACTGTGTAGCATATCATGTCTTAAGAGAGCGTATCTGCGGGCGAGATATTTAGTCACGTTGCGTATGGTAGTTTCCTAGTTTGACACTTGGAGTATCCACATCTGGCCTCAACCTCGGCCTCACCCAGCCCGAGGCTGAGTGCTAGTAATTGGGATTGGTCAAATCCCCTTTGTTTCGGCTCTAGACCTCAAACTAAGATGGCCTTGGCTTCAAGCCTCGGACCAAAACTAGTACGTAGATTGACCTTTGTCGAGTTATTAAACAAGGATACCAGCTCGGAGCTAAGATGTGCTACGAGGGGACTCGGCCCTGCTTATCTTGCATACATTCCTGAGATCTCCCTTCTGAGCTCTGAGGTCCGTGGCTGGCTTGACTTGTTGAGTTGGATTTCCCCACAACAGTGATTGATCTAGAACGTTAATTGGATGGGAGCTACCATTGGGGATCCAAAATGCCCAAAAATCTCCTCTATTGGACCATCCTAATCTTTTTTATCTTTGGCCTGCAAATAGCTAGTTAATACAACACTAATCCATATTCAACTAAGAGAAGGCAAGAGATTAGTGGCTATGATCTTCCCATCTGGAAGATCTTATCGACATGTTTCATCCACCACAGAGCCCAACAGATTAATGATATGGGTCATTGGCTAATAGGCCCCACCGTCCAAACTGAAAATCAATTTCCTCTACAAGCTATTACAACACGACAGAAATATAAAATAAGCATCTATACCATTCATTCCATGTAAATCTCTTACTGATGTTGTAAGAAATACCGCGAAGTGAGTGAACTTGACTGTGAAATGAGTGAAATTCACAGCGAAGTGAGTGAAATTGACTGTGAAGTGAGGGTAGTGAGTGAAATTGGCTGCGAAGTGAGGAAAATTGACTGCGAAATGATTGAAATTGACCATGATATGAGTTAAATTCATCGCGAAGTGAGTAAACTTGACCGAGAAGTGAGTGAACTTAACTGCGAAGTGAATGAACTTCACCATGAAGCACTGCAAAGTGAGTGAAATTGACTGCGAAGTGAGTGAAATTGACCGTGAAGTGAGTGAAATTCACCGCGAAGCTCGGTGAATCAACACGAAACTCGATGAATTTTATGGGAAGCTCGGTGAATTTTAGGTTGGACTCAGTCAATTTCATGTTAGGCTCGGTGAATTTCATGTTGGGTTTGGTCAATTTCATTTTAGGCTCGGTCAATTTCAAGTTCAGGTTGTTGAAAGTCATGTTAGGCTCAGTTGATTTGAAGTTGGGATCGGTGAATTTCATGTTAGGCTTAGTCAATTTCATATTTGTGTCGGTCAATTTCATGTTGGGCTCGGCTAAATTCATGTTGGGCTCAGTGAAATTCATGTTAAGGTCGATCAATTTCAAGTTGGGCTAGATGAATTTCATGTTAGGCTCGGTCAATTTCATGTTAAGCTCGATCAATTTCATGTTGAGCTTGGCTAAATTCATGTTGGGCCCCATTATGATGTATGTTTTATATCCGGACCGTCCATCCATTTGGAGAGATTGTTCGAATCCATCCTAACATGAATTCGAAAGAGCATTTCATGAAATTGAAAGAGCCTAACTTAAAATTCACCGACCCTAATATGAAATTGACTGAGCTTCAAAAGAAATTCATCGAGGCGAACATGAAATTGACTGAGGCAAACATGAAATTCACCGAGCCTGAATTGAAATTGAATGAGCTTAACATGAAACTGAACAAGCTTAACATGATTTTGAATGAGCCGAACTTGAAATTGACCGAGCTTAACATGAAATTGACCGTGCCGAACTTGAAATTGACTGAGCCTAACATGAAATTGATAAGGGATGGTGATACTTCACCTCTTTTTTAGGCTATGGTGTCTCATCCAACCTACATAGTACTCTTGCAATTCGAACCAAACTAGATAGGTCATATGGTCCATTATGAATGGATAAAGTCAACATAAATATCTAACTGGTCGTTATAAGAATTGAATGGTAGTGAATTACATCATTCAACTATAATTTAATATTTATACTGAAAATGAAAATAAAATGGGCTTTCGGCCATTGATTTGATGGAATTTCGCAAATCTGCTAGGTTGGTTGGTTCAATCAGCTTCTCTTACCCCAAAATCATTTATAATATGTCGAAAAACTCATTTCAATTTGCAATATAAGGTTGGACAGATAGGCAGCAAGTCGGGGTCATCATTTTATTTTCATTTTTACTATAAATATTAAGTTTTAGTTTAATTAGGCTCGCTCAAACTTGAAAACTTTAAACCTATGTAGTTAATCACTACAGAAGATGTTAATATTGTGAATTTCATGTTCAGCTCAGTGAATTTCATGTTAGGCTCATTGAATTTCACGTTAAGCTAGTTGAATTTCGTGTTAGGCTCGTTGAATTTCACGTTAGGCTCTTTGAATTTAATGTTAGGCTCATTGAATTTCACATTAGGCTCACTGAATTTCACGTTAGGCTAGCTCAATTTCATGTTAAGCTTGTTGAATTTCATATTAGGCTCGTTCAATTTCATGTTAGGCTTGTTGAATTTTACATTAGGCTCGTTGAATTTGATCACGAAGTGACTGAAATTGACTGCAAACTAATTGAAATTGACGGCGAAGTAAGTGAAATTGACCATGAAGTGATTAAAATTGAACGCGAAGTGAGTGAAATTCATCGCGAAGTGAGTGAACTTGACCGAGGAGTGAAATTTATTGCGAAGTGAGTGAACTTGACAGCGAAGTGCCTGAAATTCACCGCGAAGTGATTAAAATTCATCACGAAGTGAGTGCAGTTCATCGCAAAAGTGAGTGCAGTTCATCGCAAAGTGAGTGAACTTAACCGCAAAATGAGTGAAATTGACCGCGAAGTGAGTGAAATTGACCGATAAGTGAGTGAACTTGACCGCGAAGTGAGTGAAATTCACTGTAAAGTGAGTGAACTTGACCACGAAGTGAGTGAACTTGACCAAGAAGTGAGTGAAATTCACCGAGCTTCATATGAAATTCATTGAGCCTAACTTGAAATTGACCGAGCTTCACATGAAATTTATGTTTGCCTCGTTAAATTTCATGTTAGCCTCGCTCAATTTCCTTTTAGGCTCATAGAATTTCATGTAGCTAGGTGATTAAGCAGTAAGATGGGGTCGATCGGGTCCAGTCGGGGTCAACCCAGACTATTTGCATGTCCAACCTTAAAATAGTTGTATGTTGCAAACTGGAATGAGTTTTTCGACATATCATATATGATTTTAGAGTAGGAGAAGCTAATTTAGCCAACCAACCTATCGATGATCGAAAGTCCATTTTATTTTCATTTTTACTATACATATTAAGTTTTATTCCGATTAGGCTACCTCGACATTCTTCTCAACTCAAACTTGAAATCTTTAAATAAACTAATGGCAGTGATTCATACGATGCATGGGCAGGAGGATGTGAATCAAGGGTTCAAAGTTTTCAAGTTTGAGTTGAAAGAGGGGATCCAATGTAAACCAAAGTAATTTAATAATACTCATAAACACGAGATGTCAAAAAGAAGGTAAGTAATTTCATGTTTGCCTCACTTAATTTCATGTTTGCCTTGTTGAATTTCATGTTAGGCTCACTCAATTTCATGGTAGGCTCGGTGAATTTCAAGTTAGGCTTGGTGAATTTCATGGTAGGCTCGTTTAATTTCACGCTAAGCTCGATCAATTTCATGTTTGGCTCACTCAATTTCAAGTTAAGCTCAATTAATTTCAAGTTAGGCTCGGTGAATTGCATGTTAGGCTCAGTGAATTTCAAGTTAGGCTCAGTGAATTTCACGTTAGGCTCGGTGAATTTCATGGTAGGCTCGTTCAATTTCACGTTAGGCTCGGTCAATTTCATGGTAGGCTCGTTCAATTTCACATTAGGCTCAGTCAATTTCATATTTAGCTTGGTGAATTTCAAGTTAGGCTCGGTGAATTGCAGGTTAAGTTTGGTCAATTTCAAGTTAGGCTCAATGAATTATTTTATAGGGCAGCTAACAGTGAAGTGTGAATTGATTGTCTTGTGTACTAACAATCTAACAAAAAAAATAATAATAAATAAATAAAAGAAAAAAAAGTTAGATTAAGTGAATATCATGTAAGGTTTAGTGAAGTTCATGTTCCGCCACTGTCATGGTTATAATCCATAGTAATAGATTCCACGTAAGGCTTCTGGTAGGTTTCAGATATTGCAGGGACATTTTAATCCGGTAAAAGTATCCGTACACGGGTATTTGAGTCTGCTAAATAAATTTGGAGAGGCATACAGTTGGAAAAACCTAGGAATTATATGATACGCCGCAAGAGGTTTTTTGTCGACTGCATGTGCGTTATCAATTCTTAGAAGTGAGCCCATGATTCAATAATCTACACCGTTCATCTATTGAATCTCATCTGAATAGACTATATACTAAATATCTCTGTGATAATATAATCATTAATTTTGTAATTTTTTGTTCGGCATGGACTGTTTATTTCACATCTTAACCGCCCATTTTCTATTCACCAATTGAAAGCCTAAGATTCCTATATTGAGCGTATTTTAGGGTCAGTCTTGATTACGGAAGCGTAGCCATACATAGCAAACTTGAAAACTCGCGTGTACTGTTCAGCGCCTCCAGACGCGTATCATTAATATATTTTTGCAATATTCAAGCAGTCAATCGCACTTTTGATGATTGGAAAGTGAAGTGCACTCGAGCGATCGAAGTTTGTTCACGCGCACGCATCACACATGGAATTTTGGTAAACATATGAGAGATCGGATCCGATGGTCAGAAACTGTCAATGCTGAAATTGATTTAACTGATTGATTATCAGGTGGGCCTTGTAAAATAAATGTGGAGAGTCAGTACAATTCCTTTAACCGTTCATTACTCTTATAAAAGTTTTTGTTCACCTGATTATCAGAATGGTCTCTTTATTTTATGGAAAGTATATAAATAATGAGGACCGTCTGATGATCGGCTAAGATGTATCTCACGCGGTACCTGATTTCATGTGCGAAGAGACAACCGTAACAAACTCGATCGAGTTCATTTCCATGTTATCTCATACTTAAAAGAGAAATTTAAGACTCTGGACCCCACCTTTTATCCAGCTGTTTTAATAGAAGAATACAAACTTTGTTTCGCAACTTTGACCTGCCCGTACGGATTTTAAATTTCAGGACGAAAATATCCCTCCTTTCAAGGAAACGGATTGGGTACTCCGCCTGCTACTAGCCATGGGCCCCACCTTAATGTGTGCTTGTCATCCATGTTGTCTATATATTTTTTCAGATCATTTTATGGTATGAGACCGACAATGAGATATATACAAATCTCAAGTGTACCACATTACATTACAGGAAACAATGTTGAATAAGCGTCAACCATTAGAAACCTTTAGGGGGCCCACTGTGATGTTTGTGAGAAATCCTCCCCGTCTGAGTTCATTCATAGGGTCAAAAGGACCTGGATGAAGAGGAAAAAAAAATCATAATGATCCAAAACTTCTGAAACCTTTAAAAGGGTTTCAATGGTAGACGTTCAATTCCTCACTACCTTTTACAGTGTGGTCCACTTGATAGCTACATCTATCTTATTTTTCATCTCAAGCCTTAATATGAGCTCGTAAAATATATGGACGGTTTGGATATAACACATACATCATGATGGGACCAACAAAAGTAAAAAAAATATATTTCAAACTGAATTTTATTTTATTTTTGCTATGTTGCTTTTGTGGGTCCCATCATGATGTATGTGTTATATCCAAAACGTCCATATATAAGCGAGGCAAACTAGAAATTGAGCGGGGCAAACTGAATTATTATTTTTTTTGTTATGTTACTTTTGTGGGTCCCATCATAATGTATGTGTTATATCCAAACCGTCCATATATGAGCGGGGCAAACTGGAAATTGAGCGGGACAAACTGAAAATTAAGCGGGGCAAACTAGAAATTGAGCGGGGCAAACTGAAAATTGAGCGGGGCAAACTAAAAATTAAGCGGGGGTCCCATCATGATGTATGTGTTATATCCAAAACGTCCATATATAAGCAGGGCAAACTAAAAATTAAGCGGGGCAAACTAGAAATTGAGCGGGACAAACTGAATTATTATTATTTTTGCTATGTTACTTTTGTGGGTCCCATCATAATGTATGTGTTATATCCAAACCGTCCATATATGAGCGGGGCAAACTGAAAATTGAGCGGGGCAAACTGAAAATTGAGCGGGGCAAACTAGAAATTGAGCGGGGCAAACTGAAAATTGAGCGGGGCAAACTAAAAATTAAGCGGGGGTCCCATCATGATGTATGTGTTATATCCAAAACGTCCATATATAAGCAGGGCAAACTAAAAATTAAGCGGGGCAAACTAGAAATTGAGCGGGACAAACTGAATTATTATTATTTTTGCTATGTTACTTTTGTGGGTCCCATCATAATGTATGTGTTATATCCAAACCGTCCATATATGAGCGGGGCAAACTGGAAATTGAGCGGGGCAAACTGAAAATTAAGCGGGGCAAACTAGAAATTGAGCGGGGCAAACTGAAAATTGAGCGGGGCAAACTAGAAATTGAGTGGGAAAAATTGAAATTATTTTTTTTTTGCTATGTTGCTTTTGTGGGTCCCATCATGATGTATGTGTTATATCCAAACCGTCCATATATGAGCGGGGCAAACTGAAAATTGAGCGAGGCAAACTAGAAATTGAGCGGGGCAAACTGAATTATTATTATTTTTATTATGTTGCTTTTGTGGATCCCATCATGATGTATGCGTTATATCCAAACCGTCCACATATGAGCGGGGCAAACTGGAAATTGAGCGGGGCAAACTGAAAATTAAGCGGGGCAAACTAGAAATCGAGCGGGGCAAACTGAAAATTGAGCGGGGCAAACTGAAAATTGACGAGGCAAACTCGAAATAGTGCGGGGCAAATTTCATGCTTACCCCACTCATTTCCTAGTTTGCCCCACTCAATTTTCAGTTTGCCCCGCTCAATTTCCAGTTTGCCTCCCTCATATATGGACGGTTTAGATATAACACATACATCATGATGGGACCCACAAAAGCAACATAGCAAAAAAATAAATTTTTAATTTGCCACGCTCAATTTCTAGTTTGCCCCGCTCAATTTCCAGTTTACCCCCGCTCAATTTCTAGTTTGCCCCCGCTCATATATGGATGGTTTCGATATAACACATACATCATGATGGGACCCACAAAAGCAACATAGCAAAAAAAATAATAATTTAGTTTGCCCCGCTCAATTTTTAGTTTGCCCCGCTCAATTTTCAGTTTGTCCCGCTCAATTTCTAGTTTGCCCCACTTAATTTTCAGTTTGCCCTTCTCAATTTTCAGTTTGCTCCGTTCATATATGGACGGTTTGCCCCGCTTTTATCAAGCTGTTTTTATGAAAAAATACAAACTTACTTTTGCAACTTAAACCTCCACGTGCGGAGACCCAATTCCAGGATGAAAATACCCCTCATTTTCACTGTTGTCCACTTTTCCTCTCCCTTTCCAGGTTAAGGTTAAGGTTTAGGTTTAGGTTTGAGTTTTTAAGTTTAAGTTTAGGTTTAGGTTAGGGAGTTGAGATTAGGATTAGATGTATATTTCGCTTTAGAGAATTGAGTTTAGGTTATAGGTTTAGGTTATAGGTTTTGGGATTTGGGATTTGGAAATAGTTTTAGGTTATAACTATAGGTTTAGGTTAGGTTATAGGTTAAGGTTTTTAGATTTGAGAATGGGTTCGGATTAAGGTTATAGGTTTTGGTTTTGGTTTAGGTTATAGGTTATAAGTTTAGGATAAGGTTTATGTTTAGGTTTAGGTTATAGGTTTTGGGATTTTAGAATGGGTTCGGGTTTAGGTTATAGGTTTTGGTTTTGGTTTTGGTTTAGGTTATAGGTTTTTGGATTTGAGAATGAGTTATGGTTTAGGTTTAGGAAATCGGGTTCAGGTTCAGGATTGGGTTTAAGTTTGGATTTTTAAGTTTAGGTTTAGGTTTAGGTTAGGGAGTTGAGATTAGGATTAGGTATAGGTTTCGCTTTAGGGAATTGAGTTTAGTTATAGGTTTTGGGAAATGTTAGGTTTAGGTTATAGGTTTTGGGATTTGGGAATAGTTTTAGGTTATAAGTATAGGTTTAGGTTAGGTTATAGGTTAAGGTTTAAGGATAGGTTATAGGTTTTGGGATTTGAGAATGGGTTCAGGTTTAGGTTATAGGTTTAGGTTTAGGTTTTGGTTTAAGTTATAAGTTATAGGTTTTGGGATTTGAGAATGGGTTCGAGTTTAGGTTATAGGTTTTAGTATTGGTTTAGGTTATAGATTTTAGTTAAGGTTATAGGTTATAGGTTTAGGTTTATGTTAAGGTTAGGTTTAGGTTATAGGTTTTGAAATTTGATAATGGGTTCGGGTTTAGGTTATAGGTTTTGGTTTTGGTTTAGGTTATAGGTTATAGGTTTAGGTCATAGGTTTTGGGATTTGAGAATGGGTTCGGGTTTAGGTCATAGGTTTTGGTTTTAGTTTAGGTAATAGGTTTTGGTTTTAGTTTAGGTTATAGGTTTTGAGATTTGGAAATGATCTTTACAAATGGATGAACGGAATAGATGAAACACATACATCATGGTGGGGCCCACAGAGCACTGACCACTAGCCATGAGGCTGGTGTCAGGGGGAGTAGCCAATCCGTTTCCTATACTACATACATTCAATGTGGGCCCAACTGATGCGTGATTTCTTCCCTGGACTGACCATTTTTAGAAGAAGACAAAATGCTGATAAAGGAGGTCCACAAAATGAGTTTTTTTCATCTTTCTCGTGGAACCGGAGGGTGAAAAGGCAGGTGAAGGCAACGTGAAAGCAGCAATGAAAAGGGAGATGAAAATCAAACAGTGAAAAGGAAGAGAAAAAGTGGACAGCAGTGAAAAGGAGGGGTATTTTTGTCTTGGAATTGGGTCTCCGCACGTGGAGGTCTAAGTTGCAAAAAAAAAAAAAAAAATCAGTTTACCCCGCTCAATTTCATGTTTGCCCCACTCGATTTCATGTTTGCCCCGCTCAATATCCAATTTGCCCCGCTCAATTTCATGCTTGCCCCGCTCAATTTTCAGTTTGCACCGCTCAACTTCATGCTTGCCCCGCTCAATTTTCAGTTTGCCTCGTTCAATTTCATGCTTGCCCTGCTCAATTTCCAGTTTGCTCCGTTGAATTATCGACATGTTGTCGATATATCGATGACTTACGTAGATTATATCGATGATATGTCGATAATATCTATAACTTACGTCAATATAATCTATGATATGTCGATATAATCGACTTTACATATATGCTTGTTTTATACGTAGATATCATCGACATGTTGTCGATGTATCCATCGTCTTCGTCAATATTGTCTATAACTTGTCGATATATCGATAAAATATGAAATTTTTGGGGTTGCTTGCTGAACACTAACAGCCATAATGTCGATATATCGACAACTTATGGATATATCGACATGTTGTAGATATATCGATGACTTATGTAGATTATATCGATGATATGTCGATAATATCGACGTTTTGCATTTTTTGTAGCTTTATTTTTTGTTGTGTTTTTTTTTTTTTTTTTGTTTTCTATTTGGGTTAGTTTGTTGTACACACCTAAGTCAGTACACACCGTCCATGTTAGCCATCCCCACTAGGGATTGTTACGAAGATGAATAAATTTCATCCTTGTTGGGAGTAATTGAAATTTTATTAGGGTGAGAAGTTACGGTTATGTGTTCTTGAATTTGCTGTGTGAATAGCAATACAATACCTTGTTTGCTTTTAGTGCTTGTATTTTTTAGCAACCAGCCAAGGAAAACATACTTAAATAAGACTTTAATTTCACTACTAAACTATGGAGGTGTCCCAAAAGAATAATTTATGAATCTTCTGAGGAATGCTTTGAATGATGCTCGAAATGTTCATTCCAATAAGCACATTGCATTGAGAGGTATGTTTTGTACTTAAGACCTATTAGTTGTATTGTTGAAAGCGAGTTTAAATGCACATGCAACTGCCATAAGTTTCTATCATCATAGATTTCTTAAAATTTTAGATCTTGTGCGGGTGAATAATCTAAAAAATGTTCTTTGGACAAAGCCTCAAGAGTTGTGGTAGAATCATCCCATTCATGGCCATGATTCACATTGACACAACACAATTGAATTGGGGAATTATCAAGATTGTCTTTTCATTAGATGCGGTTGAGTGGATTCTAGACAACCCAATCTGCATTACTGAAGTGCATATATATATCTTTGGTGTATGATATCAGTCAGCTGAGACTACTGATTCCTAAAATCTCTTTTGTACCCAACACCATGAAATCAGATATTTTGAGCTAAGGAATCAGTGTTGCATTTTTGAAAACATCTTAACCATAAGGTAATGCTTTTTCATTGCTTAAAATGAGTGGGGCAAGCATGAAATTGAGTGGGACAAACATGAAATTGAGTGGGGCATGCTCGGTTGGAACTTCAGGAGAGAAGACCTCTTCAAAAATCCTCTATTGCTATCAACTTCATGATAGTACATAGCCTTTGTTAAATGTTGTTTGGCTGCAAGGGAAGTGCTTCTCAGGCACTCCATTGAATCTGCAGTAGGCCTGAGTCAAGACCGCACTTTTCCACCATTCACAAATCCATGTCAACACCTAAGCAGAATATAAAAAACGTAAAGAAAAGATCCTAATAAAGACAAGTTTTTCTGAATTGTATTATATATGAATGGATGACATGAGGTGCTAAAAAATACCTTTTTGGTACAGTTTGGCCAGTAACTCCTGGACTCCAGGGTCTTCAAAAATAACATTAATAGTTAGGTGTACAGCTTCGCATCACCAAGAAACCAACAAAAGATACAACAATGGTGCATACAATGTTTGCCCCGCTCAATTTTCAGTTTGACCCGCTCAATTTCTAGTTTGCCCTGCTCAATTTCATGTTTACCCCGCTCAATTTCTAGTTTACCCCGCTCAATTTCATATTTTTTCCGCTCAATTTCATGTTTGCCCCACTCAATTTCATGTTTGCCCCGCTCAATTTATAGTTTGTCCCGCTCAATTTCATGTTTGCCCCGCTCAATTTCTAGTTTGCCCCGCTGAATTTCATGTTTGCCTCGTTGAATTTATAGTTTGCCCCGCTTAATTTCATGTTTGCCCCGCTCAATTTCATGTTTGCCCCGCTCAATTTATAGTTTGCCCCGCTTAATTTCATGTTTGTCCCGCTCAATTTCTAATTTGCCGCACTGAATTTCTAGTTTCTAAATCTCAAAACCTATAACCTAAACCTAAACTTAAACCTATAACCTATAACCTATAACCTTAACCAAAACTAAAACCTAAACCCAAACCAAAACCCATTATCAAATCCCAAAACTTATAACCTAAACCTAAACCTAAACCTATAACCTATAACCTTAACCAAAACCTATAACCTAAATCCGAACCCATTCTCAAATCCCAAAATCTATAACCTAAACCTAAACTTAAACCTTATCCTAAACCTATAACCTATAACCTAAACCAAAACCAAAACCTATAACCTAAACCCGAACCCATTATCAAATCCCAAAACCTATAACTTAAATCTAACATTAACCTAAACCTAAACCTATAACCTATAACCTTAACCAAAACCTATAACCTAAACCAATATCAAAACCTATAACATAAATCCGAACCCATTCTCAGATCCGAAAACCTATAACTTAAACCAAAACCAAAACCTAAACCTATAACCTAAACCCAAACCTATTATTAAATTCCAAAAAAAAAATTCAGTTTGCCCTGCTCAATTTCTAGTTTGTCCCGCTCAATTTTCAGTTTGCCCCGCTCATATATGGATGGTTTGGATATAACACATATATCATGATGGGACCCACAAAAGTAACATAGCAAAAAAAATAAATAAATTCAGTTTGCTCCGCTCAATTTTTAGTTTGCCCCACTCAATTTCCAGTTTGCCCCGCTCAATTTTCAATTTGCTCCGTTCAATTTTCAGTTTTCCTCGCTCATATATGGATGGTTTGGATATAACATATATATCATGATGGGACCCACAAAAACAACATAGCAAAAAAATAAATCTCTAAACCTATAACTTAAACTCAAAACCTAAATGTATTCTCAAATCTCTAAACCTAAACCTACACATAATCATAATATCAACTCCTTAACCTAAACCTAAACTTGAAAACCCAAGAGAAAACATTACTAAAACATAAACCTATAACATAAACCTATAATATAAACCTAAACCTTAACCTAAACCTATAACCTATAACCTAAATCAAAACCTATAACCTAAATCAAAACTAAAACCTATAACCTAAACTTGAATCATTCTCAAATCCTATAACCTATAACCTAAACTTAAACCAAAACCTAAACCTATAACCTATAACATAAAACAAAACCTATAACCAAAACCAAAACCAAAACGTATAACCTAAACCCGAGCCCATTCTCAAATCCTAAAACCTATAACCTAAACCCGAACCCATTCTTAAATCCCAAAATCTATAACCTAAACCAAAACCAAAACCAAAACCTATAACCTAAACCCGAACCCATTCTCAAATCCAAAAATCTATAACCTAAACCTAAACCTTAACCTAAACCGTTAACCTATAACCTAAATTAAAACCTATAGCCTAAACAAAAACCAAAACCTATAACCTAAACCCGAACCCATTCTCAAATCCTATAACCTATAACTTAAACCTAAACTAAAATCAAAACCCAAAACTTATAACCTAAACCAAAACCAAAACCAATAACATAAATCTGAGCCCATTCTCAAATCCCAAAACCTATAACCTAAACCTATAACCTATAACCTAAACCAAAACCTATAACCTAAACCAAAACCAAAACATATAATCTAGACCTGAACCCATTCTCAAATCCCAAAACCTATAACCAAAACCTATAACTTAAACCCAAACACATTCTCAAATCCAAAAACCTATAACCTAAACCTAAACTTAAACCCAAACCCATTCTCAAATCCAAAAACCTATAACCTAAACCTAAACCTTAACCTAAACCGTTAGCCTATAACCTAAATAAAAAACTATAACCAAAACCAAAACCTATAACCTAAACGAAAACAAAAACACAAAAAATATACAATTTTTATTTTTATTTACAAAAGATGCAAACGTCGATATTATCTACATATCCTCGATATTATCGACATAAGTTGTCGATATTATCTACATATCATCGATGTAATCGACATAAGTTGTCGATATTATCTACATATCATCGATATATCAACGTTAGTCATAGATAACAATTTTTGATACACTTTAGCTACGGATTATAACCGTAGCTATAATTGCGTCGATATATTGACGATCTGTCGATATTATCGGAAAAGTTCAAAACTGTCCAGCGAGTTTGCCTTAAAAATTTGAAAATTTTGATATACTTTAGCTACGGATTATAACCATAGCTATTACCGTAGCGGACAGGCAGTGCCGCGACTTTTTTTTTTTTTTTTACTATGTTGCTTTTATGGGTCCCATCATGATGTCTATGTTATATCCAAACCATCCATCTATTTGGAGAGCTCATATTAAGGTTTGGGACGAAAAATAAGATAGATCTAACTATCAAGTGGACCACACTGTAAAAGGCAGGAATTGAACATGTACCATTGAAACCCTTTTAGGGGTTACGAAAGTTTTGGATCATTATGAAAACTTTTTTTCACTCTTCATCCAGGCCTTTGAGACCTCATGAATAGATTGGATGTAAAGTAAATGTTATGGTGGGCCCTACAAAATTTTTAACGGTGAAAATCAGTTTTCCTGCAGCTCTTTTTGGTGTGGTCCAGTTGATCTTTGGATATGAATTTTTTTTTTTTTTGGATAATGCTCCGAAATGATCTCAAAATATGGATGAACGTTGTGGATATAATAAATACATAGTTGTGGGGCCATGTAACTTTGATCTCTTTTGAGCCGTTCGTATAACTCTCAGCTAAAGGAGCGTCAGCGCTCGTCTTCAAAAGGAGGGGTATTTTCGTCCTCAAATTTTCTGTCCGTACGAGCAGGTCTAAGTTGCAAAACAAAGTTTGTCTTCTTTCATAAAAAAAAGCAGGCTAAAAGGTGGGGTCCACAGTCCTAAATTTCTCTACTTAAAAACAATGACAATTACAAGAGTAATTGCTTGCTTGATATTAAGAGTATTCCTCGCAACACAACTACTAAATTAGCAATTTTAGCAAGATCTGGACCGTTTAAATGTTAAAAAATCATAAAATTATCATAATGTTACGATGTTCCAATTACCATATGTTCAAAATGGAAACTTAAATATGGGTTTTTAAAATTTCCATCTATCTTCATGAACATGTGACCGGATCTATGGGGGATAAAAATCCAAAGTTCTTAACATAGAATGTGATGGTCCACTTGATGAATGGATCAGATCTTAGGAGAAGATTGTCAAGTTAGCATGTATAACACGAAAAAAGCCGTCAATCTCACGCAAAAGCTCGCAGGCTATGCAATCGTTCGATTTAGTGCGCGTCGTGTAACACTCTCCCGTGACTCCTCGCACTGGCGAGCGAGCAACGGAACAAATCTTGTTCTCGGTCATTTCTCGGAATATTTTCAAATTGAAGCTTTTCTCATAATATTATCGGCAAAATATAATATCGCGATAAAAACGCGATATTTTAAAATATTCAGAGATTTTCAAATATCTCAAACAATATCGCGATAACTCTTTTGCGATATTTTCGAAATGTCGGCGAGATCTGTAACACTGGGTTCGGGAGCGGATCAGGTGAGACTCACCCATGACGGTACGGCCCTTACCCTGAGGCCCACCTTGATGTATGTATTCTGTATCCACACCGTCTATCTGTTATTAAAGATTATTTTAAGTCATTTTACGAAAAATATTTTAGATCAAACCATCAGGTAACTATTTATATGTAAAAAGTGGTGATTGACCATTAATGGGCCATAACAGTTCTGGATCAAGATGATATTCATTTTTACCCTTTATCCAGGATTATATGATCTTATCAAAATATTTCATTTTTGAATAAAAAGTATTTAAATATTAATAAACTCTTTGAGAAATTTTAAATTGTAGGTCGTTCATTCACCACTATTTCCTGTAGTATGATCCACATGATAATTGGATCTTCCTAATTTTTATTTTTATACTTAAAATAATATTTAAAAACGGATGGACGGAGTGGATAGAGAATAAATACATCAAGGTAGGCCCTATGATAAGGGGCGTACCATTTTGGGTCAGGCCAGGGTCTTAACTAATCCGCTCCCCAGTTCGAGATAGGGAGTAATGTGATACTCGGGCGGCTGATGAAGTTTGATACGCACACGTGGCTTATATTAACTCCATTTAAACCGACTAAGCTCTGTAGCCTATTGTCTCTAACGTACATCCCCAAATTCAGATTGACTAAACAATCCTAGCCTCTGATCTCGTATACAATATTTTGTTGAGATAGAACCGTTGGATGTTTTTCATTTAACCGTCCCGTGAATATCTCATCGGTCAGAGATATTTAGATAATCAAATAAGCTTATTTTTTGGTTCATAATACATCTAGACTGTCTACCATAAATTGGACAGTTTAATTTAACTTAAGAATATGCTAAGGATGCATTATAAGTAATTTCTTAGTGCCCGCGTATCGTCTATCACACTCCGCCAGAGTATCAAAGTTTTTCTTGTTTGAGATAACGTGGCAAGATACAGACTTCACATGGCCACGGTGGTCGTGGCAGATTCAAACCCGTTCAAACAGTGGGGACCACTGCGATTTGGACGTAATCTAAATGCAATATTCACCAGATGATCATAACCGTACGTCCCTTTTGGCTGGCATCAGATGGATGTTAGGATGGAAAGAGAACTCAGATCGTCTAACAAACCGCTTGAGTAAGACATCCGTACCATGAAAACGGTGGGCCCCACCATGAAGATCATCTCTGTTGAAAATCGAGATGATCGATCCACTCACTATGGGCCACGCCTAAATGTTGAATCAGACCATCGGTTGTCCATTGTTTCTGATGGTGTGGCCCATCTGATCACGAGAAAGGTGGGCCTCATCGGAGCAAAAGATCAGACGAATCCATTCATTTAGGTGGGCATGCCTGTAAGTCAACCATCAGCAGGTTGTTGGCCAGGAGATCTAGCCCACTCTTTCAACCGCTGGGATGTTCTAACAGTAATACGTTGCTAGGAAAGGAAGCATATCGTATGTGAAAGTTAAACAAGAAGTTACGGGGCAACGGTGCTGGGTGGGCCCCACCGACATGTTTGTGAGAAATCTACCCCTTTATCCGTTTTGCGAGCCCATTTTAGTAGATTTGACCGAAAATGAGGTGGATCCAAAACTCAATTGGGCCATACAAGAGGAAACAGTGGGAATTCAGTTAGAACCGTTGAAACATTTTTTTGACCATAAAAGCTTTGTGTCAAGATTTTTTATTTTTTTATTTTTTTTTTGGTATTTTCAATTCATCCCAATGGTAATTACCTTATAAACGGTTTGGATGGCGTATAAACATCAAGGCGGAGCTTAGGAATGTTTCAACGGTACGTATTTCTTTCCCCAATTTTCCCTATCGTGTGGCCTACTTGAGTTTTAGATCCACCTCATTTTTTTTTTCTTATAACAAAATGATCTCGCCAAACGGATGAACGGGGTAGATTTCCCATAAACATGTCGGTGGGCCTCACCCAGCATCCTTGCGCAGGAAATCCGCGTCCGTTCAAACAGAACATTGCATGTGATCATGGTCAAAGACGGTCAAACAGATCATTGCATGTGAACATGGTCGAAGAAGGATAAAGATCGTCCATCCTGTGGGCCATACAGAGGATAGCTGGTTGCATGGACAGTTTAGATTCCGCTTCCCTGGGCCAAATGTACAATGGGAGGAGGGGTCCATGGGAGGTCTGATCCTTCATCTGGAACATTATGATTGGGTTTTCACTTATGACTTGTGGGTCCCACCTAAACATCTCTCACATGCTGCCCTATATTGACCGTGCCCAAAGTTCCTAGCCACTCATTTTTGGGCCGTCATCAGATTGCAAAAGTTCACATTCATCAGATGACTCAGACCTTGGATTAATGGACATCTGCTCATTGAGTTCAAAGAATTGCTTTTTTGTTTCCATCTCAACCGTTCATTAAATGTCCTCAAATGGGTCGATTAAGATCAGCAGGCCAGTGTGATTTATGGGTCATGATTCATCTGAAGTGGGCCCCACGATTTGGATTGTTTAGAGGTGCATGCAGGCCACGTGTACATTATTTGTGTGCATGCATACGAATGTTTGTACTCCGACCAACTATCGACTTATTGGTGGACGGTCAGGATTCATCACCATGTGGACATATTCTGTAGGCTAACTTGGGTCCTCCTTTGCGATGACCAAGCCCCAAAAATCTCGCCAATCGGAAATTCCTAGCCGTTAATTTTCAGCATTTCCCTTCTTGGCATCTCCCTGATTGAAAATTTTCTAGCTTGCATGATGAGTGGGTGGGCGTGAGTTTTTTGCCAAGTGATCATGATGGTGGGGCCCACAGATATTGAGATCACGTCTTACATAAGCGACATGGTGATCTGATCTGTACAGACTCATTTTTATTTTTGGGTATTGAAATAAGCACATTTTTAAAGAGAAATGTTTCCATACAGCAGTTGTATCAGAACGTTTTTCGGTATGCATGTCACATGTGAAGAACATCCAATCCATACAAAAGGCAGGCCAGCCCATGATGACCCCTCGAAATAAAAATTAGGCTCATCCACTCCTCAACCATGGGACCCCACATAAAATCAATGGACATCCAACGGTATGATAAAGTGACTGGTGTGGCCAACCAATGAGTTGATTGCCCTGATTTTTGTATCAGCCATCAAAATATTGTGGCCTACCTTATGCATGGATTGGATATTCTACACGTATGAGATGTTGGCAAGAAAAAAAATAGATGTATCAGATACAGCTGCTCTGCTTGTATCTGATCATGGCACTCCTAAATATATCAACGACCAGATGAAGTACGAGTGTATGAAAAAATCCATGCAATTTAAAGTGGCTGCGTGCAGTGGACGTGGATTGCGTACTACCCCCGTCCGTCCCTAGCTCCGAACAGGCAGTTCGGCGAGTGGGCTCATCGTCTGTCATCCAAGCTGTTCTCGTATTATTTTAAGGTACGAGCACAAAAGTGAGGCAGATCCAACGCTCAGATGGACCACACCAAATAATATACTTTTTTTATTTTTTACACACGCGCCCACACACACCTCACACACGCACGCCACTATGGGTACTCGAACCCTTAACCCAGTGTTGAAACTCCAGGAAGTCTACTACACCAAATAATATGCTTGGTTGCATTAAAATGCTTCCTTTGGATCCGCTTCATTTTTTGCTTTGATTTCTTAAAGTAGAGAAAAGGAATAGACGGCTTGGATGTAGAGATACATAACGGTGGGCCCGCCCACAGAACTGTCTGTTCGGAGCTAGGGACGGGCGGGGTATTACGCAATCCGCGTCCGCATGCAGCTCAATCGCAGCGGGCGCCACCCACCGGGACCAGCTAAACACGGACAGCCATATCAGGGGCTTCATGGGGCACTGTGATCTATATGTTTTATTCCTTTAGTTCATCTATTTTGGCAAATCATTTTAGAACATGAACTCCAAATATGAGATAGATCAAACGCTCAGGCGGATCACAAAAAATGAAGCAGCGGGGATTTAAATCTACCGTTGAAAACTTCTTATGGACTACAGAAGTTTTGGATTAAGCTCATATTTATGTTTTCCTTTGGCAAAGGTCTATGTGACCTTATGAGAAGGTTAGATAGTAAATAAACATTACAATGGGCTTTAGAAAGTTTTCAACGGTAAGAGTTTAATCTCCCACTGCTTCACGTGATATGGTCCACTTTAGCCTTCTAACTGCTTCCTTTTTAGGCTCATTGCTTAAAATGATCTGGCAAAATAGATAAGCGGTGTAGATAAAACATATAGATGACGGTGGAGCCCACAGAGCCCCAGACATGACCGTACGTCTCAGCCATAAAATATTAGCTATGATTCATGGTGGAGGGATATTGATAAGCTGTGGGTGGACTCTTGTCGTTGTTTGGCATTTTCCGAAGAGAATTTTATATCTCTTTATTGGGCTCATTTGTAAGTGGCATGGGTTGGTATTTTTGAGTAAATCTATATTATATATAATACCCAGTTTTGGACCATTTTGACCTCTCATGTAGATGTTTTCTAGGGCGCGGATTTTATATATTTAAAAGGACATGGGAGACATTTCAAAATGACGTTACGGTATTTTTGGAATTAAAAAAATATAGGGAATGTGTGACATGAATTTTCAAGTTTTATCTACAATAGGAGTAGATTAGGTGTTACCGTTGGGCCAACCTTGATAATTTTTCGTATATCTAGGCTGTTCATTCTTTTTTCTAGCACATTTTAGGACATGGTGAGTAAAATTAAGTAGACCCAAATTTCAAGTGGACCACGCCATAGGAAGTAGTGGTGATTGAACTCCCATCATTAAAAACTTTGTAAGGTCCATCGTAATATTTATTTAGTATCCATCCCATTGATAAGGTCAACCAGACCTGGATGGAGGTAAAATATAAAAAGCCCACAAAAAGTTTTTAAAAGTCATGAGCTAGGAAAACAAGTAGACGACATGAATAAACACAGCATATTCATCAAGGTGGGCCCCACATGATAGGGGTAACACCCACTAAGGTGTTACTTTTCTTTTTTTTTTTTCTTAATCGTTGGAGTCTACCACTGGTGTATGGACTGGAACCTTTCAATTCAGCCACAGCCAGGGTCTACAAACGACTGACAAGGAGATATTTAGCTAAAAAAAATGGAGTTTTACCTCTAAATGGCTATAAGCATGTGATGTTCCCGTAACATCCTTTTGACTCTGGTAAACACCCACTATTAAAATAGCTCTAAAGATGGGCTTTTGGCTTCAATTCAGCCACAGCCAGGGTCTACAAACGACTACAAGCTGAACAAGGGGATAATTAGCGTATCAGATTGGTAGATATCATTGATTAGACCAAAGACCACCATCTCTATGGCCGGTTACGGTAAAGATCCAAAACATGCCATAGGATGGCCGGTTTTGATCAAAACCGCCTGTCACATGACTGGTTTGGTTTCGATCAAAACCATCCATCGTAGGGCCGGTTTCAATTTTTTGAGGCGGTCCTCACCACCTAGTCTTTATGCTTTGGGTTTTCCGAACCTCGGAATCAGTAATGAGGTGGAGGTTCGGCAAGACGGAACCTCTCTTCACACGCTTACCTGTCCGTTTTCAAATTGTCTATTTAAATAGCCCCCCAACAATAAATTAAAAAGAGAGGGAAAGTGTAGTTGGTCGTGGAGATAAAATGAGAATATAAATGCAAAGAGGCGAAGGTTAAGGGTCAGTTTGGCTGTGGGATTAGAAGGAATCAGGTGGGATGAGATTCATCTGGTCCTGTGCCAATTCCACTTCATATTTGGGAAGAATGGAAAAGTTTGGAATTACATTAAATGGGATTGCATTGGTCCGTGTCAATTTCACTCAATGTTTGGGAAGTTGTGTAGGTCTCAACATGATGTGTGGACTATATCCATACCATCCACCCATTTATCGAGATAATTTTAGAGCATGAGCCAAAAAATCAGGTAAATCTAAAGCTCAAGTAGACCCCGCCATAGAAAGCAACAAGGATTGAATACTTACCATTGAAAACTTCTTTGGGGCTACACAAGTTTTGAATCTACTTCATTTTTAGGCTCATGCCATAAAATGAGATTACAAAACAAATGAACGGTTTAGATATAACACATGTTGTTATTCTTAATAATTTCAAATGATGGTGGGTATATTTATTCAATGTAATACTGTACTATCAATAAAGCATGACATTAATCTTATCCCATGATAACAAGGGACAATTCGTGCATGAGTAATAATTATGTTTTCTGAATCCCATCCCACCTATTCCCTTCTAATCCCACCTCATTAGAAGGGAACGGGTAGGATGGGATTAAAAAAAACATAATTATTACCCATGGCAGGGATTGTCCCCTGTTGCCATGGGATAAGATTAATGTCATGCTTTGTTGGGAATACGGTGGTGCTTTGTTGGTAATATAGTGGTACATTGAATGGATATACCGACCATTATTTGAAATTACTGAGAATAACACACGTATGTTGTATCTAAACCTTTCATTTGTTTTGTAACCTCATTTTATGGCATGGGCCTGAAAATGAGGTAGATCCAAAACTTATGTGGCCCCAAAGAAGTTTTCAACGGTAAGTATTCAATTCTCATTGCTTTTTGTGGTGGAGTCCACTTGAGCTTTAGATTTACCTAATTTTTTGGCCCATGCTCTATAATAATCTCGAAAAATGGATGGACGGTGTGGATATAGCCCACACATCATGTTGGGACCTACACAACTTGCTAACATTAAGTGAAATTAGCACACCCAATGCAATTCCATCTAATCTAATTCCAAGCTTTTCCATTCTTCCCAAACATGGAGTGGAATTGGCATAGGACCAGATGAATCCCATCCTACATAATCCCTTCTAATCCCACCACCCAAATACGCCGTAACAATCCCAAGTGTAGAATTGCCATGTAATAATAACTTTAAACTATAAATCTATATAGTCTACATCATTAAGACTATCACAATTATACAAATTAATAGACATTCCAATCTAACCCGAAGTTTTTCTGACCATAACATGACAATGTGGTAGGGCCCACTTTCTTGTTCATCATTCCATTTGTGGGGCCCACCATCACGCCTTGTGATGAGTCATCTATCTACAAAAAGAATCAGTATAAAAGGCTAACATGCAGGAACAATACAATATTAACAATACACAAGGATGAAGAATACACCCAAGTGGGGCCTACTTTTGCACACAGAGGTGCCCAACCACACCTACACCCAAGTTAGAAGGGGCCCACCATGCTGATATAATAGCATGTGGCATTGCGATGCTGCCCATGTGGCAATGTGTGAGACCCATGTGGACAGTATGTGGGGTCCACACTGCTACCATGTACCCCACACATTGCCCACATGGACAGCGGTGTGGGGTCCACACCACCATCCTTTTAGACAATGTGTGGGCCCACACGTTTGACCACATAGCCAGTGTGTGGGGCCCACATGGCTACCACGTGTGAGCATGGGTATTCCCACTTCTTGCGTGTGGTCCACTTCTCTCTTTCTTAGTCAAAACAAAGGTGGAGTTAATTGCTATTTTTAAATCAAAACTTGAATAGTACCTTAAAAAAATGCACTCAAGAAGGTTGGACGGTTCAAATCACATACTGTTAAAGTTGGGACCCGCCTACAGGTGTACACGAGTCTAGCCGAGTCGAGCTTTGCTCACCTCGTGCTTGACTCGGACTGCTCGAGTCCCAGCTCGTGCTCAGCTCGGCTCGGCCAAGTTCGAACCGAGTTTTCGAGTCAAGTTTTGAGTTTGAGTGTTTAAGCCTGTTTCGAGTTCGAATTTTCGAGCTGAGTTTCGAGTTTCGAGTTTGAGCTTTGAGTCGAGTTGGAGTTATAAATTGAGATTCATTTGAATTTGAATTTGAATTCGATTATCAAATTGGAATTCAAAGTTGAATAAAACATATAAAATGCATAATTTACGATTAAAAAACTTTAATAATTACATATTTACATTATTCGAAATCATAATTTACAAGTAATAACCTCTATAAGAGGACTACCTTCGTATATTGTCATCTGATCCATTCAAACTATTATATATTTTTTCACATACATATTGATTCACTTCCTCTGAGTCAGAAAGTGAAGAGATATTTCCTTCATGCTCTTTTACATTTTGAACTACATTTTTTAAAACTTTCTATATGTGAAGAATTGTATATAGTACCAAATGCCTTATAAAATTCACCGAGGCAGGAAATTTTAATCTGTTACTTTTCTTCTTCTTCTTACTTGTCGTACTCGATCCTACTTCAACATCGTATTATCTTTGAGAATATCGCTGAAGTTTAAAAACTTCTTCCATACTGTGTTTTAAGGTAAGTTGGAATTGTTCTTCCTCCAAAGCTTTTAATTTGGCTTCCTCTTCTGCATCTTTTGTTGAAGTAATTCGTATACTAGATCCAAAACCAGAAGGTTTAAATAGAGTGAAAGATTTTTTATTCGAATCTAAAAGGGTCTGAAAAAGAATTTGGATATCCTTAGGGGCATTGGGGCATGGTTTTGCATTAACACTTCGACATAATAAGTGTAACTAAAGCTGATTAGTCTTATTCACAAACTTTGCGCCATACAAACCACACATAATCTTTATTCTTCCAAACCTTGGTGGTGATTCAACTACGGAAGCGTAGTCCCCAACGTTTATCGATGGATCAGATGACGACATATTTATACTCAATTTTTAATTAAAAAAATCAGATATGGATAAATAATTTGAACTTGATATAAGAACAAAATAAAAATAATATAAATGTATCAAAAATAAAAGCAAATGAACAGTAGTGAGTAAATAAATATCAAAGTCTTACAAACCACATTCCACCACTTTCATGTTTCAAGTTAAATAATATTACAGATCATTTAAGTTTCAACCAAAAAGAATTGAAAAACTGAAAATACTGCAGGTAGAGAATCGTCATGAATCTCAATCTCTTCTTTAATATCATCTCATCCCCATATCGGGCGCAACCAATCTTCCGTACAAATCAACGCTTCAACTGTATTTGGTGAAAGTGAGCTTCGATACTTACTCACAACCCTACTCTCTATGCTGAATGCGAATTCTGATGCCATTGTTGAAATCGGTATTGATAATATGTACCGTGCTATCATAGATAATGTAAAGTATTTTGATTCACTACCCCTCACCTTCCACCATTTCAACACATCAAATTCGGATCGCACTATGATTGACTCATTGAGATACATCTCTAACTCTGATTTCTTAGTCTCAACTCCTATTCGTTCTTGTGCCAAGTATGATATGTATTCATTTAGTACATCCTCATTATCAGGTATGAAAACATCCGTATCTCTACTTTCTTCAACACCTACTGCAGATAAAGTAGTAATATACGAATTGTACAAATCTTCAAGGGCTTAACAAACCTTAAACGTCTCTGTTATCGTTCTTTTAGTAGGATAAATCTTTATGAAAATAAACTTAACCAACCCCATATTACAACGAGGATCAAGAATAACTGCTAAGGACATCAACAGATGACATTCGTTCTAGTATTTATCGAACTTCGTCTTCATACCAATTGTCATCGGGCATATGAAATCTGGACCCGCATAAACATTTTTTTGTAGAGCATCCTTAATCTTCAAAAGAGACGGAAGAAATAGATTCGCGGTTGGATACTGATTCTCGAAAAAAAATCTTCATGCAATCGTAAAAAACTTTGAAAAAGGCGTGAATTTGTTTTGCTTTAGCCCAATCATATATGCTCGGCAACCAAGAATATATTCTATCATGCGCCGCATATTCAGAAAAAGCAAGTCGCAATTCCATTGTTGTATCTAATATTTCATAGGTCGAGTTTCAATGTGTATACACATCCAACTTCAATATTTTTTTAGATGGAACATTCAAACATTGAATGATGTCATTCCATACACTCAGTCTTGATGGCAATGCCCTTATATATTTTACACTCTCTTATGTCCTCTACAATGTGGTCAATTTCTTTAAGCCCTTCTTGTACAATCAAATTTAAAATATGGGCACAACATCTGACTTGGAATATTTTTTCATCAAAAAATAAATTTCCTGTAGCCCTAAACTAGTTACATAAGCATGAAATGACATTGTCATTTGCTGAGGCATTGTTTAAAGTTATTGTTGAAATTTTTTTCTAATGCCCTAGTCTTGTAAATAACTTTAAATACAATCTGAAATAAGTAAACCAGTATGTGGAGGAGGAAGGTTGTGGAGGTTCAAAATTCTCTTGTAGAGTTTCAATCTTTATCTATATAGTGAGGGGTTAACGAAATATATCATTTTCTTTGATTGGACGCAGTCCATAAATCAGACATCAAACCTATTCTGGACACTGAAGCGAAAACTTCTTTCAGTTTCATCTTCTCATTTGCGTACATCTTCATGCACTCTCTCTGTACTGTGACATGGGAGACATTCTTGGCTCGAGGGTTAAAGAATTGACAGAAAGACCTAAACCATTTACTTTTTATTATTCTGGAAGGTTTTTCTTCGACAATCACTAATCTAGCATACACTCTTTTAGTTTCTCTTTATCAAACTTATGAGTGGACATTAAGCCTTGTGAGTCATTTCCTTCTGACTTTGTAAATGACAGCAACTGTTGGCCGGGAAGAGGGAGTCTTGGTCTCTTACGACACGTATTCGATGTCTGTTTAAATGTGTTGTAGATCCTTCTAGAATCTTTTTTATAACCCTTTGCAATGATTACACTTTATCTGTAACACCCTGAAAATCGGGGGTCGAGCAGGAACCCAACTCCCGAGTTTCAACACATCACTTATGCAACATAGATAATGATAATTATTATTCGTATTAGTGCATTAAACATGAGTGAGATTATACCAAATTAGCATATTATACTCCATAGACAGTTAAATTACGCAAGCGGAAGACTGTGATAAATACATATAGGCATTTAAGTGATTGTAAGTCCCCAGAGTATGAACGTCACCAAGTTAAATAATTACATGTATAATATCAAAATTTATAAAATGATAAAGTTTAATGTCATGTAGTCCATATCCCTGTAGCCCTGGTGGTGCAACTCCAGGTCTACGTAGACCCGCCAAAGAGTTGCAGATAGGAGAACTCCTCATCATCATATAAGGCAGGCTCCGTCTCATATGCCTCACCGTCATCTGAAACTACAATAGAGTTTGGTTGGTGTTTTAAAACACTGTCATAGAGTGAGAGTGAGTGATAATGAGATGCGATAATGATGCATACCCTCGCATGCACTTCCTCTGCGACATTATCTCACGGTCATGCATGCAACACTCCTGCTGTACTTAACACTAACACCAAAGGCACATGCAATGCGGTGCATGTGCGTGATTAGCCAATTTCTTAATTAGACTTATTCATATAACAGGTTTAGGAAGCTAAGGTACCTCCCTTTGTATCATTTGCCCAAATAATGATCCATTTAGGGTCGTCAATCCTAGCTAGTCGCATATGATGGGTAGTTTCAGGTCGCTAAGGAGAGGCTCGTCACCTCAATGCAAGCCTAGTTTATACTCGAGGTCACTATGGAAAGGCTCGTCACCTTAGCGTAGTCCTAGTGTATACTCGAGGTCACTACGAGAGGCTTATCACCTGATCGTAGGCCGACAGCTCGAATACAGTGTCCCATACCACCATATTCGGCTCATGAGTTTGGTTTGCTCAATGGACACCATGGGGAGGCTCGTTACCCCAGCGTAGGCCGACAGCTCGACTACAGTGTCCCATACCACCATGTCTGGCTCATGAGTCTTGGCGGATCGAGGTACCAAGGTTAACCGGGCTTTTCACTGGTAAATGCTACCTTAGATTCAACTAGTAGCATCCATACGTGGTAAACATACAATATGCCAATTGGGTTACTTGACAAGCTCGACTGGTACAAGCATACGTTGAATTAATCAACATGGAGTGCTTAAGCATTTCACATGGTCTAACCACTGTCTACAAGCAACGTACGACTCAGATTCCTCGAACGTGTCTTGTGTGGTGAAACGACCTCAACCACTAATTCGGGATCATTATCGATTGCCTGGACTTCGTAATAGTCTCAATCATACTCAACATAATAGGCATTCATGTGTGATACTCAAAACAACACGTGACTATCAATTCAAATATAAATCTCATTCGAGCATTTTAACAAACACATAATACACATGTTGTCATGCATAGGCATTCCATCCATAAAGCACATCGTAGTAAGATAGGTTACATGAAAGAAACTATAACTATAGGTAAGGAAATTGAGAATCCTATCTCAACACCCTCATGAAATACATTTCAACAAGCATTTTTTTATTCAGGTATTTTATCAAATACTTAGACTACACATAACCACATACACGTAATAAAGTAGTTATAACATATATTATAGCAAATCATTTCACAAGGGATTTGCCACACATACAATAATCATATATTCTTACTCAATAATTATGGCAAGCATAAATCATAATTACATATTCATTCAAACATTTTAACAAACACATTAAATGCATTAAAAATCAACATAGTTTATATATATGTGTAATATATGACAAATATCGTATCTAAGCACATGTGACAGCAATCAAGTCAGTCATAAATCATTAACTGACATTGAAAGCCTTGAAAATCATAACCTAAATGTTTATAGTCTGAACCTTCCGTCGATAGACTCGTAACGAGCTCAGTTTGAACATTACGTCTTTTTCTACGACACAACGACAACCTATAATATGAAATAGGTTAGCTATTTTACCATTTACTCTATTTGGATACCTAACACAGATTAGGGTTAGGATTTCTTACCCAAGAACGGAGTCGAAATCGCTGGTATAGCGATACAGGTAGGATGGTTCGGCACGTGGAGCGATGGGATCGAATCCCACCAATGATCTCTCTCACTCTCTCTCTCTCTTCTCATCACTCTTTCCTTCTCTTTTTCTCTCCTCTCTCTTATGGTTTTGAAATTCGTATGGAATGAGAGAGGGGTGGGTTAAGGCCTGGAATTGGTATAAATGGCCCCAGGGCCATGGTATACTTGGGTTATAGTCAAAGAGTGGTTGTTTTGGTCTAACGGGCCTCATTTGGAGGCCCATTTCCTGCATATAGTCTGGGAAAAGTTTCCTGACATTGGATCTATGCCAGGTTAAGATTTTGGTCCGATCGGATTAGTGGATCGATCGTGAAGGACCTGTTTTAGTTCAACAGTCACCGTTACTCGATCAAGGCCACAAGTACACTGACATGTGTTGGAAATTTTTTCTGATCCATGGGTGTAGTTAGGTCAGAATCTGATGGTTTAAAACCTTAAATTTGGCCTACAAGCGAACGACTCAAATCACTTAAGTTTAAGTTCATTTTCTAAAGATATTCGCGTTTCTCACACACTTCACTCCAGGCTCAAGTTGCGTGTTTCTAGACACTATCTGGATTTGATTTCTGAGATGGTTGTCAAGCCCAGTAAGGTGGTCATAACCGTATAGTTTCGCAGTAATCAAACTTTCGACGCCTGGTCCAGGTCCGATATGGGTTTTTGTGATGCTCGTGAGAGAAACTAGGTTTTGAGATTAATCCTACATTTTTAGGTAATGTTGTGTTAGCGATTCTAATGGATTTGGGTCATGCAGTTCGTATTGAAAGCGGTTTATACTAACCTACTGATTAATTTAGTTTAGTACTTAATTAATTTTTGTCTAATTTCTAAAGGATTCGGTCCTTAGTGTTTCTGCCTGAGGTGGTACTCGTGTCTCTGTATGAATTTTTTGAGATGTTACAATCTACTTCCCTTAAAGAAAATTTTTGTCCTCAAAATTAGTACATTTTCATACTCCTCGAGAATCTATGGGTAGTTCTTACGGACCTCGGCTTCTGTTTCCTACGTAGCCTATTCCTCAGTAGGATGCGTCCATAATACCTTCACAAGTGGAATCACTTTACTGCGCATCACCTATTCTTTCCTATCTAGAATCCGCGTCGGTCGCAGTACGTAAGTAACATCCTCACTTAACTATATTGCTCCCATTTGATAATGTGGAAAGGGTCATGAACGTATTTCTTCAGCATCGATATATAAAATACGTTGTGCACGCCTGCGAGTGGTGTGGGCAAAGTAAGGCGGTACGTTACCACATCCACTCGATCTAGAATTTGAAATGGACCAATAAATCGTGGCGTGAGTTTTTCCTTCTTGCCAAACCGAAGGACTCCCTTCATGGAGGAAATCTTTAGGAATACATGGTCCCCAACCTCAAACTCTAGCGGTCGCCGCCTCGTATCGGCGTAACTCTTTTGCCAGCTCTGTGCTGCCAGGAGTCAACGCCTGATAATGTTGATCTTCTCTGAGGTCGCCTGCACTAACTTTGGGCCAATCAAACTCTTCTCACCAACCTCTGTCTAATAATGCGGTGCTCGACACGGATGCCCATACAGTGCCTCATAGGGAGGCATGTCAATACTCGCTTGAAAGCTGTTATTATAAGCGAACTCTACATAAGGAAGACAGTCATTTCAACTGTCCTTGATATCAAGCACACAAGCTCGCAACATATCTTTCAATACTTGATTCACCCATTCCATCTGCCCATTAGTCTGTGGGTGGAACGCGGTACTAAACTTTAGTTTTACACCAATTGCTTCCTAGATATGAGTCCAGAAAATAGATGTGAATTGCGTGTCTCTATCCAACACGATCTTTATACGAACTCCATACGGACGTACTATCTCCTTGATGTATAGCCAGGCCAAATCGTTTGTCGAGTTCGAAACTCTAATAGGGAAAAAATGAGCCGATTTCGTTAACCGGTCCACGATCACTCAAATGGAGTCATGTCCCTTCCTCATCTTCGGAAACCCTGAGATGAAGTCCATAGAGATGAAATCCCATTTCCATTCAGCTATAGGCATGGACTGAAGCAGTCCAGGAGGTCGACGATGTTCGACCTTAACCTACTGGCACGTGAGACAACGGGACACATAATCTGCTATGTGGGCCTTCATATTGTCCCACCAATATGACCTCTTTATGTCTCGATACATCTTCGTACTACCAGGATGCATCACCATTCTCGAATTGTGAGCAGCTTCGAGAACTTTCTTTCTCAAGTCATGAAGATTTGGGATGCATAGCCCATCCGTACCAACTCTCCATTCAGAGTCCTCATCATCGCTTACCTACTCTCTCATATTTTTCAATAGTCCATCGTCTTTCTAAGCCACAATAATCCTGTCATCGATAAGTGGCTGTACACGAATATGTGCGACGCTCTCAAACGGCTCCTTTACCGTAAGCTACCGTAAGCTTTTACTCAAAATCTCTCACAAATTCTACCATATTTCATTCATTGATCATCAGCGGAGCTGCAAATGCTATCGTCTTCTTGCGGCTCAACGTGTTTGCCACAAGGTTGGCCTTACCAGGATGGTAGGAGACCTCGAACTTGAAGTCCTTTAAGATTTCCATCCATCGTCGTTGCCTTATATTTAAGTCCCACTGCGTGAATATGTATCTGAGGCTCTTGTAGTCACAGAAGAGCTCGAACTCCTTTCCATAGAGGTAATGTCTCCAGAGCTTTAATGCAAAGATGATGACTGCTAACTCTGAGTCGTGCCTAGGGTAGTTTTCCTCATGTTTCCTCAACTGTCGCGATGTATAGGCAATAACCCTTTCCTTCTGCATCAGAACACAACTTAAACCAACACGAGACACATTGGTGTATATCATATACTTGATCCCTTGCTCTGACAATACTAGCACAAGGGCGGACGTCAACTTGTCCTTCAGTTCAAATTGCTTCTGCCTTCTCATTCCAGGCAAACTTAAGATCCTTTCAAGTTAGCTGAGACAACGGTCTGGCTATCTTAAAAAAGTCCCTAATGAATCGATGGTAGTAACCTTCTAGGCCAAGGAAACTCCTCACTTCTATAATTGAACCGGGCTGCTCCCAGTCCTGAACTGCTACCACCTTGGCGAGATCCATAGTTATCTCTTCTTTGGACACCACGTGTCCCAAGAACTTGACCTCTTCCTTTCAGAAGTTATACTTCTTATACTAAGCAGACAATTGGTTCTTTCTGAGCGTATCAAAGACTGCTCGCAGGTGCTCCTCGTGATCTGCCTGACTCTTAGAGTATATCAGAATGTCATCTATGAATACGATGACGAATCGGTACAGATACGGACGAAACATCAGGTTCATCAGGTCTATGAACACGGCCGTTGCGTTTGTGAGTCCAAACGACATTACAAGAAACTCGTAGTGCCCAAAATTGATCTTAAAAGCTGTCTTCTGCACGTCCTCATCCCTGACGTGCAATTGGTGATACCCTGATTGTAAGTCAATCTTTGAGAAATATTGCACCCCTTTCAACTGATCGAACTGATCATCTATCCTAGGTAAAGGATACTTGTTCTTTACCATCACTTGGTTCAACCTGCGATAATCAATACACAATCACAACGATCCATCCTTCTTATTTACAAACAACACGGGTGCTCCCCAAGGGGATACATTAGATCGTATGAAACCTAATTCCAACAGGCCATCAATCTGCCTCCTCAATTCCTCCATTTCACATGGAGGCATGTGATACGTTGGCAATGAAATGGGTGTCATACCAGGCATAAGGTTGATGTATAGTTACTCTCGCACCAGGGAGATAATCCAGGTATCGTCTTAAACACTTCCCAGAAGTCCTAGACCACGGGCATGTTTCCAAGTGTCGGACCGCCATGATCCTTGAATAGGGTAGTATAACAAAGAACCCGGAAGGGGCAATTAACCTGAATGGGGAAAGTGAAAGCTGTGTTTTCGGGCCCGTGTACCATCACTAGTCGGGTCTCGCAGTCGATCTCGGCCTTCATTTCCGTGAGCCAATCCATGCCGAGGATAACGTCGTAGTGTTATATCGTGGTCACAATCAGGTCAATGTGTATCATCCTGCTCCCTAAATCTATCAAGCAACCCTCACATAACTTAGTGGCATCTGTAAAAGTTCCTACTGCTGTGATAACTCTCACCCTAACCATAGGGGTCATATTCAGCCCCAAGCGCTTAACCGTAGAACATGATATCATCAAAATAGTGGACCGAGTGTCCACTAACAAGAAGACTGGTGTACCTTGAATGTGGGCAGTGACCTCGAAAGCTAAAGGTACTGTAGCTGCTGGCTCAGACACTTTAGCTGCCAACACATGTACTCGCGCCTGTTAAGAACGGTTCGGTTGCTGTGCCATAGGCCATTGAGGTGGCCTAAATCGAGGTGCGGGCTTCCTGTAAGAAGGCTATGCAGGTAGTACAGAATGTAGAGGTGGAGCCGAGATAGCTGGTGACATCTGTCGATTGATCCTCTTAGGAGGCATAAAGCCATTGTCCCTCATCCTGGTGAAATAGTAGGTGTCAGCATGGCCCAACCTTTTGTAGTAGGTGCACCATATATCAGGTCAGCTCGACTGTATCGGTGGAGCCGTAAGCCGAGGAGGAGAATCTGCTTGCGTCCTCTTGCCGTGGAACGGTCTGCTCGGTAAGTCTGGTCGAGGCTTCTGACCCATGGGCATACGCATACAAGATAGCCTATCTTCGTCCTGCTCAGCTCGCAGAGACATGTCCACTAGCTTAGCATAATTGAATATGCTAGCGCAATACATCTTCGAGCTTATCTCGGGTCGCAGACCCTTAGAAAATCGCTGCATTCGCATTGGATGGTCTGCTAATATCAAGGTAGCATATTTGGCCAGTTCAGTGAACCTATTCTTATATTCTGTCACTGTCATCCCTCCTTGGCAGAGGCGAAGAAACTCTCTCTACTCATTACGGTAGGTGAGAGGGAAATACTTTCCGTGGAAGCGCGTCTCAAAAGCCTCCCATGACCACACGTAACCAGGAGCAACGATCCTAAGGACGCTGTCCCACCAGAGACTGGCCTCCTCAAATATGTAGGTGACCAACTCTACTTCTCTACTTGCTCTACCTCAGTGCAGTGCAGTGACTTCAGCATCTTAGAGATGCGGTCAAGCCAATACTCGACCTCCTTGGGTCTGTGAATACCCACAAATGTAAGAGGTCGGAAGCAATGAAATTGCTAAAACAAGCCACTAGCACCGGTGTTCCCAGTAGGGTGCACAGGTGGTGTAGGTGGAACTGCGCTCATGTTTTGAGCAAGGGCCCTAGTAATAGTGGTCCAAATCTACTGCTGCATAAGGAGCATCATCTGCTCCAGCCTATCAGGAGGAGGAGCTTGGTGCATGTGGGGCATCGACGAGGACGCACGGTTCTGCTCTGGAACCGGTGGTGCAAAAGGAGTCGGCCCATTTGTGGGGCTAATGGTCGGTTGAGAATCTGGCATAGTGTCGTGAGTCGGGTTTAAATTGGAGTCCATATGACTATCGCTTAGGGGAGGTGTCCCGTCAATCGAGTTGTCAAGTGTAAGACGTGCTGTACTCCGTGTGACTTTAAGTGGCATTCCCTATACAACATAGGGTGCAACCCGTGTAAGATTTAGCATACAACACTCAATTTCTCAAGCATTCTACACATCTCATAAACAAAGGAAGCTGCATGCATTTCATTTAACCAAAATTATCACAATACATGAGATATAGTACTACTGAATCATGACTGTCAATGCATGTGAGTTAATACAGTAAAATTTCCACACCAACTGCTCTAACACACTACTAAGCAAGGTTGTTACATAGAAGGAAGGAAACAAAGGAAACCCAAAAATGACTACATGATGTGACTAGTTGTCTAACTCAGGTGATGGTGGAGGGGCGCGCTTGTCCTGCATGCATCACAGGATGGCTTTTACGGTGCGCGATATCTTCTTATATTTCTTCTTTAAATAGGCCTGACTCTCCTTAACCTCTTGTCTCAAGGAGGCCTGATTTTCTTCTATCTAAGTCAAGCGAGCTTCTAAAGCAGCCCGATCATGATGGTGCTCCTGTGTAGTAGGTGGACAGCCCCCATCAGAGTCTTAGGCCTCCTGTCTTCTTCTTTCTGCTCTTCCTCTTCCTCACTTCCTCTATTTCATTTCTGTCTCCTTCTTCATTTCTCTCTTCCTCTTCACTTCCCGTTTCATCCTCACTTTCATCGAGTCAGGCTTGATGTTGTCGTGTCCCAATACCCATGTTATTGAGAGTAGTGTCATTGATGAAATGGAATGGCGCATGATGTTCTGCGCCAAGTCTGTAGTCAAATTCATGAGCAAGCTTGCATAGAAGTCGGCCAAATGGGAGTGAAATGTCTGTCCTATGAGAGTGTGCGGTCTGGACTATCTGTAGTAGTACATATGTAGGTAGACATAACTTGTCTCTTTGCCTAACTCAGTAAAGAAATTCCACCATCAGACGCGTGCATTCGCTACGATTGCTCCATCTGGGATACACATTGTACGTGAAGATGTGGTGGAGCAGGCGGAAGTCATGAGTCATCTCGATGCCAGGAGGCAATTGCCTCGATTCCAGTGGACCAGTCGGCCACAGACGAATCACGTGCGGTGATCTTTTTCATGCACGCTCCTGAGGTTCTTCTCGCTAGCATGAACCTCTCCACGTGGAATTCCCATGACTCGGGCTATCAAGCCTACATCGACAATGACTTCCCACCTTCTCACGGGGATAAAGAACTGTAGAGGCTCCAGCAGCAGATTGCGTATTTGAGTGTAGAAGGTTCAGACAGTGCTCTTATTCGCACGAGACTTTCCATTAAATATGGGACCCCATCGGACGTCCACCAGGAAATCCATCGCTGGATAAAGCCCAAATAGCTTCTCGTCCATGTGTGCTTCAAAGAGAACTCTACGGCCTTAAAATATTTCATGTGTCATATGTGCCAGTAGAGCTCTTTTGAGAGGAGCCTGGTGATCGAGATCCCGCTTTGTCCTTATCTCCCGATCGACGCTTGAACTTGCTTCAGTGCCTTTCTGCCTCTCGCACATATTCACGCTTTGCGGGTTATTTGAGTGTGGAATACGTCAAATTATGGTTTAAACCCATCGATTGACGGTCTGAAAAAGGATTGGGATGACCTCGTACGATCACAGATGCCTACGGGTCCCATTTCTACGGTCAGTTTCGCTTCAATGGTCATATGATCACAGCCAAGCGAAACTTGGGATCCTATGATCATTTTTATGTTTTCTCACTCTATCCTATATTAAAGTACGTCAGTGTGCATCGTGTTACCATAACCCAGGTCCAGTTTTATCCAAATCATGCTTTGATACCAACTTGTAACGCCCTGAAAATCAGTGGTCAGCACGAGCCCAACTCCCGAGTTCTAACACATCACTTATGCAACATAGATAATGATGATTAAATGTTATTCGTATTAGTGCATTAAAAATGAGTTGGATTATACCAAATTAGCATGTCAAACTCTAGAGACAGTTAAATTATGCAAGTGGAAGACTGTGATAAATACATATAAGCATATAAGTGATTGCAAGTCCCTAGAGTATGAACGTCACTAGGTTAAATAATTATATGTATAATACCAAAATTTACAAAATGATAAAGTGTAATGTCATCTAGTCCATATCCCTATAGCTCCGGTGGCACAACTCCAGGTCCACGTAGATCTGTCAGAGAGTTGCAGATAGGAGAACTCCTCATCATCATAGAAGGCAGGCTCCGTCACGTATGTCTCGCCATCATCTGAAACTACAAAAGAGTCTAGTTGGTGTTTTAAAACACTGTCGTAGAGTGGGAGTGAGTGATCAACTCAATGGAGCTATAAGGTAAAGGTTGATATGTTATCAATTCAATCAAACAGTAATAATAAAGAAGTACAATAATCATGTCTTAAGTACTCTGTTTAATGTAAGAATGAGATGCGATAATGATGTATACACTTTCCTACACTCCCTTTGCGACATCAACTCACGGTCACGCATGCAACACTCTCACTGTGCTCAATACCAACGCCAAAGGCACATGCAATGCGGTGCATATGTGTGATTAATAAGTTCTTAAATAGACTTATTCATACAACAGGTTTAGGAAGCTAAGGTAGCTCCTTTTGTATCATTTGCCCAAACAATGTTCCATCAAGGGTCGTCAATCCTAGCTAGTCGCATATGATGGGAAGTTCCAGGTCACTACGGAGAGGCTCGTCACCTCAACGCAGGCCTGGTTTATGCTCGAGGTCACCATGGTAACCTATAACATGAAATAGGTTAGCTATTTCACCATTTACTCTATTTGGATACCTAACAAAAATTAGGGTTAGGATTTCTTACCCAAGAACGGAGTCAAAATCACCGGTATAGCGATACAGGTAGGATGATTCAGCACGTGGAGCGGTGGGATCGAATCCCAGCAAGGATCTCTCACTCTCTCTCTCTCTTCTCCTCACTCTTTCCTTCTCCTTTTCTCTCTTCTCTCTTACGGTTTTGAAATTCGTATGAAATGAGAGAGGGGTGAGTTAAGGTCCTTATATAGGCCTAGAACTGGTATAAATGGCCCGAGGGCCATGGTATACTTAGGTTATAGCCAAAGAGTGACTGTTTCATTCCAATGGAGCTTATTTGGAGGCCCATTTCTATATACAGTCTGGGGAAAGTTTCCTGACATTGGATCTATGTTAAGTTAAGATTTCGGTCTGATAGAATTAGTGGATCGACACCATTACTCGATTAGGGCCACAAGTACACTGTTATGTGTTGAAAATTTTCCCTGAACCGAGGGTGTAGTTAGGTCAGAATCTGACGGTCTGAAACCTTAAATTTGGCCTGCAACGAATAGCTCAAATCACTTAAGTTTAAGTTTATTTCCTAAAGATATTCGCGTTTCTCACACACTTCGCTTCGGGCTCAAGTTGTGCGTTTCTAGACACTATCTAGATTTGATTTCCAAGATGGTTGTCAAGCCCTGTAAGGTGGTCATAACTATATAGTTTCACAGTAATTGGACTTTTGACGCACGGTTCAGGTCCGATACGGAGTTTCGTGATGCTCCCTAGAGCAACTTGGTTTTGAGATTGATCCTACTTTTTTAGGTAATGTTGGGTTAGCGATTCTACTGGATTTGTGTCTTGCTATTCGTATTGAAAGTAGTTTATGCTAACATACTGATTAATTTAGTTTAGTACTTATTTAATTTTTATCTAATTTCTAAAAGATTCGGTCCTTAGTGATTTCTTTCTAAGGTGGTACTCGAGTCTCTGTATGGATTTTTCTGAGACGTTATTTTATCTTTGTCACACCGTTAACTATGACATCTTCGAATTTATCCCACACTGCTGATCTCTTCTTCTTCCCTTTACCTGAAGTTAACGTGTCTCCTTCTATGATTAGAGGAGATGTGGCTAATGCACCCATTCTAGGGTGACGCAGGAGAGGACGTGAGGTCGAGCACCGTATTCCTCAAGAGGATAACTATTCTGAATCCATGGAACTTCTTTAGACTCCTCATAGAGACTTCTCGAATCCATGAGGAAAGAAAGCAAAAAATAGAAATAAATTCTAATAAATTCAAAATTGATTAATGAATCATTGATAATCCATTAATGCGTCTCCTTACACCATTAATAAAGAAAAAATAAACTAAAATTCATAATTACCAAAAATAGCAAAATTTTAACTCTAATAAAAATCCTAATTCTATTAAAACTCTTCTAATGCCTAATTTCTAAAAATAAAAATTTCAAATAAACTTTCCCTATAAGAGTCCTAGTATAATTAAAAGTTATTTCTAAAAAGGAAGAAAATCAAAAATTCTAAAAATAGATAAAAATATTAAAAATCAGAATTACTAAAAATAGTAAAATTTTCCTAAAAAATTATTTTTGAACTGAAAGCGTGTGTTTTCTGACCAAACGGATAGATCGACCCACCCTGTGGGTTAGTTCACCTTGGATGGCCTATTTTAGTAAAGATTGATAGGTTGTGCGCTCCGTAACGATACCCGGATCAAAAGTTATGGTCACGTCTTCTTTTGGCCCCACCATGCTAGGAACGTATCTGTGACACGTTCTACATCAGAACCCTCCATGAAAAAAATTCATCCTCCAGTTATTTAAGAGATTTGGTACATGTGTCTGAGATAACTTCTAAAGCCAATGTCCATTAGCTCTTTTTTTGTACTTGGCATTAAGCTCTTGAGCTGACACAATGCATGTACTCATACTTTCCTTGACTTGACTAATATCGATCTGTTCCTTCACATCTGCCTTCAAGATCTCATATTCTTCCTGATAATGTGGGCAATTAGGTAGACTTGCCCCTGAGACGGGATCAACGTGATTTTATATATCTCGTATAGGAGATAATTTATTAGGGAGTTCATTGGGCACAACCCCCTTAAACTCATGCAATACTAGTTCTAAATCCTCTAGGATATTCATAGGCTCCACATATTTTTTCTTTTCAACTAATTGATATATATTTTCCGTTTCCTCATATTGTTCAACAAAGGCCTGTTCAGTTATGAGATATTGTCTCTCTACTTTAGAAGTCTTGGGTTAGTTCTCTATTCCTATAGAGGTCACATGTTCACCACTAATGAATCCCATGTCTGTTGCAACTCTGTTTTGACCCGGTCACCTCTCGTCGATAAATAATAGGATTTCTTTACATAACCTTTTAATGATTGGTTATCTTGCCAATAATTTTGATTTTGTTGGAATAATACCTGATCGTGATTAGTAGAGAGGAATCGCATGCACAATAACTTCTTCATCCGCGACCATGTGCGGTCTGGTGCCTTCATCTATCTCATCCGCTTGAGTTAAAATTGTTCCCACCAATCTGAAGCTCTGCCCGTCAACTTGTAGGCCATGAGTTTAACTTTCTTTTCTTCTACAATGTTCATGTAGTCGAAGAAATGTTCGACTTCAAGTAACCAATTGAGAAAGTCCTTGAAGTAAAGTTGACCATTAAAACTACGAAGATCGACTTTCATCTTGAATTCTTGATCCATCGTGTGGTTCATTGATAGCATTGCCTTACGATCAATATAATTACGAATTCTAGCAATTGTCGGTGGCGGATCACCACCATAACACGGAGCTGCCCTGGGGCCTTCGTCAAATGATCCATCATGTGATCGATGGAAGCCTGCATCCCTTGTATGACTTGTCGATTCTCTTGCTATGCCTATTCGAAAACTACCGTGGTTAAAGGTAAATTTTTTAGAGCACCGCCCATGGGATTGTAGCCTAACCCGTCGTTAGAAGCCATCGATCTGAGGAGAAACCTCACTCTGATACCAAACTGACGCAGGGGAGGAGGTGAGGTCGAGCACCTTCTTCCTCAAGAGGATAACTATTCTGAATCCACGGAACTTCTCTGGACTCCTCACATAGACTTCTCAAATCCACGAGGAAAGAAAGCAGAAAATAGAAATAAATTCTAATAAATTCAAAATTGATTAATGAATCATTGATAATCCACTAATGTGTCTCCTTACACCATTAATAAAGAAAAAATAAACTAAAATTCATAAATACTAAAAATAGCAAAATTCTAACTCTAATAAAAATCCTAATTCTAATAAAACTCTTCTAATGCCTAATTTCTAAAAATAAAAATTCCAAATAAACTTTCTCTAGAAGAGTCCTAATATAATTAAAAGTTATTTCTAAAAAGGAAGAAAATCTAAAACTCTAAAAAATAGAAAAAAATATTATAAAAAATTAAAATTACTAAAACTAGTAAAATTTTCCTAAAAATTCATTTTTGAGCTGAAAGCGAGTGTTTTTTGACAAAAAGGATAGATGCGACCCACTTTGTAGGTTGGTTCACCTCGGATAGCCCGTTTTAGTAAAGATTGATAGGTTATGCGCCCCGTAACGATACCCGGATCAAAAGTAATGGTCAATTTACGGTCCGTCTTCTTTTGGCCCCACCATGCTAGGAACGTATATGTGACACGTTCTACATCACGGGGGTATTTAGGCTTTCGTCTTGACTAATAATTTATAAAATAAAGTTCTTGATATATTATAATCTCCACTACACCACTATATATAATTGCAGTATGTAATGCCTACCTTAGTTACCTATACGGCTATACCTAAACCATTAGATGGACATACTTACTTAACTGTCTAAATCAGTCACTCATTCAATGTTTGATAGATTTTAATGCCTTCATTTTTCAATTTAAATGCTATGCCGAAATTTCAGTAGCACATCCTATTATCTCTCCAGAATATATTAATCTTGTATTTGATTCCCATGTCAATCATCAACACAAAGTGTGGACATTTGACGACAGAAATAAATACAGGAAATATATCTAGAGAGAAAAATGAGAGATAAAACTAAAACAAGCATATGCATTTAAATTGAAATAAATGAAGACATTACAATCTATCTAACCCCGAACTGTTCAAAAAAGAATAATTTAAGAATTTTTATGCATCCAAGAACATACTGAATTTATGTCTGACAACATAAAAATCCTCAAATGGGCAACTGATTATCATATACTACAATTAAAACAATAAAAATAATTAATATATAAACAAACAAAAGGCAGATTGAAAGAATAACTATTAAAAACATTTATAAAAATAAAAAATATCCAATAGCCAATAGGTATAAACATAAATTAAGACTAGCTAACAAAAATAAAAAACATTATGTCTCTCTTTTAAACTTAATGAGCAGATTTGGTAGTTCCACGCTAAGACCCTTAGGCCAATGTGAAAACGTGCTTCAAAGGAGCTATTGCTTAGAGAGAACGGCTAGAAGTGTTACCTCTTCTACTAAACGAGCTGTTGAGAGCTTGAAATTGAATGAGAATATAATGGACCCTATTGTTTCCACATATCTAATCAACTCGTCCTAGCATTTGTGTTTTATGCATGTATTGTATGGCATTTGAATGATATGAACTCATTTTGGATATAATTGCATCACTTGTGGCCGACAAGACAAAATATTTTCTTCTAAATAATGGAAAACTATAATGCATTTTTTTCATGTAATATTTTGAGTTCTAAGTGGGTAATGTGTTTTTAACAAAGTTTCAACAAAAAATTAATTCATAAATGAATTAATCAATTCATACATGATACAACAACATACATGATCTTAACAATAAAAATTCATAAACCAATTAATTCATAAACTATGATCAATTCATACATGATACAAAAAATTAATTCATAAATCAATTTATAAACCAACAACATGCTCTTAACAATAAAATATGCCCAAATCATACAGATTTCTTTAACATAAATCAAATTAATCAATTCATACATGATACAACAAATAGGCAGGGGCTTACCAGACTGGCTTGGGGCGATCAGATTGATAGAGTAGTGGCAGGCCCGCAAGGGTGACTGAGTAGTGGCAGGCCTGTAAGGGCGACCGAGCAGTGGTAGGCCCACAGGGGTGACCGTAGTGGACGAGCTATAGTTGTAGGATCATAGGGGTGACTGGATTGACAGAGAGAGAGGAAGATGGGCCGTGCGTCGGTGTGGGTAAGGGAGGATGAGGGAGAGAGAGAGAGAGAGAGAGAGAGAGAGAGAGAGAGAGAGAGAGAGAGAGAGAGAGAGAGAGAGAGAGAGAGAGAGAGGAAGGAGCTTTGCTGGCCGGACTGACAGAGAGGGAGGAAGAAGGCCGTGTGTCGCTGCGGCCGTGCGGGTAAGGGAGGATGAGGGAGAGTAGAGAGAGAGGGAGGAGCTTTGCCGACCGGACTGACAGGGAGGGAGGAAGAGGTGGGTGGGGTAGGGTTAGGGTCATGCAGGCGGGATGTATTTTGAAAAGGGGGGTAGGGTTTTTTTTTTTTGAAGGGTATATATACCCTGTACCGAGTCGAGCTCGAGCTCGAGCAGTATTCGAGTCGAGCTGGGACAAGATTGAACTCGGCTTGAACTTGTTTCGAGCTCCAAAAATCAGCTTGACTCGGTTCGAACTCAGCTTCGATCCGAGTCGAGTCGAGCAAGCTATTGAGCTAACTCTGCTCATGTACAACTCTAGACCCACCTACTAGGATCTCGATCTCTCTCTACGTGTGTATAAGTGGTTGCATAAGACACTCCCTCTTTTGTAGGGCTCTCATAACCCATATGCATTATGAGAGGGAGAGAATCAAGGAGGGGATAGGGATGCAGATAGCTACTAACAACTTCAGTAGTAAATCTCGCCATTGAAGTGACGTCACGAACTTATGTGGCACCGACCATGATGTATGTTTTACATTGATACCATCCATTCATCTGGAGAGATCTTTTAGGACATGAACCAAAGAATGAGGCAGATATAAAGCTCAAGCGTTCTCTTAACAAACAATAGTGGGATAGTAATGCCCATCATTGAAACCTTCCTAGGGCCCATTATGATGTTTATTTGAGATCTAACCTATTCATAAATTCACGTGGACATGGATGAAGGGAAAAGACAAACATCAACTTGATCAAAAACCTCTTTGGCCCCCAAATTTTTTTAATAGTAAGTGTTTGATCCCTACTATTTTTTTGTTGTAGGTCGCCTTGAACTTTATATCTACCTTATTATTCACCTCATGTCCTATGTATGGACCATGTGGATACAACACATACATCATGGTGGGTCCATGGAACTTGGTGATCATAATATATTTGAGATGTTCCAACCTGTTCATGAGTTCACAAAGAGACGGACGAAGGGAAAAGATATTTTTCCGATTGTAATTCTCACGTTCATCCACTGGCTTTTTTGAATGCTCTCAAACTTTACTTTTCAAGACTAAACCAGTGCCTTCTTCTGGACAAAAATACTCCTACATTACAAACCCATTTTCTATAATATACTCTCATATCATCTTCTACAAAAACTCATTTTTTGGATTCTTCTTTCCTCTTCATACAACAATACCCCTCTATCTATAAACCATTTTGTAAAATTTTCTATCCTCTTCATAAAGTAATACACATCTACCTAAAACCCATTTTTTTGAAATCTTTTCTCTTCTTCATATAAGAATACATTTCCACCAAATCATTACTTTTTTGTCTTCATTTTAGTTTGTTAAGAAAGGATAAAATTGGTGTTTCCATTGAAGAAAGTATGCATTACATGTATATTTGATCAAATTGCTCTAAACCAAAACCAAAAAAATATCTTGTATGCCATAGAAGTTTTAGATCAAGCTTGTATCTGTGTTTTCCATTCATCCATGTCTACATCATCCTATGAACAGGCTGGATGACAAATAAAACATCACTGTGGGGCCTAGCAAGGTTTCAATAGTGGAAATGATTATCCCCACTATTTCCTGTGGTATGATCCACTTGATCTTTGGATATGCTTCAATTTTGGGCTTAACCCCTTGAATTAGATGGAAAAACTGATGGATGACATGGATAGCCACATACATTGATGTGAACCTCGATCAATTTCACATTAGGCTCGGTCAATTTCATGTGAAGCTCGTTGAATTTCAAGTGAGGCTCGGTCAATTTCATGTGATGCTTGGTCAATTTCATGTAAGGCTCGGTCAATTTCATTTGAGGCTTGTTGAATTTCATATGAAGCTCGCTCAATTTCATTTGAAGCTTGCTCAATTTCATATTAGGCTCGCTCAATTTCATTTGAAGCTCACTCAATTTCGTGTAAAGCTTGCTCAATTTCATGTTAGGCTCGCTCAATTTCATTAAAAGCTCTTTCAATTTCATGTTAGGCTCCGCTCAATTTCGTGTTAAGCTCGCTCAATTTCATTTGAAGGTCGCTCAATTTCATGTTAGGCTCACTCAATTTCATGCTAAGTTCGCTCAATTTCATTTGAAGCTCGCTCAATTTCATGTTAGGCTCGCTCAATTTCCTTTGAAGCTCGCTCAATTTCATGTGAAGCTCGCTCAATTTCATGTTAGGCTTGCTCAATTTGATTTGAAGCTTACACAATTTCATTTGAAGCTCACTCAATTTCATGTTAGGTTCACTCAATTTTATTTGAAGCTCACTCAATTTCATGTGAAGATTGTTCAAATTCATTTGAAGCTAGCTCAATTTCTTGTTAGGCTCACTCAATTTCATGTTAGGTTCGCTCAATTTCATGTGAAGCTCACTCAAATTCATGTTAGGCTCACTCAATTTCATGTGAAGCTCGCTCAGTTTCATGTTAAGCTTACTCAATATCATGTGAAGCTCGCTCAGTTTCATGTTAGGTTCACTTAATTTCAATTGAAGCTCGATTAATTTCATGTGAAGCTAGCTCAATTTCATTTGAAGTTCGCTCAATTTTATGTTAGGCTCGATCAATTATCTGTAGTTGGAAATACTTTTTGCTACAGAAGCAATGGCAACAGATTAGATCCATAGCCATAAAGCTATTGACTGCGAATCTAATGAAGCAATGACTACGCTACCAATGGCTACGGCCTTGCTATAATTAAAATCTGTAGCTATGTGTCTTTAGCTATGCCCTTTGACCCTTTTTCTAGTAGTGGACAGTGGCACTATGACACCGTAGACAATACAAAGTCCCACGGTGGCACTGTGAAAGTAAAGGTATTTTTATTTACAAAGATTTAATCCGTACAATAGTGGTTTAGTTAGGAAAAGTAAAGTTTGAGAGATTTAAAAAAGTCGATGGATAAAAGGTGAGATTTACAGTAGAAAAAATTTAAAGAGAAAATACCAATGTATAACTTCATCGAAAACTTCTATAGCCCTGGGAATTTTTTAATGGTAGGTGTTCAATCCCCACTTCTATCATGGGCTCACTTATGCTTTAAATCTGCCTCATTCTTCGGCTCATTTCCGAAAATGATTTGTCAAAATGTACACGCGGTGTGAATACAACACATACATCATGTTGGGCTCACGGAACTTGGTGACGTTGAATCTCGCTACTAAAGCCGTCGGTAGCTCATACACGGGGGTGCACGAGGGGTTTGGCGATCAAGCCACACAAGCACAAGTCCAATGAGTCTGGTCCACACGATCCGAGATAGTAAAAATGATGGCCAGAACGAGGGCAAGGTATTAAAATTGGTTCTATAATCACAGAGAAAATGACCACTGTAGACAAAACCTTTTTCCTAGCGGTTTTTATCGCGAAATACAAACTTAAGTTACCAACTTAGACTAGCACGTGTGGACAACGACTTTGAGGACGAAACTACCCCTCCTTTTTACTGCCGTTGCTTTTCCTCTCCCTCCCTTCTCCCGCTCCATTTTTTTTTTTAAAAAGGACAAAAACTCCATCGCTACATCTGTTGCTTAGATCGCACCACGCTCTAGCTGGATCCCACCTAGGGGTGTACACGAATCGAGCTAGCTCGGTTAGCTCGCTCTACTCAATCTGAAAAAAGCTCGATTCAGTTCGGTGTTGAGTTCAAGCAAGGTTGAATTGATTTTTTGAGCTCAAAAATGAGTTCGAGCAGGCCAGCTCAACTCGACTCGGATCAAATCTAGCTTGAATCAAACTTGGATCGAACTAGTTCGTTGACTTGGTTACTTTGTCATTAATGTTGCTCACCAACTGTTTGATAAAATGACTGAACGACATGTGGCTGATGGCAATGAAGGTTTGGCTAGTAGCAAGGTGGAAAGGAAGGTATGTACATGGAACAAATACTTTTTTTTTTCTTTATTATTATTATTATTTAGAAGGTGTTTGAGAAAATACCTATAAAATCATTGCCTTTGTAGGTAAAACAGTGGGATTTTGAAGTTGCAATTAAGGTGTTTGTGGAAATGCCTCAATAGCAAACTCGGTTCGATCTTAGCTTGAACTCAGCCCGAGCTGCTAATTGAACTGAGCTGAACTGGAAAATCAGGCCCGAGGACCGAGATGAAGCAAGTTCAAGCTGAGGTTAGCCACTGTTCGAGCCGAGTAGAGCTGAGGCCAACTCGACTCGGTTTGATTCGCTGTACACCCCTAATCCCACCCACTCTATTCATCAACATTATCTCATTTTTCCTGAAAATGTTCCCTCCACGGAAGACAGTACGCATGACAGGTATGATATACATTTACCTAAACGGCGTAAATTTTTTGTAGGCCATTGAAATGCCGAATGAAGCTTCCATCTTGGTTTTTGGTTCATCCATGCGAAAATCATCCTATGGACATGATGGATTACAAGTAAAACATCATTGTAGGGGCATAAAAAGGTTTCCACGGTGGAAACACTGTTTCCTGTGGTGTGATCCACTTGATATTTCAATATGCCACCATTTTGGGCTGAAACCCTTGCTTTAGATGGAAAAATGGATGAACGTCATGGATAGTCCACATACATTCAAGGTGGGCCCAACTCAATATTTTTAATTTTTTAATTTTTTTAATATTTTACTATTAATTTTTTTAAAAAAGTTTTTTTAGGTTAGCTTGCTAGTACACACCCATGTCAATACACACACTCCATGTTAGCCACCCCTGCTAGGAATCGATACCAGGACCTCAAGTGTTGATATGAGGTATCTCTACTCAGTCTGCCAATTGAGCTATGGATCTGGGTGTGCCCAACTTAGTTAACTCAGCACTATAAGTGCGTATTGAAAATTTTATGAACCGCTCGGTCAATTTCATTAATTGCTCGATCAAATTCACCAAAGAGAATTTCATGTAAATCTTAGTCAATTTCATTAACTGATCGGTCAAATTCAACAAAGCAAATTATTAGGATAGGTCAATTACATTTAAAGTTCATTCCAATTCATGTTAGCCTCACCCAATTTCAAGCTTGCCTCGCTCAAATTGATGTTTCCCTTGCTCAATTTCTCGATTGCCACATTGAATTTTTTCGTTGCCTTGCTCAACTCCTAGGTTTCCTCGTTCAATTTCTAGGTTCCCTTGCTCAATCCTCGCTCCAATTCCTACGTCGCCTTGCTTGCCTCGCTCAATTTCTAGCTTTCCTCACTCAATTTCTAGCTTCCCTCGCTCAATTCCTAAGTTGCCTCGCTCCAATTTCGATGTTCCCTCGCTCAAATCCTAGGTTGCCTCGCTCAATTTCTAGCTTCTTCGCTCAATTCGTAGGTTGCCTCGCTCAATTTCTAGGTTCTCTCGCACAATTTGTAGCTTCCCTCGCCTCGCTCAAATCCTAGGTTTCCTTACTAAATTTCTTAGTTCCCTTGCTCAATAACTAGAATTTCTTGCTGAATTTTTACGTTACCTCGCTCAATTCCTAGCTTCTTTCGCTCAATCCCTACGTTGCCTCGCTCAATTTCTAGGTCGCATCGCTCAAATCCTAGGTTCCCTCGATCAATTTCTAGCTTCCCTCGCTAAAATCCTAGGATTCCTCGCTTAATTCGTACGTTGCCTCGCTCAATTCCTAGATTGCCTCATTCAATTTCTAGGTTCCCTCGCTCAATTTCTAGCTTTCCTCGCTCAAATCCTAGGTTGCCTTGCTCAAATGCTAGGTTGTCTCGCTCAATTTCTAGCTTCCCTCGCTCAATTCCTAGGTTACCTTGCTGAATTCCTACATTGCCTCACTCAATTCATAGGTTGCCTCGCTCAATTTCTAGGTTCCCTCGCTCAATTTCTAGCTTTCCTCGCTCAAATCTTAAGTTACCTTGCTCAAATCCTAGGTTGCCTCGCTCAATTTCTAGCTTCCCTTGCTCAAATTCTAGGATTCCTATCTCAATTCCTACGTTACCTCGCTCAATTCCTAGGTTGCCTCGCTCAATTTCTAGGTTCCCTCGCTCAATTTCTAGGTTACCTCGCTCAATTCCTAGGTTCCTTCGCTCAATTTATATATTGCCTCAATGGATTTTTAGCTTCCCTCCCACAAAAGTAACATAGCAAAAAAATAAATAAATTCAGTTTGCCCCGCTCAATTTTTAGTTTGACCCGCTAAATTGAGCGGGGCAAACTGGAAATTGAGCGGGGCAAACTAGAAATTGAGCGGGGTAAACTGAAGTATTTTTTTTTTACTTTTGTAGGTCCCATCATGATGTATGTCTTATATCCAAACCGTCCATATATGAGCGGGACAAACTGGAAATTGAGAGGGGCAAACTGAAAATTTAGGTTTAGGGTGTAAGTTTAGGTTTAAGGATTTGAAAATTTAGGTTTAGGGTGTAAGTTTAGGTTTAGGGATAATAATTTTTGATACACTTTAACTACGGATTATAACCGTAGCTATAATTGCGTCGATATAATTTTTGAATTTGAGAATGGGTAGGTTATAGGTTTTGGTTTTGATTTTGATTTAGGTTATAGGTTATAGGTTTAGGTTAAGGTTATAGGTTTTTGGATTTTAGAATGGGTTCAGGTTTAGGTTATAGGTTTTTGAATTTGAGAATGGGTTCGGGTTTAGGTTATAGGTTTTGGGATTTGAGAATGGGTTCGAGTTTTAGTTATAGGTTTTGGTTTTGGTTTTAGTTTAGGTTATAGGTTTTTGGATTTGAGAATGGGTTATGGTTTAGGTTTAGGAAATCGGGTTCAGGTTCGGGATTGGGTTTAAGTTTGGGTTTTTAAGTTTAGGTTTACATTTATGTTAGGGAGTTGAGATTAGAATTAGGTGTAGGTTTCACTTTCGAAAATTGAGTTTAGGTTATAGGTTTAGGTTATAGGTTTTGGGATTTGGGAATAGTTTTAAGTTATAAGTATAGGTTTATGTTAGGTTATAGGTTAAGGTTTAGGGATAGGTTATAGGTTTTGGTATTCGAGAATGGGTTCAGGTTTAGGTTATAGGTTTTGATTTTGGTTTAGGTTATAGGTTATAGGTTTAGGATAAGGTTTAGGTTTAGGTTTAGGTTATAGGTTTTGGGATTTGAGAATGGGTTCGGGTTAGGTCATAGGTTTTGGTTTTAGTTTAGGTTATAGGTTTAGGTCAATTTCATGTTTGTCCCGCTCAATTTCAAGTTTACCCCGCTCAATTTCCAGTTTGCCCCGCTCAATTTCTAGTTTGTCCCAAATTGAGCAGGGCAAACTAGAAATTGAGCGGGGTAAACTGAAAATTGAGCGGGACAAACTGAAAATTAAGCGAGGCAAACTAGAAATTGAGCAGGGCAAACTGAAAATTGAGCGGGGCAAACTGAAAATTGAGCGGGGCAAACTGAAAATTAAGCGGAGCAAACTAAAAATTGAGCGGGGCAAACTGAAAATTGAGCGGGGCAAACTAGAAATTGAGCGGGGCAAACTGGAAATTGAGCGGGGTAAACTGGAAATTGAACTGGGCAAACTGAAAATTGAGCGGGGCAAACTGAAAATTGAGCGGGGCAAACTGTTTTTTTTTTTTCTATGTTACTTTTGTGGGTCCCATCATGATGTATGTGTTATATCCAAACCGTCCATATATTTTACGAGCTCATATTAAGGCTTGAGATGAAAAATAAGATAGATCTAACTATCAAGTGGACCACACTGTAAAAGGCAATGGGAAATTGAACGTCTACCATTGAAACCCTTTTAGGGGTTACAGAAGTTTTGGATCATTATGAAATTTTTTTCCTCTTCATCCAGGTCTTTTTTACCCTATGAATGAACTTAGACGAGGAGGATTTCTCACAAACATCACAGTGAGCCCCCTAAAGGTTTCTAATGGTTGACGCTCATTCAACACTATTTCCTGTAATGTGGTACACTTGAGAACTGGATATATCTCATTTTTGGTCTCATACCATAAAATGATCTGAAAAAATATATGAATTGAGCGAGATAGCCTACGAATTGTGCGAGGGAAGCTAGAAATTCAGTGAGGCAATATATAAATTGAGCGAAGGAACCTAGGAATTGATCGGATGGACTTCATTTTTTATTTATTTTTATAAATTTCTTGAAAATGTCATTTTCATTTCCCTCATTTCCTGAAAAATGCCCCCTTTTAGTTTCCTTGTCTAGACTGGCAACAAATTTTCCATGAATATAGATTTGTAAATGAAGAAATTTTTTCATGAAAATCTTGCTGAAAGACAATCGTGGGAAACAAATTTTCATTTCTGAATGTTTTCTAGATTTGGAGTTTCCCAAAAAACTCTATTTTCTTCAAAAATAAACAAGAAAAAATCCACAAATCCAAACAGTCCTTAAAGTAGGCTTGAAGAGATTGCTCGATTCATTGATAGCCAGTCAAATTAGATTAAAGAGTTTGAAGCAGAGAGAGAGAGAGAGGCTGATACGATTGCATGAAGATAAGAAGACAGAGCTGAAGTGGAGGTATTTAGAAGAAGAATGGAACTGGAGAAGAAATTTGATGCCAAGCTAACCCAACTGATGGACAAGTGACTATTGTAAATAGGTCCAATCTTTGTCTTTTTTCTATCAAATTTCGATTATTGTTTCAGCTTTTTCTTAACCGTCTGTTTGCAAACCATCAGTTAAGAAAACAGTTGGTTAGGAAAAAGATGCAAGAATAGTCCCTAGTTTGGTGTAATACCCCAAATTTTGGCCAACCTGGGATTTGACGTCCTTAGGTAGTAGGTCAACTAAAACACCTGGAAAATCGCTCAGAACCCAATTCCATAGCCAAAGAAACCACTTAGGATTAATTTCTATGGAAGTTAAGCGTAAGTTAGCTAGCGCAACGCTAGAGTGGCTGGAAAATAGTCCTTGATCACTTTAAATACGTTCTACAAGACCCAAATCGAGTAGAACCAATGACTCTATAATACTCTATAACCTCGGATCAAACTCTAAGCAGGTTTGTTCTCTGGACCACTTTGAAATTTTGTATTGGATCTAAACCGCGCGTCGAAAGTCCGATACCTCCTATCTTAGACCGTTAGGACCGCCCAGCTAGACTTGACAATCATTTCAAAAATCAAGTCCAACCAATAAACACAGGCTATTTCATTGAGCCCGGAATGAAGAGAGTGCGAATAGGGACAGATTTGAAATTTGAAATTCAAATCTGGCACATGACTTGACGTGTCAGTATTAAGCATTCTGACCGTTAGAATTCGGTCAGATTACACCCTCGGATCAGGAAAAATTTCTATTTCATATCATGAGACTTGCAGTCCTGATCTACATGCGGTGACCGCTAAACTGAAACTGGACCGCCACGTGCGATCTGCGAACCCTGCCGGACTGAAAACTTGATGCGTGCTAGATCCTGTATGCTTGAGCTTAAGTCCGATCGCGTTCGGCCAGGGGACCACCAGAAATCATCTTTTGGACCGAAACGGCCCCGATTTGGTTATGCACTAAGTGAACTTTGTACCGGAGCCTATTTCGGGTATTTTTAAGCTTATAAAAGGGGTTGAAACCCTCACTCCTCTCTCCCATCCGAATTTGAGAGAAACCCTAGTTTGGGAGAGAGAAAAGGTGAGAGTTTGTGAGAGAGTAAGATAGATTTTTCCTGCCTTCGTGCCACCTGTTGCACGTGCTTCAGCAACACATCTCAATCACCTGGACGGTGATTTCTCTACTTTTTCAGGTAAGAAATAACCCTAGAAAGTTGCTGATTTGAGGTTTATTAGGATTCATAGCTTGTTAGCTGACGTAACTCGTGAATTAGGTTCTCTTATCGCTGTAGACGAAGCGTATACGCTCCGTTCGAAACGACACGTTTATAAGAGACAAGGTGCGGATTTTAGACGCTTCGATTGACTGTTTCCAAAGCTTTCAATGTCATTTAATAGTAGATTATCGACGGTAACGCCGTTTGACATGTACAACATGCTGTCCGTTTCCTATTTCGTAAATCAACGAAGAATATGAGATTTAGGGCATTTTAGACATTTGTAGGAAGTACAGATTTCATTCATATTTTGACGATATGATTGACATGATTTATTGTCGCATTAGAATGTTAGGAATGCGTGCATAATTAGTTTGGCGAAGAGATTCGCCTAAATACGCACTTCGGGTCGACATATTATATGTAGACTTAAGTGTGTAGTGTAAGTGTTTGTATAAATATTTGTATTAGTATGTATTGAATTAAATGATGTTATGAATTAGTTTGAGATAGATTTTTCAATTAATATGCTGATGTAAATGATTTCCTACATGTTGACTATATGCATGATTTCATTATATGCATGAAATGTATGTGCTTGTTGATTTACTTAAGTTGTATGTTATAACATGTGTTAACATGCTCACATAGTTGTATTTCAATTCCAATACTCTCATATGATTTACCGATGTGATTCCATAATTTTTTGGGACTATACCTAGTCCAGGCAGTCGGTAACCAAGCGAATTCGTGGTTGGCTGGTCATGGCCACGAACGACGCATCGATGAACGCGAGCCGTGTTCTGGAGTTGGCGGCAGTGGTTAGGCCACGTGAAGTATTTTACGCACTTCATGTCGTTCGACTTGAGATGCGATCGCTCTAGTCGAGCCCGTCAAGTAACCCGACTGGCCGATGTATGTTCACCCTGCATGAGTCATAACTGCTTGAACCTAGGGTACTGAACTTACCATTGTAAACCCTGTTAACCGTGGTACCTTGATCCACGAAGACTTATGAGCCGGGCATGGTGGTATGGGACACCGTGGTCGAGTTGTCGGCCTACGCTGGGGCCACAAACCTCCCTGTAGTGACCAGTGAGCATCTAGTCTCGTGAGCAGATTATGGTGGTATGGGATACTATATTCTTGCTGTCGGCCTACACTGATCAGGCGACGAGTCCTTTGTAGTGACCGAGAGCGTATTCTGAGTCTACGGGAGGCGACGAGCCTTCAGTAGCAGTAGAGTACAGTAGGCCTGTATTGACAGCCCTTGCAGCGACCTACAAAATATACATCGTATGAGATTACTAAGAGTGACGACCCTAGACAGGATCTGTGTTGGGATTGATACAAGGGAAGTACCTTAGTTTCCCAATCCTGCTGTTTGAATGGACTAATAACAACTCGAAAATCATATCACCATAACATTGCATTGCCTGGAAGATGTGGAGCACTTGAGGAACGATTGCATACCGCGGTTGTAAGATGGTGCCGTATGAGGAAGATCGTCGGTGAGGGCATACATCACGTCATGTCATATTGCATTAATAACAGTATTAGGATTGTCTGATTTACTGCTTTACTATTATGGCATGATTGATTTGAGAACATGTAAATCTTTGCTCTATTATTCCACTGAGTTAGCTACTCATTCCCACGTTACGGGATGGTGTTTGCAACACCCACCAGACCCTGTTGTAGATGCAGGTGATGCTGAGATCCAGGAGGCAGAGCCAGACTTTGACGAGGACCAGGACGAGTTCTCGTACGTGCAGTACCATGATGGCTTTGCTTAGGTGACCTGGGTTGACTGAACTTCACAGTGGGACTCTTTTGGGCATTTATTTTTATCATTTACATGTATATGAGACTCAGTGATGTATTCATACTTTAGTGACAGTCGAGATCTACTTTATTTTTTCATACAGTGATATATATATTGTTTAGTCTTCCGCTTGCTTTTATCACTGGATCTGGAGTATGAATTACAGTTTTGGTATACTTTTACTCATGTGAATGCTTTAACTCAGACAACATTGAATTATAATCATTTTTTTTTGCATAAGTGACGGTCTGGAACTCGGGAGTTGAGTTTATACACGACCCTCGATTTTCAGGGTGTTACATTTGGTGAGCTAGACTGTTAATCTGAGTCAGCTACAGATGTGCTAGCTGCAAAAAGATCATTAAGAAAATGCTGCAACAATATTAAATCTCTCATTTATTAAAGAAAGATCGAGTGATCTTTTTAAAAAATAAAAATAAAAATTTACTGTTAGTTTTGTCTAGAAATTGATCGATTTCACTTTTAGCACAATATTGAACTTCATATGTAATTATGGATCCTGATGTATGTCAAAACAATATGACTTGTGGGCCTTGGTTCTTGGATGCTCTCTACGTTAAATGAGTTCAAGTCATGAGACAAATTCATTCATGTGCAACGCTTGTTTTCTTTGTTTAGGCTAGTATATATCAGGAGGAGAAGAATCTCATAGACTTGTCTATTATCCTTCTCAGATTTTTAAGGTAAATAAAGTATCATTATGGGAGTTTTGCTTGCCTTTTCCTTGTTTTATTGTCACTTTCTCATTGTTATGGAGTATTGCTTTTTGAATATTCTTCTTTTTGTAAATTTTGTAAGAATCATATATTTTACAACTCAATTGAATGGAGCCTTGCTGCTACCTTGAGGTTGTGCATTCAATTTGAGACTATTATCACATATTTCATTTATGATTTTAAAGATTGTGAGAGTTTGAATTTCCTTAAAAATTCAGTTCTTTACTATCTGTTTAGCTAGGTTTAATAATTCCATATTTGCATTTGGACAGGTATTCAATCTTCCCAATTTAAAATCTCCCAATCCAATCTTCCCAATTTACTATCCGCAATCTCATTCATTCAATTGCTCTCTAAATTGAATCAGTTTGATAATGCACCAACCTTTGCTCTATCCTTTGGTAGTGCTTATTTCCTTTGATTCTATTATAAATTTTGTTTATTCTTTTTGTCATTAAAATGATTGTTTCTAAGATTTTATTTGGAATGGAGCTTCGATATTAGGAACATTGTGTGATCTAGGCTGTATGAATGAAACTATAATAGTTATCAGTTGCATCTGGTTTATCTACTTAATGTTAACCATCATTTTCAGTTGCAAAGTTACAATCGGGATCTATTCCTATTTCTATACTTTCTAGTTTCAGCTATAACTTCTTTCAAAATTCACCATGAGGTGGGACTGCTCGAATGTGGTTGGAGATTTAGTCATTCCTGTGTAACTTGGTTAACAGACCTGATTTCTAGTTTACAATTACATATGGAAATGGTCTTCTAATGACTTAACTTTGTGCTGTGTATAATAGATTTGAAGGACAATATCTTAAGAGTAGGAGAAACGAAGATTTCAATGCTATTTTTGTAAGGTTTACAACTTCAAGAGGGGTGTTTTGTGTGGATGTTGCTGATATTTATAATACAATCTCCCTCCTGTATTTCATGCATGCTAACTATTTGATAAAATGGCTCAACAAGGAGTGTTTTGTGTCGATGTAGCTGATATTTATAATACAATCTCCCTCTTGTATTTTGTGCATGCTAATTGTTTGATGAAATGGCTCAAGAAGGAATGAGAAGCTAGCACTACTATCATTAGGCTATGATCTGACTAATCCTTGATCTTGGGTGTGTGGAAAAAAGTTTATCAAGATTGAGCAGGTTTCAATTTTTATAGTGATGCCTCTTATAATAGCTATTTCTTTCTTTGTATTTTGAAACACTTCTTACTAAGACTATGATGACACTTGTAACTTGATTGGACTGACACTATGTGTCTCAACCTTAAGATCATGGGCCGGATCCTAGCTTATCTACTGAAGCACATGATTGCACAAAATTGGTAAGGAAAATTGTTGAGCGATTGTGTCTTTGATTTTTTTAAATGTCTGGCTCTCTCCGTTGTACTTTTGCCTATATTTACATCACTAAATCTATAAGGGCTCTTCCATTTACCATAGACCTTTAGAACCTCATTGCCATATATTGAAACCTCCCAAGTAGAGAAGGCATCTTGCACTTTTTCCTTGGTGACTAATGAATAAGGCATGCACCAACATTCATTATGCAAGTACTCTGGCATATATAAATGTATATATGGTTTACTGTTCCATGATTTTCATCTTTGATATCTTGTTTATAGTTGGCCCCATGGCCAAATATCCAAGTCACTATAACAAAATGGAACATTGCTGTTGCATTTTTTCTAGCAGCCAACATTTAACGCCAGTTGTGGTTTCCACTTGTGGCATATTCTAGATATATTCTGGATATATATGCATATTCATATAAGTTTTTCATATTATGTAATGCTTTGGGTTTTGAAGATTATCTACTATACCGCTATCAAAGTTTTCACTGCTGGGCTGAAATTGTTCAGATCCAAGATGAACAAGTTTCATGTTCCCTATTATAACACGACACAACACTTGGTAAGTCTCTTGTCAAAAATGCACATGTGTAGTTATCATTGCGGTTATAGTTATTCATTATGTGACAGGTTTTCAGGTGAGATGAACGAGTTTCAAAAGAAAACAGTCTGCGGTTTTGAGAAGCGATTCCTAATGCCATTTTATGTTTAAATGCATATTTCAGATTCAAGCATCTGGTACGTCTCTTGACTCAAAAATGCACATGGTTGGAGTGGTCTGGCCATTTGGACAGACCGTGTTTATGTATTTGCTCAAAATTGATGGAGCAGACCCGGATGTGCGTCGGAGCTATCTGGAAGAGCGGGGGTCCCTGGAAGGTGGGAACCATTGTTATGACCATGATGAAGCTGTCCATTTCCTATGGATAGCATTGGAGGGGCCTGACCATTTGGACAGGCCGTATTTATGTATTTTCTTGAAATTAATGGAGCGGACCCGGATATGCGTCGGAGCTATCTGGAAGAGCAGGGGTCCGTGGAAGGTGGGAACCGCTGTTATGACCATGATGAAGCTGTCCATTTCCTATGGACGATATTGGAAGGGCCTGACAATTTGGACAGGCCATGTTTATATTTGTATTTGCAGGTACCATACCCTTAACCTAAACCCGAACCGATTCTCAAACCCAAAAACCTATAACTTAAACCAAAACCAAAAGCAAAACCTATAACCTAAACCAAAACCAAAACCTATGACCTAAACCCGAACTGATTCTCAAATCCCAAAACCTATAACCTAAACCAAAACCAAAACCTATGAACTAAACCCGAACCCATTCTCAAATCCTAAAACCTATAACCTAAACCTAAGCCTAAACCTATAACTTAAACCCGAACCCATTCTAAAATCCCAAAACCTATAACCTAAACCCAAACCCATTCTCAAATCCTAAAACCTATAACTTAAACCAAAACCAAAACCTATAACCTAAACTCGAGCCGATCCTCAAATCCTAAAACCTATAACCTAAACCAAAACCTATGACCTAAACCCGAACCCATTCTCAAATCCCAAAACCTATGACCTAAATCCGAACCCATTCTCAAATCCTAAAACCTATAACCTAAACCTAAACCTATGAACTAAACCCGAACCCATTCTCAAATCCTAAAACCTATAACCTAAACCTACAACCTAAACCCGAACCCATTCTAAAATCCCAAAACCTATAACCAAAACCAAAACCAAAACCAAAACCTATAACCTAAACCCAAACCCATTCTCAAATCCTAAAACCTATAACCTAAACCAAAACCATAACCAAAACCATAACCTAAGCCTAAACCCAAACCCATTCTCCAATCCCAAAACCTATAACCTAAACCAAAACCTATAACCTAAACCCAAGCCGATTTTCAAATCCTAAAACTTATAACCTAAACCAAAACCTATGACCTAAACCCGAACCCATTCTCAAATTCCAAAACTTATGACCTAAACCCGAACCCATTCTCAAATCCCAAAACCTATAACCTAAACCTAAACCTAGAACCTAAACCCAAACCCATTCTAAAGCAAAACCTATAACCTAAACCAAAAACAAAACCAATAACCTAAACCAAAACCAAAACCTATGACTTAAACCCGAACCCATTCTCAAATCCCAAAACCTATAACCTAAACCTATAACCTAAACCCGAACCCATTCTAAAATTAAAAACCTATAACCTAAACCAAAACCAAAACCAAAACCTATAACCTAAACCCAAACCGATTCTCAAATCCTAAAACCTATAATCTAAACCAAAACCATAACCAAAACCTATAACCTGAACCCGAACCCATTCTCAAATCCAAAAACCTATAACCTAAACTTAAACCTTATCCTAAACCTATAACCTATAACCAAAACCAAAACCATAACCAAAACCAAAACTTAAGACCTAAACCCGAACCGATTCTCAAATCCTAAAACCTATAACCTAAACTAAAACCTATAACCTAAACTTGGACCCATTCTTAAATCCCAAAACCTATAACCTAACCTAAACCTATACTAATAACCTAAAACTATTCCCAAATCCCAAAACCTATAACCTTATCCTAAACCTATAACCTAAACCTAAACCTATAACCTATAACCTTAACCAAAACCTATAACCAAAACCAAAACCAAAACCTATAACCTAAATCCGAACCCATTCTCAAATCCTAAAACCTATAACCAAAACTTATAACCTAAACCCGAACCCATTCTCAAATCCCAAAACCTATAACCTAAACCTAAACCTAAACCTATAACCTAAGCCCGAACCCATTCTCAAATCCCAAAACATATAACCTAAACCTATAACCTAAACCCGAACCCATTCTAAAATCCCAAAACCTATAACCTAAACCAAAACCAAAATCAAAACCTATAACCTAAACCCAAACCGATTCTCGAATCCTAAAACCTATAACCTAAACCAAAACCATAACCAAAACCTATAACCTAAACCCGAACCCATTCTCAAATCCAAAAACCTATAACCTAAACTTAAACCTTATCCTAAACCTAAAACCTATAACCTAAACCAAAAACCTTATCCTAAACCTCTAACCTATAACCTAAACCAAAACCTATAACCAAAACCAAAACCTAAGACCTAAACCCGAACCCATTCTCAAATCCAAAAACCTATAACCTAAACCAAAACCATAACCAAAACCTATAACTTAAACCCGAACCCATTCTCAAATCCCAAAACCTATAACCTTATCCTAAACCTATACTTATAACCTAAAACTATTCCCAAATCCCAAAACCTATAACCTTATCCTAAACCTATAACCTAAACCTAAACCTATAACCTAAACCGAAACCAAAACTTATAACTTAAACTCGAACCCATTCTCAAATCCCAAAACCTATAACCTAAACCAAAACCAAAACCTATAACCTAACCCGAACATATTCTCAAATCCCAAAACCTATAACCTAAACCAAAACCTAAAACATATAACCTAAACCCGAACCCATTCTCAAATTCTAAAACCTGTAACCTTAACCCGAACCCATTCACAAATCCCAAAACCCAAACCCAAACCCAAACCTAAATTTAAACCTAAAACCTAAACCTAAACCTAAATCTATAACCTAAACTCAAATCCCTAAACCAAAACCTAAACCAAAACCTATAACCTAAACCCGAATCCATTCTCAAATCCCAGAACTTATAACCTAAACCAAAACCTATAACCTAAACCCAAACCCATTCTCAAATCCCAAAACCTATAACCTAACCTAAACCTATACTAATAACCTAAAACTATTCCCAAATCCCAAAACCTATAACCTTATCCTAAACCTATAACCTAAACCTAAACCTATAACCTATAACCTTAACCAAAACCTATAACCTAAACCAAAACCAAAACCTATAACCTAAATCCAAACCCATTCTCAAATCTCAAAACCTATAACCAAAACCATAACCAAAACCTATAACCTAAACCCGAACCCATTCTCAAATCCCAAAACCCAAACCCAAACCTAAACCTAAACTTAAAACTTAAACCAAAACTTATAGCCTAAACCAAAATGAAAACCTATAACCTAAACCCGAACCCTTTCTCAAATTCCAAAACCTATAACCTAAACCAAAACTAAAGCCTATAACCTAAACCCGAACCCATTCACAAATCCTAAAACCTGTAACCTAAACCCAAACCCATTCTCAAATTCCAAAACCCAAAAATCAGTGGGGATTACAACAGGGAAAAGGAAAAAAAAAATGAAAAAGAAGCCAGCAAGTTGGGGTCGACCGGGTCAGGCCGGTCGACCAGCCTATGGCTACGGATTATAACCGTAGCCATAGCTTTAATGCTCTACACTTTTTTTAATTTTATATTTTTTATTTTTTACATGGAGAACTTTATTGTACCTACATTTTTCTTTAATACATGTTTATATAAATGTGTATGTGTGTGTGTATATATATGTAACATCCCGAAAATCGGGGGGTCGAGCAAAAACTCCACTCCCGAGTTTCAAAATGTTATTTATGCAACATAGATTTGTATGATTGAATGTTCTCTGTGATAATGTATTAAACATGAGTGAGATTAAGCCAGAACAGCATATCATACTCCAGAGACAGTTAAATTTGCAAGCGGAAGACTGTAATAGTATGTATAACATATATAAACTGTTGTATGTCTCCAAAGTGTGAATATATTACCAGGTTATACACATACATGTATACTTCAAAAGTAAACAAAATGAATATACATGAGGGCACTAAAAATATAAAATAACAAGTGTCAATGTATCTAATCAACCTCCCTGTAATCCCGTCAATCAGATCACGCATAAAGGAGAGATCCTCCTCATCATCATCAAATCCAGCTCTGCCTCGTAGGCCGCGCCATCATCTGCAATCACAATAGGGACTGGTGGGTGTCCGGAAACACCATCCCGTAATGTGGGAGTGAGTGATCAACTCAGTGGGATAAGAGAGCAAAGATTAGCATGTTATCAAATCAATCATGCGATAATAGTAAAGCAGTAAATCAAACAATCCTAATATTGTTGTTAATGCAATATGACATGACGTGATGTATGCCCTCACCGACGATCTCCCTCATACGGCAACATCTTACGACCGCGGCATGCCACACTCCCTAGAGTGCTCCACATCTTCCAGGCACATGCAATGTTATGGTGATATGATTTTCAAGTTGTTATTAGTCCATTCAAACAGCAGGATTGGAAAACTAAGGTACCTCCCTTATATCAATCCCAACACAGATCCTGTCTAGGGTCGTCACTCCTAGTAATCTCATACGATGTATATTTTGTAGGTCGCTGCAAGGGCTGCCAGGGCTATTGCACGCACTCGTTGCTCCACTCCCCCATCACCTTATCAATACAGGCCTACTGTACTCTACTGTTACGGAAGGGTCGTCGCCTCCCGTAAACTCAGAATACGCTCGCGGTCACTATAAAGGGCTGCCAGGGCTGTTGCTCGCACTCGTTGCACCGCTCCCCCATCACCTTATCAATGTAGGCCGACAGCAAGAATATAGTGTCCCATACCACCATAATCTGCTCACGAGTCATAGGTGCTCACTGGTCACTACGGGGAGGTTTGTGGCCCCAGCGTAGGCCGACAGCTCGATCACGGTGTCCCATACCACCATGCCCGGCTCATGAGTCTTTGTGGATCAAGTTACCATGGTTGACAGGGTTTACAATGGTAAGTTCAGCACCCTAGGTTCAAGCAGTTGTGACTCATACAGGGTGAACATACAATGGCCAGTCGGGTTACTTGACGGGCTCGACTAGCACGAGCGCATCTCGAGATGAACGACATGAAGTACATGAAACACTTCGTGTGGCCTAACCAGTGCCGCCAACTCAAAACACGACTCGCGTTCATCGACGCGTCGCTCGTGGCAAAGGTAAGCCATTCACGGATTTACTCGGTTACCGACTGCCTGGACTAAGTATAGTCCCAAACAATTATGAATTCACATCAGCAATCATGTAAGTGTAATGGAAATGAAATACATCAATGTGAGCATGTTAACACATGTTGTAACATACAACTTAAGTAAATCATCTACCACATGCATTTCATACATATCATGAAATCATACATATAGCCAACATGAAGGAAATCATTTGCATCAGCGTATTATTTGAGAATTCAATCTCAAACTAATTCACAACACCATTTAATTCAATACATACTAATACAAACATTTGTACAAACACTTAGACTACACACTTAAGTCTACATATAGTATGTCGACTCAAAGCGTGCATTTGGGCGAATCTCTTCGCCAAACTAATTATGCACGCATTCCTAGTATCCTAATGCGACAAGAAGCCATGTCAATCACATCAGCAAATTATGGATGAAAACAGTATTTCCTACAAATGACTAAAATGCCCTAAATCTCATATTCTTCGTCTATTTACGAAACAGGAAACGGACAGCATGTTGTACATGTCAAACGGCGTTGTCGTCAAGAATCTACTATTAAACGACATTGAAAGCGTTGAAAACAGTCAATCAAAGCGTCTAATATCCGCACCTTTTTCCTTTTAGGGATGAGAATTCGAACGGAGCGTATACGCTTCATCTACGGCGAATAGACAACCTGATTTACAAGATCCATAAGCTAACATGCTATAGAAATGGAGGAACACCAAATCAGCAACTATCTAGGGCACTTTCTTACCTAGAAAAGTGGAGAAATCACCGGCAACGTGATTGAGTTGCGTTGCTTAGGCACTTGCAACAGGTAGCACAAGCGGCAAGGAATTCTCCTCCAATCTCTCTCACAAACTCTCACCTTTTCTCTCTCCTAATCTAGGGTTTTTCTCAAATTCGGATGGAAGAGAGGAGTGAGGGTTTCAACCCCTTTTATAAGCACAAAAATGCCTAAAATAGGCTCCAGGTCAAGGTATACTTAAAGTATATCCAAATCGGGGCTGTTTCGGTCCGAAAGATGATTTCTGGTGGTCCCCTGGCCGAACGCGATCGGACTTAAGCTCATGCGTACAGGATCTAGCGCGCACCCAGTTTTCAGACCGGTAGGGTTCCCAGATCGCACGTGGCGGTCCAATTTCAGTTCAACGGTCATCGCACCTAGATCAGGGCTGAAAGTCTCATGATATAAAATAGAAATTTCTCCTGATCCGAGGGTGTAATCTGGCTGAATTCTGATGGCCAGAATGCTCAATACTAACGCGTCAAGTCGTGTGCCAGATTTGAATTTGAAATTCCAACTGTTCTTATTCGCACTCTCTTCGGTCCGGGCTCAATGAAATAGCCTGTGATTATCGGTTTGACTTGATTTTCGGAATGAGTGTCAAGTCCAGCTAGGTGGTTCTAACGGTCTAAGATAGGAGGTATCAGACTTTCGACGAGCGGTCTAGATCCAATACAAAGATTCAAAGTGGTCCAGAGAACAAACCTGCTTAGAGTTTGGTCCGAGGTTATAGAGTATTATAGAGTCATTGGTTCTACTCGATTTGGGTCTTGTAAAACGTATTTAAAGTGATCAGGGACTATTTTCCAGCTACTCCAGCGTCGCGCTAGCTAACTTACACTTATTTTTCAAAGGAATTAATCCTACGTGATTTCTTTGGCTATGGAATTGGGTTCTAAGCGATTTTTCAGGTGTTTTAGTTGACCCATTGCCTAAGGATGTCTAATCCCAGATTGGCCAAAATCCAGGGTGTTACAATCTACCTCCCTTAAAACACAACGTCGTCCCCGACATTGGCAACGGGTAAGGAATACTTTTCTAAGGGAGGTTCAATCCTACTTAATAACCTAATCGTACGTATATCATAACTCAAAGGTTTCGATCTTGGGCCAGTGGGGAAGAGGCCAACCGCTCTTCCGCTGCGCCACTCTGATCGAACGGGAGCGTTGACTAACCTAACTGGATTGGACTTAATTCGTTCTACCCCCCTTAAAACTTGGTTTTACTTAAAGTTCAAGAGTCTATACGTCGCTCCGTACATCAGAACGAGGTGCAACTTAAGACCTATCCTTGACATAAATTGGGAAACAACTTCTCTACATGGTTTTCCTTGCTAATGATGCTTTCTATGGCATTGGTATTTATGATCATAGAGATGAGCCTAATCTCTATTGTGGTTAAGTTCAGGGGCAGGTATGAGTTGGTGGCAAGATGTCGAATTCTCTACTGGCTTTAAGTCCTCACCATTTCCCAAAGACAATGTGATCCTGTTTGGTTGTAGGTGGTTAGGCCATTACAGAAGAAAAGTTGTGTAGTGGGTCTGAGCCGGATACGTTGAACCTTCTGTCTAATCAGGACAGAAAATGCGTTGTATCGGTTCTTAATCCGAGTCGATGCCGATCCTCTGCTTGATCAGAGCATTGGATTCATTGGTAACCACTAGGAGTAAGAAATCGACTCAAACCGCGAATACATCGCTTATATGTAGTTCCTTTGTTCCGCGTTCCCGAATGCAATAAGCCCTTGGGGAAGGCAATTCTAAGGAGCGTGCTAGTACATTCTAAGTTCATTCTAAAGGATTTATAAATGGTCCCTAAGAGTGAATGGCTCCTTCCTGTGGGCAACAACAGAAGTCTATAAGTCATAAGGGGATCTATCGAAGGAAGGGAGTCCCATTCCAACCAAATCTAACCTACTATCCCTTAGCATAAATAGGCCTTACACTGCCTAAGACAACTAGTAGCCTAGTCTGTAACTCAGTAGTTATAATCCAAAGCCTAAGTTTATACGTTAAATGGTTCCATACCATTTCTACTACAGGGAATTCTTCTACTACTTAGGGTCAAGATTATCTAAATGAAATTGGATTTCTTATGTCGTCAGATCCTTCAAATCTAGGAGTGCTATCGCTAGGTCCAAAACACCAAGGGCCTATTGGCCAGTAGCATTAAGTTGTATTAAATGGAACCGCATTCCTAATCCCATGTTGGGATAGGGAGTGGCATGCTTGGTAGGAGGGTGGGGTGGGATAAAAATTCATTTGTAGACTGAATCCCGGGAGTTACTATACTCCCAATCTGGGGACAGTACCTTACAACGAAATGAAGTGGCATATATTCCATCTAACCAAATTTCGTCACAATATATGGAATAAAGTTCCACATGGATTATGACAGAGATGCATTCGGCTATGCTAAGCCCAAACCACTGGCGCAACACATTGTCTACCAGTGACATCACTAGACCCAATAACAACAAAACACAAAAATCCTTAAAATAAAAATCAAACAATCTACAGGGCAAAAGCATAGATGCCTAACTCTACCAAAGGACTTTACCACAGTCCCGACTTACCTTCTTTATCCCTGTCGAGTCTAATACTGTCTGTTGCTCACTAGAGCTCTCTCGGCCATATATTTTCAGTATCCCTTAAGCAAAGAAAATGGAGAAATAGGATTGAGAGGGAGGATGGTGAAAAGAGAGAAAAAGGCTAAAACAGCTTAACAATAGTCATGGAAAATGGGGGAAATGCAAGGAAATGGCTTACCAAACTAAAAAAGGAAGATCTAGGCATTGTAGAGGGATGCTTCAAGCTCCCCTAGGATGTATTTCCAGAAAGAAAAGAGAATGAAAAAGGAGAATGGAGCACCTCACTATTTCAGCTCGATTTGAGGGTTGTTGGAGCTCCAAACGGCAAGATTTGCAAGAGGGAAGGCTGCAAACTTCAATGGAGCGATGGGGCGTGGTCTTTTTCAGCCAAGAATGGGTTTAGGAGTGGTTTGGAACCACGGTTTTGAGAGAGGGCAGCTAGAAAATGAAAATAGGGCTAGGGAAGGGGACTTTTGTGAAGGAAGTACCCCATTTAGGAGTTTTCTATGGATGAACCATACGTGGGAGGGGTGTACTACCCAAAATACCTCAACGTCCCAAATTTTACCTCAAGTGGGCCCACCTGTACGGCGATGCATCGCCGAACCGGCGATGGCATCGCCGACCGCCCGGTGATCTGACCAGTGGGACTATATGTGTTTGGTCCCCCATGGTCCAGGGACCCCAAATATGTACGGTTCCCACTTTGGTTCATTCTATATTGCCCTATGGAGGCCAAAACATGCATTCGGGACTTTCCGGGGCCAATCTACAATTCTGAATACAAAATTCTATCATGCAGCATACGATTTTGGGGTAGAAGGATCTAGTACATCCATCTAGACCCTTAGTTACTAAAGAAAGTGAAATTTGAATAGCCTTATGGCCATTTTTCATGAAATTTTACTATTCACTGTAAAATTTTATGAAAGTATGATTTTACATTATTTTCACATTAGGATTGATGCTTAATATGAAAAGGATAAGAAATAATTGAATATTGGAGTGGTGAGAGGAAGAATTTTGAAGATTTTTGGTGAAACGGGGTTTTTAGGCCCTGGCGATTGAATACAGGAGTCGTGGCCATCCCATGGCCCAAGGATTCACTTTTACGGATTTAAAATCGTTCAAAGAATATCTCAACCCACTTACCTACAACCTAGGAGCTATTCGGGTTGCTTCACGAGACCCTAGATACGTTATGGACTCGATCACGCGATCGAAATGAATAGACTTCGCCTATTGGCGAATATGGGATCCTAGAAGTGTTTCTAGACCCTTCTCGCACCCACCTAAGTCAAAGGAAGCAACAGCGTACGTCGTGTGACCATAACCCAGGCCCAGTTTAATCCAAATCATGCTCTGATACCATCTGTAACATCCCGAAAATCGGGGGGTCAAGCAAAAACTCCACTCCCTAGTTTCAAAATGTTATTTATGCAACATAGATTTGTATGATTGAATGTTGTCTGTGATAATGTATTAAACATAAGTGAGATTAAGCCAGAACAGCATATCATACTCCAGAGACAGTTAAATTTGCAAGCGGAAGATTGTAATAGTATGTATAACATATATAAACTGTTGTATGTCTCCAGAGTGTGAATATATTACCAGGTTATACACATACATGTATACTTCAAAAGTAAACAAAATGAATATACATGAGGGCGCTAAAAATATAAAATGACAAGTGTCAATGTATCTAATCAACCTCCCTATAATCCCGTCAATCAGATCACGCATAAAGGAGAGATCCTTCTCATCATCATCAAATCCAGCTCTGCCTCGTAGGCCGTGCCATCATCTGTAATCACAATAGGGACTGGTGGGTGTCCGAAAACACCATCCCGTAACGTGGGAGTGAGTGATCAACTCAGTGGGATAAGAGAGCAAAGATTAGCATGTTATCAAATCAATCATGCGATAATAGTAAAGCAGTAAATCAAACAATCCTAATACTGTTGTTAATGCAATATGACATGACGTGATGTATGCCCTCACCGACGATCTCCCTCATACGGAAACATCTTACGACCGTGGCATGCCACACTCCCTAGAGTGCTCCACATCTTCCAGGCACATGCAATGTTATGGTGATATGATTTCCAAGTTGTTATTAGTCCATTCAAACAGCAGGATTGAGAAACTAAGGTACCTCCCTTATATCAATCCCAACACAGATCCTGTCTAGGGTCGTCACTCCTAGTAATCTCATACGATGTATATTTTGTAGGTCGCTGCAAGGGCTGTCAGGGCTGTTGCACGCACTCGTTGCTCCGCTCCCCCATCACCTTATCAATACAGGCCTACTGTACTCTACTGCTACGGAAGGGTCGTCGCCTCCCATAGACTCAGAATACGCTCGCGGTCACTACAAAGGGCTGTCAGGGCTGTTGCTCACACTCGTTGCACCGCTCCCCCATCACCTTATCAATGTAGGCCGACAGCAAGAATATAGTGTCCCATACCACCATAATCTGCTCACGAGTCATAGGTGCTCACTGGTCACTACGGGGAGGTTTGTGGCCCCAGCGTAGGCCGACAGCTCGACCACGGTGTCCCATACCACCATGCCCGGCTCATGAGTCTTTGTGGATCAAGGTACCATGGTTGACAGGGTTTACAATGGTAAGTTCAGTACCCTAGGTTCAAGCAGTTGTGACTCATACAGGGTGAACATATAATGGCCAGTCGGGTTACTTGACGGGCTCGACTAGCACGAGCACATCTCGAAATGAACGACATGAAGTGCATGAAACACTTCGTGTGGCCTAACCACTGCCGCCAACTCAAAACACGACTCGCGTTCATCGACGCGTCGCTCGTGGCAAAGGTAAGCCATTCACGGATTTACTCGGTTACCGACTGCCTGGACTAAGTATAATCCCAAACAATTATGAATTCACATCAGCAATCATGTAAGTGTAATGGAAATGAAATACATCAATGTGAGCATGTTAACACATGTTGTAACATACAACTTAAGTAAATCATCTACCACATGCATTTCATACATATCATGAAATCATACATATAGCCAACATGAAGGAAATCATTTGCATCAGCGTATTATTTGAGAATTCAATCTCAAACTAATTCACAACACCATTTAATTCAATACATACTAATACAAACATTTGTACAAACACTTAGACTACACACTTAAGTCTACATATAGTATGTCGACTCAAAGCGTGCATTTGGGCGAATCTCTTCGCCAAACTAATTATGCACGCATTCCTAGTATCCTAATGCGACAAGAAGCCATGTCAATCACATCAGCAAATTATGGATGAAAACAGTATTTCCTACAAATGACTAAAATGCCCTAAATCTCATATTCTTCGTCTATTTACGAAACAGGAAACGGACAGCATGTTGTACATGTCAAACGGCGTTGCCGTCAAGAATCTACTATTAAACGACATTGAAAGCGTTGAAAACAGTCAATCAAAGCGTCTAATATCCGCACCTTTGTCCTTTTAGGGATGAGAATTCGAACGGAGCGTATACGCTTCATCTACAGCGAATAGACAACCTGATTTACAAGATCCATAAGCTAACATGCTATAGAAATGGAGGAACACCAAATCAGCAACTATCTAGGGCACTTTCTTACCTAGAAAAGTGGAGAAATCACCGGCAACGTGATTAAGTTGCGTTGCTTAGGCACTTGCAACAGGTAGCACAAGCGGCAAGGAATTCTCCTCCAATCTCTCTCACAAACTCTCACCTTTTCTCTCTCCCAATCTAGGGTTTTTCTCAAATTTGGATGGGAGAGAGGAGTGAGGGTTTCAACCCCTTTTATAAGCACAAAAATGCCCAAAATAGGCTCCAGGTCAAGGTATCCTTAAAGTATATCCAAATCGGGGCTGTTTTGGTCCGAAAGATGATTTCTGGTGGTCCCCTGGCCGAACGCGATCGGACTTAAGCTCATGCGTACAGGATCTAGCGCGCATCCAGTTTTCAGACCGGTAGGGTTCCCAGATCGCACGTGGCGGTCCAATTTCAGTTCAACGGTCATCGCACCTAGATCAGGGCTGAAAGTCTCATGATATAAAATAGAAATTTCTCCTGATCCGAGGGTGTAATCTGGCTGAATTCTGATGGCCAGAATGCTCAATACTGACGCGTCAAGTCGTGTGCCAGATTTGAATTTGAAATTCCAACTATGTCCTTATTCGCACTCTCTTCGGTCCATGCTCAATGAAATAGCCTGTGATTATCGGTTTGACTTGATTTTCGGAATGAGTGTCAAGTCCAGCTAGGCGGTTCTAATGGTCTAAGATAGGAGGTATCGGACTTTCGACGAGCGGTCTAGATCCAATACAAAGATTCAAAGTGGTCCAGAGAACAAACCTGCTTAGAGTTTGGTCCGATGTTATAGAGTATTATAGAGTCATTGGTTCTACTCGATTTGGGTCTTGTAAAACGTATTTAAAGTGATCAGGGACTATTTTCCAGCTACTCCAGTGTCGCGCTAGCTAACTTACACTTATTTTTCAAAGGAATTAATCCTACGTGATTTCTTTGGCTATGGAATTGGGTTCTAAGCGATTTTTCAAGTGTTTTAGTTGACCCATTGCCTAAGGATGTCTAATCCCAGATTGGCCAAAATCCGGGGTGTTACAATATATATATATAAATATAAATTTTTCTCCTTTTTTTTTTCATTTCTTTCTTTATTCATTTAACAAGAATATCTTCTAAACTAAAATGAGTCAATTGAGCGGGGCAAACTGAAAATTGAGCGAGGCAAACTGGAAATTGAGCAGGGCAAACTAGAAATTGAGCCAGGCAAACTGAAAATTAAGCGGGGCAAACTAGAAATTGAGCGGGGTAAACTGAAAATTGAGCGGGGGAAACTGGAAATTGAGCGGGGCAAACTTGAAATTGAGCGGGACAAACTAGAAATTGAGTGGGGTAAACTGAAAATTAAGCGGGGCAAACTGAAAATTAAGCGGGACAAACATGAAATTGACCTAAACCTATAACGTAAACTAAAACTAAAACCTATGACCTAAACCCGAACCCATTCTCAAATCCCAAAACCTATAACCTAAACCTAAACCTAAACCTTATCCTAAACCTATAACTTATAACCTAAACCAAAACCAGAACCTATAACCTAAGCTCGAACCCATTATTAAATTCCAAAACTTATAACGTAAACCTAACCTTAACCTAAACCTAAACCTATAACCTATAACCCTAACCAAAACCTATAACCTAAACCAATACCAAAACCTATAACCTAAACCCGAACCCATTCTCAAATCCTAAAACCTATAACTTAAACCTAAACCTAAACCTTATCTTAAACCTATAACCTATAACCTAAACCAAAACGAAAACCTATAACCTAAACCCGAACCCATTATCAAATCCCAAAACCTATAACCTAAACCTATCCTTAACCTAAACTTGCACCTATAACCTAAAACCTTAATCAAAACCTATACCCTAAACCCGAACCCATTCTCAAATCCCAAAACCTATAACCTATAACTTAAACCAAAACCAAAACATATAACCTAAACCCGAACCCATTATCAAATCCCAAAACCTATAACCTAAACCTAACCTTAACCTAAACTTAAACATATAACCTATAACCTTATCCCAAACATATAACCTAAACCCGAACCCATTCTCAAATCCCCAAACCAATACCAAAACATATAACCTAAACCAAAACCAAAACCTATAACCTTAACCCGAACCCATTCTCAAATCCCAAAACCTTAACCTATAACCTAACCTAAACCTATAGTTATAGCCTAAAACTATTCCCAAATCCCAAAACCTATAACCTAAACCTAAACTTAAACCTAAACCCGAACCCATTATTAAATCTCAAAACCTATAACCTAAACCAAAACCAAAACCTATAACCTAAACCCGAACTCATTCTCAAATCCAAAAACCTATAACATAAACCTATAACCTATAACCTATAACCAAAACCAAAACCTATAACCTAAATCCAAACCAAAACCTATAATCTAAACCTAAATAAAAACCTATAACCTAAACCAAAACCATAACATATAACCTAAACCACAACCCATTATCAAATCTCAAAACCTATAACCTAAACCAAAACCTATAACCTAAACTCGAACTCATTCTCAAATCCAAAAACTTATAACCTAAACCTAAACCTTAACATAAACCTATAACTTAAACCAAAACCTATAACCTAAACCTAAATCAAAACCTATAGCCTAAACCAAAACCAAAACCTATAACCTAAACCGAAACCTATTATCAAATCCCAAAACCTATAACCTAAACTGAAATCAAAACCTACAACCTAAACCCAAACCCATTCTCAAATCCCAAAACCTAAACCTATAACCTAAACTCAAATCCCTAAACCTAAACCTAAACCTAATCTTATAACCTAAACTCAAATCCCTAAACCTTAACCTATAACCTAACCTAAACTTATACTTATAACCTAAAACTATTCACAAATCCCAAAACTTATAATCTAAACCTAAACCTAAACTTGAAAACCCAAACCTAAACTCGATCCCGAACCCGAACCTGATTTCCTAAACCTAAACTTTAACCTATTCTCAATTCCCTAAAGCTATTACCTATAACCTACACCTAAACCTATAACCTTAACCTAAACCTAAAACCTAAACCTAAACCTAAAACCTAAATGTATTCTCATATCCTTAAACCTAAACCTACACTTAATCCTAATCTCAACTCCTTAACCTAAACCTAAACTTAAAAACCCAAACTAAACCCGATCTCAAACCTGAACCCGATTCCCTAAACCTAAACCTTAACCTATTCTCAATTCCCTAAAGCTTTAACGTATAACCTAGAACCTATAACCTAAACCTAAACCAAAACATATAACCAAAGTTTTAGTTTGTCCTTCTCAATTTCCAGTTTGCCCCGCTCATATATGGACGGTTTGGATATAACACATACATCATGATGGGACCCACAAAAGAAAAAAAAATTCAATTTGCCCACTCAATTTCTAATTGAGCGGGGCAAATTGAAAATTGAGCGGGGCAAACTAGAAATTGAGCGGGGCAAACTGATTAAATTTTTTTTTTGCTATGTTACTTTTGTGGATCCCATCATGATGTATGTGTTATATCCAAACCGTCCATATATTTTACGAGCTCATATTAAGGCTTGAGACGAAAAATAAGATAGATCTAACTATCAAGTGGACCACACTGTAAAAGGCAATGGGAAATTGAACGTCTACCATTGAAACCCTTTTAGGGGTTACAGAAGTTTTGGCTCATTATGAAATTTTTTTTCCCTCTTCATCCAGGTCTTTTTGACCCTATGAATGAACTTAGACGAGGAGGATTTCTCACAAATATCACAGTGGGCCCCCTAAAGGTTTCTAATGGTTGACGCTCATTCAACACTATTTCCTGTAATGTGGTACACTTGAGAACTGGATATATCTCATTTTTGGTCTCATACCATAAAATGATCTGGAAAAATATATGAATTGAGTGAGATAGCCTACAAATTATGCGAGGGAAGCTAGAAATCCAGTGAGGCAATATATAAATTGAGCGAAGGAACCTAGGAATTGAGCGAGACAACCTAGCAATTGAGCGATGCAACGTAAAAATTCAGCGAGGCAACTTAGGATTTGAGCGAGGTTCCCTCGCTCAATTTCAACGTAGTCTAAACATCGCTCAATTTCTAGGTTCCCTCGCTCAATTTCTAGCTTCCCTCGCTAAATTTCTAAGTTGCCTCGCTCAATTTCTAGATTCCCTCGCTGAACTCCTATGTTACCTCGCTCAATTTCTAGCTTCCCTCACTCAATTCATACCTTGTCCTACTCAATTTTCAATTTACTCACTCAATTTCATATTTGTCTCGCTCAATTTTTAGTTTGACCATGAAGTGATTGAAATTGATCGTGAAGTGAATGAAATGTATTTTCGACCATTGACCTGATGGAATCTTGGAAAATAACTAGGTTGGTTGGCTAAAATAGCTTCTCCTACCCCAAAATCATATGTAGTACGTCAAGTAACTAATTTTAGTTTAGAAGATATTCTTGTTAAATGAATAAAGAAAGAAATGAAAAAAAAAAAAAGAGAAATATATATATATATATATATATATATATATATATATATATATATATATATATATATATATATATATATATATACACACATACACACACACACACACACACTTATTTATATAAACACGTATTAAAGAAAAATGTAGGTACAATAAAGTTCTCCATGTAAAAAATAAAAATAAAAAATAAAAAATAAAAAAGAAAAAAAAGTGCATGGTATTGGAGTTATGGCTATGGTTATAATCCGTAGCCATAGGCCGGTCGACCGGGTTGACCCAGTCGACCCCAATTTGCTGTCTCCTTTTTCATTTTTTTTTCCCCTTTCCCAGTTGTAATTCCCACTGATTTTTGTGGGTCCCATTATGAGGTATATGTTATATCCAAACCGTCCATCTATTCGGTGAACTCGTATTAAGGCTTGAGATGAAAAATAAGACAGATCTAGCTATCAAGTGGACCACACAGTAAAAGGTAATGGGGAATTGAATGTTTACCATTGAAACCCTTTTAGGGGTAGCAGAAGTTTTGGATCATCATGGAATTTGTTTTTCTTCTTCATCCAGGCCTTTTGTGACCTTATGAATAGATTGGATGGAAAATAAATGTTATGATGGGCCTTACAAAAATTTTTTAACGGTGAAAATCAATTTCCCTGCTGCTCTTTGTGGTGTGGTCCATTGATTTATGGATAATTTATTTTTTTTTTGGATAATGCTCCGAAATGATTTTGAAATATGGATGAACGTTGTGGATATGATAAATACATAGCTGTGGGGCCTTGTAACTTTGATCTCTCCTAAGCCGTTCGTACAACTCTCAGTTGGAGGAGCGTCAGCTCTCGTCTTCGCAGTGAAAAGGAAGGGTAGTTTCGTCCTCAAAGTCGCTGTCCGCACGTGCTAGTCTAAGTTGGTAACTTAAGTTTGTATTCCGCGATAAAAACCGCTGGGTAAAAGGTTTTGTCTACAGTGGTCATTTTCTCATAATCAAATGATGCTTAGTTTGAAAGATAAGCGTCTTGTGCATTCATATAGATGAGGGTGCACCTGACAAGTGCACTCACGCACTTTCACATGTGCGGGTGTAAGTATCAAGTATGTTCACCACACTTGTATAATGTATATGCATATGATCTACAATGATCAGATGGTATCATCACGATGCTCATGATACCAAATGTCCTGGAAAAAATACTTGTAGTGACCAAAAGTGTGTGATGAGTAGGATATATCACATTCATGATTAATGGCCATGGATGTATGCATGAATAAACTTGGTTTCATATAAAAACAAATAACAATTAAACTACATATCATAAGATCTATTCACATTGGATATACTAGAGTCATTTAGCTTTATGAGGGTCTACTAAATCATTTGAAATCATCAGTTAATCATGTCCATCAACATTCTAAGCCCTTAATTTGAGTCTTTTATTATGATCAGGCTATGAAACTCATATAATTTCACTATTAATTTAGTAGGAAACAAAGTGGATGGTGATCATTAAATCAATCATGTGATCCAATGGTTAAATTTTAAGATATTGACAATTCGTCTATCAAATGAAGGTTTTAACAATACATTTCATAATCCAATGGTCAGTCTTCAATCTAGATGGATTGGATCAACGATCCATGGTTTAGATTAGTGTCCAACAGATGAATTGTCATAGATCTGGGTTTAAATGGTCCAGATGATCCACCTGATGGTCGGTTATAAGTAAAATAAAAAATATATATATATTTTATACTCCCAAAATTTCTAAGTATATTACAACCACAGACCACCTACACTTATATTGGCTATGTGGAGTAGTAGTTTGACCAACCAACGTAGGAATAGATCCCCTCCTTGATAAAAGCCAGGTGGGTGAGCATAGTTGGGTGCAACGGACCACCTACACGGCCAAGTGAGATGTTTAAAAGAGTTGAGGCCAACTATAGTAAAGTAGCTTTGCTGTTCAATATAAACAAATGTATTAATTATTGTGGCTAACCCTTTATGCATCCTATCACTTATCCATGCATTGTATCCATTTTATTTTTCTCAAATTCATGAATTTTTATAATCTTTTAAAAATATTCATGCCTTATTTTTTAAATGTTTATGTAGTGGTTTATTCATTTTGCCATTAGCTCATCCAAAATTATGGTTGATGATTTACAAGATCGAGCAATGTGCCAAAGAAATGATGGTTTATTTTATTTTTTTAGTTCCGCAATTAATTGAACATTTCTTTATAATAAATTTGAGTTGAAATTTTACTTAATTGTGGATGATTATTATTATTTTGAAAACTAATTGCGGAATGATTATGAAATGATGATTTCTTTTCTTGATTATTTTATAGATATTTATGATGAAATATCTTTAAATTTGTAGAATGTGAATGTCAAATACTTAGTCTCATCCCCAGTGCAGTATCAAGATTGTGTACATCTATGTGTTGGGCTTAGGTCATGACGGGAACCCTACCGACCCACTTGGGCCCAGTAGAAGAGGCCAAAGTGTAAAATTTGTTGGATAAAATGTTGAATTAAATAGACTATAAAAATCGAGAACCAAAAAAGAAAAATAAATTTAGAGAAAGAAAAACTTATTGAATTGAGTCGAGGCGTGACTGAGTCACTCGGCTTGAAATCGAATTTGCTCCCCTTGGACAGCGTCCCAAGTGCAACAGGTTTCCAGAGCAATCGACCTCCAGGATACAACGACTATGACCCGGTCCCAGCGGTGCACTCACTGTACACGGGCTCGAACCACTTGCAGTTTAATCCGAAAGTGCTGAGTTGACTCATCAATGAACTCAGTAACAATGGTAAAACCGTATCAGAGAGAGTTTTATAAGACAGTATTTTTTCGTATATTGAAACTGGAATCGGAAGTCTTTATATAGACTCCGAAATGGTGCATAAGCACCCTTTACAAAAGGTTAGGTCCGTTGGGTTTAAACCCAACAGGGGCGACCAACCGGAAGGGAAGCATCTCTCTGGTTTAAAAACGAAAAGGTGCAAGTGCGAGTACACTCTCGCACATACAGTCCTGCGAGTACCCATACACACACCCACGCGAGTACACTTACACCGCACCCGCACCCGCACCCACGCCCAGCCCAGCCCGTCCCGTCCCGTCTCGTCGCGCACGCGGACGCGGACATGGACTCGGACTCGGCTCGGCTCGGCTCGGCACGGCACGGCTCAACTCGGCGCACGAGCGCGTGTGTGGTTAATGGCATAGATTAGAGCTATTGGCATAGCCCCCCCACAGGACCAAATTCACATTCCCCCTGAAAGGGGCTTAAGCCCTAGGCAAAAAGCCTATCATATAAACAAGAGAATTTCTTTTGTCAAATCCGATGTGGGACAAAACCAACACCTCAAAAACACCAAAATTTAAATGTGGAGGGAAAACACCGAAATTTAAAAATTCAAATTTTTAATATTATTTTAAAACAAATACAACAATCCCCCACATGTTTTAAAATAAAATGCTTTCGGATTAAAGCGAAATAGTTGTGCAATGGTGCCGGTGTCACCATAGACTTGAACCGACATTAGAGTAAGCAAGACAGGTCTACAGGAATCAGGTGACACCATAGTCTTGAACCTGAATCCTTTTAATGTAGATCGCAAGTACATGTCACTCACACAACTCTTCCTCTGCAAGTGATTTTGTGGTTCGGTGCGTTTCGGCCATACACCATTACCTGGATTTCATGAGTGCTCTAGAGAATTCGCCTAGATTCTCATAGGAAGCGGCCTCCACCTCCACACCCATATAGGTGAATTCCATCAAGTGTATGCAGCAACTGTATACACCACCAAATATATGGCTATGGATCCATTAAGAGTTCTAAAAACTCATCCTTCTGCGTTGCTGCTCGCACTGTACACCATAGAAGGGGCTCATATAACTCAGTGCAATCGTCTACCTCGTGTCTTGTTGTTTACCCATTGAACCTATCTCATGAGATCTCCACTTGTATAGGTTGGGTTACCGACACTGGCAGCTCATATATTAGGCTCAGCCCCATTCCCTTCGATGTATCATTGACTAACTTTTTGGATAGTCCTTTAGTCAGAGGATCTGCTAGATTCTTTTCTGACCTCACAAAGTCAATAGATATGACTCCGTAACGCAACATATGTTTCACTATGTTGTGTCTGAGTCTAATATGCCTACTTTTTCCATTATATATTTTACTCTTTGCTTTCGCTATAGCTGCTTGACAGTCACAATGAATAGATACGACCGATACAGGCTTTGACCACAATGGTATATCAGCTAAGAGATTTCTAAGCCATTCAGCTTCTGATCCAGCCTTTTCTAAGGCAATAAACTCGGATTCCATAGTCGACCGAGCAATACATGTCTGCTTGGTGGACTTCCAAGAGACTGCTCCTCCACCCAAAGTGAAGACATATCCACTAGTGGATTTTGTCTCATCTGAATCACTGATCCAGTTAGCATCACTATATCCTTCTAATACAGTAGGATAACCATTATAATGTAAACCATATGTCATATTACCTTTTAGGTATCACAAAATTCTAGACAATGCATTCCAATGTTCTTTTTCAGGGTTATGTGTATATCTACTTAGCCTTCCTACTGCAAAAGCTATGTCAGGTCTAGTGCAGTTTGTTAGATACATGAGGCTACCAATTATTCTGGAATATTCCAATTGAGACACACTATTTTCTGTATTCTTCATGAGAGTCACACTATAATCATAAGGAGTACTGACAGGTAAACAGTCAAAATGGTTAAACTTTCTCAATATCTTCTCAATGTAATGAGATTGTGATAATATAATAACACCATTTTTCCTGGTTACTTCAATACCCAATATTATACTTGCCTCTCCTAAGTCTTTCATGTCAAACTTAGATGACAAGAATTTCTTAGTTGCATTAACTAATTTAATATTAGTTCCAAAAATAAGCATGTCATCAACATAACGACATATGATAACATAATCATTTCCAGAAATTTTACTATATACACATCTATCTACATCATTTATATGATAACTATTTGATTTTAAAACACCATCAAATTTTTCATGCCATTGTTTAGGAGACTGTTTTAAACTATATAGTGATTTAATTAGTCTACATACTTTATTTTCTTTACCTAATATCTTATAACCCTCAGGTTACTCCATATATATTTCTTCTTCTAAGTCTCCATTTAGGAAAGCCGTCTTAACATCCATCTGGTGTACCACTAGTTTATATATGGAGGCTATCGCTATTAAGACTCTAATAGTTGTAATCCTAGTTACAGGGGAATATGTATCAAAATAATCTATTCCTTCCTTTTGTTTAAAGCCTTTCGCTACCAACTTAGCCTTAAACTTATCGATAGTTCCATCTGGCTTTAGTTTCTTTCTAAACACCCATTTGCAGCCTATTGGTTTGTTACCAGGTGGTAGGTCTAGAAGTTCCCAAGTATTATTAGATATAATAGATTCTAACTCATCATTTATTGCTTCCTTCCAAAAGGTTGCATCTGGAGAGTTAATAGCTTCTATATAAGTTGTAGGATCATCTTCTACTAAGAATGTGAAAAAACCATCTCCTAGGTTAGTTTCTCTTCTAACTCTAATACTTTTTCTTGGTTGTATCTCTTCTAATACTTTCTCGTAAGCATTTTTACTAGTAGACGCAATATCTGATTCATTAACTTTTTCTATTCCTATAGATTTAGATTTCATAGGGAATACGTTCTCAAAGAACTCTGCATCCCTAGCTTCTATAATTGTATTAGGATCTAGAATATTATCCTTAATTTTTAAAACTAGAAACCTATAGGCCGCACTGTTTTGTGCATACCCTATAAATACACAATCGGTCGTTTTAGGACCTAATTTTCTTTTCTTAATTTCAGGCAATCTTACTTTAGCAAGACACCCCCACACTTTAATATATTTATAACTAGGAATATGATTCTTCCAAAGTTCATATGGTGTTTGTTCAGAAGATTTAGATAGAATCCTGTTTAGGATATAACAAGCAGACAGAATTGCTTCTCCCCACATATTTGAGGGTAAGCCTGAACTATTTAACATGGCATTCATCATTTCTTTTAGAGTTCTGTTCTTACGTTCTGCTATTCCATTTTGTTCTGGTGTATAAGGAGCTGTAGTTTCGTGAATTATTTCATTCTTTTCACATAATTCTCTAAATTGAGAAGATTCATATTCACCTCCTCTATCTGTTCTAAGTCTTTTAATTTTTATATTTAATTGATTTTTAACTTCAATTTTGTATTTAGAAAAAAGCATCTAAAGCTTCATCTTTGTTCCTTAATAGATATACTCTAGTGAACCTAGAGTAGTCATCTACAAAAGTTATATAATATCTTTTTCCTCCTCTAGACATGTGATTTCTAAAATCACCTAAATCACTATGTATCAACTCTAATAGAACAGATGATCTTTCTATTTGTTTAAAGGGTTTTCTAATAAATTTTGATTCTACACATGTTTCACATTTTTCAAACTCTACATTAGATATATTAGGTAATAAACCTAATCTTTTCATTTTCTTTAAAGATGCCACATTCACATGACCTAATCTATTATGCCATAGATAAAAAGGTTCAACGATATAAACAGAACTAGATGTTTTCTTATTATCATTGGATACATTTACAATGAATAAACCATCGCTACAGTACCCCTTACCAACAAAGGTTCCATTTTTAGTCATTACAAGCTTATCTGAATCAAATACTAATTTGACACCAGCCTTATTGAGGAGCGAACCAGAGACCAAGTTTCTTCTAATGTCAGGCACATGTAGGACATCATTTAACATTAGAGTCTTTTCAGAAGTGAGTTTCAGAAGTACTTTCCCTTTCCCTACAACTGGAGACATTCTAGCATTTCCCATGAACACCTGTTCATCATCTCTTGATACTTGGTAGGAGGTAAACATGCTACGATCCTTGCACAGGTGTTTAGTTGCACCAGTATCTAGCACCCACTCCAAGTTGTTTACAAGGAAGACTTCTGATACCACAGCCACTACTATGTCAGACTCATTGCCTGTTTCTGTAAGATTAGCTTGCGGCTTATCTTTATTTTTCTTAAGCCTGCAGGTTTTAACATGATGCCCAGGCTTTCCACAGTTGTAGCAGTTTCCCTTTTTCTTGAATTGATTGTTTGCATTCTTCTTTTTGAGCCTGCATTCATTTGCATAATGTCCAGGTTTGCCACAATTATGACAGTTGCCCTTTTTCTTGTTATTTGTCCGACTTGATTCCATAAGATTCGCTTTTGAATCTATCTCATTTTTATTTTCTTTTTGGTCCCTGATTCTATTGGCCTCCTCTATTCGTATGTGTACGATAGTGGTTTCCAAAGCAACACCGTTCTTCTTATGTTTCATTCTATTTTTATATTCTTTCCAGGAGGGCGGTAACTTTTCTATTAACGCTCCTGACAGAAACACCTCATCCAACTTAATTCCTTCTGTCGATAGTTCGTGAATTAGACTTTGAAAGTCGTGAATCTGATTTGTGACAGATTTATCGTCTGTCATTTCATAGTGAAGGAAATTAGCAATTGCATGTTTCTTAGTGCCTGCATCTTCTAATATGTATTTCTTTTCTAAAGCAATCCATATGTCTTTAGCAGAGGCGTAAGAAGCATACACATCATATAATTCGTTGGATAAAGAGTTTAGAATATAATTTTTGCAATTATTTTCATATGTTACTTCATTTTGATTTGCTGGATCTATAGTAAATGATTCAGATAAAATGTATGAAACTTTCAAGGTGGTAAGAGCGAACATCAATTTCTGTTTCCACCGTTTAAAGGATTGTCCAGCGAACGGTTCGATTTTGGCTAACTCAGTAGAAGCATTTACTGTTACTGTAGCCATAGTCTATGTAATTCAACACAAAATTCGATTTCAAGATTGTTGGATAAAATGTTGAATTAAATAGACTATAAAAATCGAGAACCAAAAAAGGAAAATAAATTTAGAGAAAGAAAAACTTATTGAATTGAGTCGAGGCGTGACTGAGTCACTCGGCTTGAAATCGAATTTGCTCCCCTTGGACAGCGTCCCAAGTGCAACAGGTTTCCAGAGCAATCGACCTCCAGAATACGACGACTATGACTCGGTCCCAGCGGTGCACTCACTGTACACGGGCTCGAACCACTTGCAGTTTAATCCGAAAGTGCTGAGTTGACTCATCAATGAACTCAGTAACAATGGTAAAACCGTATCAGAGAGAGTTTTATAAGACAGTATTTTTTCGTATATTGAAACTGGAATCGAAAGTCTTTATGTAGACTCCGAAATGGTGCATAAGCACCCTTTACAAAAGGTTAGGTCCGTTGGGTTTAAACCCAACAGGGGCGACCAACCGGAAAGGAAGCATCTCTCTGGTTTAAAAACGAAAAGGCGCAAGTGCGAGTACACTCTCGCACATACAGTCCTGCGAGTACCCATACACACACCCACGCGAGTACACTTACACCGCACCCGCACCCGCGCCCAGCCCAGCCCGTCCCGTCCCGTCGCGCCGCGCACGCGGACGCGGACACGGACTCGGACTCGGCTCGGCTCGGCTCGGCACGGCACGGCTCGGCTCTGCGCGCGCGCGCGTGTGTGGTTAATGGCATACATTAGAGCTATTGGCATAGCCCCCCCCAGGACCAAATTCACATGCCCCCTGAAAGGGGCTCAAGCCCTAGGCAAAAAGCCTATCATATAAACAAGAGAATTTCTTTTGTCAAATCCGATGTGGGACAAAACCAACACCTCAAAAACACTAAAATTTAAATGTGGAGGGAAAACACCGAAATTTGAAAATTCAAATTTTTAATATTATTTTAAAACAAATACATCAAAATTCATACTAGCAGCCATCTAATTTTTATTTTTATTTTTACACACACACACCTCCACACACTCACGCTGGTGGAATTTCACCACATATGGGTACTCGAACCCTTGACCAGCGGCCATCTGATTACTTCTACCACCTTTTGGCAAATCTGAGCCCACTAAATGACACCTTGGATCATCACAGGGCAGCCTATGTGGAGAAAATGTAAGTGTCAGAGGTATTGACAATCATATTGCCGTTGCCAAACAAAAGTTAACTATAATTTCTAAAGAGTACTCTAAGATCTCTAAGTCAGTTGTACTGATATTTAAATACCGAACGACAATAAAATCATGATTTACTCCTGAATCGTAGTAAAATTATAAGTTTTATCACTTATCAAGCCAATCAGGAGAAGCCACATGTCAACAATCAACCAAGTCTCTCCAAATAGCATTTTCACCCTTAAACTTCTGACTTATTACCCAAATGCCATCATCGAATCTATACATACCCCTCCTTCCTCATTTCACACACTAACACATTTTCTCTACTAAGGTGACAATAGAGGAAGAGTGAGTGTAAGAAAGAATGAAAAATAAAGGGTGTACACTCCCATCCATCCATTTGATCCCAACCATCTAACCTAACCTATACACATATTTAAGTCATCTTAATGGTTCTAGTCAATTGGATTGGGGTCGGGATCTAAGATCCACAACCATCTTCTTTTAGGAGGAGCGTCATAAATCTCACTTCTCTCTAACCTCTACATTCATGGGCTGCAATTTAACCATCTATTTATTAGGCTTTTATTTATATTGTGCATCTATCTTCTTATACACCCCCTACTCTTTTAAGTCATATATGGGTGTACGGCTTATGCCTTGCCCAGATCTCAAATCCAAGTACATCAGAAACTAAGGGACACTTAATTTTTATTTTATTTTCCTTCTTGTGAAATTACTGTTAAAGTTAAGACATTGTGATCTCTTAAGTAGTGATTGGAGTTGAGTGGTAGTTCCTTAGCAAATTTCAGAACTTGTTTACAAATGACTAGTTAATAAGGCTATCTAGTACACAACAAAATTCTTAAAATTTTTAAAATCTCGCAAAGTAGAAATCGTACGTGAGTGTAGGCGAAGAAATGTGCCTAACCCCTTCCTTCTCTGCCATCAATGTCCTTACATAGAATTTAATGCCACAGACCATTCAAATAGTAATTTTAATTGGAGAGTCTTCGATTTGTCAATTGAAAACTATTCAAGGGTGTCTAACCAACCGTGGATTATGAATTATTTGACTAGTAATGACTCTAAGTCAAACATATGTCATCTTGAGTCAATATTATATCCCTCGATCAAGCATCGACACATGAGCTTCCACTCCATATATAGATTTGCGTGAGAACAATCACGCTATAGGAGAGTGTCCATAATGCTTCATGGATTGATGAAGATCATCTTTTGCACTGATTTTTCAATGCCAATCTTGATGACAATATTGTTGCTCAATGGGTGAAGAATGTTATAATCAATAGGTTAATTAGTGGACCAAACCATTCGGGCTACAGAGGGGGTTAAGCATCCTCACTTAAGATCTACAATAAATTTGAATTTAAATTTTGAGTTTGGAATAATAGTCGAACAATTAAGGGAATAGTTGGCCTTGATTGTAGAATAATGGATTAGCCTTAAGTTTAAATTTAAGTTTTAAATTGAATTTTGTAAAATGTCATAACTATTTAAGTAATTTTAAAGCATTAATAAAAAAAAGAGAATTTTTTTCATTAATATTTTTCTTGATTGCTATGAGGAAGAATCCAACCTCGAATTTGGACTAATTATCTCAATCATCCAATTACGGTCTTACATTGTTAGAACATGATCAAATCCAAAACATTACATAAGCAAGATAGAGTGGAAGTCATGAGACAAGTGATTGCTTAGAACCCTTTAGATCTTTCTATATATAATTTTCCTTTGTTAATTCAGACATCTTACATAGGTGTTGTTGTCACTATATATAATACTTAAATGATTGATTAAATGCCTTAGATGTTTTGATTATTAACGGCCTATTGAGAAAGGTTTGTCTCCACTTTTAACAAGTGGACTTCTACTTTTTTGTATTTAAAGTTTATTTGAAATAAATATTTAATCAATAAACCTAATTTATTACAACTAAAGACTTTACAACTACCAATGTGCCAACATCTCTCACTTAGTCATAAGAACCTAATATGTTATAAGACTACTCTCGCTAATGTGTAGATATGTCCTTTCGAACTCTCTTGTCAAGAGAGTCTTAACATTGCAGATATAATTGTCATGGCATAATCCTTTTAAGAGCTTTGGTTTCAAAAAGCATGTTTCACATTTATTTATAAAAAATCCAAGTCAAAGTAAATAACTATGACCAAGGATTTTAATGAATAGATTGATTTTAATGAATATGTTTACTTATTTTAAACCCTCATTCTAAAAAATAGGTTTCACATTCATTTAGAAAAAATCTAAGTGAGTAACTATTGCCCCAGTGATTCTGTTAGAGTTAATGCCCTTGAAAACCATTTGTAGCCTAATCCACTAGCCATGTGAATGTGATTGGGTGGATCACAATCATTGATCATGATGACCATGGACCTTAGATTGAACATTTGATATGCCTTAAACAGATTTAGTATTATTCCCATCTTATATTTATTAGGTTTGTTGAAGAGCGATTCCTCTAGTAGTCTTTGGGAACTTGAGATGGGACATAATGGTCATTGACCTAGAAGAGTCATGGTCCATGGATCGTAGTACCATATTAAAGCATGACCTTCACAAGTATGTAGGATATACTTGTGGACATTAGGTCATGAGATGTATGGTCATCTTATATGAAGGGACTAACTTGGGTTAGGATGAATTATCTTCACCATTGGGAGCTAACTTAGTGTTAGTTAATGTCTTACCCTTACCTTGCAGAAGAGTGTGAGTGTGCCATGAATAAAGGATACAGGTTTAGACCTTTGGTCACTCACATCTATGGATTGAGATCAAGTTAACAATCCAGAGCTCATTAATTTGGATTGTGATTATGAGATCAAGACTAATAATGCATAAAAGATGGTTTGATTTTTGGAATTGAGAATGTGTAAGAGTCGTGATCTTAACTAGTTAGCTTTGGCTCATCCTACGAGGTCCATGCAAGGGTCAATAAAGTAAATGTAGCTACGTGAATCTATCAAGAGTCATTAATTCTTGCACGGGTCAACAAGGGATCCGCTAGTTTTCCTAGGAACATATATATGACTTTGATTTGTGCATATCATGGACTCATCAAATAATTTTTTTTTCACTAGGAATAACACTTGAAATGTTTTAAACAAGTTTTTCAAAAGTTTACAATCATTGAAGTTTTTGTTTTAACCATTAAACTATTTTGACCATACTTAATGATGACATGATTGTTCATATATGATGGTCCACTTTTGTTTGACATGTGATATGATCATTAGTGGAAAGCCATAACAGTGGAGGGGTTGGACCATAAATCTATGTATGGATAAGGTAGATTGACCTTCTTACTTCATAATAGGTTACACAAAAGTCCATAGAGTGTCAGATCACCATACTAGGTGCACCCCTGATATCCTAAACCCTCCTTATTTATATGATCTTATCACAAATGAGAGTTAGAGCTAGCCTTGGATGTCCACACCCATGGGATGTGTGAGTGTGAGGAAAAGATAGTTAGTTTGAGAGAAAGAGATAAGATTCACTCCACCTTCTTTTATCATCATTGCATATTGTCCACTTTTGTGGACGGTATATGTTTTCCCCAACACCTACCAAAAGATTAGAGTTTGGGCTATTTTGATTCTCCAGTACTGGGATAGATCAGAGAAAGACTCATTGGTTTAGGATATCACTATCGCAAACATTTGAATTGTGTACAACGCATGTAGGTATAAACTCCACCATATATATATATATATATATATAGTTATATTCTACAAATTTAATATTATTGCAAATGAGGATTCATAGGATGGTGTCACGCCCTAAAATTCAAAACCTAAGTACAATGATCCTGATCCTAAGTTCTAAGGTGTGAACTAAATTATTTACGGTTATTCATCACATTCACATTCAATACATCATATATCCAAACCAAACGACTAACCATCCAAGCCATAATAACCAAAACTTAAAATAAAATTTATGAATCCACATCTTACTCATCTACTTCAATTAACTATTGTTGTAAAAAAGATGTCTTAAATCTTATTCAACGTGTTGCTCGATCAGTCGAGGGACTGGCTCGACTCGAAGTCCAGCGACGGTGTATTTGGAATTTTTGGGAGGCTCGACCAGTCAAAGGTTACGCAGATGGTGCATGGATTTTGCGTGAACTAAGTAAATTTGAGGCGGTTTCTAGGGAAGTGCGTAAGTGGGGTTTTCTAATCTATAAATAGGAGTTCCTAGGGCCATTCTCATGTATGCTAAGATTTTCTAAGGTATTTCAAGGGTTCCTAAAAGGATTTTAGGATTTCTAAAAGGTTTAGCAAGGGTGAGATTCGAGGTTGTTCGAATTGGGTAAGTCCTTTCTCTTTGTAATTTCTATTTTCATAGTGAAATTTTGTTGCTTTGTGCCGTGATTTTTTACGAAAAGGGTTTTTCACATTAAATCTTTGTGTTCTTTTGTGTTCGCTTAGTGCTTTTGGTTACATCCTGAAAAAATTCATACAAAGACCCGAGTACAACCTCAGGCTGAACAACCCAAGGACCACACCCAGTTGTATAATTTAGATGGGATTTAATTAAATACTAAGTAGTTGGTGGGTTAAGCTTGGGCCACTATTTTTTACAAATGGAAAGGCCTAGAATCAGGAGTACTACTGGCTCAATTCCCATCTGAAGACCTAGGAGAAATCCTGGTCTGTCGCTCTCGGGAGTACACTGAAACTCTGTAACAGACCTAGACCGCATGTCGGGGGTCCGATGACCTTAAAATTATAGGACGATGTCCATTCTGCTGGGCTTGACAACCATCACAGGAATTAAGCCCAGATAGTGTCCAGAAATGCCCAAATTGGGCTGTGAGTTAAGAGCGTGAGAAATGCAAATATCCTAAGAAAATGAGCTGAAACTTAAGTGAATTGGGTCGTTCGCTCTTATGCAAAGTTAAGAATTTTGGACCGTTGGTTTATGTCCAAACTTCACACATAGAGAAAGAAAATTTTCCTGCACATATTCATATAATCGTGGCTCCGATTCAACAAGTATGACCGTTGATCTGACACAGGCTTTCTACGGTCGATCGACTTATCCAATCGACCAAAATCATGTCCTAGAGTGAATCCATTGTCAGGGAGCATACCCTATGATGTAGATGAGCCGTGGGCCTCCTTAAGAGCCCTGTTCGTTAGAAATGCCCACCCACAAGGTATAAACATAGTACAAAGTGGCCCTGAGGCCATTTGCACCTTGTTTGGGGCTATAAATAGCTCCCAACACACCCCCTCTCTCCCAAATACGAATTTCATAAACCCTAGAGAGGGAGAAGAGAGAAGAGAAAAGAGAAAATAGAGAAGAGGAAGTTTGAGAAATCGTTGCTATTGTGGAAAATCTTCTCACATGGATCCATGTGCCTAATCACCGCCACGTTTCGCTACCAAAAACTCTTCTGGTTGTGACTTAGGGTAAGAAATACTAAACCCTATAATGATGTAAGTCTCTCGGATGGTTCTTCTCCCACCTAGCGAACCCATTTACTCGTTTAGGCGACTGACGTTCTTTCCTTGGAAACGTAGTCCTGGGACCGAGTCCGAGTTGAGCGTATTACCGAAAGGTGCATACTATAAACACTTAGGTTGCAGTTTATTAATGCTTTCATTGTAGCTAATGATTTATGTATGTTATGACTGTGACTGCAAGAACTTGTATCGTCTTCAACATGCCTAATTCTCTATGAAATAAATCGACAAATAACAAACAATAGATAATGTAGGCTATGTGTTTGATGAAATGTCTAAATGAGAATAGATATGATTAGTTCTTGCCATGATTGTTAACCAAGGATTCGTTGATGTCATATGCATATGTACTTCTCTACGTAATGAACTGATAAAATGTAAGTTGTAACTAACGTAGTCTATGGGTTTAATAAATTGTTTAAATGAAAAATAGTTGATGATTTGTACTTACTATGATTATTAAGGTAGGATTCTTTGTTGTCTTATGCCTATGTATTTTCTCTATATAACCAGTTGATAAAATGCAAGTTGTAGTTAACATGGTGTATGCGTTTGATGAAATGCCCAAATGAGAAATTCACTAGGATTGTTTGTCGAATACTGAGATAGATATTACACGTGGGTATTAGTAGCATTTGGATAGGAATGAGGCTACAATCGTAGTCCAGGCAATCGGTAAACGCCCATGTTTGGGTGGCCGATTTAATCTGGCCACCTTGGGTAAACCCAAAAGATACGGGTCGTACGATGACTGCCGACAGTTGCTAGGCCACGAGGGGCTCTTAAGCGCTTCATGTCGATTAGGTCAGTGTGCGCCTGTACCAATCGAGCTCACCTAATGAACCGGTTGACCTATTATGTGTTTACCATGTATGGACGCGACTGTTTGAATCTAAGGTACTCCTTACTAATGTAGACATCTCACCTTTAACCATGGTACCACGATCCTCAAGACTCTTGAGCTAGGCATGGTGGTATGGGACACCGTGTTCATGCTGTCGGCCTATACTAGGGTGACAAGCCTCCCCGTAGTGACTACGAGCACCCCTTCTTGCAACTTGCATATTGTATGCATTTATCTAGGAGTGATGAACCTAGATGGATCCATAGCATAGGAATAGGACCACTGCGGTTTTCCGATGCCTAATACTCGATTTGGGTCAATATTAAAAAGGGAGGTACCCTAGCTTCCTAAACTTACTGGATGAATGAACGTAAATAATCACTTGGCTAACATGACTATGCATTACACTGCATTAGTTAGAATGTGGCGAAAAGGCGTTGGAGTCGCACATTTGAAGAAGCGTTGTCATATGCGAAACAAGCGGTCGGACTCTCGTGTTGAGGGAGTGTTGATGGGTGAGGGCATGCATCATTACTTATACTCCATTCCTGCATTAAAAGAATAGTTAGGAAGTGATTGTTATGATTGCCTTATCATTACTGCTTTGCTTAACTTGATAACACGTGCAGCTTTTTCCTTATAGAGCCACTGAGTTGATCACTCACTCCCACTCTGGGATGGTGTTTTAAAACACCAACCAGAAGCTAATATAGATTCAGGTACGAACAATGTCAATTCATTGGAGCAGGACTTCTTGAATGAGGAGGAATTCTCCTACTTCCAACTCTCGGGAGGGCCAATGTAGGTCGCATGCCGTTATGCAAGAGACACTGGGCATCTGACCTTAGTTGAATACATTTACATTATCACATTTTCTTCATTTTGAACTTATACATGTATATATTAAACCCAGTCGCAGACTCTTACTCTGGAAGGAATTTTGTGAAACGTGTACATGTTTACATAGATATGTTTTGGATTTACACACTTGCTTAACTTCATTAAATCCGGAGTATGATATGTTGTTTAGTAAAATTCTATGCATGCTTAATCAATCAACATAGAAGAAATCAGTAAACTATCTTCCATAAGACATAATTGATGTTCAGAATCTCGGGAGTCGAGCTTTGCTTGACCCTCGAAATTCAGGGTGTTACACCATATCTGTGTGATTCTGCAGACCAGATCCCAATAAGTGGTATCAAAGCAATCGTTGGGGGCACAGATCTGAATTTGAGGCATAAACAATAATGGTAAGCACTAGGTAGGATATTGAGAAGTATTCAGGGAAAAGTAACTTTGAATTATGGAAGATCAAGATGATCAGTTCCTTAACCAAGCAAGGCGAGGATGGTGCTTTTGAGGAGCGAAAGTCTATTATGACTAATGATGATTGAAATACTCTTGATAAGAAGGCCTTATCCTCAATCTGTTTATGTTTCACAGATGAGGTTTTCCACAATGTCATGAGGGAGAAAACTACAGCTAAGTTATGGGAAAAGTTAGAGGATGTTTATGTGAAAAAAATTCTTTAAAAATTGCCTACACTTGAAGCATCGATGGTATAACTTCAAGATGGCAGATGGTGGAGATCTAGAGGCTCACATTAGTAACTTTAATAAATTAGTTTACAAATTGCTGGATATGGAGGAAGTGATGAAAGATGAGGATCAAGTATGTATGTTATTGAATTCTCTTTTGGCATCTTATGAGTCATTCAAGGACACAATGTGCAGTATGAATAAAACCCTAAGCGTCAACACCATTATCTCAACCCTTCAAGGGAAGACTATGAGAAAGCTAAATAGTGACATAGGGACATCTTTTGATGTAGTGTTTACGAGGGGAGGAAATTCTGAATAAGGTACAGGGTCTTCAAGTTCTAGATTCAAATCCAAGCACAAGGGCAAAGGAAAGGTAAAGTGCTGGAACTATAGGATGGAAGGACATGTGAAGAAGGATTGTACAAATTTAAATCTAAGAGAGAGGAATCTGACACTTCATACAGGGAGGCCAATACTGTCACGTCAGATGGAATGAGTGGATGTGATGGTGATGTCTTGTCTGTATCTACGATCAGATGCCCATATGATGATCGTAAGGGCAAGTGGATTCTGAACACAGGAGCATCTTTTTATATGACTCCTCATCAGAATTGGTTCACCAGCTACATGGAGTGTGATGGTGAATAGGTATTTATGGGTAATGACAGTATATGTAATGTTGTGGCTATTGGTACGGTGCTTGTTAAGATGTTTAATGGGACAAAGCGTACCCTGATCAGGGTGAGTCACGTTCCTGACATGAAGAAGAGTCTAATTTTTCTTAGTACACTCGAAGCTATAGGGTGTAGGTATTGATGGTGTCCTTAAAGTATCAAAGGGGGCACGGGTAATCATGAAAGCATAATGACTCGATAATGTGTACATGTTGATCGGGAGCACTTCAAAAGGTAGAGCTGCAGTGGTTGTATAACAGATACCACCTCTGCACGTGTGTGGCATGCTGGGCATGACCACATGAGCAGGTGGGGCATGAAGGCTGTGACACGCGGATAGAGATACAGAGCGGGTGGAGTAGCCACCTATGAGAAGAATCACACGGCATAATTGCAGGATATCGACAATGTATATGGATGACTCCAATATTGCAGGAGATCCGCCCTCTATTTAGATGGCTCTAAGTAAGCCTGGTGTTAAGAAGTGAAAGGTGACTATGGACGATGTGATGAACTCATTATACTAAATCGACACATGGGAGCTGGTGGAGCTTCTAGTGGACTGAAAAGTGGCTAGATGTAGGTGGATCTTCAAAAGGATACAACATAAATACAAAGCGAGATTAGTAGCGAAGGGTTATGCTCAGAGAGAAGGGATCGACTTCTCAGAGATATTCGTGTCAACAATATAACAGGTGTCTACTAGATCCGTGATTGGTTCTGGTGGCCAATGTGATCTCGAGATAAAAGGATGTATGTGGAGTCTACACTTCTGTAAGGGAAATTGGAAGAGCAGATCTACATGAAATAACCAGAGCGGTTCTAAGTTTAAAGGAATTGAGAAAAAAGTTTGCAGAAGGTCGTGGTACGACTTGTCACCTGGGCAGTGGTATAAAATTTAATTCCTTCATGCTGAGTTAGGTATTGTATGTTGATGACATTTAAATCGTCAATCATGACTTGTTTGAAATCAATGTACTAAAGACTCGGTTAAGTGGGATATTTAGGATGAAGGATCGGGGGGCTGCAAAGAAGGTTCTCGAAGGTGATATTCATAGAGACTGAAAGAGGAGTAGGTTTTAGTAATCACAGGTAAAATACCTTATGTAGGTATTGATCAATGATGTGATGGACCAAGCAAAGCCAGTGAGCATTCTCTACGCATCTCTCCTCAAGTTTTCCTCAGGACATGTCCCAAAACAGTTGAGGAAAAGCAGGATATGTCTCATGGGCCTTATTCGAATGCAGTTGATAGTGGATGCCATAGTCTTATTAGACCAGTTATTTCACAGGCTATCGATGTTGTGACCAAATACCCCAGCAAGTAATATTGGGTGGCGGTGAGATGGTACACAAGATTACGTCTTAACTTTTAGGAAGAAAGGAGTAAAGGTGGTTAGGCATGTAGATTTAGATCCGGCAGACATGCTCACCAAGGTCGTCCCTACAAAGAAGTTCAAGTTCTATGTAACTTGTCTGGGCTTGGCGATGGTGTGAAAGGATGTGATGTATGAGAAGTTATGATTTGATACAAAGATAAGAGAAGTGATCAAGAAGCTACACACTTAAAGATTGAAGACATGGTGGAGATTATTCTAAAACAGATGTCTTAAATCTTGTTCACCACACTACTCGACTAGTTGAGGGATTAGCTCGACCAGTCGAAGCCCGCTCAACTAGAAGTCTAGCGATGGTGTATTTAGAAATTTTAGGAGGCTTAACTAGTCGAAGGTTACACAGATGGTGTGCAAATTTTGCACGGACTGCGTAAATTTGAGGCGGTTTCTAGGGATATGCATAAGTGGAGTTTCCTCATCTATAAATAGGAGTCTCTAGGGCCATTCTCATGCCTAAGTTAAGGTTTTCTAAAGGTATTTCAAGAGTTCCTAAAAGAGTTTTAGGGTTTCTAAAGGGTGTAGCAACTTATGCACCTAAAAGAGTTATTAAGTTGGGTGAGCTATACGCCTAGTGAGATCATATCCACCATGGTTGAATTGCAAGAAATATATCTTACAAAATGGATTAATGACCAACAAGAATTAAACAAGATCTTAACAGAATAATGTCATGAATAAAATTCATATAATGATGTCATGAATGAACCATAATACCATAAGCCATGAATGTAATAATGTATACAATTGTATATTCTATCATATTCAAATTCAATTTAACCAATTTTCCACAAACTCGCATTGCTTTGACAATATGAACCTTTGCCAATCCCAGTATGTTAACCTATCTAGTCTAGTGAGGTGTGTACTCAATTTTAAATTTATTCTCATTTCTAAGTTTTGTTGTTGCGCTAACATTAGGAACCGTTTGCAATCTATACATGCTCACTTAACTGGTCCAGCAAGGTATATAATCCCGATAGGCAAGCCGATGAGCAATCCCAACATGCTTACCAATATAATTTAATGAAATGACAAGATCTCACATGGTTCTAACGTTAAAATCCTTTAGCAATCCTAACATGATCACCTTACCAATCCAACAAGGTATACAATCCCGACATATACGTCAATAAGTAATCCTGACATACTCACCGATCCATTGTCCAATCAATTCAATTATGATATTTCATAATTTTCAATTCCAAATATTCAAACCAAACTTTAATTATTCCTTAATGATATAGGCAATTCAATTTTCAAATATTCTATGATTATAATGCAGGCAAACAAATCAAGTTTCGAGCATGCTGTGATCATGATGCATGTAAATTCCATGAATGGACAAACTTAACAAATAATCCTTAATCATGATTTTAAAAGAGGTATTAACAACAAAACAAAATGATATAATGTAAGAGTTCATCATTGTTTAAGAAAACATAAAGGGTCAATATTCTAAAGAAAACCACACCAAGAGATCAAAATACAAGACATTCAACAAAATGGATAACCCCAAAGAAAAGAAACAATGAAAATAAATATCTAAATCTAAGGAAATCAAATAAAAGTAGTTGAAGAAAGTTCTTAAATCCAAAAGAAAATGAAAAAAAAAAAAAAAAAGGCTATTCCCAAAGGGAAATGGCTAAATTGAAAGAAAAATGGGTTAGACTCAAGGTAAAAGGGCTAGATCCTCTAACAAAGACTATCATTCATCATATCAATGACTAATGGATCTTCTGCTATCAAATTTATAGATCAATTAGAGAGTAGATCAAATCTTAGCAACCTTCATATTAGAACTTTAAAAAATATAGATCAATGAACCAATGATCTGACTATAAACCAGATCAACGACCAACATCTGTCCAAGTTCTCAACCAATTGACCATAAAGATCTACATTCGCCCATGAAGATCTACAATAAATTTTAAAGATATATGATAAAAGACGTAGATTCTCTCATCCTGTATCTCAAATCTGAATATTAGCTTCTCATCTTCTCTACAATAAGGTCAACCATGATTAGAGCCTTCATCTGTCTAAACATTATCAAATAGTCAACATCCGCACCGATCAAATTCTCCAACTACGTAATAGATCTACTTATTAATTCTCTTCTTCATCTGTTACCTCTCGGTTTATTTTTTGTAATGTGCGGTGTGTGTGGGGGTGCCAGAATCGATATAACAGCTCAATTCAAACCAAACAACTTGACCTCAAGTGTCGAAATAAGTGAATATGTCGGCAATCGAATATGACCAGAGTCTAAGAAGATTAGTCGCTTACCCAACCACTTATAATAATGGCTATGAGATGATCATGCGATTATCGAACGGTGGGGTTCTTCCTCCGAAGATGGGTTGTGCTTTACCTTTCATAAGAAACGACCTTCAGTATATAAGTGCAATCAAACAAAATGAAATACTTACAATTGGTCACAAAAAATAACTGCAAGAATTCTTTTTATGAAAGAATTGTTTGTATTGGATAAAGGACAAGTCCAACGTATGAGTATAGACCTGGATTATAGCTAAGAATTATCATTACTCTTAGGATGATAAAACTAAGATAAGTTTGATTTGATTTGGTTGATGATCTTTTATATGTTCTGCTTTGCTGATCTTCTCTCAATTTATAAATTTCTCTGTTACTCTCCTTTAGACATTTCTTTTCTTTTTTTGATGGTTATGGTAGTTGAAGCATTGTCATGTGAGTCTTTCATATACTTCTTTTTTGCTCTTGACACGTGCATATCCGACCATTCCTCTTTTTCTCGCTCACACTTTGTTTTTGGGCTTCTCGTCCGCATCTTAACTCTCGGCTGCTCGATGGCTTTATACTTCTGAGCTTCTCGACCGCGTCTTACCTTTTCACCACATTCCACTTCTGGATGTCTCAACCACAATCGACCATATTCCGCTTCTACCCTATTCCGCTTTTGGATTCTCGACTGCAATCAGCTTCTGGATGTCTTGACTGCACTCCAAGTCTCTCGGCCGCACTCCTTGAAAATATAGCGCATTCAATATCTTTCCTGCAATGATATGTTTTTGTTTTTGATTGGCTTTTTTCTAAGAATAGTCAGAAATAAGGTACAACATCATCTTCTTCTCCAATTGCATTTTTCTTTTTTCTAATGTTATGATAGCATGCTGGGTTGTTGCTATGCATTTGATTCATAGCCAAATCCATGCTCTGAATTGAATCCAGATCAAGGCCAGTTCATGCTCCGAATTGTATATAGACAATGGACCATGAGGAACCAGATATGTTTGTTAGTGTAGTAATTTATGCACCTTATTTTTCAATCACGTGAGTCTATATGTTATATATTTGATTGAGCCCTTGGAAGCTGAAGACCAAAGACATAATTGGACATGATCATCAATGAGTAAAGAATAGGTAAATGACGTGCCTTGGTGACTTTAACTCTCAACCCAAAACAACCTCTTGAACCTCTAGACAATCATAAATTAATAGCTAAACCTTATTGATCATCCTTTAGCCATAGAGCCTAATTGGAATATGATAAGTACTGCTAAAAGATATGCTAAGCTACTATGAAATCGTAACCCCACAACAGTAGTTTTTGAGTGGTCTTCGATCGATTTAATCGAAGCTCCACTTGATCAAATCAAAGAATAAGTCCAGCAAGCATCAGAGAAAATTTTGAATTTTCTCGATGGGATCGAGAAAGGGTTCGATCCAATCGAAGGGTCCTTCAATTCCATTAAAGGAGTCATTAACTAGCTGTTTTGTAGCCATTGCACATTATTTTCTTATAAAAAAGGTATTCAATTTTTGGGCATTTGAATGAGTTATTTGTACAATAGAAACCTAGGTGATTTTATATTCATATTTCTCATCTTAAGCCTCTAAACTAATGAGTTGTAAGTCATTTTTCTTAAGATTAATACTCTAATGAGGATTCGAACCTCCACCTTGAAGATAAGCTTGAACTTCACTATTTTCTAGAGATTAGACCTAATTGTATTGATATACCTTTTTTCTATATCCTTGAAAAGACTCGTATAAGTGAATATTTTAGGATTACAATATTGTATTAGTTGTAGGAGATTCACCCAACCTCCCACCACCTTCGTCACCTTTAAGGAGCACTTCATACAAGACATTTAATTTTGAAGTTGAAGTCTTAGCAAAGCATTGATATCATGATCGGGGGAGCAAAAGAGGAGCTGATTGGAGCACGAGAGAGCATCGATCAAGAAACCCAAGATGATGTATCAATGAGACTCAATTCAACAAGTATCATTGAGTGAGTTCATATACATTCTTCCCTTATGTAGGATTGAGGTTAAGATTTTTAATGTGAAACTCGATTAGGTTATTGTGTAAAACCTAAATCAAGTCCTTTTGTAGGCCATCGGGCATAGATGTGTATGTATTAATATCTGTCGGTGCCTCTAACAGAAGTAAACATAAGTTATTTAATTAAGACCGAGATTTGTGGTGAACCTATAGAAAACCACACAAGTCTCTAATGGAGCCGGTTACTGTACAGGAATGTAAAGGTTAGAAGCGAACCTAATTTAAAACCTCCAATAGTGAAATTCGGCATACTAATGAGTTGAGTGCATCTGCCAGGAATGGAGCAAGAAAACTGAACTACCATACATGCTTGTGTTTAGGATTGTTATTTGAGCACTTGTTTAATTATACTTATGTGATTATTTAGACGAAATATATATATGCATGATTAGATGAACGTTAGGTGTTGATAGTTAGAACATCTCACACACATATGTACATTATCTTTTATAGACTAGTTACTTCATAGGAATATTTTTTGTAGTATCCGTGATTAGACCTATTAATGGCTTGAAAGCCTTAGTGTTATATCATTTTACTTAGTTTGGATGGAATATTAGTTTAAGTTAAGTAATTGGATTTAAAAGGTATAAATTTATTTGGTCTTAGTCGCCTCCCCCTTCCTCCTCCTCTAAGACATAGCCTTAATTCCATAACTCCGTCAAGCTTCCACACATATATACTGTGGACCCACCGCATAGTGTAATTTCATTGTCATTCATAGCTTAGATCATGGCCAGCATGTAACCTATCTATGACCTGACATATTGTCTAGATCATGATCATTTTGTAGCTTAAATACCATTTATCCATTCATAAGATTTGTGCCCATCTACACGTCGCTAGTTGCTCCATCATTTGCATGATCTGTTGATCACTGGTCCACTAACATGAGCTGCTGGTAGAATGATAGCCGTCTATCTCCTTCTACAAAAATGTTGGTTATCCATTACTCTTCATGAGATGCTTATTGTCGAGCTATTTTCATAAGTAATTGCACATTTTTTATCATGGGTTCTCCAAAGTTCTGGCACGTGGACCCCATAAGCCCATTTACATGGTCCAAACTCAATCCTATTCACGGTATAGAGTCAGACCCCATCTACTATCTAGTTTAGAGTTCAAAAGTATAAACATCTATCTTCTTGGAATGATGCCCATTTAATACTGTTCATCATATTTCAGGTTACATGCCTACCTTACATACTTTAAAGATATGAATGCCCATCATGTTATCAAGACAATGATTTTCCATTACGTGTTGTAATCGTGAGGCAATGATCATGGATTCATAACTCATTTCATGACACACATCAAGACCTATTCTACATGTCCTTACCTTGGCCCATTTCATATGTTTGCAACCCAATTAGATGAGCTATAACTCACTTGCACATGGCCTACGGCCTAGCTCAGTAGCCTAAGGCCCATCTACATTACTTATGACGTATTTGATTCGATCCGTGACCCATCTAAATGGCGCTAAACCCATCCCAATGGCCTTTATCTCAGTTACATGCTTAAAGCCCATTTATTTAGTGTATGACTCACATCACAACTCAAAGCCCATTTACCATTGTGAGCCATAAGTTGCTCATATATATGGATTTTAAATGGATAACAATTAAATACTAATTACTTAGTTTAATTGTTATCCATGTTGATCTACTTAATATCTAGATTCATTGTTATACTATTATTATTTGTACAAGTCAATCATTTGACATGCATGTTTGCCACATGCGCATTGCTCACTCTATATGCATTACAATGCATCATGTTTATTTTTATGCTTTCATTCTATTATGATATTTTTTTTATCTAAGTGGCCAAAGAATCTAGAAACATATTTGTATCTCGAATACCTCTACTACAATAAAAACGTTAGCCTTCTCTCTAGAGTAGGAAGATTCCTTAATAGAAAAATTGTCGAATCGTGTAAATCTATTTCTTGTGGTTTAACTACATTCTCTATTAGTCTTACAACCCGGTTTAACTACATTCTCTATTAGTCTTACAACCCGTATCAAGCGAGTCATCTCAATTACATCTCAAGGACTTCATCTGATATAATCTCATTGACCTCTTGAATACCTATATTTTTTATATTACTTGCTTATGATAACCTTATTTCATGTATTCTTTTATTATACTTTACTTATATTTTACCTTAGAATCAAGGGTTATCCCTAAGATGTAATTAAGAGCTTGTGGTATGTCATATGGTTTAAAATATATCTGAATTCAGAATATAATAAAAGTCTTTCAAGTGGATGTGTGTTTTTTTTCTCTTGATTGGATATGACAATACGATGATAATGACTTGCAAATGTCTATGAATGAACAACATTAAATGCAATCCCGTAGCATATTTATATTTATCCCAAAACCATATCAATAAACTGACGACTTTGCTAGGAATCAAACATAGAATTTCTGATTTACTTTAAGTAAAACCAGTGCTTTGAAAAAAATCGCCATTTACAGATATTCTTACATTCTCAAAACATTTACCAACACGCCAGAGCACATACCTTTTGAAGGCTCTTCGGTATCATTTACGGTGCTAAAATAATGACTCTTAACGGGGGCACTTTCCTTCAAATTTTGCAAGAGTAATGCATAAGCATATATAAATTCTTTAAGAGGACACTAATTGATTACATTTGTAGGTTATTTTAATTAATTGAATGGTGTATATATTGTTTTATAGGCCATCTCAATTATTCATTGAATACAATGTATTGTTATTTGTTTGATTACACTTGCTTGTCATCCTGCATGTTATGTTATTTTTCATCATATGATTTAGTAGCCCGTATGAGCACAGCACATGATCGTTAGTAAATGATTTTATAGTTTATCAAAACATAACACGTGTAATGAATTTTTTCAAAATAAGAAGAAAATAAATTTTAATTTATAAAAGAAATTGGGAAAAAGGTTGTGGCTTTTGGTGATTGTTGGTGACCATTTATTTATGAATGGTGGTGCCTCTTGACAAAGGGAGTAAAGGGAGTATCATTTGAATTTGAAATCGAGGGATGCCATTATTGAAAAGACACTACCATTGTTGAAAAGACACCATCGAAGAAAATGTCTTTTCATGAAAAGGGTCTTAAGTATCTCTTATGATTCTATATAAACACATCTTTGGGTCAATTTGAAACCAAAATTCCAACAATCTCCTCTCCATTTTCTTCTTCGTTACCATTTTCATTTTTGAAAAGGTACAGTTTTCAGGCACTAAATTGTAAACAATTTTTCAGGTAGTAAATTACAAATAGTTTTCAGGAGGTAAATTGTAAAAACAGAGAAGTCAGGTGTATACGCTGCAAAAGTGTGTTTGAGATGCAGTTTTTTTATTTTACAGGCCGGAACCCATATTTCTCCGGTCTTGGAGAAGAGACTTATTGTATCCTGAAGGCGGATTTGTTATAACCCTCTTGCACATTGGTTTAATCACCAGTAAGGTGTGAATATCGCCTTAAAGATAGCAACATCGTAACGTGCCTTAAGCTTATTTTTAAGTGATTAGTTTTCTATTTTTCTACCTTAATAATAAAAACGTGGTCATTTGTTGATGATTTTGTAGCCCATATGAGCACGATGTTGGCCATTGGTGAACACATTAGATCACCAAAATCCTACCAAGATCAAACTTCACATGATAAGCATATAAGTATGGCATCTTGATATGGAAACTCGTTGAAAGAACTTGATCGAAACTCTATACCTGACGCAACTCCTTGTGTAGTGTATAACTTTTAAATTTAGAAAGCTTACAAAGGCTACTTGACACCCAATAAGAGAGATCAATTTTATTTATTATTTTTTAAAAAAATGTATGGTCAATAGTGGGAATTTGGAAGTGAGATCATATTATTATAACAAACTTGTATTAAATTTATAAAAAATTAATTTGTTGTAATGTGATTTTTTATTAAAAAATGTATAGTTATATATGCTTAAAATTTTAAATCATGACGTAGTATTCGGAGTTAGGCCTAGCCAACTCAGATACTGAATTTCGGGGCGTAGCAAATGGTTATTATCCATTATGTGGGGCACACCATCAATGTGTGTTTTCCATCATGTGGAGTCTACCTTAAATGTCTCTTATCCATCATCTTGGGCCCACCCTTGATGTGCATCCTCCATCATCCAGGGCCCACTCTGATGTTGATAGTCCATCATCCAGTGACCACCTTTGATGTGGGTTGTCCATCATGTATGATCCACCTTTAATGTCAATTGTCCATTATGTGGAGCACACCATCAATGTGCGTTGAGCATCATGTGGGGTGCATCTTGATGTTGACCATCCATCATGTGGACTAACGAACTTTCTCCAAAGAGTCTTGACAAATGATGATTGAGATGAGATTCAGCATTTTTGAACCACCAGACACTTGGTTTCTATTTGGGTTGAAGGTGTAACCAACCTGCAATTAAGGATATGGCATAAAGAAATATTATGTTGTTAGAAATTAAAGCAAAAAGAAATATATGTTGTTAGGAATTAAAAAATCATGTATACAACGGATGATAGTCTGGACAGTGTGAAACTGTCGTTGAGGAGATTTGAACACTGATTGCAAAAGCAAAACCCATTATCTTACTATCTAACTACACACTCTATTTGTTTTTTATTTCAAAAACACAACATATGTGGGCCCACCTTAGGTGTTCACCGTCCATCATATGGGAACCAACTTTGAGGTGGGCCATCAATCCTGTGGGGCCCACCATTCATGTGGGTTGTCCAGCGGACCTTTGATGTGGACTGCGTTCAGCCCACCTTGATATGGACCTTCATCATGTGGGGCCCACCTTGGATGTGGATTGTCCATCATGCATGGTCCACATGGGACCACTTTGATATTGACCGTCTATCATGTGGGGCCTACCCTAGATGTGGACCATCCATCATGTGTGGTCAACATGGGACCACCTTGATATTGACCGTCCGTCATGCAGCACCCACCTTTGATTTGGCTTGTCCATCATGCAGGGGCGGCCTGAAATGTCCATTGTCCATCATGAGAGGCCGAACAAAAATGTTGATTGTCCATCACAGATGGTGCCCACCATTGACATGGGTTGTCCATCATGTGGGGGTCTACTGTCCATCACTCAGTGCCCCCTTCGATGTGGGCCGTCCATCATGTGGTCCCCACTTGATGTGGGCTATCCATCACCTACTACTCCCCTTGATGTGGATAAAGGGAAGACGCCAATGTTCTATCAGGACCCTGAAAGCTCGAATTCTAGCAAATTCCTTGGGAGCTTGCTCCACTCAAGTCTCTCATATGCTACGCATGTCACAAGAAGATAACTCAGGGGCGAAAATATGAGGATTCGTAAATCAGGCATAAGGCCAAAACACTACCAGCATGAGATCAAACTGTCACCCAATAGCCGATCATGCGACAGTTGAAACGGCCCAGCACGAAAAAAGCGAGCCCCTGTAAAGCAGACCGTTCTGGAGAGAAGGATGGTATGAGGGCCAACATCTGTCTGGTACCGCTGTAAGCATATAGTGGAACCAATACCACCAAAATGCACCTCTTTCCTTTTAAATGTGGACTGTTTTCGTAGTTCTCTTGTTAACTATCTGCAGCCCAAAAATCAAAAGGTTATGATCATCTTATCAAGGATATTTTTGAGGCATGGTAGGGACACAAGGTCCCCCATGGGCCCCACTTGATAAGAATTTGAAAGAAGCACGTGCAAAAATAAGGCCACATCCAATACAGAATTCCTCTTCATACAAAAAACTGGTTGGATGTTTTCTGTGGGAAACTTGAAATTTTATTTCTTATAGAAAGAATAGCTGTACAATACTGATACATTATTTGTAACGGCCGCATTTCGGGATTGAATTTCTCTTACCGATGCCAAAGAATCGCTTTACAGTCGAGATATCAATTTACATGCATTCAGGCTTTCACCAGGCATTTAAAAAAAAAAAAAACAACTCGATGCTGAGGTCGCTTTCATACACATATATACATACTTATATAGCCGGAGGTTCAAATTTTGGATTCACAAATGTGGGCTGCTGTACAATGTCTCCACAAATGCTGAGATTCCCATCCATTTTTATCTTCGTGATGGATGGTTTAGATGTCGATCTCCTCTAATGCTAGCCGGAACAGGTGTAGGAATCCATCCATATCATGGAAGTGAAAATCAAGTGCTTTTTTCACAGCTGCGATACCTTGCAACCCATATTTCTACTGAGCAGCTTTCAATGCTGATAGAGATCTCTGAGTAGCGTCCATAGCAGAACTAACATATTCAGCCTGTTTAAAAAAAAGATGAAGATCACAGCTCATAAGTGCACAAAGATAAATGAGAAAAACTTTGATACTCTTTCATAGTGTGATAGGTAATATGCAGGCACTTAGAGATTGCTTAGTTGCACATATGGCATACAAGTCAATTAAACAGTACAAGGGTTCCAGTCCTTGCCCGAGTGGTAGACTTTGAGGAGTTTCAACACGAGGTCTTGGGTTTGAAACCCATAGGTGGTGAAATCCCACTACAGTGTGCGTGGGTGTGTGGCGGGTGCACGTGCAATAAAAATAAAAAATAAAATAAACAGTACGAATTATGTAATCCAGTGTAGATGTATAGCTAACCAAAATTTTATCTTATTTGATTATCTGACTACCAGATTGATAGACATTTATGGATGGTTAGAAGTGAAAGATATTCAATGGTCCTATTTCCACAAAGTTCCCACAAATCAGAGGTTAGGATTGTTTAACCAATTTGATAGTGGGATTGTGACTTTGCAACAGTTGGCTGCACGGTGTACAATTTCAGAGTGCCTGCATATCAAGCATCACAGGCAGCCTGGGTATCATGTAACACCTCAAGATAAATCTTGCAAGATGAACAGGTTTAAGCACAATGGAATTATACTTGAGAAATGTTCCAGTGCTCTTAGACCACCATAAGTTACAGTGCACAGTTGTATTGTATTGGGACACTTAGTCCTGTTCAATATGTCTAACTCATATTTCATGGGCTACCATGAAAACATGAAACTGATCTCACAGATATTAAGCATTTGAAGGCCCTAAACATGGATGGTTGAAACCATTTACCCAAAAATGGGTCCCATCAACAATGCCATCCATCTATTCTAAACTGTCACCCATGATTCAGTGATATAAAAACCATGATGTGGTGAGATCCACCCCTGATTGACCAATTCCCTGGATATCTGGGGAAGGAACCCATCAAACTCATGCTTCCAACAACAGACTGGAGGTGGCTTCCATTTACTCCTTAATTTTAAAAGTGTTGGCTATTCTCAAAGTATATCAGAAACAAAGAAGTCCAATTGACAATAAAGCAGGTTGTTCCATCAATGGAGACAACAGGGCAGATCCAATACAAACTTCTCTATGATAAGCTTAATCTAAAACTTGACATGTGCAGCCCACCATATGTATTTACGGCATCCAATCCATCCATAGTGTGAGCCCCCTCCTATCTCCTTGGATCCCAAAACTCGGTTTCATCAAACACTAATTTGTACCACAGCTTGTAAAATCACGGCTAAAACCTCTAAAAATCCCCGGCTGTGGCCCACTTCAGTTTTGGAATGGCCTGATGATTTCCCATTCATCCTAGTTGGATGCATCTTCTGAATGGATTAAAAGGAATATACAGAACACAGTGGGCCTCACAATCTGGAAGGTGCTTAATAGTGGGTGCCCCCATCCCAACTGCTCCTTGGGTTATGGTTTGCCTGAGTTTTGGATCAGTCTGATTTTTGGGAGCGAAGGAAATAAAATAGCAGGCACAAATGATCGATGGATTCGATGTTATTAAAGCATCATGGTGGGTCCCAGGCCTTGATTTGTACTTAAAGCTTAAGTGCTTAATGTAGAAACTTTTGTAGTGGATACTGCCACGTGATTGAACATATCACTGACTCATTGACCACATTCATACAAATCAAACTCTATAATCCTGTAATTCCTCTAATTACAAAAAAATAAAATAAAATAAATACAACAAATCCTATTATGAGTTTCTGATTTAGAAAGAAATAGAGAAAATCTTAGCATCTGTTCATTTTCAGCAGCCAGAAATTATCCAAGTTAATTTTTTCCACATTTTAGTGGCAGCTTGCTTGGAAACAAGGAAAGAGAGTTGTTTTGAGATTCAGCTTACATAATCAAGGAGCTGCAGGCTGCTACAAGTAGGTCTGCTGGCAAGTGGCTTGACCCCCTTCACTTCAGTCACAGGGGGTGTGCCATCCTCACGTACATTCTTTACATCAATAGCAGACAATGGCGATGATTCTTGACCTAAAAGAATAAAACAACATGGAACGTTTCTCAAAATTACTTCGCTGAATCTGGGTTGAATATCTCAGAAAGAAATTTCACTCTGGGTGGTGGGCCAACTAGTCCCAATCATCTCCTAACAAGTCAAAGCAGGTGGGGCCCACTTCCCATTCACTGGACAGTAATGTGATTAACCCATAGGAAAGTTCACACTGGGTTTTTCAAAATGGTTCATCAAAAGTATGACTCGTGGTGATTGAACGGCCCACTGGATAAAATCAGACAAGGTTGAAGCAGGTTCCACAGCTTCAACCAACTTTCCATGGTTGGATGGTGGTGAGGTTTCACCATTGATCTCTCACAGGTACTACACCTCGCATCAATATAGAAAGAGCTCTGCCAGAGCTGGATCCTTGTGCAAATAAGATTACAATCTACTCTAGGCAGGAACACATGTAAACATCGCAATTCACACACTTGGCAAACTGGGTCATCAATCAGGTGAGTAACACCAAGTGCCTTTACCAAAATCAGCTCCGTCCCCTCATCATGTCAGCCAAATGCATACAAAATAAATCAATGGTATAATACATCATCTAGTGGCCTGCATTCAGCATATGAGTGTAGCTCCTCTCAACAACATATTGATCTATTCCTTGGCCAGGTAACAAACATGGTGGGCCCACCTGATAAATGAGTTGGATATCTAGGGCATGCTGTCAAGAGATGGATCCAGATTCCAAATTGGACTTGTGCCATGAGTCTTTACAATTTACATCTCTTCCCAAAAGGGTAGAAAGGTTTGCAAATCAGCAAGAATGAAACGAAATGGAAAGAAAATGAACGGATAATATTCCAAATAGTAGAACGAGGAGCTAGTTTGATTACCAAATGGATGACCATGAACAGATGCCTGTAATTCGCAACTGTCTCTACATATATGAGAGCACATAGAGAATATCACTCTCATATATGCTACTTCCATGCATTTGTATGCAAGAGCGGCAGCAGCAGTCTCCCCATTACTCTCAAAGGAAATAGCGCATTGCCTGTGTATGGGACAGTAAATTGTAATTATGAAATTCAATCACGTACATCCTTTTTTGATACTCCATTCAGTGCACAAAACAAATGTCCAAAAACTCTAGATATGCACACATTGCAAGTGGGCATAAAATATTCAAAATTTGCACATGAGAAATTATATTGATATGCTCTAGCAGATTGGTGAATCATACTCTTCATTTTTTTTATAAGATAATGAAATTTTATTAAGTTGAGCATAGTTCTAAAACTCGCTGACTCGACTAAAAAACTCAGCCGAGTTGACTCGACTCAGTCAGATTACCAGCCAAGTCGACTCAACTCGGAGAGATTTAAAGCTAAGTCCCTGACTCAGTCGACTCAATGCAAGTAGCTCTAACTCAAGCCAGGTCACTCGCATTGTCAGACCTCTAGTTAATTAGATGTGAGGGGGAAAAAACATGGGCAGGATTTGAACCCAAGACCTTTTTATAAAAAGGTAGAGCACTCAACAACCAAGCTTCTGCGCAAATTGCTTGCTTATTTTCTTAGAGAAATGCTCCAGTGCTCTTAGTGTGCTACAATTTATAGTGCTCCTAATTGCACTGGGACATTTACACAGTCCAATTCGATGATCCAGACAGTTCATTATGTCAACACACATTTCACGGACTACTTGCAAACATACTCCACCCCCAACAAATATTAACCGTTGGTCAATGACCTTTAATATAGACAGTCAAGATTGTTTACACAAAATAGTTCCAATCAAACATTTGGCCCATTTATTTGTTAGGGCCGATCATGGATTGCATATGATTGCAAAGAATCACAAACAGTTAGACAATCCTGTCCATAGCTTGGAAAAAGTATGGCTAAAGAAAATCCCATTTATTTGATCCATTTTTTTACCGCTTTTTTTTTTTTTCCTGCTTTCCCAAAAGCCAAAAAAGGATGGCTAAAGAAAATAAGGCGAAAAAAAAGGACGAAGCAGATCATCCAATCAGTATGATTCATGGTCCCTTTCAAAAAAGAAAAAGAAAAAGAAAAAGTGAATAGTATTCCGTAAAATCGTGTTCAGCCTTAATAGACAGTTCAGATTGATCAGTTGGACTGTCCAAGTGGACCAATGCAACTAGGAGTACTATAACTTATAATGCTCTAAGAGAAGTAAAGCATTTCTTGTTTTCTTATTTATAATCGTTATATAAAGTTACGTAATTTTAATTATTCCTGCCATCCCAACTGTTTTCAATTTACAGTTATTAACTAAAGTCAAGTCAGGTCGAGTTTTTGATTTGACTCAACCCGAATGAACATCGAGTTCAGACCAATTCTTGAATTTTTAAACTATGAAGCTGAGAAAACTGAGCTAAGGGAAGAGAATTCCAGATAACAAGCGAGAATTCCCTATGGAAGGAGATGACTGGATCATATCCTTCTGCCAGCTCATCATCAGTGAAGTAAAGCCTCTCTAACAATATAAGAAAACAAGTGTTTAGTGTAGATGTGAGTGATCTAACGTTGTTAACAACATATAACTCCATGGCTCAGACCCTGCTTTTTCTGTTAACAACTAAACGTAACTCACCAATGGGTAGGCCTAATCTGGGCAAGATTTGCAATCTGAAACCTTGAATCGGCCTGTTCACAGAATTGGGCATAAATAGAGACCGACTTTGGGCCTCTTGATCATTCTGGCTTGGATGCATTACATGCTGGTTTTGGCGACGAGTTGAAATAAGTTAGATGCCGATGTCAATTACTTGGGTGAAGTGTTCCTCGAAATGAAGGGGAATGTAGTAGGACCAAGGCCCACAGCATGATCCACCATGTGCTGAATTTTTGGATTGTTGTGGTTTATTTTTGGGCTAAAATTCTAGAACTAAGACTGCTATTTTTTTTTGGGAAAGATTATACGTGTTGATTTTGTTGATTATCTAATGATTTTGCGATTCTAAAAAGAGTAGGATTAGGATGTGGAAGGCACTATAGTTTTCTGAGTCATTGTTTAAGTGCCTGTAGTGCAAAGATTTCAATTTCAGTCGAGTTGTTTATCCCTCTGTATTCAAATATTCTTGTGTGGTGTATTTACTTCATTTATTCCATCGGATATCAAAATTTTCATTAATCCAAAAACCAAATTCCATCAGGAACCAAGTCTGCTGTATTCAAATACGCACGCAAATTACTAGATTGCAATGCCCATTCTAGAATGAATCCACTTTCTTGACATCTTAAATGGTAAAATCGGAGCATACATGAAAACATTATTGGAAATTGAAATTCATGTTTGTGCATGATTTTGCGATTGCATTAAAAAAATGGCTATGGATTTTCTGCATTCAGCCTTTCCATGACAAATGTGAAAGTAAATTTCTTTGGAAGGTAATGACTGCAATATGAATTTTCCTTCATTTCTAAAATGGTGGTGACCCATCCACCATAAACTTCAAATCCATGCATGTCAGTCCAAACTAGTCAAATGTGTATCGTAGATGAGTCACCATTGTTTAAGAAGTGGTAGAAAGTAGGGTTGTCAATGGTTGGGCTTGGGGCAAGCAAATCAAAATTTTGAATAGGGTCACAGCCCACAGCCTTGCTCGACTATTTCATAATCCAGGCCAATGCTAGTGGAAAATGCACATAGAAATAGCCTAGGTATCTTCATGAATGATGAGTCAATCATACTTTCTTCTCAAAATGGCATAGAACTTACTTCAAGATCTTTTGTGTGTCGATATAGATCTCTGTTGACTCAGTTATTTCTCCTAGTTCTGCACTTCCCATGTCGCGAACCTCGAACATCGATGCAGCAAGTAGAAATTGTAAGGCTGCATGAAGACATATTCCACTAACTTCAACTGCTGATTCTCCATTCTGCACATTTAGATCGAAAAGTAAAGAAGTGAAGAACTCTAGAAGGACAACAGGAATTTATGATACTTGACACAAGGATGATTATCTTCAGTTTGTAAAAATGAGGCCCATGATTCAGTGATCCAAATTGTTGATCTGATGGACTACACAATGGATGGGTCGACCAAAATCTGTGGCCCCCTTTCAGTAGAATATGAACTATTATCGGGTTTCTTTCTCAAGTCTATTAGCACGCCAACTACTAAAAGGAGGACTGTCATCGAGGAGATTCATGAATCATGGCCCATCTACTGTGGATCCCATCAGACTAATGGCAAGGATCACCAAAACATGGTTGCACCAATTGAGGACCTGATGATACAATGCATATTATCAAGTTGAGGATCATATAAATCCTTTTTATTGTAGCTACCTTTAAACGGTCAGCTGAATGTTTCAAATTAAGAGCTTCTTTCAGGGTATTCTCAGTAAGCGAATAGTCCTTTCCAAATGGAGTTCTCTCTTTAACTAATTTCTTCAGATTATCAGGCTCGCTCGACTCTTTTTGCACTCCTACAACATCAGTTACCCCATCTGCCCATCCCACTTTCCGCCTCATGACGAGTGAGCTGTCATTTGCTGCATCAGCTGTCCCTGCATAACTCAAAACTTTTATATTCAACATTTTAATAAATCAATAAATCACAAAAGAGTACGGAAAATCTGATTTTTCTAAGGAACCTTTTGTTTCTTGTAAACTGGTGACATTCAAAGTGCTAGAACTAGTAGCAGTTGGTTTCAATGCAAACTGTTGACATTCGTCACTCAGAACTTTCTTTTCATTCTTAACAACCCCTTCAGATCTAATTCTGACGCTTTAGCATCAACTTCGTACTCAATTTTAATAGATGGCTGAATTGGGTGTTTAGATTTCCCGAAAAAAGTGAAATGTGTATTAATTCATGTTCAATTCACATCTTACTTTATCCAAAGACCACATTTACACCCTATCTATACTCAACTCACCAAATAACTTAGTTGATGAATGAGCACTTGATTAGACACCACTATTTTCTGTTGGACTCTCATTCAAATTGCCTTCACCTGAACTTGTAGAGCATTCCTTCCTCTTTTTTGTAACATTGGATTTGTCTTGCATCTCACCAAATAACTTAGTTGATGGACCAGCACTTGAGAAGGCACCACTATTTTCTGTTGCACTCTCATTCAAATTGCTTTCACATGCACTTGCAGAGTATTCCTTCCTTTTTTTTGTAATTTTGGAGCGGTCTTGCATGTTATGCTTCTCGTGCCCTGTTGTCATGTGCAATGATTAGTTTAACATGATGAACAAAAAAGAGAGAAGATAAGAGTATAAAACTATCATGAAACCAATGTAGATCATAGCAAAAAACTACTTACATAAAATATCCAAAATCTTGAAAACATAACAAAAATTGGACTGGAAATAAGACATAAGGAAAAGATATTCCAAAAAGAATGCAGTAAATTAAATATATACAGAAAAAGAACCTTTACAACAACGTTTTAACAAATTCAACTTCATGCATTGCTTGTGTAGTTCTTTTTCTAACATAAATGGGTCGCCTTCTAATGCAGGTGATGATTCAATTCTGTTCGAATCTTGAATAGGCTGCTGCTCAACGTCAAAATCCTATTCTTATAGAATGCCAATTTATTTTGGAGTGAAATTGTGTGTTCTCTACTATCATTCTATAAATTGAGGACACATTTACCTTTTGTAATTTTGTTTCACCATGATCAATCCTTGTCTTGCTACTCCTTGTAGCAAGGTTGCCCTTCTCTTCTAAGCACAAAGAATCGAGAATGGGCGAAAGTGTAGAATTATCAGGAATTACTGACAGCGCCTTAGCCTGCTGGAAAACAATAAAACACAGTAATTAATGATATGTTCAGAAGACGAATTCATTAGGGGCTCTCAACTAAAACAAAAGGTGAACAATCCAAAGCAAAAGACACACCTGCACCATTGAAGAGAGCGTTTCATGGTTTCCATCTTTATTTTCCAGGGTACTCTCAAATGAAGCTGACAAGCAGTTATTAAAATCCAAACTACTATAACCCACAGAATTGCTATTGGGTGCTTTGCCAACGCCAATTTTAAGGTGAATTTTTAGTGCCTTTTTGTCACATACAGGTAGGGTAGTATTGTTTGTTGTGGCAAGTGCGTATTCTGAAAATCATGAAAGCATTAAATACAGTCAACAATAGAATAAAATTTTCTACTTTCACAATTCACATTTTGTTACCATATTATTTACAATAAAAACATATTAGCACATCTCCAAAAATAAAATTACCTCAAATTTCTTGAGCAATTGGGGAATATTGCTACTCTGTACACTTGTAACACTCTTATGTTGTGATTGCATTAGAGGATTCCGTAGAAGCATTGGTAAAAATGATCCATACTGGCCAAATTTTGGCCCTGGTAACAAAGAATTCAATGAATCATCAAATGGGTGCACAATTACATATAAACAGCTAAAAATATCAAGAAACATCAGCCTGATGAAGGGGAGCGAACATAGACTTTAAGCATTGTTATCATAAATGGAAGCAAGTGGTCATAAGGGAAATGAATATGAAAATTTGAAGGCAGACCTACTAAAAGATTCTGATATATTCCTCAATCTTAAACCTTTCCTTTTTATAAACATAAATGCATGCACACGATTCAGGCTCGGGCTAGGCTTGGACCTATGCTCGCTCCTAGGCTAGGGTTGGCCTGACCTTGTCCTGGCATGAGCCTAGCTTGTCGACAACCCAATAACAAAGGAGATACAAACCATGATCACTCTCCTCGAATACCAATCTATTGTAAATCAAAACAGATTTACAAAAAGTGCTTTAAGGCGTCTAGGAAAGATCAAAGACACACACAAAAGAGAAAGAGAGAGAGAGAGAGAGAGAGAGAGAGAGAGAGAGAGAGATGTATGGCCGATTCATTGTGAGTTCAAAATGCTTTAGTTTTCTTAAACTCGTTTGACTACCCATAAGTTACATGAGTTCATAGAAGTTGTAGCCCCAATTCCAAATTTCCATCTGAAACGCCCTCCTAGTTAGGTTTAATCATTAGTCTCCTAAGTGCCTTTGCTGCTACAATATACAAGAAAGACAACAAAGGCAAACTTCTCAAAATCCCGAAGAAAACAAAAAGCCTTTTGGAGACCCATTTATAAGCATAGAGAAAAAGCCAATCCTACAAACTTGCATTCACTTCTTCCACTTCACCCCAAAACCAAACCTCACTAACATGTAGTTTAGTCATGAACCTTTACCACATTAATCTCAAAGATAATAAACAATCGCTCTTCTTTATTTATGCAATAAGCACACCCATTCAGAATATGTACCTACCATGAACTTATGCTCCATGAGATAGTAAAATCATCAGCCTCAAAACCGTTCTTACCCTTGTCGCATGAACCAGGGAAAATAATTAATGACTTCCAATGGGACTAATGGGGAACCATTTTCCTTCAAGTTAATGCAATGACGAAGGTCCCAAATCTTTAAGGAATTTTCTGCTCTAATAAGATTTCAAAATGAAGCTCATGAAAAACCAACAAATTTTCTAGGTAAGGACACCAAAATTACTTTTGGAAGTTCTTTTCATTGTCCATATCATGATTCTATTGCCTTGTTGGACTTGCTTCTTAACATGCCATATTTACAATAGAAAATCCAATTTTTTAATGCTATGATTTTTCTAAGGTATCAATTTAAATTTTATAGCATAAGTTAGAGGTAACATTACCATTATTCAAGAACTCGAAAACTGGACTCAACCCCATGTCTAGCCAGGTCAAGTAAACTCAAAGACTCAATTGAGTCTTTAATTGACCCAATTAGATATTAAAAATGAAATTAAATATATTTATTGGTGCAATAAATATTCACATAGTTATTTAAGTTTTAAAAGTATGAAAATAGCAGTAGAGATCAAAAACCTTCATTATTCTCTGTTGGTTAGAGACGGTGACTTTACAAGTGGAGGTCACAAGTTCAAATCATCTTTTCTATTTTAAATTTGAATTTCTCACCAAGAAAGCCAACTTAACGATTCTGATTAAGTTAAGACCGAGTTACCTGAAATCTTAACAAGTTGACTCGCCCAAGTTTTGAGTTGAGTCACCGAATTTTATGATTCTGAACATAACCGTGTATGACACGTTGTCTGATCTATTCCTAGGCTGTGTTTGCATGATCAAATGGTAACGTTCTAAAATGTTAATATTTTGCAGGTAATAATTTTACTTATTTTATTCTTTTGATCATGTACACAAGCAAATTACATTCCAAATCTAGCAGTTCATTTGTTTACCACAGATTGCATGGCAAATTGTATAGTTTATCAGATGCATTCTAACGGTGCCCAAATTATATGAGATTTCTCATCAACATCAAATAAACTAAGGTCCCAAAGAGACCAGAACCAGGCCATGTTTGGATGCACGCGCGAACTAGATTGTGCAGTTCCACTTTGGTCAAGAGGAAATTATGGAAGCTAATGACGTTTCCTAGCATTCGAAATAAGGAAGTAGGCCACAAATTGTAGTTACATCTCTTTCAAGTACAACTTGAAAGTAGCATAATGCAATTTGGAGCCCAGATACTTGATTTTAATGTTAAGGAAATTCAATTGTTGGACCATGTGACAAATCTCGTTCTCGGGAATTTCTCGGGAGATTTCCAAACTTACGTTTATCTCGGGATAATATCGTAAAATTCTCACAAAAAAAAAAAAACATTTATTATTAGTTAGTAAATAGTTTTAAATTTTAATATATAATTATATAATGCACAATTAAATTTACAAATAATTTTCATGTTACTATCAGGTTAATTTTGTGAAAATTTAATGTTTGTCATAGGTTGCTAGACTAATAACTACAATTCAATTCAATTGCATTTACAAACGGTCCTACGACAAACATAGTCATTGATACAATCTCAAGTGTAAACCCGTCAAAATACACAGTTAAGCTACTTCTTTTAACAAGTAAATAAAAATTTAAAAATTTTTTTTTTTTTTTTTTAAAAACAAGAGATTCCAACTGTTGACATAATGCCCCTTCTTTTTCAAACATGCAAAACACAATGGCTATAAAATTCTGCTATAGAATGGAGAAAACAACACTAAGACAAATGCACATGGAAGTAGAACTTCCAAAAAAAAATAAAAAGTATAGGAGATTGTCTTTCTGAGCTAGACTAGGTTAATTGCCACGCACAACTGCACAAACGGTTGTATATTCAGTGAATCTGGACCATCTATTTGGTGGGTCTACGTTGGATGGTTGGTGGTACAAAAACCACAATGATTGCAAATCACAACGTTCCAGTCAATGAATATTTCCACTTGAATTTGGGCAGTCGATAGCTTTTTACTTCACCATCAGCTTAAAAACCAGAAACTGGACATTTGCATTTCCTAATCAATGTTTTTTTTTTTTTTTTTTTGTTCCCAACTTTGGGCCAGGTCCCACCAGATGGATACAGCCATAAGTCCGGTGATGAGTTGCAACTCATCAATCATAGCTGAGGTCAGATTTACTACATATTCTGAGGTGGAGTTCTCATACATACCCAGATTCTCTGCAGAAATCTCTCTATCGAAATCCTTCTGGAAATGGCACAAAACATCTTGAAGCCTTTGATCCTGTGGAAGAGAGAATTAAGGACCCATGAGAATTAGGCCGTGAGTTCCAACAAGCAGGGCCCACATGTTAGTGATCAGATCATTGATCTTTTGGAACCCAACCATGACAGACCATGCCACAAATGTTTCCAAATTGGAATGTGGACCTTTGTTGTATCATCTTTCATTAACCGTCCATTTGCAGGCTGCTAATCAATGGCATAAGATTGTCCCATTAGGAAGATATTTGGCATTTGGACCGTGGGGCTCATCAGATCAATGGTCTAGATTAACAAAACATCACCCCACTTGCCCAAAAAAGGTGGGGGATGCTATACATACCCTCTAGCAGAGGATAATATAATTCTTCATTACTACGATGTGATATATAACTAATTATATGATCATCAAACTGATGATATGTATGGTAGACTAGGTTCCTCAGTATGTATAGGTGGTCCCCACAACTCAGTGATCTAACGGTTGATCTCATAACCCATAGGCCCCACTGAGGATGGACCATACCCTTAAAATAAACTTGATGAGATAATGAAAGAAATATCATACGGCATCTACCAAATTGATAAATAATGAAAGAAATACGACAACCGTTAATATTCAACTGAAAAAGGGGGGGGGGAATTAGAAGGCTAGAATTTTTTAATCTGGAAATCTTGGAGTATTGACTAACAACTGGGGGACCCATCAGAACAATGGCCCCACTTTTTTGGACCATATCCCATGAATATCCTCCAAGGTTGGGTGAAGGTATTTAAAAAAGGGATACATATCAAGACTATACAATACAAGTCGAAAATGATAAACGTCCATTAATGGCAGGTGGGAATCCCATCACATATTCAAAATGGCAGTCCCCCTACCTTTTGAAGATGGATAATGCAATGCTCAATCTAGAATATCAACGGATTGCTCATTGGACATGTGGGGCCATAGTTCAACGATCCAAACCTGTCCATATGGAAGAGTCCTAAACCACCAATTGATGATTGACGACTAGATGGATAATGGAGGAACTACAATAACGATTCACAATCAATTCAATTGTAGAGAAGAAGAAAAAAAAGGCCAAATTTTCAACATCCGGGATCTCACACCAAGGGAGATATTTGGTGCATGGCCCACCCGTCATTGGGACCCATCGGGACACAAAGAGTCGAGTCCCTGTAACCAAAGCTCTAAGGGCCCACCGCGATATCCGTCTTACATGCATTCCATCCATCAGTTTCACCAGTTCATTTTAGGACTTGAACCCAAAAATGAAGGACATCCAAAACTCAAGTGGGCCCCGAATAATGGGGATAGAAATGCCCTTCATTGGGACCTTTATGGGGACCATCGTAATGTTTATGTGACATCCAACCCATTCACAATGTGACTCCCACTAGGATGAACGAAAAAAAACAGATATGGCCCCAATCCAAAAATTCTGTGGACCCCAAGAAGGTTCCAATGTCAATTGTCGGGCATTCAATCCCCACTGTTTCTTTTGGTGTGGCCCACTTGGGTTTTGGATCAGCTTGTGCTCACATTTGAACATGATCTGTTGCAACGGATGTGCGGAGTAGACAAAACACAGACATCATGGTGGGCCCCACTGATCTTTGGTTTACAATGATTCCATGTAACCCCGTATCCAGTCCTTTCATAACCAATGATTTTGTTTGTCAAGCCGTAGGCCCCACTTATGCAAATTGATAATTGCAAGAGTATCATCCATTCCCTAGTCATAACATTGATATCTTTAATAGGGGAAAAAAAGAGTCATTCCCAAAGTGTGCAGGGATCCATGCAAATGGATGGGATGGATGGATGTTTGATGGATGGGATGGTTGGACGGATGGATGGGATGGACAGAACTTTGGATGATTGGAAGGATGGATGGATGAGATGGATGGAGAGTTGGATGGTTGGATAGTCGGACGTGACGGATGCATGGTTGGATGGATGGACGGATGGATGGTTGCATGGTTGAGATGAATAGGCCCCATTAATGGAAACTTATCTTGGATACATCTTTTTACAATTTTTTTATTCCTAACTATGCAAATATGTGTATTTAGCATCTCATGAAGTTTCATTGAAAAATTCTCTCATGTTTCCCCAGTCACCATGAAAAAAAATAATAATTAATTAAATAAATAAGATGAATGGAAAATAGGATTATATTGAATAATTGCTTATATATGTATTGAGCATAACATTCTGAATTTATAATAATAAAAAATGAATAGTCTGAAATAAGGAAGAATACAATTAAATCAAATCTATCCTAAATAAATTACAATCAAACCAAAACTTAGCAAATAAGGAAAATGTAGAAAAATGAACATATGGTGATCGAAACTTATTATGTATACATTTAGGCCCTCATTAAATGGAAATTTATTATGTATACATACTTTTTTGAACTATTTGATTCCTAAATATTCAAATATGTATATTTTAGCATCTTCATTTTATTTAAAAATTCCACCATTTTCCTAATAAATTCCTCAGTCAGTGATACATTTTTCAGGAATTAATGATTTTTAGATAATTTTTTATGTGTCTCAGCCAGAGAAATTTGTAGTGATACCTATACTCCCAAGCACTGACTAGCTCTAATAGGGAAAATAAGAATTCGGGAATCCCATTCCCAAAAGAAAGAAAGAAGAAGAAGAAGCTTGCAATATAAGAAAAGGCAATGTCGAAACCGAAGGTAGTCTTGCTTTTTCTTCTACCTACAGACGAAAATATCTTCACCATTGAAGCCGACGAAGAAAATCATACGGAAGAATGCTCTAATTCCGAATGCTGGTGTGAGTTTTTGGGTTGCAGAAGTATACTTGTAAGACAAGGTGAGGGGTTTTTGAAAGTTCCCGCGAGAGATTTTGGAAGGTTCTTTAGTTTCACGGTGACTTGTTAATTCCACGCGCGTGTGATGTCGACTATATCCTCACGCGACTCATGTGCATATATGAAATATTTGTGTCAGATCTGAACTTTCCATTATGTTTTAAATACAATTTAAATTTATTATTCAGGTGATATACTGCTTAAAATGTAAATCAATAGTTACAATTTTTCTAACCGTCTATTCTTTTTGATAAATTGTGTCCCATCGAAGGTTTCAAATGGAAATAATTTTATGAAATAAGACCTTAGAAGTGTATTTCACATTATGGAGAGCTCAGATCTTAAACATGTGCCACATTATCACACATGTAGATGTGTACATATTTCCCATGCGCGTGGAATTAGCTAACCTCAGATGTTGTATTTTTGAGAACAGAAAATGACCACTGTATACAAAACCTTTTCCCCAGCGGTTTTTATCGAGGAATACAAACTTAAGTTACCAACTTAGACTAGCACGTGCGGACGGCGACATTGAGGACGAAACTATCCCTCCTTTTTACTTTCAGATGTTTCCTTTCCCTTTCCCTTTCCATTGCTACTTCCTGCCGTGGCTTTTTCCCCTTTTTTTCATCCGGTTAAAAAGATAAAAATATTCTTTTTGTGGGCCCCTTATCAACGTCTGTCTTCTTCTGAAAATGGTCGGTCGGGCGAAGAAAGCACATATCAAAGGTATATTTTAAACTCATTTGGGCCCACATTAAATGTACGTGATTGTTGGTCGGTGCTCTGTGGGCCCCACTATGGTGGTCAGTGGTCGGTGCTTTGTGGGCCCCACCACGGTGCTCTGTGGGCCCCACTATGGTGGCCGGTGGTCGGTGCTCTGTGGGCCCCAACATGGTGGCCGGTGGTCGGTCCTTTGTGGGCCCCACCATGGTGCTGTGTGGGCCCCAACATGGTGGCCGGTGGTCGGTGCTCTATGGGCCCAATCATGGTGGCTGGTGCTCTGTGGGCCCCACCATGGTGGCCGGTGGTCGGTGCTCTGTGGGCCCCACCATGGTGTATGTGTTTCATCCATTCCGTTCATCCATTTTGTCCGCTCAATTTCCACTAATTTAAGGGGTTGAGCCCCAAATTAGATGGAAATTTGGCTGGTGGCCCGCTAGAAGAAAACAATAGTGATTGGATATCCATCATTTAAATCCTCCTGAGGCCCACTGTACTGTTTGTCTGAAATCCAATTTGCTTTTTAGGTGATAAAGACCCAGATGAAGGCTAAAAACAAAGATAATCTTGACCCAATACTTTTATGGCCCCCAAAAAGTTTTTAATGGTCGATGTTTGTTAAACACTATTTCCCGTAATGTGGTCCAATTGAGATCAGGATATACCTCAATTTTTGTATGATAGGATAAAATGATCTATAAAAATAGATGGACGACATGGATGAAACACATACATCATTATGGGGCCCATAGAGCACCGAACACTAGCCATTGGCTAGTGGCAGGGGGAGTAGCCAATCCGTTTCATATAGTATATCCATGTCGTCCGTCCATCCGTTTTTCCATTTAATTTAAGGGGTCGATCCCCAAATTGAAGCATATCAAAATATCAAGTGAATCATACCACGGGAAACAGTGGGCATAATGATTTTCTAGTTTGCCCCGCTGATTTCATGTTTTTCCCACTCAATTTCATGTTTGCCCTGCTGATTTTATAGTTTGCCCTGCTGATTTCATGTTTTTTCCGCTCAATTTCATGTTTGCCCCGCTGATTTTCTAGTTTGTCCCGCTCAATTTTATGTTTGCCCTGCTCAATTTCATGCTTGCCCCGCTGATTTCATGTTTCCTCTGCTCAATTTCATGTTTGCCCTGCTGATTTTATAGTTTGCCCTGCTGATTTCATGTTTTCCCTGCTCAATTTCATGTTTGCCCCGCTGATTTTCTAGTTTATCCCGCTCAATTTTATGTTTGCCCCGCTCAATTTCATGCTTGCCCTGCTAATTTTCATGTTTGCCCCGCTCAATTTCATGCTTGCTCCGCTGATTTCATGTTTCCCCCACTCAATTTTATGTTTGCCCTACTGATTTATAGTTTGCCCTACTGATTTCATGTTTCTCCGCTCAATTTTATGTTTGTCCCGCTGATTTTCTAGTTTGTCCCGCTCAATTTTATGTTTTTCCCACTCAATTTCATGTTTGCCCTGCTGATTTTATAGTTTGCCCTGCTGATTTCATATTTTTTCCGCTCAATTTCATGTTTGCCCCGCTGATTTTCTAGTTTGCCCCCCTGATTTCATGTTTTTCCCACTCAATTTCATGTTTGCCCTGCTGATTTTATAGTTTGCCCTGCTGATTTCATGTTTTTTCCGCTCAATTTCATGTTTGCCCCGCTGATTTTCTAGTTTGTCCCGCTCAATTTTATGTTTGCCCTGCTCAATTTCATACTTGCCCCGCTGATTTCATGTTTCCTCAGCTCAATTTCATGTTTGCCCTGCTGATTTTATAGTTTGCCTTGCTGATTTCATGTTTTCCCTGCTCAATTTCATGTTTGCCCCGCTGATTTTCTAGTTTATCCCGCTCAATTTTATGTTTGCCCCGCTCAATTTCATGCTTGCCCTGCTAATTTTCATGTTTGTCCCGCTCAATTTCATGCTTGCTCCGCTGATTTCATGTTTCCCCCACTCAATTTTATGTTTGCCCTACTGATTTATAGTTTGCCCTACTGATTTCATGTTTCCCCGCTCAATTTTATGTTTGTCCCGCTGATTTTCTAGTTTGTCCCGCTCAATTTTATGTTTGCCCCGCTCAATTCCTAGTTTGTCCCACTTAATTTCATGTTTGCCCTGCTCAATTTCATGCCTACCCCGCTCATTTCCTAGTTTGCCCCGCTCAATTTCATGCTTGCCGCACTTAATTTCTAGTCCGCCCCACTCAATTTCATGTTTCCCTTGCTCAATTTCACGTTTGCCCCGCTGATTTTCTAGCTTGCCCCCACTCAATTTCGTGTTTGTCCCCCCCTCAAAACTTAAATCTAAACCTAAAACCTAAACCTAAACATAAAACATAAATGTATTCTCAAATCTCTAAACCTAAACCCTAACTTATTCTCAATTCCCTAAACCTTAACTTATAATTTAACTTAAACCAAAACCTATATCCTACACTTGTAACCTAAAACCTAAATGTATTATCAAATCCCTAAACGTAAACCTTAATCATTAACCTAACTTAAACCTAAACCTATAACGTACACTTATAACCTAAAACCTAAATGTATTTTTAAATCCCTAAACCTAAACCCACACCTAATCCTAATATCAATTCCTTAACCTAAACCTTAACTTGAAAGCTGAAACCTAAACCCGGTCCCGAACCCGATTTCCTAATTCCAGTTGTATCTTTGAATCAAGTATAAATCGCCCTGATCTCTACAAGTGGATCCTTGGAAACCCTGCTTCCAACCTTTTTTAGTTTTAGAAACTTTCCCTTTTCATTTTTAGAGACAAGGTTGCATTTTTTTTTATAGAAACTTTCCTAATTTATTTTTAGAAACTTTTCTTTTTTATTTTAAGAAACTAGGTTACTTTTTTAGAAGCTTTCCTAATTAGTTTTTTTAGAAACTTTCCTAATTTGTTTTTAGAAACTTTCTTTTTTTTAAAAAAAGAAATTTAGAAACCTTCTTTTTTTTTTTTAGAAACTTTCCTTTTTCGTTTTTAGAAACTAAGTTGTTTTTTTTTAAAAAACTTTCCTTTTTAGTTTTAGACACTAACTCATCTTTCTATTTTTATTTTTACAAACTTTCTTATTTCTTTTTTAGAAACTAATTCACTTTCCTTTTTCTTTTGCATGATCCTAACATGGAAACTTATAATTTGGTAACTTATTTTTAATTCTCTCTCTTTCTATTTTTATATTTCTATTTCCCTTGTTCTTTTTAGGTTTAGGTTAGTGTAACGCCTTGAGTTTTCAGAGTCCGAGTATATGATTCATTTTCTCAAAACCCCAGTGTTAACCTTTAAAGATAGTCAAAATTATCTACTTTTTTTTTTTTTCCTTTCAGAATTAGCAATTTAGCGAAAGATGGACAAATCAAATATAAAGGAAAATTTTATTTGCATTTGAATATATGAGCGGCTACCCATAATGACTTATACAAACCAATGTCTCCATATTAACAAATATAAGAATTACATAATTTGCATAAGAGAAATAATAAAATACATATATATTTGAGCCGTAAGGTTGCACAGTTTCTTTTGGTAGATACGGCCATGCATCTCTAGGACTTGTACCCTGCTCCTCGTCAAGTTTGAGCATGAATATCATTTAAGCCACCTGTACTACTTATACGGTTATATATTTGATGAATGAGTGGCTAGCTCAGTGTGAATTCCTCTTAAGATTACACACCTCCGTATTAGTCAAGCATAGTTTTAAAGAATAAAGCATCCAAACAATACATGATGCAGTCTTACTTAATGCGTGGATGTGTGAATGCACATCGACTTGGGGATACTTATCCAGTCGGACTTGGGCTCATCACCCATGTATATGACTGGTCATCAGCGCAACAATCACGTGCGTACATCACGTACAACATAATGACCAAACCATTGTACATCACATACATAGGTCAATAGTCGATGGTTTGGGAGCTAACAAAATGATACCCCACTAAGCCTAAGGGCACATGCTATCCAAAGCATCTAGAATTAGCCATCCGTCATCACCAGAATGCTATGAATGCATGATTAACCTATCTATTATTATTCCAATTGTAACCAACCAATTTAAGAAAGCTCAAAGGTCACTAGGGGGGCTCGTCACCCAGTGTAGGTCAACAGCCCGAGTATAGTGTCTCATTTCACCATCCTCAGCTCATGAGACTCTAATATTAGGATGTTTAATGGTAACCTCCACGACTAATGGCCAATCATAGTGCCACAAGTTGATCTTACCATCGCATAGATGTACAAAAATATTCCATCAAGCCACATAAGGAAAAAGGGCAGATATCACATCAAATGTGCCGAGGGCAATTATCACATCAAAGCCACAAAGCGTAATTATCACATCAAAGGCACAGGGGCAGATATCACATCAAATGCACAAAGGGCAGATATCACATCAAAGCTACAAAGGGTAATTGTCACATCAAAGGTGCAAAGGCCAGATATCACATCAAAGTCACAAAGGACACAAGGATTTGAAAGATGGTAAGTCCACAATAACTTAGGTAAAATGACCACTAGGTCGGGGCCCAGTATAGCCACAATCCGTTAAGTTACATCCCGATGATGGGTGTACATATACTAGTGAGGTTTTCCACTAATAGAGGTACTAGTTTAAGTTCCATAACTAATCCACAAGCAATCCTCAAGCATGAGAAGGTATACAAGAACAACGTACATATGTTTATACAAGATAAACGTTGAGCATATAAGTTAGAGATCAAATTCAACAACTAGCGCAAGCAATGGAGATATCAATTATCAATTGTAATTAAAATAGGAACTATCACTTAAACTAATAGGAAAGTGGAAAGCTCAAGGGGAAAAAAATCATCACCTAATCCTGTAGCTTGATTTAGTGGCAGGTTATCTCGCCTTTAGGCTATTCCGTGCCCTAATTAACACAATTCTCTTCCAAATTAGATATTTCAAAACGGTCATAGGCTCTAGGAAGGAGTTTCATATACCGGATGATTTGCACACCTTTAAGGCTATTTTAATGATCTTGGTCTAACCATAACCTTCCTGAGATACCTGGTTCGATGGATAGTTGGGTTAGATGGGCCCTGTAGCTTTGACAGAGTTAGTAACTTCCTTCACTACGAATTTCTCATCTTATGAGTCGATTAGGTTTTTACCTACATGAAAATCCATGGGGGTTTGGATTGATAGTCCCAAGTCAGATTTAGCCGAACCTTACCCTGAAACGAGGGGTTTACTGGGTTAGTTCAAGCCCAAGTCGACTCAACCGAGGTGACTTGGTTGAGTCCAGCCCCATGAGATGGAGCACATATGTGGGTCGGGTCTGGGTCCTTGACTACTGACCACTCATGAGTTGGGCTAGGTCGAATCGTCTTAGCATTCAGGCCCATGAGCCATGGAAGAACTCTAGCTGATGGTCGGTCCTTAGGGCTGAGTTCGGACTCAACTAAGCCCGAAACTTACTGGATGACTAGGGTCGACCCTACATTTGGTAAAATGGGTTCTCCTCAAACTTAGATGTGCCACCCTGGACCCTCCTTGCTACACCACACCAGTGGGATTGTCACGAATCAAATTCCAGAAGGGCCTTAAGGACATCCCCAGGCCGCACCTACCATTTTTGCCCATGGTCGCTAGCTCCCATAAACATGGGTTACCGGATGGAGCTTAATAGGTGGACTTACTTAACGATCATGAATGTGGAGTACTGGGACGTTACCTAGAGTGTTCTGCATGTCCGTTGGGTCATCTTATGTTAAGGGTGAAATATTGCATATTATCCCCCATTTATATCTTAGTTTTATGAACATGATAATGTTTAATGTTTTATTTTACTCATGTTTGTGTTGCAAGGTGAATTTAAGAACTTGGATTGAAAAGGGTGCTTAAAGCATGGATTTGATGCTCAAGAATCACTAAGACTTCACATGCTAAAGATTTAAGAAAAGCAGCTGAAATTGCCAGATGGAGCTTAATAGGTGAACTTACTTAACAATCATGGAGGTGGAGTGCTGGGACGTTACCTAGAGTGTTCTACGTGTCCACTGGGTCATCTTATGTTGAGGGTCAAATATTGCATATTATCCCCTATTTATATCTTAATTTTTTGAACATGATAATGCTTAATGTTCTATTTTACTCATGTTTGTGTTGCAAGGTGAATTTAAGAACTTGGATTGAAAAGGGTGCTAAAAGTATGAATTTAATGCTCAAGAATCATCAAGACTTCACGTGCTAAAGATCCAAGAAAATCAACTAAGAAATGAAGAGAATCAAATATTTGAAGTGAAGAAAAATGAATCCTAAAATTGTCCTGAAAACAAGCATATTCTTGAAAGTTTCCTAAAGAAGCATACTCTGAAACTCTGGGTCAATCTGTGAAATTGCACAGAGTAAAGTCTGTTTTGGGAAACTATGTAAATTTGAGGTAATTTTTAGATTTTTCCAAGTCGGAGCTGTAAAACTATAAATAAGAGTCCGTAGGACGTCCTTAGGCATCATATAAGGGTTTGTAGAGTGGAGAAAAAGCATGAAGAAGCCGTCGCTAAGAGTTTTTCTCCCATTTCCTTAGTTGTTTTCATGCTTTTTTAAAGAGTTTTTAGTTTAATTATGTCTATGGTTGGCTAAACCTCTTAGCTAGGGCTAAGATGTGAAGCTTGTAACGTGATGGGATATTTTCTATTGCTTTGATTCATGTTTAAGTTGAACCATATTTGATTATAGTCTGATTATAAGAAATACTTTTAGTTTTTAATGGTTTGTTGTGATCAAATTATAATAGAGCTGCGATAACTTTGAATGTTTTCTTTTCATGTATTAAGATTGTGAAATTAGAAAATCCTATTGTTCACTATCATCACATGGGCATGGTTGGGTGATGGAATCCTACCTAATCTTCTCAATTCTCTTATGATTGGTTGTGGTATTGGTAAATCTTGTTGTTTGCCTTGTCTCCTAGGCATGGTTTTGTGCTGGAATCACTTCTAGTTCTCACACATCTCATCCATTGAGAATTATGTCAAAGAAAGTTCAGATTTGATTTTACTGAGATATCTTCCAATTAAGTAAGATGAGACTCTGATTCCAGTTGTGTCCTTAAATCCAACATAGATCTCCCTAATCTCTACAAGTGGATCCTTGGAAACCCTAGTGTCCCACGTTTGATTTTCTTAAGTTTTTCATTAAATCTCTGTCACGCCCCAAACTCGGTAACTAGAATCACAAGGGACCCGATGGCCAGTTCTGGTCGTAACAGCCTCCATAGTACCCCATTCTCGGGTCCTGAGGCAGGTTCCGATCCTGGGATCCTATAAGGAGGATTTTCATAACAGTATAATCATTACCAATATGAGCATACCCAAGATCACAACAAATACATCTGAGAATAACAAAGGCACACATCACAAAATCCACTAAGAATTTGAACTTTTACAATCATCCATAAGGTCCAAAAGGACATACATGAGATAAAAGGAGAAGAGGGAAAGGTCGGCAACACTGGAGTCCTCAAAAGCTCCGCTCTACTCCACGCGCTGCTGCTACGATGCCTGCCTAGAATCTCCTGCACGCATCAATCGTGCATAAGCTTATAGAAGCTTAGAGGGTGGTGAAAGTGTGTGACAATGGTGCACAGAAGAATACTAGGAGATGCAAGAAGGGAAATGTGCTCAATGGAAAAATCACTAACCTTACCAAGGCTTATCATGAATATGATGCAATGAGTACTGGATGTTAAACCAAGGCAATGCATGAAGGGGGCTTGTACAACCAATGCTAATGCGATGCAAGTAATGTCAGTGCTCATATTCAAATCATAAGTCAAGTACATTTCCAATCATAAGGAAATCACCGGGGTCCATTACACTGCCGAATGACTGTCGCTCTACAGACCCCGCACAGTCAAACGAGCATAAGAGACCTCACTACCCTCCTGTGGACAGCCAATCATCAACGAGGCCTGACGGTAGCGGACCCATTTACGAGCTGGTCAGACTCAGCCTAGCAATGCCCACTACACACCAGGCAGGTAAGGCCACACCCCTATCCAACCGACTACACGACAGTGGGAGTCGTAGCCTGACGGTATAAGGCCCTCGTACGCTCATGTATTCCACCCGGTCACGGCGTTGGAGCAGATCCTTGGTACCATGGAGGTTTTGAGAATTTTACTCATGGGCATCCTATGCACCCGGTATGCTCAACTAATATTTTCGATGTCCACACATACGACCATCCACGAATATCCCTGTGGAGGTAAGGCCCTGATGAAGTAAGGGCAGATATCCACATGCTATGCAATGCCAGATGCATGAATCATACAATCACCCATGCATCAATCCCAAGCATTCATCTCTCAGGGAGATACCAACATGTCCTACACAATGCCACAACCATGGCCAATCATTCCTCAACCAAGCATGCATATGATGTGTATGCGAGTGGGCCATGAAGATGAATAAGGGTGCCAATACGATGGAGATGAACTCTCTACCTAACCATGAAGGGTCTAGGTACTTAACTAATTCCTCATAAGGAATACAACCTCTAGTGGGGGCCCATATACCTGGGGTAGCCCACAAGACTAAGGAGAACAATGGTATGGGCCTAAATAGTGAGATGGCTTAGTAAAGTTCTATGGTGGGCCTTTAACCACCCATAGAAGCCCATGGGCCTACCTTAAGGCTACCAACGTGGACATCCAACCACAATTGGTCCCTAAGGGGTAGCCCATCTCTATTTGATCATGAATCAAGGACCAAGGCCCATGCAACATCAAAAATAAGAAATGAGTAGCCATAATTATACCACAACACTCATGTTGGGCTTCAGAAAGGGCGGCCCAAGGCCTACCCAAAATATGGGTTCAAGGAGAACACACATAACCCAACTCATATATAACACTATGGGCCCATAAGGGAAGGTTAGGGCCCAACATAAAAGTCACTAATCCCATATATTATGGTGGCCTAGTGGGCGGCCCATTGCTCAAACCACATGGGTAATGTCATGCTCTTAGTCAAGTGAGTTGGGCCTACAACTCGGCCCAAGTATAAAGTTAATTTGATGGGCAATCAAGGGCCCATCTACTTGTGTAATCTGGCCCACTAACCCAACATAATAGTATAGTAAGATGGCCCAATAGTTCAATGGGTCTATCTGGAAAGTTCCAACCCAATTGGCCCTAAGGAGTTCAACAACTAGCTACATTCATGGATCCAATTAAATTTAACTGTGGTGGGCCTCAAAAGTGCATTTATTAAGCCCAAAATTTAAGAAACTAAAGGTATCAATTATCTCCTCTAATACCTTCATAAATGTGGTGGGCCTCACTCCTCAAAATTTCAGTCCAAGTCCAAGCATAATTATGACATGTTGTTGTCCTAAATTTGGGCACTCCATTGGAGTGGGCCCAAGGCCTCTAAAACTCTGGAAATTGAGGGCCATGGCCCCTCATCAATCATACAATGAGAGGAAACCCAAAAATATGCCCCACCATCAAAAGAAATATTTTTAAATTTTAGTTTTTATCAAGCATATTGCTGGACTGCACAACAGAAAAATTGGGAGTCCAGCCATCTTGGACCATTTTTTTGGATGCTCTAAAGGGGTCATTTGAGTCTGAAATTTTACAGAGTGATACTTCCATATGTGGACCATACCCCCAAAAAATTTCATAATTTTTAGATATTTATAAGTATTTTAATTAGTTTAAACAAAATAAACTGTCCATGAAATCGGACAGACCTGAACGTCCCAACGTGGTGGGCTAGTCCGACCCTTGTCACGGTGTGTACAGGGGTCCATTGGCCCTGAAATTTGGTAGGTAGGTCCTACCATGAGTAGATCACATCCTTATAAAATTTCAAAATTTTTAGACACCTGTAAATATTTTAATTCATTTAAATAAATCAGTCTATCCTAAAAATCGGACTGATCTGGACACTATATTATAGTGGGCCAGTCCAGCCACCACTATGGTACGTACGGGTGTCCATTGGTCCCCAAATTTTGTAGGTGGGTCCTACCTTGAGTAGGCCACCCCTGAATAAATTTTTATAATTTTTAAACACCTATAGATATTTTAATAAATTTCAGAAATCCAACTGTCCATGGTGGAATGTTGCTGGAATAGTGTAGAAAATCCAGACTATCCACCTCACTTGGACCATACCTTTGGGACCTCAATCAAGGTCAGATGGAGATGAAATTTGGGGATCATCAAGATGAGATCCCCACCTTTCAGAAAAGTATAATTGATGGGTATGAATAGTCCCCCAAACAGTCCCAAAATCTAGTCCAAAAACAACCAGAAATTGTCTAGAAAATTCTGGACAGCAACATGTACTTAGATAAAATTTATTATATAGGTTAAATAAAAAGGAAAACACATTAATGGAGGATGGTGTGGCCTTCCTTAGTGGGCTCCACAAATGTCCATGTCATAATCTAAAGCCAATACACCTTGCATGCATCATTAAGGTAGCAAGTAGGACACCCAAAATCAAACAATGGACAGTTTGGGCATCCCACCTTGCTGAAATTTATGGATGTCCTAGGCCCACCAAATGAGCCACACACATCAGGAAATAAAATGAGAGAAAAGAGAGATAGAAGGACAATCCGGCCATAGGGAAAGGGCTCCGCTACTATTGAGCCCTCCCTAGATCAATCACACCCATACATCATACATAGATTTACATTTATAACATGAATCTTGCACATGCGTGGCCTATAATTAAAATGCATGGTGAGGATGCCATCCCCACCACGGTTATAAGGTCTAGATGACCCAAACATAATATGATATGAAAAAAATGGTCATGATGGGGCCCATAGAGAAAGGCCCCATGCATGGATCATGCATGAATAAGATAGGCCATTAGGCCACAACCATGGGATTGTGTGGGATCTCCACCATTGATTGGTTGGTCCTACACTTCCCTCATGAAAAAAAAGAAACCATCTAGGCTATAGAAAATAGATTTTTACATCTAAAGGGGCACCCACCTCAATGATGACCACCAAACTTTCACACTAAGGTCCTTTAGCACCAAGGGAGATGGATCAATGGTGGAGATGAGGTTTCAAGGGTTAGATGGTGGGGGATTAAGGAGGAAGGTGGTTGGGAAAATGGAGGAAAATTGCTAGAGAAGAAGAGAAGAGAGAGAGAAATGATAGGGAAAGAGAGGGAAAATCTTTTTAAAGAAAGTAATCATTAACCTATGGTGATACAAACAATGTTGCTAGGGTAGGTTAGGTGTGGGTGGTGTGTGAGGTCTTGGTAGTGTGAGTTATGGAGATTTAGGTAGTGTGTGTAGTGTGTGTTGGAACTTGTGCAAAAGAGGGAGTGTGGGCCACATGCACCACTCCAAGGTGGGCCACATGATCGAAATCAAGGGCCATAGAATGAAACGTACACAACTTATGATCCACATATCGGATGGACGCACAAGATGCGGCGTTGGAACTGCGGCAACAATGCGGTCGCAATGGCATAGGTCTCAGCTCGATCCGAGTCGGGTCTACTTGATTGGACTCTAGGATGACTGTAGCACTATCTGAGGGTCGCAGGTCGCCAGAGTTCGACCGGTAGGACCGCGAGACCACAAAAAATAAAATGCACACTCTCACACACATATGCACACATGCGAACTTGGGTCGGGTCTCACAATCTCTCACAATTACTCTCAATCACTTTAGAATTAATTTTACATCTTTTTCTAGTTCTACTTCTAGTTGCTTTCAAAATACTCACGAGATTAGTCCCTGTGGATTCGACCTCGGTCTCACCGAGATTATTACTACATCGCGATCCTACACTTGGGGTTGTGAACAAGTTTTTGCTGCCGTTGTCGGGGACTAACAGTTGTGTTTTTCTAGGAATAGCTAGTTTTGAAATTAGGTTAAGATTAGGATTTTTCTAGCTTCTATTTTTAGGATTAGGGTTTTCTGAATTATTTTAGAAACTTTCCTAATTTGTTTTTAGAAATTAATTTTTTTAGAAACTATATTTTTTAAAGAAACTTTCTCAGATCTACATTCTAATTCTAGGTTTAGGAACTTTCCTTTTCTCTTTTTAGAAACTTTCTATTTTCTCTCTTTAGAAACTTTCTAATTTTAGAATTTCTATTTTTTTTTAATAGAAACTAACTTGTTTTGTTTTGTTTTGCAAGATCTTAATTTAGGAATTTCTAATTTGGTAACTTCTCTCCCTCTCTCTCTCTCTCTCTCTCTCTCTCTCTCTTTCTTTATTTCTATATTTCTATTTCCTTTCTTTCTTTTATGTTTAAGTTAGAATATGAAATTGGGGGCTCAACTGTTTCATGCCCAAGTGGGTCCATGACAACACTCTATGTCTCTTGAGTGAAGGAGGATTGGTTGAGGGGTTATTTATCAATCGCAGGATTAGACACCACTTGAGATCCTCAGAGTTAATTGAGGTTATGGCTGCCAATCAACCAGGAAGAAAACCTCAACCTAGGGTTGAGGAAGTCTAGGATAAGAATGAGGTGCATTAAGAATCTCCACCTTGTACCTTACGAGATTATCTATAACTGGCGGGGCTGAGCATGCCCTCATGCATGGTTTTTTTTAGAAAATACGAGACATATGGATATTAAGCCAAGGGTGATCCAACCCATTTCAAAATTTCATGAACTTGAATATGAAAGTCCATATCTACACTTGAAAGAGTTTGACGAGATTATAGCCACTTTATATTTTCCTAACGTGTCTGAGGACACAGACGGATTAAAACCCTTTCCCTTTTCTTTGAAAGAGAGAGCTAAGACGTGGTTGCACTCACTACGTCTCCTATCAATTAGCACATGAATGACATGATAAGGGAGTTCATAAAGAAAATTTTTTCACATCATAAAATGAATACCCTTAGAAAGTCAATCATGAACTTTACCCAAAAAGAGGATGAAACATTCTTCCAATGTTGGGAGCAGTTCAAGGATCTTGTCAGTTCATGCCCACAACACAGTTTTGAAATGTGGCACATTACACACTTTTTTTATAATGGTCTGACATCTTCCATGCGCCAATTGGTTGAGACAATGTGCAATGGGGATTTTATAAATAAAAATGTCGATGATATGTGGGACTACTTGGATAGACTTGCTGAAAACGCACAATTATGAGACACATACCTAAAATTAAGTACCACTTATAAGCCCATTCAATCAAAGAAAATGGACGGATTATACCTTCTGAAAGAGGATGATGATATCAATGCTAAAGTGGGTAATCTCATAAGGAAATTCGAGGCCATAGAACTAAAGAAGGATAAGGTTAAGGAAATTGTCTGCGGTATTTGTCTTACAACGTTCACAAAAACAAAAATTATCCAACAATACCCGCTTTTCGAGAGGTGTTGAATGAGGAATCTAATGCCGTGAACAATTACCAATGACCTTTCAATGGACCTACCTCCAATACATACAATCCTAATTGGAGAAATCATCCAAATTTTAATTGGAGGAATGGACAAAATGCTACCCCTCAAGGTTTCTTCAATTAAATTCAAAATCAAGGGAAACCTTAAGAAGAACCGGTTTAAAATTTCACACAAACTAAACTTACAAAATTTATGCAAAAGATGGATTCACGTGTTAGGTTATAGAAATGGGGATGCTTCCTACTCAACATCTCCCCAATCCTAAACCGCAATATGAGATAAGTGATCCAAGCTCTTCAAATCAGATAGAGCAAGCTAAATCTATCACAACTCTTAGGAGTGGGAAGACCATTGACAAAACCATTTCGGCTAGGGTTGAAAAGCCTAAGGACCCGAAAGAGGACAATGATGATAGATCTAGCACTGCTCCATAAGAATTGAAACGGAAACTTCATGGAAAGTCGATTGCCCCATTCCCCCAATGTTTGGTTGCACCAAAATCTCTCTCTAACTCTCAAGACATTCTAAAGGTATTGAAATAAGTGAAGGTCAATATTCCTTTACTGGATGTGGTTAAACAAATACCTTCATATGCCAAATTTCTAAAAGACTTGTGTACGACTAAAAGACAGCAAAATATTCAAAATAAAATCTTTTTAACTGAAAAAGTGAGTGCCATCCTAAAGTAAGATGTGCTATGAAATTGCAAAGATCCCTATAGCCTAACCATACCTTATGTAATACAAAGATCCCTAAAGCAGGATGTGCTACGAAAATAAAAATACCTTCATATGCCAAATTTCTGAAAGACTTGTGTACAACCAAAAGATGAAAAAATATTCAAAATAAAATCTTCTTAATTGAAAAAGTGAGTGTCATCCTAAAGTAAGATGTGCTAAGAAAATACAAAGATCCCTATAACCCAACCATACCTTGTGTAATTAGGAATTACCAAATCGAGCATGCACTTCTTGACTTAAGAGTGGCCATAAATCAAATTCCTTACTAGGTCTACAAACAGTTAGGTTTGGGTGAATTAAAACCCACCCTAAATGCATTACAATTGCTGATCGCTCAGTTCATGTACCGAGAGGGGTAATTGAGGATGTGTTAGTCCAAGTTGATAGATTTTACTACTAGATAAATTTTATCGTCCTAGATATGCAACCCATCAGTAATATAAGCACTCAAATTCCCATGATTCTTGGTCGCCCATTACTTGCCACTTCAAACGCAATCATTAATTGCAGGAATGGAGTCATGAGTATGTCTTTCAGGAATATGACATTGGAGTTGAATATCTTTTTCAACACAGGAAAACAGTTAGAGGATGATGACGATTTCCATGACATTAACATAATTGACTCTTTCATGCAAGATAGAACACTTTTGACCTTATCCTCTAACCCTCTAGAGACGTGCTTAGTCCACTCCTATGATTTTGATGATGAAATGATTAGGGAGATGGGGACCATGCTAAATACTATGACGGTACTTCAAGTTAATCGATGGAGGCCGTAATTTGAAGAATTACCCCAAGCTGATGTAGTGCCTCTACCATCTAACCTCAATACACCAAAGCTTAACTTAAAACCTTTGCCCTCTGATTTGAAATATGTCTATTTAGGTCAAGGTGAGACATACCCGGTAGTGATTTCTTCCCACCTTAAGCAAGAATAGGAGAGTATGCTCATCTCTACTCCCATTGAGCATAAAGGAGCCCTTGGATGGTCGATTGTGGACCTCAAGGGAATTGACCCTTTGATTTGTACTCATCGCATTCATCTAGACGATAATGTGAAGACCTCATAACAACCACAATGTAGATTAAATCCAAATATGAAGGAAGTGGTTAAGGCCGAGGTTCTTAAACTATTGGACGTGGGTATCATATACCCTATATCCGATAGTTAATGGGTGAGTTCAACTCAAGTGGTTCCTAAGAAGTATGAAATCACCATCGTAGCCAATGCCAACAATGAATTCGTGTCAACTAGGATCACTACTAGTTGGAGAATGTGCATTGACTATAGGAAGTTGAATACTATTACAAGGAAGGACCACTTTCCTTTACCCTTTATCAATCAAAATTTGGAAAGGCTACTAGTCACTCTTACTATTGCTTCCTCGACGGTTATCCAGGCTACAATCAGATCGAGATATCCCTTGAAGATCAGGAAAAGATCACATTTACATGTCCTTACGGCACCATTGCTTACCAAATTATGCCATTCGGGCTATGTAATGCCCCTATCACTTTTCAACAATGCATGTTATGTATTTTTTTTGATATGGTGGAACACTATTTAGAGGTCTTCATGGATGATTTCTCGATCTTTGGTCCATCTTTTAGCGAATGTTTGGAAAATTTAAAAAATGTGTAGAAGCAATGTGAGAAAAAGAATTTGGTATTGAATTGGGAGAAGTGTCACTTCATGGTTCATAAGGGAATTTTCCTTGGACACATCTTCTCGTCCAAGAAAATTGAGGTAGATAAGGCTAAAATTGATCTTATCTCTAACCTACCTCCACCCAAGAACATACAAGACGTGAGATCCTTCCTATGACATGCCGGGTTTTACAAAAGATTCATGAAGGACTTTAGTTACTTCTCTCATCCTTTATGTAATCTACTTCAAAAGGATGCACTATTCGAGTGGATTGAGCAATGCCAAGAAGCTTTTACTAAGCTGAAGGGCATGTTAACCACTACACCTATCATGCAACCACCCGATTGGAGCCTTCCTTTTGAACTTATGTACAACGCGTCTGACTATGCTCTTGGGGCAGTTTTAGGCTAGAGAAAAGAAAAGAAGCTCTATGTTATTCATTACATAAGTAGAACTCTAAATCCTGCTAAAGTGAATTACTCGAATACAGAAAATGAACTCTTAGTTGTAGCATTCGCTTTGGACAAATTTAGGTCCTACTTGATCGGATCCAAGATTGTCATTTACATAGATCATGTGGTGCTAAGTATCTTCTTTCTAAGAATTATACTAAGCCCTGCCTGATAAAATGGATCCTCTACCTCCAAGAATTTGATTTGGAAATAAAAGATAAAAAGGGAGTAGAAAACATAGTGGCTAACCATCTTTTCCACCTTGATATCTCTGATTCCCTTAAGATGACACATATAAATGGCATGTTTTTTGACGAACAATTCTCATTCATCTTAGTTTATTGATATTGTTAATTATCTTTCCATAGGTTTCACACCGACACATTGGAGTTCGCAAGATAAGAAAAAATTCTTCACCGAGGTTTGTAAGTTCTTCTGGGATGATTCATGTTTGTTTAAATATTGCCCAAACTAAATCTTCAAGAGATGTGTGCCATACAATGAACACCAAAGTGCCATCTGCTTTTTTCACTCTCAGGCCTGCGATGGTCACTTTTTTGCTAAAAAGACCATAGTCAAAATCCTATAATGTGGTTTTTACTGGCCCACTATATTCAAAGACACACATGAGTTTTGCAAAGCTTGTGAGTGTTGTCAAAAGTTGGAAGCATTGTCCCGTTGAAATATAATGCCTCCAAACCCTATTCTGATCATTGAAGCATTGATTGTTAGAGCATTGATTTCATAGGACCATTCCCCAAATCCTTTAGGAATTTATACATTTTGTTTGCCATAGACTATGTCACTAAATGGGTCGAAGCGATTTCGTGTTGGAACATTGACCATCAAACGGTCATTAAATTCTTAAAAGAGAACATCCTTTCCTAGTTTGGAATGCCCCAAGTCATCATTAGTGATAGGGGCTCACATTTTTATAATAGGCCATTCACAAAGTTAATGAAGAAATATGACATCTCTCACAAAGTGAGCACTCCATACCACCCACAAACAAGTGGGCAAGCTAAGATTTCCAATAGGGAGATCAAACACATTTTGGAGAAAACGGTTAACCCTAATCAAAAGGATTTGTCAATTCGATTAACGAATGCTTTATGGGCTTACCATACTGCATTTAAGACCCCTAATGGAATGTCTTCCTTTAAACTTGTTTATGGAAAGGCTTGCCACTTGCCTGTAGAGTTGGAACATAGAGCTTACTTGGCTATTAAAAATCTGAATTTCAACTTGGACAACTTTAGCTCGCTATGTAAACTTTAGCTAAATGAACTTGAAGAAATCCAGAATGATGAGTACGAGAACTCGAGAATTTATAAGGATAGGTTGAAAGTGTTTCATGACCAACACATTCTTCGAAAATCATTCACACCAGGTTAAAAAGTCCTTTTGCATAATTCTTGGTTACATCTCTTTCTGGGCAAACTCTGATCATGTTGGACCGACTCATTCACTATTACCAATGTTTATCCTCATGGGGCTATTGAGATTTAGAGTCTAAACAATGACAATGTATTTAAAGTAAATGGACATCGATTAAAGCTATTTGTTAAAAAATTTGATTCAGAGGACATGTGCATACCTCTGAATGATCTTGTATACCAGGATTAATCTCCTAGTTTGATGAAGGTATAGGTAGGTTTATCGCTTTTATAGGAATATGATTGTTTATTTTTTGTTGGTTTAACTCTTATGCTAACCCACCTTCACGTTGAGATCCTTTAGAAAAAGCTTTAAAATTCCTTCATCAGGTACTATCTTTCCATCACTTCTCCTTCAATTACATTGTCTCTTTTGCAAATCATGCTTATTTCTTTTACATTAAGGATAATGTAGATTTTAGGTTAGGGGTGGGAGAATAGGTAAACTAATCAGTGTTTTCTCAGTTTTGAGCAAATTTTGTAAAATAAAAATGAAAATTTTTCAATGTTTATCTATTTGGAAAGCTATAAGTTGTGTATTTAAGAATGTTTTGAGTATGATGATAAGATAGAAATTAAATTTTGAATTACTAAAGTCTAGTCATCTAAGTAATTTATCACCTAAGTTCTTGCGCTCAATTGACTAAGAAGAAGTTTGAATATCATGTTAATCTAAATCACAAGACACGTTCAAATTGTTTTCTATAAATAATGCTATAATTTCTAATTATTAGTATGTGAATCATTAATAGATAGTGAGAATCAAGTCTGGAGAATTTTATCCACCTTAAAAGATGAAAAGAACAAGTTAAAAAATACGAGATTGATAAAAAAATGTCATGTGTGGTGAAAAGATTGAAAAAGAATGAAAAAAAAATCTAAAAGAAAAGAGAAAAGATTAAAAAGACTGAATAAATATAAATGACCATCAATATAAAATCAAAAACTAGAAAAAGAAGGAAAATGGGATAAGTTCGAAATCAATACTCGACTTTTCATCCAATCTTAAAGTGATGAGCAGGGCTAACATGATGTAATGAAAGTATCCTTATAGAAAGTAAGTTGATATTCACTGCGCACATTGAAAAACTTGATATACGAGCTATGCTCTGACTTAATGGATAAAGAGCTTATTTGATTGATTTATTATGTGATTCGACTCTAGGTTTTCAGAATCTCACTTTCTCATCATTAAGTCTACTCATTCATACTTGATTACACAAAAGATTATTTTTTGAAAAAGGTTTGAACATTGTGCATTAAAGTTCATTTCACACATATTTTGCTTGGGACTAGCAAAATGTTGGTTAGGGATTATGTTGAGGGTCAAATATTGGATATTATCCCTCATTTATATCTTGGTTTATGAATATGATAATGCTTAATATTTTATTTTACTCATGTTTGTGTTGCAAGATGAATTTAAGAACTTGGATTGAAAAGGATGCTAAAAGCATAAATTTGATGCTCAAGAATCACTAAGGTAAGGGATGGATCTTAGAAGGCCAAGATTGAAGAATTCACATTCTAAAGATCCAAGAAAACCAACTAAGTAATGAAGAGAATTAAATATTTGAAGTGAAGAATAGGAATCCTAAATTTGTCTTGAAAATAAACGTATTCCTGAAAGTGTCCTGTAGAAGCATATTCTGAAACTTTAGGTCATTCTGTGAAATTGCGCGGAGTGAAGTCTATTTTGAAAAATTGCATAAATTTGAATTAGTTTGTAGATTTTTCCAAGTCGGTGCGAAAGGAGGTGCTGCAAAACTATAAATAGGAGTCCCCAGGACGTCCCTAAACATCATCTAAGGGTTTGTGGAGTGGAGCAAAAGCATGGAGAAGCCGTCACCAAGAGTTTTTCTCTCATTTCCTTAGTTGGTTTCATGCTTTTCTTAAGAATTTTTAGTTCAATCATGTCTATTGTTGGCTAAATCTCTTAGCTAGGGCTAAGAGGTGAAGCTTGTAGCGTGATGGGATGTTTTCTATTGCTTTGATTCATGTTTAAGTTGAACTATCTTTGATTATAATAAATACTTTCAGTTTTTAATGGTTTATTGTGACTCAAATTATAATAGATCTACGATTGCTTTGAGTATGTTCTTTTCATGTATTGAGTTGTGAAATTAGGAAATCCCGTTGTTCACCATCGTCCCATGGGCATGGATGGGTGATGGAATCCTGCCTAATCTTCTCAATTCTCTTATGATTGGTTGTAGAATGGGTAAATCATGTTGTTTGCCTTGTCTCCTAGACATGGTTTTGTGATGGAATCACTTCTAGTTCTCACACCACTCATCTATTGTGAATTAGGTTAAACGAAGTTCAGATTTGGTTTTGTTGAGATATCTTTCAATTGGATAAAATGGGACTCTGATTCTAGTTGTGTCCTTGAATCAAATATAGATCCCCCTGATCTCCACAAGTGGATCCTTGGAAACCCTAGTTTCTCACCTTTGATTTTCTTAAGTTTTTCATTAAATCTCTCTTAATTACTCTCAATCACTTTAGAATTAGTTTTACATCTTTTTCTAGTTCTACTTCTAGTTGCTTTTAGAATACTCATGAGATTAGTCCATGTGGATTCGACCTTGGTCTTATTAAGATTATTATTACATCGTAACCCCACAATTGGGATTGTGAACATCTTATCACCTTGCACAGTTGCTGCAATGGGTTGGGTTGACGCCACTCTTGATGGTTCAACAACGTCGGTGATCAGACCAACGATAGTAACTCGTTCCTCCCATGCTTCCCTCTCTCCTTTCCTATTCTTAACTAGAGTCCACCATGTTTGGGTTCGATTTGAGCACAGCTCAAGCCTTATGGGCTTGACCCGACTTGAATGGGATTTGGATGGAAGTGTAGCAATGCCCTCTTCCTTCCTTCTTTCTCAGCCTCTCCCTCTTTTTCCTCAGAGCTGACGCCACGAACTCACCCTCACCCGGCCAGAATGAGCTGGCTTGGCTAACTCGGTGTAATGCAGTACTAAGCCCAACACCCAAAACTCAAGCTCACTCTCTAGGTTCTCTCCTATTTCCTCTCCTGTACTACTGGTGGAAATCTCAAGGGAATAGGGTCCCATTTATAGACGTAGGGTTATCTTTTAGGATTGTATCAATGGCTGTTATTTCATGCCAAAATGTTCAGTTGAGGGTGATGCACCCACTGTTACCATCTGCATGGTGCTAATCCAACACGTACGATGGATTCCCACCACTATGGCCCACTAGATGAGCATTCTTGATCGAAAATCAAGCCCACTTCCTTGTGGTGGGTTTGTTGATTCAACGGAGAAGACGACGTGGCCTCCAATATGATTTTTTTTGTTGACTGGTTAATATGGCGATCCAATCCATCTGGATGGACTAGATGAGGTCCTTGATCATTGCAGGGCCCACTTATCCCATCAGTAATCGTGATCCCACTAGCATCTTAAGAGAAATTTGGCCACAATCACCATCTCACATGAAAAAGGTCATTTTCGGGAAGCTGGCCTGCCCTAGCTCCGACATCCCTGATGGCATCCTAAAGTCTCTGCAATGGCTTAGATTGGGCCTACTTACACTACTCAAAGAGGAAAGGAATCCTTCTCCTTTCGCTATGCAGCGGACTGTCTCCCCTATCGTGGCACCAAAAGGAGCGCTGAGATATGCCTGCATGGAGGGCTACGATTTGGGGATAGTTGCTACCCGCGGATTGCCAAGTTGGAAATGTAATGGGCGTGCTTTCTGTCTCGAAGGAAATCTTTCTCACCTCACTGCACTAATGTTTGTGCACTTGCACATGTGCATGGAAATGTGTAGAAGGAAAGGTCTTAACAGAATTTTTGTCTTCATCATGATGGGTAGTCCAGATCGGGACGATGGGCCTTATTTGGGTGAACGAGTGCCCTTCATTTGAACTTATTCGTGGGCAGGAAAGACGGACTGAGCGAGAGATTTCTCTCCTTTTTCGCAAGTTTTTGGGTCAAAATTAGTTTGACCTAGGTTCATGTTCGATGTGCATCAAGCGCACATGCGCTGGTGTGCACACACAATGGGTTTAGGGCCCACGATGATGTTTTAGAGAAATCCACTCTGTCCAGGAGTCTCTTTGATCTAGCTAGGTCCTCGGACCAATGATGAGGCAGATTGATAGTCTAGGTGGGCCATAATAACAAAACTATGATTTCTAAGCATTAATTACAACGATCTGATGGTCGGATGGCTTCAAATTTGATCCTCATGAACCATTCGTTCCATTGGTCCATGTAAGGCCATGAGTCCAAGAATGAGGCTGATCTAACATTCTGGTGGCCCTATAACTTGGTTTATGCTCCTAACTAATAATAATTGATGACCCTTGATGAATCGACGGTCGGATCTTTATCAACTATGATCGACCTAATCCTAAAGAGTCCTAGGGACTATTTAAGGAGAATCTAATAGTTTGCATTGTACCAAATAATCTACTTTATGTAACTCAATTGATGACTTGAGTGATAGGATATCACGATCCTGGTGAGCAGTAGGTTTATTAATCTTGGTCTTATATTAGATGATGTATGGTTAGGTTTGTCTATTAGTGAATTTGGAATCCTAAAAATAGGTATCTCCGGTGGTATAGTGATCCATCTTGGAAATCGACGGATGGATAGCTTGATATATGTATGGGGATTGTTTTTAACGATTGGATTTAGGTTAGAATGAACATGAAGGTTCACTTAAGCTAGGCTTGCATTTATACTAATTAGATTACATGGTAACACTTGAGTACTGAAAAGTACGCGGTGTTACAGTTAGATTTTGAAATCGAAGGCTAAGAGTGTTTCATGCCTAAGTGGGTCCGTGAAAACACTCAACTTCTCTTGAGTGAAGGAGGATTGGTTGAGGGGTTATCTATCTATCATAGGATTAGACATCACTCGAGATCCACAGAGTTATCCAAAGTTATGGCTGCAAATTGACTGGCCAATCAATCTCCAAATCCACCCCAACCTAGGTTGGAGGAAATCTAGGATGAGAATGACGTGCATCGAGCACCCCCCGCCTCGTACTTTATGAGACTATTTACAACCGGTGGGGTGAGCACCCTTTCCTGTATGATTTTTTCAGAAAATATAGGAAACATAGACATCAAGCTATGAGTGATCCAACTCCTTCCAAAGTTCCTTGAGCTTGAATATGAAAATTCATATTTACACTAAAAAGATTTTGATGAGCTCATAACCACTTTATACTTTCCTAATGTGTCTGAGGACACAATCTTGGTGAAACACTTCCCTTTCTCCCTGAAAGAAAAGGCTAAGACGTGGTTACATTCACTACGTCCATGATCTATTAGTAGATGGAATGACATGACAAGGGAGTTCATAAAGAAATTCTTCCCATATCATAAAACGAACACCATTAGAAAGTCGATCATGAACTTCGCCCAAAGGAAGATGAAACATTCTTTCAATGTTGGGAGCGGTTCAAGGATCTTGTCAGTTCACGCCCACAACATGGTTTTGAAACATGGTGCATAACGAATTTCTTCCATGATGGACTGACATCTTCCATGCACCAATTTGTCGAGAAAATATGCAATGGGGAATTCCTGAACAAAGATGTTGATGAAGTGTGAGATTACTTTGATAAACTTGCTGAAACCACACAATCATGAGACATCTCCCCAAGAATAAGCATCACATCTAAGCCTACTCAATCAAAGGAGAGAGGTGGAATATATCTTTTAAAAGAGGAAGATGATATCAATGCTAAAGTGGCCATTCTCATAAGGAAACTCGAGGTCATTGAACTTAGAAAGGATAAGGATAAGGAAGTTGTCTGTGGTATTTGTGCTTGTAACATTCATAAAATAGAAAACTGACCAACAATACATGGGTTTTGAATGAGCAATCAAATGCCGTAAATAACTACTAAAGGCCTTTTAAGGGACTCGCGTCGAACACATTCAACTCTAGGTGGAGAAATCATCCAAATTTTAGTTGGAAGAATGGACAATCTGTTACACTTCAAAGAATCCCTAATCAATTCTTAAATTAAGGGAAACCTCGAGAGAAATTGGTTCAAAATCCTCAAGAGCTCATCTAACAAAGTACTCTTCAAGCCTTACAAAAACTCATAAAGGCTATACAAAAGATAGAATCAGGCATTACGGTTATGGAGGAAGGGATGCTTCCGGCCCAACCTATCCCCGATCTTAATCCGTAATATAGAGTTAGTGAACCAATCTCTTCAAATTCAACGGAGCAAGCTAAGTCTATCACCACTCTTAGGAGTGGGAAGATAATTGACAAATCTATTCCGGTAAGGACTGAAAAGTCTAAGTACTCGGATGTAGATGAGAATGATAGACCAAGCGATGCTCCACATGAGGTAGAACCAAAACTCAAAGCAAACCAGTTGCTCCATTCCCCCAATGATTGATTGCACCAAAACCTCTATCTAACTCTCATAATATTTTAGAGTTGCTTAAGAAAGTGAAGGTTAACATTCCTCTACTGGATGCTGTAAAATAGATACCTTCATATGCCAAATTTCTGAAAGATTTATGTACGACCAAAAAACAGCAAAATATCCAAAAGAAAATATTTTTTAAGAGAAAGTGAGTATCATCCTAAAGCAAGATGTACCATAGAAATACAAAGATCCTGGTATCCCAACCATTACTTGTGTAATTGGGAATTATCAAATTAAGCACGCACTTCTTGACTTAGGAGCAAGTGTAAATTTGATCCCTTACTCAGTCTACGAATAATTGAGTTTAGGTGAATTAAAACTCACTCGAATTACATTACAACTTGCCAATCACTCAGTTCATGTACCGAGAGGGATAATTAAGGATGCGTTGGTCTATGTTGACAAATTCTACTACCTAGTATATTTTCTTGTCTTAGATACTCAACCCATCGTGGACATGAGCACTCAAATTCCCATCATCCTTGGTTGTCCATTCTTTACTACATCAAATGCAATCATCAATTGTAGGAATGGAGTCATGAATTTGTCTTTTAGAAATATGAAATTAGAGCTCAATATATTTTTCAATATGAGCAAATAGGTAAATGATAATGACGATGCCCACGATGTTAACTTGATTGATTCTTTTGTTGAAGATTGAACTCTGATGACCTTATCCTCTGACCTTCTAGAGTTTCCATGCTTGATATTATGCCGATACTTGAAGTTTACTAATAGAGGCTACAATTTGAAGAATTGCCCTAAACTAATGTAGTGCCTCTACCGTTTAACCTCAAGGCATCGAAACTTGACCTAAAACTTTTGTCCTCTAATTTGAAATATGTCTATTTAGATTAAGATGAGACATATCCGGTGCTGATTTCTTCCCACCTAGAGCAAAAAAAGGAGAGTATGCTTATCTTTACTCTCATTGAGTACAAAGGAGTCCTTGGATGGTCGATTGTAGACCTCAAGGGAATTGACCCTTTGATTTGTAGTGACCGCATTCATCTAGAGGATAATGCGAAGACCTCTCAGCAACCACAACGTAGACTAAATCTAAATATGAAGGAAGTGGTTAAGGCCGAGGATCTTAAGCTATTAGATATGGGTATCATATACCCAATATTCGATAGTCATTGGGCAAGTCTAACTCAGGTGGTTCCTAAAATGTCAAGAATCACTATCGTATTCAATGTTGACAATGAACTCATGCCAACTAGGATCACTACCAGTTGGATAATGTGCATTGACTATAGGAAGTTAAATACTGTCACGAGGAAAGTTTTCCTTTGCCCTTCATTAATTAAATTTTGAAAAGGCTACTTGGTCATTCCTATTATTGTTTCCTTGACAAATATTCAGGTGACAATCAGATTGAGATATCCCTTGAAGATCAGGAAAAGATGACATTTACATGTCTTTACGACACCTTTGCTTACCGAAGGATGTCATTTAGACTATGTAATGCTCCCGCCACTTTTCAGCGATGTATGTTGAGTATTTTTTTTTGATATGGTTGAGTAATATTTGGAGGTCTCCATGGATGACTTCTCGGTCTTTGGTCCATTATTTAGTGAATGTTTGAAAATTTTAAAAAATGTGCTGAAGCAATGTGAGGAAAAGAATTTGGTACTTAATTGGGAGAAGTGTTACTTCATGGTTCATATGGAAATTGTCTTGGGACATATCATCTCTTCCAAAGGAATTGAGGTAGATAAGGCTAAAATTGATCTTATGTCCGACTTACCTCCACCCAAAAAATACGTGACGTGCGATCCTTCTTAGGACACGTCGGATTTTACAGAAGATTCATAAAGGACTTTAGTACCTCTCTCGTCCTTTATGCAATATACTTCAAAGAGATGTACCATACGAGTGGACTGAGTAATGGCAGGAAGCTTTTACTAAGCTCAAGGGCATGTTAACCACCACACCTATCATGCAGCCATCCGATTGGAGCATCCCTTTTGAACTTATGTACAATGCGTCCGACTATGCTCTTGGGGTGGTATTAGGTCAGAGAAAAGATAAGAAGCCCTACGTTATACATTATGTAAGTAGAACCTTAAATCCTGCTCAAGTGAGTTACACTACTACGAAAAAGGAACTCTAGAGGCTCTCTCTTACTCTTTAATCCACAACAATTCATAGTCTTTTATTGTGTTGAAAAGAAAGATCCTTTAAGCCTCCTTAAGCTATTTATGTTGTAATTCATTCTTTATTATTAGCTTATTCTATTCTCCTTCTCAAAGTTAGATTAAACTATTTTTGATTGAGTAATTTATACTCTACATTGAGAATAGAGAGAATCAAATATGCAACAATAGGGTTTCATTCATTTCATTGAAAATCTATTAGATTCCTTTATATCTTTTTAGTTTGAACTTATACAACGACTTCATTAATATCCCAAGAAGAAGATCGCTATATTCAAGCTACAACTACAATATCAACTCACCAAATCGAAGATAAGTACTGTCTTTTAAATTATTTCAGTTTGGGTTTTTTCAAGATACCTAGAAATCTCAACGGGTTTGTTTATGGTGACCCCGTAAAATTACAAAGTGGGTTTGATTGTGATAGCTCATGAAAATCATAATAACTATATAAGGTTGTTAAGGTGACCTTGAAAAACCTTGAAATAGTGAAAGCCAAAATTGCGAGGGTAGTAATTTTGGGAGTGGAGCAGGTTACATTGAGGTGCTAGACCACTATAACTCTTTTATACATTGTGGTTATTGGATATTATTATTTGTGCTATTATTGTGCTTTTCTTATTCTTTTCATTAGTTTGAGATTTTGATTTCAAAGACATTGTGACATAAAGTTGTCCTACCTAAATCTTTTGGGTGTAAGGTAGTCTTACGAACTATTTGATATCAAGAATTCAATACTTTACAAAATTGTATTACATTGATGTATTATTCCACATTATATTGAAATATTTGACATTGTCCTATTCACCCCCCCCCCCCCCCCCCCCTTTTAGGACATTTATAGCTCATATTTTCAATTTCACAAGGTTGTCAGTCAATTTTATAAACTTCTCATTCAATATCACGAAGTTCTCAGTCGATTTCACAAAGTTCTCAATCAATTACATGAAGTTCTCGGTCAATTTCCAAGTTATATGAATGTTTTAAGGGATATCAAAGTTAAATGGGCCCCAAAATGACTTGTTTATTATATCCACACCATTCATCCAGTTATAGAGATCATTTTAGAGCATGAGTAAAAAAATTAATCACATGCAAAGCTCAAATGGACCACACCAGAAATAGTAGTGGGGATAATGATTTTCACCATTAAAACATTTGTAAGTCCCACCATAACATTTATTTTCCATCCAATCTTTTTATAAGGTTAAAAGGACCTAGATGAAGAGGAAAAACAAATATCATATTGATCCAAAACTTCTGTGACCCTAAAAGAGTTTCAATGGTAAACGTTTAATCCCTCATACTTTTTTCAGAGTGGTCCACTTGATCTTTAGATCTGTCTTATTTTTTGACTCAAGCCTTATAAGGAGCTCACCAAATGGATAGACGGTTTGAATATAACATATAAGTGTTTATACTCAAGCACAATTTAGTTTTCAAATTTCGTAGTCCTTAAAAGATCGCAAGCTCTCATGAATATTCTCTTTAATAACTCGTGAAGATATATCATCAACTCAATTGAGCGTCTTAGGGAAGACTCAACATCTTAAGTCATGATAATGCATGATTTGAAGATTGGAACACTCCGTATGAGTCAACCATCAGGTGTTATAACCTTAGATTGACCTTATGTTTGGTGTATTTTTTCATAGTGTCTTAATAATCATCTTTTATGTTTAAATACACTCAAGTTAGGCTAGCCTAACATTTGGTTCGGCCAACCTAACTATCTTTAGCTAACCCTATAGTTTTGGGCAAGTTTATAAATTGAACAATATTTTTCGTAGCATGTTGGCCAGCCAAGACTTGTTCGGTCAAGTTTCCAGTAAATGCATGTTTTCAGATTTTAGGCACATTAGGCCAGCTAAACTAGAGGTTCGACCAACCAAACTTGGGCTTGGGCTATTTGAATTTTTGAAAGATCTTATCCCGCGAAATCCAAAGATTTGTTGGAACAAAATCGTTGGAATCCAACTAGCTGAACCAACACTCGGACCGAAGCCGTAAATACCGCCTGCTACATAATTAATAGGGTATACCTTAGAACAGGATTGAATAAGACTCCTTATGAACTATGGTGTGGAAAACAACCTAGTGTAAAATATTTTCGTGTCTTTAGTAGTAAATGCTATATTCTTAAAGATAGAGCACAACTAGGCAAATTTGACTCTAAAAGCGATGAAGGTATTTTTCTAGGATATTCTACAAACAGTCATGCTTATAGGGTGTACAATTTAAGGACACTAACTATTTAAGAATTTGTCAATGTGGTTGTTGACAACCAATCGCATGATGAAAATAGTCCTAAAATTGATATAGGGAATGAAGTGAACTCATAAATAATAGGTAAATCAGATAACAAATCCACCTCACCTCATAAACCTCAACCGTCAAACAAATTACCATTCATTAAAGACCCATCAATCAAATCATTGGAGATCTTAGAGATGGTGTGAAAACTGGACGGCAGCTTGAAGGTATTTCTAGTCATCTGTGCTTCACCTCAAAAATCAAGCCCAAGAATGTCATAAAAGCTCTCTAAGATGAATTTTGGATTGCAGCTATGCAAGATGAGCTCCAACAGTTTGAAAGGAATGAGGTGTGGTGTTCACTCCCCAAGTGCAGGGTTGTGATGTAGTAATAAACTCGGTAACACCGAAGTCGAATCCCAAGGGACTGATACTTGTACGTAATCTGAAACTAACTAGAGGTAGAACTAGAATGGAATGAAATCTAATCAAATAAAATTTAAGGAATAATTGTGAAATAATTATCTAAAACTTTAAAGAATTCAAAGATAGGAAACTAGGGATTCAGAGGATCCACTTGTAGAGATCATGGAGAACTTACTCCTGCTTTAAGAATCATGAAAACTAAACTGAACTTATTTGATATAGTTTTCAAGAGATGAAAGGTATATGAATTAGAATGGATTCCATCACCAAACCATGCCCAGGAGACAAAGTAAATAATAGAATTAAACTAATTACCAACCAATCACATGTATGAAGGTTAGGAAGGGTACCGTCATCCAACCATGCTTAGGAGGTAAGGGTGAACAACAGGGCTTCCTGATGTCATAAACATAAAAAGGAAAGGAGGATGCTCAAACCCATTACAGACCCATTGTAATTTTAGTCACAATAGACCATTAAAAAAACTAAAAACATTCCCTTTAATTAACGTATAATTAAAATCAATTCAGTATAAATGAAACACAAGCAAAGACTCTCCCATCACGCTACAAGCTTCACCTCTTAGCCCTAGCTAAGAGGTTCAGCCATGCATGGACATGATGTGGCTAGTTCTCTTAAAAATATAAATAAAATAAAATAAAAAGTACAAACTCTCTCTCTCTCTCTCTCTCTCTCTCTCTCTCTCTCTCTCTCTCTCTCTCTCTCTCTGTTCCTGACATTCCTTGCAACATCCTAAGATCTGGTGGATGATCTCTCTCTCTGTCTCCCTTCTTCTTTATAGCAGTAAGAGGTCGGTCGGATAGAGCTTTCGCACCCAGAAGCGGTGCGTAGCTTTTACGCAAAGTAGCGTGCATGACACGTTTTTAAGAAATCTCCTGTGAATTGCGTTTCGTGTAAGCTTGCTCCCGTACAATAGTCGAACCCATTGCTGATTTACTCCCGCATCTGGCTGCATAGCTAGGATCAAGACTGACTTGGGCTCCCTCTAAATGGATCAGATCAACCATCTGATCAACAGGGGTGGACCACATCTCCCCGGATCATTCGAACCACGCGAACAGAGGCAGTGCGATCCGGACGTTGTACTGACGGTGGGGCCCACTTCATTGCTGGTTCAAGGAATCCACGTCGTCCATTAGAATCATAATAAAAAACCATTCAGATATGGATGGTTTTGAATCACATTCGGTGTGGCCCATTAGATTTTTTGTTGCACCGTCTATCCTGTGTTTAAATAGTATTTTCCTATGTATGTGAGTATGAGGTTGGAAGAACTTCCTTTGTACGGTCTTTTTGACCTTCTAGAACGAATGGACGATTCAGATCATTAATATGTGTGATGATGGTGGCCCACCAAATATCGAATGCAATTCTCTATTTCAACAGAGAACGGCAACTGCCATTTTTTATATTGGAGTCGGCCATCTCAACGTTGACTGATTTCAATGTCCCGGTGCACGGTGGATGCTCATGTGTTGTGCACATGCACTCACCTCAGTGGGCCTCACCTTAATGTTTGTGAGAGATCCATTCCGTTCATCTACTTTGCCATCCCCTTTAAGGGGTTGAGACAAAAATTAAAGTACATCCAGGTACCAAGTGGGCCCCAATTCACTGATTTATGGGCTAATCTATCCATTGGGCCACTTCCAGAGGGATCCAACAGCTGAAATTTGACATGTACGGTTATTTTATGGTCCTTAGGCCATGTATGAAGTTTTGAGCTGAACGGATGGTGGGAACCCTGTGATCTTGCATTCTGGACCAATTTTGGGCCACTTAAGCTTCAGTTTCTTGATTTTCTTGGATCTCTAGCATGAAAATTTGTCAATTCTGGTCTCCTGGGGTCCATCCCATGCTTTGGTGAATTTTTGAGAGTTAAATCTCAGCTTTTAGCACCCTGTTTCGGTCCAAGCTCACAAATGTACCTTGCATCACAAACACGATTAAATCGGACCATTAAGCAGTATCATGTTCGTAAATCTTTGTAGAAATTGGGGTCTAATATGCAATATTTGACCCTCAAGACAACCCCCAACTAGCATCTTGCTAGTCCCGAGCAAGGTATGTGAAAAAATAAGTTGAGAATTAAATGACAATTTCTATGAACTCGAGTGATTTTTGAAAAACTATCCAGATCCCAGAATTCTAAGATTTATGAATGTTAAGCATTACTTTCTCATGGACTTAAGCACACAGTAAACTTCATAATCAAGTGGAAAGTATTAATCCATCAATTAGAAAAATTCTAAATATTGAGTTCCATAGGTGTATAGTGTAATCTTGGCTTATCAACATTAAGATTCAATTCATTATTCTATGATATCATTGGTAACCAGCAAGAGCATTTAGGACAGCCAAAACATAAATGTGCCTCATAGATCATTATTTTTCTTTCTTTCAGCCTTTGGTTTTTCTATTAAAAGTAACGCCAAGGAGGGGAATCAGTCCTTACCTATAGGAGCAAACCTATGGTGAAGATTGTACACCTAAACCTTTTCACATATCATTCATGGGGAATCAAATCCTCACCTATAGGGAGAAAACCTATGGTGAAGATTATTTGCCCAACCTTTTTCAAAGGTATCTTCTTCTTCTTCTTCTTCTTTTTTTACTAGGTATTTTCTTTTTCTTCAATTGATCATGATAGGCAAATTTTCCAGACTGGTTCCTTACATGCTTAGTGATTACCAAGTTAACCCTTCAATATCAAACGGAAACCTTAATCTGAAAGCGAGATGTGACATGTGAAATCATGACTCAATCAATGTTTAAAACTTCTAATCATGGATTAACAATTCAAACTTAACAGTGAAATCTAACAGACACTAAATCTTGAGTCATAAATTACTAACATCACATATCTTTCAATTCTAAGTCACAGATGGATGTCAAAATCGCTTCAAGTTCACAAGAAATTCCAAAAAAAATAAAAATTTCCATAATTTTTGCTCAAGACCAAGAAAATACTGATTAAGTAACCTAGTCTCCCACCCCCAACTTAAAATCTACATTATCCTCAATGTAAAAGATATAAACATACAATACACATGGAATAATGAAAGTAAAGTGATGGGAAAATAGTGCCTGAATAACGAATCGAGAGAGAGACTTTCCAAGAGATCGTAGCATGGAAGTCGATCAACACGAGAGAGAAAGTAAAATAAAAATAATAAAAATAAAATCCTACTTATACAACTTTCGTAGGTGCTCTTAATTACATTTAGCATATGCAACAAACCTTTAAACCCCTAGGTTGCCCCTAGTGAATGAGTTGTAGTCTCGTGAGGGTTTGTAGTAATGTTACCCACAAACATTGAATAGGAAAATAAAATGAAATGAAAAGCTAGGTTGCCTCCCAGGAGCAGTAAGTTTACCATCTTTAGCTAGACAAATAAAGCAAACTACCCTAGTCCTATGAAAGTGATAAACTTACCTCTACCTCCATCAGACTTGGAGATCAATCCTGGTAAACAGGAGAGGTCAGAGGCATGGACATGTCCTCTGAATCAAATTTCTTGACAAATGGTTTTAATCGATGTCCATTTACTTAAACTCCTTGCCATTGTTGGGATCTCTTATCTTGATGGCCCCATGAGGATAAGCAATAACAACAATATAAGGGCCAGTCCAACAAGATCGAAGCTTACCTGGAAAGAGATGTAGTCGAGAGTCATACAAAAGGACTTTCTGACTTAGCGTGAATGATTTCCTTAGAATATGTTGGTCATGAAACACCTTCATCCTATCCTTATAAATTCTCGAGTTCTCGTTTGCATCGTTCTGGATTTCTTCAAGTTCATTTAACTGAAGTTTGCGTAGCGAGCCAGAGTTGTCCAAATTAAAATTCAAATTTTTGATTGCCCAGTACGCTTTATGTTCCAACTCTACAGGCAAGTGACAAGCCTTCCCATAAACAAGTCTAAAGGGAGATGTTTCAATAGGGGTTTTAAAAGCAGTATAGTATGCCCATAAAGCATTAGTCAATCGAGTTGACCAATCCTTACGATCAGGGTTAACCATTTTCTTTAGGATATGTTTGATCTCCCTATTAGAAATCTCAGCTTGTCCACTTGTCTGTGGATGGTATGGGGTGCTCACCTTATGAGAGATACCGTATTTCTTCATTAAGCTCTCGAATGGTCTATTACAAAAGTGTGAGCCCCCATCACTAATGATGGCTCGAGGCATTTCGAACCATGAAAGGATATTCTCTTTTAAAAATTTAATGATCGTGTGATGGTCATTGTTTCGGGATGGAATTGCTTTGACCCATTTAGTGACATAGTCCATAGCGAGCAAAATATACAAATTTCTAAAGGGTTGGGGGAATGGTCTTATGAAATCAATGCCCCAGCAATCAAACGCTTCAATGATAAGGATGGGATTCAAAGGCATCATATTTCAATGGGACAATGCTCCCAATTTCTGACAACACTCACAAGCCTTGCAAAACTCATGAGTGTCCCTGAACATAATGGGCTAATAAAAGCCACACTGTTGAATCTTGGCCGTGGTCTTTTTAGCAGAAAAGTGACCACTATAGGCCTGTGAATGACAGAAGGAGATGACACTCTGATGTTCATCATCTGGCACATATCTCCTTAGGATTTGGTCTGGGTAATATTTGAATAAATATGGATCATCCTAGAAAAAGTTGCACACCTTGGTAAAGAATTTTTTCTTCTCTTATGCAGTCTAATGCGTCGGTATGTTGGTAATATCAGAGAACTAAGGTGGATGAGAAACTCAGAACAGTTGTTCATTAAGGAACATGTCATTGATATGGGTCGCCTCAAGGGAATCAGAGATATTAAGTCAAGAAAGATGATTGGCCACTACGTTCTCTACTTCCTTTTTATTTTTAATTTTCAAATCAAATTCTTGGAGTAAAAGGATCCATTGTATCAAACAGGGCTTAGAATCATTCTTAGAAAGAAGATACTTAAGTGTCGCATGATCTGTGTAAATAATGATCTTGGATCCGATTAGGTAGGACCTAAATTTATCCAAAGCGAATACCACAACTAAGAGTTCCTTTTTCGTAGTTGAGTAGTTCGCTTGCGCAGGATTTAGAGTCCTACTTACGTAATGAATGACGTAAGGCCGCTTATCTTTTCTCTGACCTAGATCTGCTCTAAGAGCATAATCAGAAGTGTTGCACATAAGCTCAAAAGGAAGGTTCCAATCGGGTGGCTGCTTGATAGGTGCATGGTTAACATACCCTTAAGCTTAGTGAAAGCTTCCTGGCATTGCTCAGTCCACTCGTATGGTGCATCCTTTTGCAAAAGATTACATAAAGAACAAGAGAGGAAATTAAAGTCCTTTATGAATCGTCTGTAAAACCCTACGTTTCCTAAGAAGGATCGCACGTCTCTGATGTTCTTGGGTGGAGGTAGGTTAGAGAAGATCGATTTTTGCCTTATCTACCTCGATTCCTTTAGACGAGATGATATGCCTAAGGACAATTTCCTTTTGAACCATGAAATGACACTTCTCCCAATTAAGTACCAAATTCTTTTCTTCACATCTTTTTAGCACACATTTAAGCCTCTCTAAGCATTCACTGAAAGATGAATCAAAAATAGAGAAATCGTCCATGAAGACTTCTAAATATTTTCCCACCATGTCAAAAAAGATACTCATCATACATCGCCGAAAGGTGGCAGGGGCATTACATAACCCGAACGACATCCTTTTGTAAGTAAAGGTGTCGTAGGGGCATGTAAATGTGGTCTTTTCCTGGTCTTCAGGTGCGATTTCAATCTGATTATATCTCGAATACCCATTAAGGAAACAATAATAGGAATGACCAGCTAGCCTTTCCAAGATTTGATCGATGAAAGGCAAAGGAAAGTGGTCCTTCCTTGTGATGGTATTTAGCTTTTTGTAGTCAATGCACATTCTTCAACCAGTAGTAACTCTAGTTGGCATGAGTTCATTATTGGCATTGGCTACGATGGTGAACCTTGACTTCTTAAGAACCACCTGAGTTGGACTCACCCATTGACTATCGGATATGGGGTATATGATACCCACATCCAATAGTTTAAGAACCTCGGCCTTAACCACTTCCTTAATGTTTGGATTTAGTCTACGTTGTGTTTACCGAGAAGTCTTCGCATTATCCTCAAGATATATGTGGTGAGTACAAATCGATGGGTTGATTCCCTTGAGGTCTGCTATCATCCATCCAAAAGCACCCTTATGCTCAATGAGAGTAGATATGAGCATACTCTCATGTTCTTTCTCCATGAGGGCAGAGATCATTACCAGGTATGTCTCATCTTAACCTAAATAGACATATTTCAAATCAGATGGCAAAGGTTTTAGGTCAAGCTTCAGTGGCTTGAGGTTAGACGGTAGAGGCACTACATCAGTTTGGGGTAATTCTTCAAATTGTGGCCTTCACCGCTTAACTTTAAGTACCGATGCAGTATTAAGCATGACACAAGTCTCCCTAATCATGTCATCATCAAAATCATGGGATTGGGCCATGCACATCTCTAGAGGATCAGAGGATAAAGTAAGAGTCGTTATATCTTCCATGAAAGAATCAATGTAAGACCCGTATCCTAATCCGTACTATTCCGTCAACTCCCGCAATCTTTCATGTCAAATTTCTGTAATCCGTGACCTGTAATCGACGTTTGCGCATGACCATAAGTCATATCCTATACATTTGAGTTGGCTTAATCCGAGACTTGTATCATTGCGACCGCACCATCACCATAGTTACAACGCCACAACTCACACACCGATTCGATACCCAGACGAAGAGATGTGAGCCGACGTTTATTTCGAGAAAAATGTCGTGCGTTGCCAATCCCAAGAGAATCCCTATAACATGTCAAATCAATCCCATCAATCACCTCTCATGTCAAGTACAAAGACCCATGCTTCCTTTCTCCACAAGTTAAGCAAACCCAAAAGTCAACCAATCCATCACCTCACCCATCACTCACTTCCCATCACTCCATCACTCCTTACATCACATCTCCCTCTCTCATTTCTCAACACATTCCCAAGCAAGCAAGAGGCTCCCACGTCTATGCATTTTCATGAGAGAAAAGTGATTTTGGTGGCCCATCTCCCACTCCAAAACCCATCATCCTAGCCATCATTTCTCATCTCCACCATCAAAGTGAAGCATAAGGAGAGCGACTTTTCAACGGACCGAGAAGATCAAGTGGTGGGTGCTTCTATAGGTTAGATTTTCATATTTTTAAGATGGGCCAAGTAAGGCCTACCGTTCAATGGTATGGATCTCACTTTGGACCCTAAGAAGTGGCCGATGGCCCACCTTGATCTTCACGATCATTCCATGATGGGGCCATTCTCCATGGACCCCATCATGATGATTTGCTTTCTTAGTTGAATGAGGTCACCTAGACCTTTCATTTTGGTGGAGAAGGGATCTCCACCGTTGATCTTTATTTGGTGGGCCCACGTGTAATGGGACCCACTCGATATATGGTTGATTTCAAAGGAGGGCCCATAGTGTCGGGGTCCCTCCATCACACGTGTTGATCTCTCTCTCTCTCTCTTGATTTTTATTTATTTTTGTGTGTGAAAAATGTGATTGTGTGGCCCACCCAGATGGACACACCATGAAGCATGTTGTAGATTCAAGCCGATTATAGGTAGGGCCCACTTTATATAGGGGTTGTGTCCACACCATTTATCATTTGGTGGCCCACAAAAGCAGGGCCCACCTTAATATACGTGCAAGCTAAAAAAATATATAAATAAAAAGAAAAGAGTCCAGAGACAGTCTCTGGACGTGAATGTGAAAGCACAAATATTGCCTTGGTTAAGGCATTTGAGGTTGGCCGCTTGTATAGGACCCACCTTGATGTATGTATTCAATCCAAGCCGTCCATCCTCTTCTCCAACTCATTTTGGGCGTTGAGTCGAAAAATGAGGCTGATATGAGAAACAAGTGGGCCCTACCTTAGCAAGGAGCGATTTTTAACGTTTAAATGTACCTTAAATTTTTTTTGTACGCCAAAATATACCCAATATTGGGCTTAATGGCCTTGTTATGAGCCATGGGGACCAATGGCGGAGGCAGATTTCTCTAATGGGGGCCCCACCCTTGAAAAACTCCACAAAAGGGGAGTTTCAAAAAAAAAAAATGTAAGCAGCAGTGCTGCTGCTACAGGTAGCGCAGGTAGCGCCTACTACCTACAGCGGGCGGGCGAACAGCATCCCATGGCCCCTACCGTGGGCCCCACCATGATGTATATGTGTATCCAGGCCGTTCATTAGGTGGGTCCCTACCTTAAGTAGGCCCCACCCAAAAATCAGCTTGATCCAGATCTCAGGTGGCCCACACCACAAGAAACAGTGTGTAACACCCTGAAAATCGGGGGTCGTGTATAAACTCAACTCCCGAGTTCTAGACCGTCACTTATGCAACAAAAATGGTTATGATTCAATGTTGTCTGATTTAAAGCATTCACATGAGTAAAAGTATACCAAAACTGCAATTCATACTTCAGATCCAGTGATAAAAGCAAGTGGAAGACTAAACAGTATATATATCACTGTATGGAAAAATAAAGTAATCTCAGCTGTCTCCAAAGTATGACTACATCTCTGAGTCTCATATACATGTAAATAGACAAAAGAATAAGTTCAAAATAATCCCACTGAAGTCCCCCTCGATCCAGGTCACCTACGGGAAGCCGTCGTGATACTGCATATACGAGAACTCATTCTGGTCCTCGTCAATCTCCGGCTCCACCTCCTGGATCTCGTCCTCACCTGCAGCTACAACAGGGTCCGGTGGGTGTTGCAAACACCATCCCGTAACGTGGGAATGAGTGATCAACTCAGTGGAATCATAGAGCAAAGATTAGCATGTTCACAATTCAATCACGCGATAATAGTAAAGCAGTAAATCAGACAATCCTAATACTGTTGTTTAATGCAAGATGATATGACGTGATGTATGCCCTCACCGACGATCACCCTCATACGGCAACATCTTACGACCGCGGCATGCCACACTCCCTAGAGTGCTCCACATCTTCCAGGCACATGCAATGCTATGGTGATATGATTACCAAGTTGTTATTAGTCCATTCAAACAGCAAGATTGGGAAACTAAGGTACTTCCCTTGTATCAATCCCAACACGGATCCTGTCTAGGGTCGTCACTCCTAGTAATCTCATACGATGTACATTTCGTAGGTCACTGCAAGGGCTGCCAGGGCTGTTGCTCGCACTCGTTGCACCGCTCCCCCATCACCTTATCAATACAGGCCTACTGTACTCTACTGCACGGAAGGGTCGTCGCCTCCCGTGGACTCAGAATACGCTCGCGGTCACTACAAAGGGCTCGTCGCCTGATCAGTGTAGGCCGACAGCTAGAATATAGTGTCCCATACCACCATAATCTGCTCACGAGTCAAGGTGCTCACTGGTCACTACGGGGAGGTTTGTGGCCCCAGCGTAGGCCGACAGCTCGACCACGGTGTCCCATACCACCATGCCCGGCTCATGAGTCTTTGTGGATCAAGGTACCACGGTTAATAGGGTTTACAATGGTAAGTTCAGTACCCTAGGTTCAAGCAGTTATGATACATACAAGGTGAACAAACATCGGCCAGTCGGGTTACTTGACGGGCTCGACTAGCGCGATCGCATCTCGAGTTAAACGACATGAAGTGCGTAAAACACTTCGCGTGGCCTAACCACTGCCGCCAACTCTCAACACGAATCACATTCATCGACGCGTCGTTCGTGGCTATGACCAGTCAGTCACGAATTCGTTCGGTTACCGACTGCCTGGACTAAGTCAAGTCCCACACATCTATTGAATCACATTAACGCTATATATCAGGGTATTGGAATTGAAACACATCATGTGAGCATGTTAGCACATGTTATAATATTCAACTAAGGCAAATCTTTAAAGCATACCTTCCCATGTATATTCAACTTAAGCAAATCTTCAAGGCGTAGTTTCTATGCATGTAGTGTAATCATGCATAAGGTAAGCATGTAGGGAATCATTCAGGTCAGCATATTAATCATGAAATCAATCTCAATCTACTACATAACATCATTTAATTCAATACATAATAATACAAGCATTTATACAAACACATACACTACACACTTAAGTCCACATATAGTATGTCGACCCAACGTGCGCAACTTGGCGAATCTCTTCGCCAAACTGATTATGCAAGCATTCCTAACTCTCTAATGCGGCGACAAATCATGTCAATCACGTCAGCAAAATATGCATGGAGACCGTACTTCCTACAAATGACTAAAATGCCCTAAATCTCATATTCTTCGTTAATTTGCGAAACAGAAAACGGAAAGCATGTTGTACATGTCAAACAGTGATGCCGTCGATAATCTACTATTAAACGACATTGAAAGCGTTGTAAACCGACAATCAAAGCGTCTAAAATCCTCACCTAGTCTCTTACGGTCGCGGGATTTTGAACGGAGCGTGTACGCTTCGTCTACGACAGTAGGAGAACCTGATTCATGGATTACGTTAGCTAACATGTTCAGAATCTACATAAACCCTAAATCAGCAAGTTTTTTGGGGTTTTTCTATACCTGAAAAAGTGAAAAAATCACCAGCCAGGTGATTGGAATGAAGTGTTGAAGCAGCACTGTCAGGGGCTCGGATGCGGGAAAAATCTCTTCTTCCCTTTCTCTCAAACTCTCTCTCTCTTTTCTAGGGTTTGTGAAATTCGTATGCAAGGAAGGAATGAGGGTTTCAACCCCTTTTATAAGCTTGAAAACGCCGAAAATAGGCTCCGGGACGAAGTTTACTTATTGCCTATCCATTTCGGGGCTGTTTCGGTCAAAAAACTGATTTCTGGTGGTCCCCTGGTCGATTGCGATCAGACTTAAGCTCATGGGTACCAGATGTACCTCGTATTAAGTTTTCAGTCTGGCAGGGTTCGCAGATCGCACGTGGCGGACCAGTTTCAGTTCAGCGGTCACCGCACATAGATCAGGGCTGAAAGTCGCATGATAATAAATAGATATTTTTCCTGATCCGAGGGTGTAATCTGGATGAATTCTGACGGTCAGAACGCTTAATACTGACGCGTCAAGTCGTGTGCCAGATCTAAATTTGAAATTCCCAATTCATCCCTATTCGCGGTCGCTTCAGTCCGGGTTCAACGAAATACTCTGTGATTATCGGATTGACTTGATTTTCGAGATGATTGTCAAGTCCAGCGGGGCGGTTCTAACGGTCTAAGATAGGAGGTATCGGACCTTCGACGCGCGGTCTAAATCCAATACAAAAATTCAATATGGTCCAGAGGACAAACCTGCTTAGAGTTTGATCCAAGGTTATAGAGTATTGTAGAGTTGTCTGTTCTACTCGATTTGGGTCTTGTAGAACGTATTTAAAGTGATCAGGGACTATTTCCCAGCTACTCTAGCGTTGCGCTAGCTAACTTACGTTTAATTTCCATGGAAATTATTTATACGCGATTTCGGGTCAAATCGGTACTCGATTCCAAGTACGGATTTTTCACGGGCGTTACACAGTGGTGATTGAACTCTACCATTGAAACTTTTTTTTGGACCCACAGAAGTTTTGAATCAATCTGGTATTTGTTTTTCCTATTCATCCAGGGCTTGGTGACCTTATCAATAGGTTGGATGGTGAGTAAACGTTATGGTGGGCCCCACGTGGGACCCACAGTGATATATGTATTTTATGCCACTATCCAGGTGGCCTGGATGATGGAGCCTACCATGGTATATGTGTTTCCTCCACTCCATCCGTCCCTGGCTTGGGACCAGATCATGTCCAAATAGCTGGTGGGCCACCACGTGGACCTCAGCAGGATGCATGTGTTCATCTGACCCGTCCATCTAGATGGTGCCCTGTGCAGCCCCACCACGATGCTTGTGTTGCACCCCAATCGTCAATCCATTTTGCAAGCTCATTTTAAGGCATGAGCTAAAGAATGAGTCAGATCTGTGGTTCAAGTGGATCCCGTCACTATTATTTGAAGTGAGGATCGGTTGATCCTTTGACATGGTTCATATATATATATATATATATATATATATATATATGTATGTATGTATGTATGTATGTATTTGTGGCCTCATAAGGCCCATATGAGGAGGCTCATATTGATATATTTGGGGCCCGTTAGTGTGGCCCATCTGATATATAAAAGGCCCATGTGATTAGGCCCATCTTGGTGTATTTGTGGCCCATTTTTGAGGCCCACCTTGATGGGTATGAGGCCATTGTTGAGGCCCTCCTTAATATGAATGTAAGGCCCATGGGATCAGGCCCATTTGACATATGTAAGGCCCATTGGATTAGGCCCATTTGATATACATAAGGCCCATGGGTTTAGGCCCAATTTGATGAATTCCAAGGCCGTGAGTTAAAGCCCATTGTGATGTACTCTAAGGCCCGCAGGTTATAGCCCATTGCAATGTACATTAGGTCTATTAATGCAGCCCACTTACTTGTTAACCAGAAGGCCCATATGATATAGCCCATTTGATATATTTAAGGCCTAATGGGATGTACCTAAGGTCCATTGCAATGTATGATTCCTCCATGGTTTGTGAATGATGTTTTTATAACGGGTCGTGCCTTAGGAGCAATGATGGTTTGACGCCCACATTTAAAGTACAATGTTGGTTAAATGTCCGCATTGTATCTCTCCTTAGGCCCATTGGTAAGCCCATACTAGTTGTGTATAGGCCGTCTAGGCTCATCTGCATTGTAAGAGTAGTCCATTACGTATAATATGCTTAGTATAATCCTATGACTCATGCCCATACACATCATATGTATGCTTGATATGAGTAGTGACTGATCATAACATACACCATTGGGCAGACCATTTACGGGACTCGTTATGAGATAGAGTGCCCCACATGATCGTGCAGTACGCACTGGATTGCTGCATGATTTGACGGTGTGACTTATGCACGCCTTAGCGACATTAGGGTCGTGGCTCCACAGGTACATCGTGGATGGCTGTATCAGATACCGAAAGTACTTGGTTCTAGCAATGTAAGCACTTAGGATGTCCTTGGGTGAAAGTCCAAGAACTTTTTTGGTACCAGGAAATGCTCCAACGTCTAGACCGAGTGGATACATGAGAGCCTGAATGCCGAATACTAGTAGGCCGCATCTCCAACTGTGTCGTGGTCAGTTTGAAGGAGGTGTGGCCTTATCTACCTGAGTGAGGTGGCTATAAGCTAGGCTGAGTTTGACCAGCTCACAAATGAGTCCGCTATCGACGATCCGGGTAGGTATTGACAGACTATTGGTCAGGCGGATAGTGAGGTCTATTCCGCTTACTTGGCTGTGCAGCTAGGGAGGAGGCAGTTAGTGTGAGTGTATTAGACCCCGGTGATATCCAAAGAGGAACTGTACTGGTATGTGTACTTGATGAGTACCAACTTACTTGGATTGTATTTTGCATATGATATTCGGCTATGTAAGCCTTGCATTACATCGGTGTGGCCGATAGCATTCATGTCTCGCATCGCATGACCTTGGTATGACCAATAGCATTCATACCTTGCATCACATAGCATTGGTATGGTTGGTTTTATTTATGGACTTACCGCATACTTTCGCATTACTCTGATATTGTACACTTGGTGTTTGCTTTGCGCACACACTTACACCACCCTCTAAGCTTTTGTAAGCTTATGCACGACAGTTGCATGCAGCTAGAGTGGCATAGCAACAATGCTGAGGCAGAAGTGCACATCTGGCTATTTTGGAGTTTTTGACCACCTTGTATTTCCCTTTTCTGCATTGTACTTAAAGTTTTTGATATAGTGGATATGTGGTGATGTTGTTTTTTGACTTGGTTATGCTTGTGGTTATGCTCCATTATATAAAAAAAATCATTCTGAAAATCCTCCTTGTAGGATCCCAGAATCAAAATCTGGCATATGATTGTCTGGAGCCGAGAATGGGGCACTACGGAGGCTGTCGGCACTGGATTCGACGATCAGGATTCATGTGAATCCGATTTTCAGATTTGGGGCATGACAGAAGTCGGTATCAGAGCATAACTTGGGAATACCTGAGGATCACATCACATATCTAATATAAATAGGTTCCGAGTCTGAATGACTTAAATTTTTCGACATAGACCGTTAACGTTTATGCCTTCGAGAATTCTCAAGGTTAATAGGCCATTGTTCCTTCCTGTAGAACATTATGGCTAGAAGAGCGACCCAAGCGAATCTCACTCCACCACCTGCGACTCCCGAACCACCACCTGCGGCTCTCGCTTTACCACCTGCTACTCTTGCTCCACCACCAAATATTCCTGCCTTCCAACCTGAGGATGCCACTCCTTTACCTGAGATCGGTACGGATCCGACCATACCCGTGAGTGCCACCCAGCTTCAGCAGATGCTGCAGGCGATGTCAGCTATTCTTCAGGGGCAGAGTAGGTGTCCCACTGTTACACCAGTAGAGGCTGAGAAAAAGTGTGCGAGCAACCTTCTCAAGGACTTCTGACAACACAATCCTCCGTGTTTTCGAGTTAAGCCAGACCCTACTGCGCAGAGATATGGTGCTTCGAGGTGGGGAAGATATTCGACACCATGAGATGTACAACCCAACAGCGAGTTCCATTAGCTGTGTTCCTTCTCCAGGGTGAGGCTCGGTATTGGTGGGCATCTGTGGCCCGATCAGTAGCTGCCGATTTTAAGTGGACCAGGGAGGACTTTATAGACTGGTTTGACCGGAAGTTCTTTCCCGAGCATGTGCGACAGTAGCGCACATTGGAGTTTGAGACATTGGTCCAGGGGGACATGTCTATGTCCCAGTATGAGGCTCGGTTCATCGCACTATCTAGATTTACGACGTATCTTGTTGACGATGAGGGGCGGAAGGCCCGCCGTTTTGAGAACGGTTTGCGTCCTACCCTTAGGAGCCATGTGATTGGACACATACTTCCAACGTTTGAGCAGATTGTGAAGAGGGCTCAGATCTATGAGACAGATTGAGCCAGTTTACAGAGAGCCCGTGACTTGAGGGGAGATCAGAAGAGGAAGGAGCCCTCCAGTAGCTCCCAGCCGCAGCAGCATCATCTACAGCAACGACGCACGACCCGCCCAGCATTCCAAGCACCAGTGGCACCCCCAGCACCACCTTTAGGACAGTTCACTAGAACCTGCTTTGGATGTGGTAGGACAGGACATCATGTGCATGAGTGTCTCCATTCGCAGCAACAGCAGCCGAGAGCACCGCATCAGCCTCCGCGACAACCACCACAGCATCAGCAGCTGAGGACATCGTATCAGCCTCCGCGACAGCCCCCACAGCAGCAGCAACGACTTTAACACAGCCTCTGGGACCTCCACCGCAGCAGCAGAGACCTCAGAAGGGACCTGCACCTCCCCAGCAGGCGCAGGGCAGATTTTATACTGTCTAGCAGGACCCTCAATCATTAGGAGCAGTTGTCGACGATTCGTGTGACTTGGCCCCTACACCGTCTATCTAGATTGCTCATGAATGGTGCGTCCTGGGAGTTAGAGCCAGAAAATCGTGAACATTATCCCCATCTCTAAGGTGTTTGATTTTGATGATATGGTGTGTTTTGATCATATATGATGTTAAGTTCCCTATCCCCTTATGAGTTGTGTTTAGCTGCGATGATAGTGCAAATTTCAAGGATGAAATTTTTATTAAGTGAGGAGAGCTGTAAGACCCGTATCCTAATTCGTACTATTCCATCAACTCCCGCAATCATTCCTTTTGAATTTCGACAATCTGCGACCTGTAATCGACGTTTGCGCATGACCGTAAGTTGTATCCTATACATTTGAGTCAGCTTAATCAGAGACTTGTATCATTGCGACCACACAGTCGCCACGGTTCCAACGCTGCAACCCACGCACCAATTCGATATCCAGACGAAGAGATGTGAGCTGGCATTTATTTCGAGAAAAATGCTGCGCGTTGGCAATCCTAAGAGAATCTCTACAACATGTCAAATCAGTCTCATCAATCACCTCTCATGTCAAGTACAAAGACCCATGCTTCCTTTCTTCACAAGTTAAGCAAACCCAAAAGTCAACCAATCCATCACCTCACCCATCACTCACTTCTCATCACTCCATCACTCCTTACATCCCATCTCCCTCTCTCATTTCTGAACACATTCCCAAGCAAGCAAGAGGCTCCCATGTCCATACACTTCCATGAGAGAAAAGTGATTTTGGTGGCCCCACTTCCCACTCCAAAACCCATCATCCTAGCCATCATTTCTCATCTCCACCATCAAAGTGAAGCATAAGGAGAGCAGCTTTCCAACAGACCAAGAAGATCAAGTGGTGGGTGCTTCTATAGGTTAGATTTTCATAATTTTTAAGATGGGCCAAGTGAGGCTTACCATTCAATGGTATGCATCTCACTTTGGACCCTAAGATGTGGTCGATGGCCCACCTTGATCTTCATGATCATTACATGATGGGGCCATTCTCCATAGACCTAATGATGATTTTCTTTCTTAGTTGAATGAGGTCACCTAGACCTTTCATTTTGGTGGAGAAGGGATCTCCACCGTTGATCTTTATTTGGTGGGCCCACGTGTAATGGGACCCACTCGATGTATGGTTGATTTCAAAGGAGGGCCCATAGTGTTGGGGTCCCTCCATCACACGTGTTGATCTCTCTCTCTCTCTTGATTTTTATTTATTTTTGTGTGTGAAAAATGTGATTGTGTGGCCCACTTGGATGGACCCCACCATGAAGCATGTTGTAGATCCAAGCCGATTATAGGTGGGGCCCACTTTATATAGGGGTTGTGTCCACACCATCTATCATTCGGTGGCCCACATAAGCAGGGCCCACCTTAATATACGTGCAGGCCAAAAAAATAAATAAATAAAAAGAAAAGAGTTCAGAGATGAATGTGAAAGCACAAATATTGCCTTGGTTAAGGCATTTGAGGTGGGCCGCTTGTATAGGACCCCACCTTGATGTATGTATTCAATCCAAGCCATCCATCCTCTTCCCCAACTCATTTTAGGCGTTGAGCTAAAAAATGAGGCTGATCTGAGAAACAGGTGGGCCCTACCTTAGCAAGAAGTGATTTTTACCGTTTAAATGTACCTTAATTTTTTTTATATGCCAAAATATACCTAATATTGGGCTTGATGGCCTTATTATAAGCCATGGGGACCAATGGCGGAGGCGAATTTCTCTAATGGGGGCCCCACACTCGAAAAACCTCATAAAAGGGGAGTTTCAAAAAAAAAATGTAAGCAGCAGTGCTAGTGCTGCAGGCAGCGCCTACTGGTTACAGCGGGTGGGCGGACAGCAACCCACAACCCTTACCGTGGGCCCCACCATGATGTATATGTGTATCCAGGTCGTTTATTAGGTGGGTCCCTACCTTAAGTAGGCCTCACCCAAAAATCAGCTTGATCCAGATCTCAGGTGGCCCACACCATAAGAAACAGCAGTGATTGAACTCTACCATTGAAACTTTTTTTTGGACCCACAAAATTTTTGAATCAATTTGGTATGTGTTTTTCCTATTCATCTAGGTCTTGGTGACCTTATCAATAGGTTGGATGGTGAGTAAACGTTATGGTGGGCCCCACGTGGGACCCACAGTGATATATGTATTTTATGCCACCGTCTGGGCGGCCTAGACGGTGGAGCCTACCATGGTATATGTGTTTCCTCCACTCCATCCATCCCTGGCTTAGGACCGAATCATGTCCAAATAGCTGGTGGGCCACCACATGGACCTCACTAGGATGCATGTGTTTATCTGACCCGTCTATCTAGACGGTGCCCTGTGCAGCCCCACCACGATGCTTGTGTTCCACCCCAACCGTCAATCCATTTTGCAAGCTCATTTTAAGGCTTGAGTTAAAGAATGAGTCAGATCCGTGGTTCAAGTTGGTCCCATCACTATTATTTGAAGTGAGGATCGGTTGATCCTTTGACATGGTTCATATATATATATATATATATATATATATATATATATATATATATATATATATATATATATATATATATATATATATATATATACACACGTATGTATGTATTTGTGGCCATTTTTAAGGCCCACCTTGATGGGTATGAGGCCATTGTTGAGGCCCACCTTGATATGAATGTAAGGCCCATGGGATCAGGTCCATTTGACATATGTAAGGCCTATGGGATTAGGCCCATTTGATATATATAAGGCCCATGGGTTTAGGCCTATTTTGATGAATTCCAAGGTTGTGGGTTAAAGCCCATTGTGATGTACTCTAAGGCCCGCAGGTTATAGCCCATTGCAATGTACATTAGGTCCATTAATGCGGCCCACTTACTTATTAACCAGAAGGCCCATATGTTATGGCCCATTTTATATATTTAAGGCCTAATGGGATGTACCTAAGGTCCATTGCAATGTGTGATTCCTCCATGGTTTGTGAATGATGTTTTTATGACGGGTCGTGCCTTAGGAGCAATGATGGTTTGACACCCATATTGTAAGTACAATGTTGGTTAAATGTCTACAGTTTATCTCTCCTTAGGCCCATTGGTAAGCACATACTAGTTATGTATAGGCCGTCTAGGCTTATCTGCATAGTAAGAGTAGTCCATTACTTTTTAATATGCTTAGTATAATCCCATGACTCATGCCCATACGCATCATATGTATGCTTGATATGAGTAGTGACTAATCATAATATACGTCATTGGGCTGACCATTTACAGGACTCGTTATGAGACAAAGTGCCCCCCATGATCGCGTAGTACGCGTTGGATTGCTGCATGATTTGACAGTGACTCATACATCTCGTATATGTGTGACTTGATCATTACAAGCCCTAGCAACATTAGGGCCGTGGCTCCACAGGTACATCATGGATGGCTGTATCGGATATCGAAAATACTTGGTTTTAGCACTGTGGGCACTTAGGATGTCCTTGGGTAAAAGTCCCTGAACCCTTTTGATACTAGGAGATGCTCCAACGTCTAAACCAAGTGGATACATGAGCACCCGAGTGCCGAATACCAGTAGGTCGTGTCTCCCACTGTGTCATAGTCGGTTGGAAGGGGGTGTGGCCTTATCCGCCTGAGTGAGGGGGCTTTAAACTAGGCTGATTTTGACCAGCTCGCAAATGAGTCCGCTATCGACAAGACGGGTAGGTATTGGCAGACTACTGGTCAGGTAGATAGTGAAGTCTATTCCGCTTACTTGGCTGTGTAGCTAGGGAGGAGGTAGTCAGTATGAGTGTATTAGACCCTGGTGATATCCAGAGAGGAACTGTACTGGTATGTGTACTTGATGAGTACCGATTTTCTTGGATTGTAATTCGCATATGACATTCGTCTATGTAAGCCTCGCATTACATCGGTGTGGCCGATAGCATTCATATCTCGCATCGCATAGCCTTGGTATGGCCGATAGCATTCATGCCTTGCATCACATAGCATTAGTATGGTTGGTTTTATTTATGGACTTACCGCATACTTCCCATTACTATGATATTGTACACTTGGCATTTGCCTTGCATAATACTTACACCACCCTTTAAGCTTTTGTAAGCTTATGCATGACAGTTGTGTGCAAGTAGCATTGGGTAGCAGCAACGCTAAGGCAGGAGTGCGCATCTAGCTCTTTTGGAGTTTTTGACCACCTTGTATTTCCCTTTTCTGCATTGTACTTAAAGTTTTTGATATAGTGGATATGTGTTGATGTTGTTTTATGACTTGGTTATGCTTGTGGTTATGCTCCATTACAAAAAAAAATCATTCTGAAAATCTTCCTTGTAGGATCCTAGGATCGAAATCTGGCATATGATTGTCAGGAGCCGAGAATGGGACACTACGGAGGCTTCGGTACCGGATTCGGCGATCGGGATTCATGCGAATCTGAATTTTAGATTTGGGGCATGACAATTAATCATGTTAATGTCGTGAAAATCGTCATCATCCTCTGAGTTACTGCCGTTATTGAAAAAGATGTTTGACTCCAATGTCAAATTTTCAAAAGACAGTCATGACACCATTCCTGTAATTAATAATTGCATTTGAAATGGTAAGGAATGGGTGACCAAGAATGACGAGAATCTGAGTACTCATGTTATTCATGGGTTCGGTATCCAGGATGATAAAATATATAGGGTAGTAAAATCCATGGACCTGGACCAACACATCCTCGATTATCCCTCTTGGTACATGAATAGTGCAATCAACAAGTTATAGTGTGGTCCGGGTGGGTTTTAATTCACTCAAACCTAACTATTTGTATACCGAGTAGGGAATCAGATTGACGCTTGCTCATAGGTCAAGAAGTGTATGATCAATTCGATAGTTCCCGATTACACATGATATAGTTGGGCTACCGGGATCTTTGAATTTCTGCGGTATATCTTGTTTTAGGATGACACTCACTTTCTCAGTCAAGAAAATTTTCTTTTGAACACTTTGTCGTTGTTTGGTCATGCATAGGTCCTTTCAGGAATTTATCATATGAAGGTATCTATTTTACGACATCAGGTAGAGGAATGTTGACTTTCACTTATTTCAACACCTCTAGGATATCCTGAGAGTTAGAGAGATGTTTTGGTGCAACCAACCGTTGGGGGAAAGGAGCAACTGGCTTCTCTAGAAGTTTCGATTCTAATTTTTGTGGAGCATCACTAGATCCATCATTGTTGTCCTCTTCTAGTTCTTGAGGCTTCTCGGGCCTAACTGGAAGGGTTTTATCAATAACCTTCCCACTCCTAAGAGTGGTGATGGATTTAGCATGCCCCATTTGATTTAAAGAGCTGGGATCACTTATCTTGTACTGTGGTTTAGGATTGGAGAGTGGTTGTGGAGGAAGCATCCCATTTTCTATAACCATCATATGTGAATCCATTTTTTGCATAAAATCTGTAAATCCTCGCATTACCTGAGCCAGCTCTTATATGGAATTTTGAACTGATTCTTCTTGAGGTTTCCCCTGATTTGGATTTTGATTGAAAAAACCTTGAGGGGTAGCAGTTTTTCCATCATCCAACTAAAATTGGGATAAGTTTTCCAACCAGGATTATATGTGTTAGAGGTCGGTCCATTGAAAGGTCTTTGATAGTTATTTACGGCATTGGATTGTTCATTCAATACTTCTCGAAAGGTAGGTATTGTAGGATAATTTTTAGTTGTGTGAATATTGCAATCACAGATGGTGCAAACACTTTCATTAACCTTATCTTTCTTTCCTTCCATGGCCTCAAATTTTCTTATGAGTGTAGTCACTTTATACTTGAGATCATCATCTTCTTTCAAGAGATTTAGTCCTTCTTTCTCCTTAGATTGAGTCAGCTTAGACGTGATATTCGACTTTGGGTAATAGTTCTATGATTGTGTTTTTTTAGCAAGACTATCGAGGTAATCTCATACCTCATCAACATTTTTATTAATGAACTCTCCATTACACATTACTCGACCATTTGGCGCATAGAAGATGTTAGTCCATTGTAGAAAAAATTTGTAATGCGCCACGTTTCAAAGCCATGTTGTGGGCATGAACTAATCAAATCCTTGAACCTTTCCCAACATTGGAAGAATGTTTCATCTTCCTTTTGGGTAAAGTTCATGATTGCTTTTCTGAGGGTAATCATTTTATGATGTGGGAAAATTTTCTTTATAAATTCCCCCTGCATATCATTCCATGTGCCAATGGATCTAGGACGCAGTGAATGTAACCACGTCTTGGACTTCTCTTTCAAGGAAAATGGAAAGAGTTTCAGCCTAATTGTATCCTCAGATACATTAGGGAAGTATAAAGTGGCTATTATCTCATCGAACTCTTTCAGATGTAGATATGGTTCTTCAGACTTAAGCCCATGGAACTTAGGAAGTAGTTGGATAACCCTTAGCTTGATGTCCATCTGTGTTGTATTTTCAGGAAAAATCATGCATGAGGGCGTACTCACCCCCACTGGTTGTAAATAATCTCGTAAAGTACGAGGTGGGGGTGCTTGTTGTACCTCATTCTCATCATGTACTTCCTCAACCTAAGGTTGGGGTAGTGCTTGAGGTTGATTCGCAGCCATAACCTCAATTAACTCAGGGGATTCTAACAGTGTCTAGGACTGTGATGGACAGTTAACCCCTCAACTAATCCTCCTTCATTCAAGAGACATCGAGTGTTGTCACGGGCCCACTTGGGCATGAAACACTCATAGCCCTAGATTCTAAACCTAATCCTAAGAAAGGAAATAAAGCTCTAAAAAGAAGAGAGGGTTGGAGAGAAGTTACCAAATTGGAGTCCCTAAGTTAAAAACCTGCAAAATAAACAAAACAAGTTAGTTTCTAGAAATAGAAAGTCTAAGAATAGAAAATTCCTAAAAAGAAAGATAGAAGTACTAGTTTCTAAAGAAGGAATTCCTATAAAAAAAAAAGGTAGAAAATTTTTAAAATGAATTAGGAAAGTCTTAAACTAGAAAGCAAGTTAATAAAAAGGATATAAAAATTAGAAAGTAGAAATTAAAAAGAGCTTACTGAATTAGAAGTTTCTACCTTAAAAACCTACAAAATAGATAGGTTAGTTCCCAAACAAAAAAGTCTATAAATAGAAAAATTCTAAAAATAGAATAAGAAACAAAGTTAGGATTCTTAAAAAGAATTAGAATTAGAAAATTGCTAAAAAGGAAACAAACCCAATCTAGAAATAAAAAGGAAGAAGTTACCAATTTAGAAGCCTATCTCAGAATCCTACAAAACAAGAAAGTAGGGTTAGTTTCTAAAAAAGGAAAAGATATCTAAGATTAAGGAAAAATAGAAAATTTCTAAAATTAGAAGGAAATCCTAAATTAGAAAGTTGCTAAAAATAAGAAAACAGGAAAGCAGAGTTAGTTTCTAAAAACGAAAGAGGAAAGTTTCCAAAAATAGAAAAAGTAAAGGAGTTAGAAAGGGATTACCAAATTAGAAATTTCTGTCAAGATCCTACAAAATATGAAAATAGGTTAGTTTCTAGAAATCAATAGAAAATAATCTAACCTAAAATTAGAGAAATCCTAATATTAAACAAATCCTAAAACTAGTTAATTTCAGAAAATCGTATTCGTCAGTCCCCGACAACGGCGCCAAAAACTTGTTCACTCCCTAAGTGCAGGGTTGTGATGTAGTAATAAACTCGGTAAGACCGAGGTCGAATCCCAAGGGACTGATACCTGTATGTAATTTGAAACTAACTAGAGCTAGAACTAGAATGAGATGAAATCTAAATCAAATATAATTTAAGGAATAATTGTGAAATAATTATCTAAAACTTTAAAGAATTCAGAGATAAGAAACTTGGGATTCAGAGGATCCACTTGTAGAGATCAGGGAGATCTTACTCCTGCTTTAAGAATCAAGGAAATTAAACTAAACTTATTTGATATAGTTTTCAAGAGATGAAAGGTATATGAATTAGAATGGATTCCATCACCAAACCATGCCCAGGAGACAAAGTAAACAATAGAATTAAACTAATTACCAACCAATCACATGTATAAAGGTTAGGAAGGGTACCGTCATCCGACCATGCCCAAGAGACGATAGTGAACAACAGGGCTTCCTGACGTCATAAACAAAAAAAGGAAAAGAAGATGCTCAAAGCCATTGCAGACCCATTGTAATTTTAGTCACAATAGACCATTAAAAAAACTAAAAACATTCCCTTTAATTAACCTATAATTAAAATCAATTCAGTATAAATGAAACACGAGCAAAGAACTCTCCCATCACGCTACAGCTTCACCTTTTAACCCTAGCTAAGAGGTTCAGCCACGCATGGACATGATGTGGCTAGTTCCCTTAAAAATAGAAATAAAAGAAAATAAAAGTACAAACTCTCTCTCTCTGCTCCTGACGTTCCTTGCAACGTCCCAAGATCTGGTGGATGATCTCTCTCTCTGTCTCCCTTCTTCTTTATAGTAGTGAGAGGTTGGTTGGATGGAGCTTCCACACCCAAAGGCAGTGCGTAGCTTTTACGCAAAGCAGCGTGCATGACACGTTTTTAAGAAACCTCCTACGAATTGCGTTTTGCGTAGGCTTGATCCCGTACAAGAGCTGAACCCATTGCTGATTTACTCCTACATTTGGCTGCATGGGTAGGATCAAGACTGACCCGGGTCCCTCTAGATGAATCGGATCAACCATTTGATCAACAGGGGTGGACCACATCTCCCCGGATCGTCCGAACCGCGTGAACAGAGGCAGCGCGATCCGGATGCTGTACTGACGGTGGGGCCCAGTTCATTGCTGGTTTAAGGTATCCACGCTGTCCATTAGAATCATAATAAAAAACCATTCAGATATGGATGGTTTTGGATCGCATTCGGTGTGGCCCATGAGATTTTTCGTTGCACCGTCTATCCTGCGTTTAAATAGTATTTTCCTATGTATGCGAGCATGAGGTTGGAAGAACTTCCTTTGTACGGTCTTTTTGACCTTTCAAAACAAATGGATGGTTCAGATTATCAATATGTGTGATGATGATGGCCCACCAAATATCGATGCAACTCTCTATTTCAACAGAGAATGACAACTGCCGTTTTTCGTATTGGAGTCGGCCATCTCAACATTGACTGATTTCAACGTCTCGGTGCACAGCGGGTGCTCATGTGCTGTGCACATGAACTCACCTCAGTGGGCCTCACCTTGATGTTTATGAGAGATCCATTCCATTCATCTGCTTTGCCACCCCCTTTAAGGGGTTGAGATAAAAATTAAAGTGCATCCAGATACCAGGTGGGCCCCAATTCACTGATTTATGGGCTGATCTGTCCTTTGGGCCACTTTCAGAGGGATCCAACAGCTGAAATTTGACATGTACAGTTATTTTATGGTCCTTAGGCCATGTATGATGTTTCGAGCCGAACGGATGGTGGGAACCCTATGATCTTGCATTCTGGACAAATTTCGGGCCACTTGACCTTCAGTTTCTTAATTTTCTTGGATTTCTGGCATGAAAATCTATCGATCCTGGTCTCCTAGGGTCTGTCCCATGCTTTGGTGAATTTTTTAGCGTTAAATCTCAGCTTTTAGCACCCTGTTTTGGTCCAAGCTCACAAATGTACCTTGCATCACAAACACGATTAAATCGGACCATTAAGCAGTATCATGTTCATAAATCTAGGTAGTAATTGGGGTCTAATATGCAATATTTGACCCTCAACATGTGGTAGCTAGTTACAAGGCCACTTGATACAAATATCAACGGAACCAAATGGGTCTTCAAGAACAAGTCCAATGAATCTAGAAATGTGGTCAGGAATAAGACAAGACTCATGAGACAAGGCTACTCACAAATTGAGGGCATTGATTTTGATGAGACATTTGCCTTTATAGCTCGCTTCGAATCCATAAGAATTCTCATGTCTATTGTGTGTGCTTTAAAGTTTAAATTATTCCAAATGGACATAAAAAAGCGACTTTCTCAATGGTGTAATTGAGGAAGAAGTATACGTAGAACAACCGAAGGGATTTCTGGATCCTACGTATCCTCAACATGTATACAAATTGAGAAAAGCACTTTATGGTCTAAAGCAAGCACCCTGAGCATGATATGAGTGCTTGACGCAATTTTTGTTCGACCACCATTTTTGTAGGGGGAGTGTTGATAAAACACTATTTACGCAAAAAAAAAGGAATATATTATTTATTGCATAGATTTACGAGGATGATATAGTTTTTGGATCCACTTGTGAAGATGCTACTCATGAATTCACTGAATTGATGAAATTTTAATTTAATATTGTAAGTGCTATGATCACATGCTCCTTTTGTTGTCAAATTTGGTGGTGTCAAAACTTTTATCTGTGTCTTGTGTTTGTATGTTGATTTATATATGTTCAAGACACTGCTTCACAAGTGCTTCAAGTTAAGTACATTGATCGACTTCAAGCCAAGTCAAGCCATGTACTTTGTCAACGTCTGTAGGCATATATGTTCAGAGCTACTTCGATAAAGAGTACTAGACTCAAGTATACTTTAAGACTCAAGTGTAACTTAAGATGAAGTTCAAGTTCAAGCTTTTGATTATCTCAAGATCAAGCTACATCAAGTATGAGACCTCAAGCTTGATAAGGTTCAAAGGTCTACCTTTGTTGAATGAATGAAGTTCAATGTTCATACTTCATTTTTCAGGTATGATAGACCTTAGATTGACCTTAGGGTAGGTCATTTTGGATGCATAATTCAAACTGTATGTTTATACAAGAGTTTGGTCTGTTCTAAGATTAGTCTTGGACCTTGTTCGACTAGTCCTAGTATTGGTTCGACCAGTACAAGAAATTTCATGACCAGTCCTAAGTTAAGAATTTTTAAAATTTTTTGGTTAGTCCTCGACTAGTCCTGGAAGTCCTTCGACCAGTTGTAAGTGTGTTCTCAACTCGAACTTCGACCAGTCGTGGGTCTTCGACTCAAACTACAGCGACCAACAAAAGTGGTCCACGACCAGTCCTGGGTCATCTACGACTAGTCATAGGTAGTCCACGACCAGTCATAGACACCCCACGACCAGTCGTAGAACGGTTTTCAAGATCGTGCTTAAAAAATTCAAAATGTTGTTGTACTATGACCAATCGAGGTGTCCCTAGGACCAGTCAAAGATGAGTTTCTTCACTTATAAATTGAGCACGAATTTTAGAGTTTTTCAATTCAATTCAAGTAAAATCTAGGCTCCACTCTGAGATAAGTTTATGCTCATTTTAAGCTACTTTGTGCATAATTAATATTTCATTTTGTTAGCTTATTGTTATTTGATTTTGATTTACATTCTAATCTGATTTGAAAAGGGAAAAATTCTGTAATTCCTTCTTCTTGGAATCAAAATCAAATACAACTAGTCCATTTGGTTTAACTTAAAATCAATTAGAACTTAGAACCATTATAAAGTGAGTATTGGACATTGAACTTTCATATTCGAACTTGTACTCCGATTGGTTCTTCCGGGCTGCTACGAAAGGAGAAATCCAGGTATTTTACTTTTATATAATTTACTTTCTTTTTGGTTTCTTTTGAGATTAAGACAAAAAAATCTCATTGTGTGCTTATCTGAGGAAAGCCAAAAAACTCAGACAGAGGGGTTTTTTTGATTGTGTAAGCCCAAGTGGAAAAGACACAATTGTGAAGGTTTTAGGTGAACTTATGAAACCTATTTTGATAGTGAACGCCAATATCCCCTGTGTGAGGATATTAGGAGTGGAGTAACAATCTGTGTGGTTGTTGTTTAACAATTGATGAACACACAGGCGAACCACTATAACTCTTTGTGTTTTGTGGATGTGTGATTTTTTCTTTCTATCTTTTATCATTCAAAGCCGTGGAATGTATGTGTGGATGCGAATGTTGTAATTTTTACATTTCAAGCATAGTGGGGAATGTTGTAATAATTTAGATTTAAATTCTTGCAATTTATTTCAATTTATTTATTCCTCGTTGGTTTGAGTTTTTGATACAATGGACGTTCTAGAAATAAGGTTGTCCTGTCATAAACCCTTGGTTTTTATGGTGTAAGGTTGTCCTTAGAACTGAATTCGTATCAACCTCTCAATACTTGTTTTTGAAGTTGCTTTTATTCCAGCATTAAGAATTGATTTATTTTTATTTGGCTATCTCTTTATTTTATTCCATTGTTATAATTGTAATTTAGCATAGTCCTATTCACCCCCCCTCCCATTCTAGGACATTAGCTTGGCCATTTCAAGTGGTATCAGAGCTTAATAGCTCGCTCTTATTGCTTTTTATTTGGATTTATTTCCTGAGCTAACGATCTAAGATATGTAAAAAATGTCAAATTTTGATAGCCTATCAGTCCTTAAGCCTCCACCCTTTGATGTCTCCAACTATGCCTATTAGAAAGCTAGGATGAGGATCTTCCTCAAATCAATGGATGCGAGTGTGTGGCAAGCCACAGTGACTGAATGGAATCCTCCTACCACTGAAGTGACTGGAATCGATGGTTCAAAAATAATGAGATTAACTCCTTATTTTTCTTGGACCACCCTTCAGAAAAATGAGAGTAGTGCCAATGCAAAAGCACTAAATGCAATCACTTGCGTATTATCACCGGATGAGTTCAAAAGAATTATATCTTGTGATACTATAAAGCAAGCCTGGGATACATTAGAAATGGCACACGAGGGTACTACAATTGTCAAAAAATCTAAAGTCCAACTCCTCATAACCAAATTTGAAGAAATTTATATGGAGAAAAATGAAATGTTTATGGACTTTTACACAAGATTAAATGACATTGTAAACTCAATTTGGGGTCTTGGCGATAAAATCTCAGAAAGCAAAGTGTGTGCAAAGATACTACGCTCTCTTCCTGAACAATTCAACTCTAAAGTAACCGCGATTCAGGAACTTTGTGATACGGATAATATGAGGGTAGAAGAACTAGTTGGTTCTTTATAAACCTATGAGTTAAACTTTAAAGCTCCTAAAGGTAAATCTATCGCTTTAAAATCTTCTAAATATATTTCTAAAGAAAACTCTGATTCTGAAGATGATATGGATCTTTTACCAAAAAAATTTTATAAAATTTTTGAAAGCAAGAAAAGGGTAGATTTTTAAAAATCAAATGATAAGAAAAGATCTAAACCTAAATTAAAAACTTGGAAGTCTATGAAAGATAGTCAATGTATTTTCAAGAATATGGGCATTTAGCAAATAAATGTCCTAAAAAGAACAAACCCCAAAAGAAGGGTATGTTGGCTACTTGGGATGAATCATCTGATTCTGAAGCCTCTTCTGAATCAGAAGATTTTGAAACCGAGTCGGGCAATGAAGTTAAAGCCCTTATGACTCTAACCAAGTTCACTTTTCAGATCATGATGATTCAACTAGTGAGGAAAATCTGAACAGTGAATGTGAAAATGAAGATGATCTTCAAGATGCTTACAATGCCCTATACAAGGAAAGTTGTAAAATTGTTGTCACTCTTAAACTTCAAAAAGAAAAGTTTTTTAAACTCAAAGAATATTTTGAATCTCTTATTTTAAAAAAATCCCAAATTTCAGATTGTTTTAAAAAATCAAAATGTCATTTGGATTTTAAAAACTCTCAGATTAAAAGTCTGAAATTTGAGAATGAGAAACTTAAAAATGAAGTATCTTCTCTTCTGAGTTTAAAGGACACATGACGATATGCTTAAGGTGATCCAAAGTTAGAGAAACTATTATCCAGATCAAGAAAATGTGGCGACAGATCTGGGTTGGGCTATAATAATATACCTCCTAAACAGAAGAATACTCCTCCTAAGTTTGTGAAAGGAGAGTCCTCAAACTTAAAAGGAAAATGTACTTATCAAGGTGTTTCTAAAAATACAAAAACTTTTCAAAAACCTAAAAGCAGCTATGTCAACTTCAATCAGAACCGAAACCCACTAGCTGAAAAGATAGTTGATTTACTCAAGGAGCTTTTAAAATCTAACTCTATAAGTCATTCTTACAACAACAGACATAAGAAGACCAACTATACTCCTAAACCCAAAATAATTCTGAAATAGGTTCCTAAAGTTGTCTGCTTGGTTGCCCACATTACTTTCAAGGCAACAAGTCATTCAAAGTGGTACCTAGATAGTGGATGCTCCAGGCATATGACATGCGACAAGGCTTTATTCACCGATCTTAAAGATATGACTGATGGAGCAGTCACATTTAGTGATGATAGCAATTGTAAGATTATTGGCCAAGGTATGGTCCAACTCTAAAACCTCCCTTTATTTAAGAATATTTTATATGTGAGGGTGTAACATCCCAAAAATCGGGGGTCGAGCAAAAACTCCACTCCCGAGTTCCAGAACATCATTTATGCAACATTTTCAATGATGGATGAATGTTGTTCATATTAGTACAGAAAACATGAGTGGGATTAGACCAAAACAGCATATCATACTCCAGAGACAGTTAAATTATCAAGCGGAAGAATGTAATATATATATAAAGTATATGAACTGTTGTGGGTCTCTAGAGTGTGAACATGTTACCAGGTTAAACATATACATGTATACTCCAAAAAAAATAATAAAAAGAATATACATGGGTGTGTAAGAAAAGGCAAAATACCAAGTATATTGGCATCTAATCATTAACCCTGTAACCCCGTCAATCAGAACCTGCATATAGGAGGGATCCTCCTCATCATCATCAAGTCCAGCTCTGCTTTGCAAGCATCGCCATCATCTGCAATTAAGATAGGAACTGTTTGGTGTGCGTAACACCGTCCCGTAATGTGGGAGTGAGTAATTAACTCAGTGGAATCATAGAGCAAAGATTAGCATATTCTCAAATCAATCATGAGATAATAGTAAAGAAATTAATCAAACATTCCTAGATACTATTGTTAATGCAATATGACATGACATGATGGATGCCCTCACCGACATTCTCCCTCATACGACACCATCTGCGTCCGCGGCATGCTTGCGTACCGCTCAGTGCTCCACATCTTTCAGGCACATGCAATGTGATGTTGATATGATTATCGAGTTATAATTAGTCCTTTTCATACAACAGTATTGGGAAACTAAGGTACTTTGCTTATATCAATCCCAACACAGATCCTGTCTAGGGTCGTCACTCCTAGTAATCTCATACGATGTTATATTTGTAGGTCGCTGCAAGGGCTGTCAGGGCTGTTGCTCGCACTCGTTGCATCGCTCCCCCATCACCTTATCAATACAGGCCTAATTATCCTTAAGACTGCATCAGGACTCGTCGCCCCCATGCGGTGTCAGGATAAACTCAAGATCACTACAAAGGGCTTGTCACCAATCAGTGTAGGCCAACAGCAAGAATATAGTGTCTCATACCACCATAATCTGCTCAGAGTAGGGTGCTCACTGGTCACTACAGGAAAGTTTATGGCCCCAGCGTAGGCCGACAGCTCGACCACGGTGTCCCATACCACCATGCTCAGCTCATGAGTCTTATTGGATCAAGGTACTATGGTTAACAGGGTTTTCAATGGTAAGTTCAGTACCCTAGGTTCAAGCAGTTATGACTCATACATGGTGAACATACAATGGCCAGTCGGGTTACTTGACGGGCTCGACTAGCACGAGCGCATCTCAAGTTGAAGGACATGAAGTGCATGAAACACTTCGTGTGGCCTAACCACTGCCGCCAACCCAAAACATGACTCGCGTTCATCGACGCGTCCTTTGTAGTACATAGAAACCAACCACGAATTCGATCCATTACTGACTGCCTGGACTAGGTCATAGCCCCAAGCATTTGTGCATCAATATCAGTAAGCATATGTGAGTAACAGAAATGAAATACAACATTGTAAGCATGTTGACACATGTTATGACATACAACTTAAGCAAATCATCCCACACATGCATTTCATGTATATAATGAAATCAATACATATATCCCACATGACGAAAATCATTTACATCAGCATATTACTTGAGAATTTAATCTCAAAACTCATACACAATACCATTTACTCAATACATACTAATACAAACATTTATACAAACACTTGGACTACACACTTTAGTCTACATAGCGTATGTCGACTCAAAGTATGCTTAAGGGCGAATCTCTTCGCCAAACTAACCATGCACGCATTCCTAATATTCTAACACGATAAATAGCCATGGTAAACATTTTATCAAAATATGCATGTATACAGTATTTCCTACAAATGACTAAAATGCCATAAATCTCATATTTTCCGTACATTTACGAAACAGAAAACGGACATCATGTTGTACATGTCAAACGGCGTCACCGTTGATAATCTACTATTAAATGACATTGAAAGCGTTGAAATCAGCCAATCAAAGCATCTAAAATCCGTACCTTTCATTTTAGATGTGTATCGTTTCGAACGGATCGTATACGCTTCGTCAACGGCGTACAGGCGACCTAATACACAAGTTATATAAGCTACTTTGCTATTTGAATTGACGGAATGCTAAATCAGTAAGTGTTTAGGGTTTTACTTACCTAGGAATGCATTGAAATCATCGGCAAAGTGATTGGGATGCGTTGCTTAAACACGTGAAGCGGTTACAGCAAGTGGCAGGAAGATCACTCCCACATTCTCTCACAAACTCTCACTTTCTCTCCCACTCTAGCTAGGGTTTCTTGTAAATTCGGATGAGTGAGAAAAGTGAGGGTTTCAAACCCTTATATAAGCTAAAACCTTCCCAAATTAGGCTTGGGAACAAAGTTCACTTGAGGTATAACCAAATCGGAGTTGTTTCGGTCCAAAAGAGCATTTCGGGAGGTCCCCTGGCTGAACGCGGTCGGACTTAAGCTCATGGTCACTGGATGTTGCTCACACGAAGTTTTCAGACCAGCAGAGTTCGTAGATCGCACGTGGCAGTCCAGTTTTAGTTCAGCGGTCACCGCACCTAGATCAGGTCTACAAGTCTTGTGACATGAAAAAGAAATTTTTCCTGATCCGAGGGTGAAATTTGGCTGAATTCTGACGGTCAGAACGCTTAATAATAACGCGCCAAGTAATGTGCCAGATTTGAATTTTAAATTTTTAAATCTAACCCTTTTCTCACTCTCTTCACTCCATGCTCAATGAAATAGCCTCTGAACGTCGGTTGGGCTTGATTTTCAAAATGATTGTCAAGTCCAGCTAAGCAGTCACAACGGTCTAAGTTGGTAGATATCGGACTTTTGACGTGCGGTCTAGATCCAATACAAAGTTTCAAAGGGTTCCCGAGAACAAACTAGTTTAGAGTTTGATCCTGGATTTTAGGGTAACGTATCATCAACGATTCTACAAGTTTTGGGTCTTGCAGAACATATTTAAAGCGATCAGAGACAATTTCACAGCTACTCTAGCGTAGCTGTAACACCCTAAAAATCGGGGGTCGTGTATAAACTCAACTCCCGAGTTTCAGACCGTCACTTATGCAACAAAAATGATTATGATTCAATGTTGTCTGAGTTAAAGCATTCACATGAGTAAAAGTATACTAAAACTGCAATTCATACTCCAGATCCAGTGATAAAAGCAAGCGGAAGACTAAAGAATATATATATCACTGTATGAAAAACAAAGTAGATCTCGACTGTCACTAAAGTATGAATACATCACTGAGTCTCATATACATGTAAAGAAACAAAATCAAATGTCCAAAATAGTCCCACTGAGGAGTCCTGTTAACCCAGGTCACCTAAACAAAGCCGTCGTGGTACTGCATGTATGAGAACTCGTCCTGGTCCTCATCAAAGTCCGGCTCTGCCTCCTGGATCTCTGCATCACCTGCATCTAAGATAGGGTCTGGTGGGTGTTGCAAACACCATCCCGTAACGTGGGAGTGAGTGATCAACTCAGTGGAATCATAGAGCAAAGATTAGCATGTTCTCAAATCAATCATGCGATAATAGTAAAGCAGTAAATCAAACAATCCTAATACTATTGTTAATGCAATATGACATGACATGATGGATGCCCTCACCGACGTTCTCCCTCATACGACACCATCTTACGCCCGCGGTATGCTTGCATCCCGCTTAGTGCTCCACATCTTCCAGGCACATGCAATGTAATGGTGATATGATTGCCGAGTTGTTATTAGTCCATTCAAACAGAAGGAATGGAAAACTAAGGTACTTCCCTTGTATCAATCCCAACACAGATCCTGTCTAGGGTCGTCACTCCTAGTAATCTCATATGATGTATACTTTGTAGGTCGCTGCAAGGGCTGCCAGGGTTGTTACTCGCACTCGTTGCACCGCTCCCCCATCACCTTATCAATATAGGCCTACTATACTCTCACTGCTACAGAAGGGTCGTCACCTCCCGTAGACTCAGAATATGCTCGCGGTCACTACAAAGGACTCGTCGCCTGATCAGTGTAGGCCGATAGCAAGAATATAGTGTCCCATACCACCATAATCTGCTCACGAGACATAGGTGCTCACTGGTCACTACGGGGAGGTTTGTGGCCCCAGCGTAGGCCGACAGCTTGACCACGGTATCCCATACCACCATGCCCGACTCATGAGTCTTCGTAGATCAAGGTACCATAGTTAACAGGGTTTACAATGGTAAGTTCAGTACCCTAGGTTCAAGCAATTCTGACTCATACAGGGTGAACATACAACGGCCAGTCGGGTTACTTGAAGGGCACGACTAGTACGATCGCATCTCAAGTCGAACGACATGAAGTGCGTAAAACACTTCGTGTGGCCTAACCACTGCCACCAACTCCAAAACACGGCTCGCGTTCATCGACGCGTCGTTCGTGACAAAAATAAACTAACCACGAACTTGCTCGGTTACCGACTGCCTGGACTAGGTATAGTCCCAAACAATTATGAATCCACGTCAGCAATCATAAGAGAGTATTGGAAATGAAATACAACCATGTGAGCATGTTAACACATGTTATAATACACAACTTAAGTAAATCATCCAACGCATGCATTTCACACATATAATGAAATCATGCATTTAGCTAACATGTAGGAAATCATTTACATCAGCATATTAATTGAGAAAATAATCTCAAACTAATTCATAACACCATTTAATTCTATACATACTAATACAAGCATTTATACAAACACTTACACTACACACTTAAGTCTACATATAGTATGTCGACTCAAAGTGCGCATTTAGGAGAATCTCTTCGCCAAACTAATTATGCACGTATTCCTAACATTCTAATGCGACAAGAAGCCATGTTAATCACATCAGAAAATTATGGATGAAAACAGTACTTCCTACAAATGACTAAAATTCCATAAATCTCATATTCTTCGTCGGTTTACGAAATAGGAAACGGACAGCATGTTGTACATGTCAAACGACGTTGCCGTCGATAATCTACTATTAAACGACATTGAAAGCGTTGGAAACAGTCAATCAAAGCGTCTAAAATCCGCACCTTATCTCCTAGAAGCGTATCGTTTCGAATGGAGCGTATACGCTTCATCTACGGCGAATAGACAACCTGATTTACAAGATCTATAAGCTAACATGTTATGGAAATGAAAGAACACTAAATCAGCGACTATCTACGGTATTTTCTTACCTAGAAATGCGAAGAAATCACCGGATAAGTGATTAAGGTGTGTTGCTTAGGCACTTGCAACAGGTAGCACAAGCGACAAGGAATTCTCCTCCACTCTTTCTCACAAACTCTCACCTTTTCTCTCTCCCAATCTAGGGTTTTTCTCAAATTCGGATGGAAGAGAGGAATGAGGGTTTCAACCCCTTTTATAAGACCAAATGTGCCCAAAATAGGCTCGGGAACAATTTATACTTGAGGTATATCCAAATCGGGGCTGTTTCGGTCCAAAAGACCATTTCTGGCGATCCCCTGGCTGAACGCAATCGGACTTAAATTCGTACATGTCAGATGTCACTCACATCCTATTTTCAGTCCATCAGTGTTCGTAGATCGCCCGTGGCGGTCCAGTTTCAGTTCTGCGGTCACCGCACGTAAATCAGGCCTACAAGTCTCATGATATGAAATAGAAATTTTTCCTGATCCAAGGGTGTAATTTGGCTCAATTCTGACGGTCAGAATACTTAATACTGACGCATCAAGTCGTGTGCCAGATTTGAATTTCAAATTCCAAATCTGTCCCTATTCTTACTCTCTTCAGTCCAGGCTCAATGAAATAGCCCGTGAATGTCGGTTGGACTTGATTTTCGAAATGATTGTCAAGTCTAACTAGGCGGTTCTAACGGTCTAAGATAGTAGGTATAGGACTTTCGATGCGCGGTCTAGATCCAATACAAAGTTTCAAGGAGGTCCAGAGAATAAACCTGCTTAGAGTTTGATCCGAGGTTTCAGAGTATTATAGAGTCATTGGTTCTACTCGATTTGGGTCTTGTAGAACGTATTTAAAGTGATCAGGGACTATTTCCCAGCTACTCTAGCGTTGCGCTAGCTAACTTACGCTTATTTTCTAAAGGAATTAATCCTACGCGATTTCTGGTCGAGTTGATACTCGAGTCCAAGCACGGATTTTTCCAGGGCGTTACAATCTACCCCCCTTAACAAATAATTTCATCCTCGAAATTTGTACCTTTTCGTACTCCTCGAGAAGCTGTGGGTAGTTCTTTCTGTTCTCGGCTTCTGTCTCCCAGGTAGCCTCTTCCTCAGAGTGATGCGTCCACAATACCTTCACAAGGGGGATCACCTTGCTACGCAGTACCCTCTCCTTCCTGTCTAGGATATGTGTCGGTCGCAGGATATATGTAACATCCTCTCCTAACTGCACCTGCTCCTATCTGATGATATGGGAAGGGTCAGAAACGTACTTCTTCAGCATAGAAACATGAAATACGTTATGAACGCTCGCGAGAGGCGTGGGTAAAGCCAATCGGTAAGCCACTGCTCCCACACGATCGAGGATCTGGAATGGACCAATGAATCGCGGTGCTAGCTTCCCCTTCTTCCCGAACCGAAGGACTCCCTTCATAGGGGAAACTCGTAAAAATACATGATCCCCAACTGTGAACTATAGCGGTCGTCGTCTCCCATCGGCATAACTCTTCTGTCTGCTCTGCGCTGTGAGAAGCCGACGTCTAATAATATCAATCTTCTCTGACGTCGCCTACACTAACTCTGGGCCAATCAAGCTACGCTCACCAACCTCAGCCCAGCAATGCGGTGCGCGACAAGGTCGCCCATACAGCGCCTCGTAAGGTGCCATACCGATACTCTCCTGAAAACTGTTGTTGTACTCTAACTCCGCATAAGCAAGACAATCATCCCAACTGTCCTTAAAGTCCAATGCGCAAGCTCGCAACATGTCCTCTAAGATCTGGTTCACCCTGTAACATCCCAAAAATCGGGGGGTCGAGCAAAAACCCAACTCCCGAGTTCCAAAATGTTATTTATACAACATAGATATGTATGATTGAATGTTGTCTGTGATAATGTATTAAACATGAGTGAGATTAAGCTAGAACAGCATATCATACTCCAGAGACAGTTAAATTAACAAGCGGAAGACTGTGATAGTATGTATAACATATATAAACTGTTGTATGCCTCCAGAGTGTGGATATGTTACCAGGTTATATACATACATGTATACTCCAAAAGTAGACAAAATGAATATACATGAGTGCGCTAAAAATATAAAATGACAAGTGTCAAAGTATCTAATCAACCTCCCTGTAATCCCTTCAATCAGAACACGCATAAAGGAGGGATCCTCCTCATCATCATCAAGTCCAGCTCCGCCTCACAGGCCGCGCCATCATCTGCAATCACAAAAAGGTCTGGTGGGTGTTCAGGAACACCGTCCCGTAACGTGGGAGTGAGTAGCTAACTCAGTGGAATAATAGAGCAAGGATTAACATGTTCTCAAATCAATCATGCGATAATAGTAAAGCAATAAATCAAACAATCCTAATACTGTTGTTAATGCAATATGACATGATGTGATGTATGCCCTCACCGACGATCTCCCTCATACGGCACCATCTTACGACCGCGGTATGCAATCGACCCTCAAGTACTCCACATCTTCCATGCACATGCAATGGTATGGTGATATGATTTCTGAGTTGTTATTAGTCCATTCAAACAGCAGGATTGGGAAACTAAGGTACTTCCCTTATATCAATCCCAACACAGATCCTGTCTAGGGTCGTCACTCCTAGTAATCTCATACGATGTATATTTTGTAGGTCGCTGCAAGGGCTGTCAGGGCTGTTGCACGTACTCGTTGCTCCGCTCCCCCATCACCTTATCAATACAGGCCTACTGTACTCCACTGCTACTGAAGGGTCGTCACCTCCCGTAGACTCGGAATACGCTCGCGGTCACTATAAAGGACTCGTCTCCTGATCAGTGTAGGCCGACAGCAAGAATATAGTGTCTCATACCACCATAATCTGCTTACGAGACTAGGTGCTCACTGGTCACTACGGAGAGGTTTGTGGCCCCAGCGTAGGCCGACAGCTCTACCACGGTGTCTCATACCACCATGCCCGGCTCATGAGTCTTCGTGGATCAATGTACCATGGTTAACAGGGTTTACAATGGTAAGTTCAGTACCCTATGTTCAAGCAGTTATGACTCATGCAGGGTGAACATACATCGGCCAGTCGGGTTACTTGACGGGCTCGACTAGCGCGATTGCATCTCAAGTCGAACGACATGAAGTGCGTAAAACACTTCGCATGGCCTAACCACTGCCGTCAACTCAAGACACGGCTCGCGTTCATCGACGCGTCGTTCGTGGCAAAGATAAGCCAACCACGAATTCGCTCGGTTACCGACTGCTTGGACTAAGCATAGTCCCAAACAATTATGGAATCACATCAACAAATCATATGAGAGTATTGGAATTGAAATACAACCATGTGAGCATGTTAACACATGTTATAACATACTACTTAAGTAAATCATCAAGCACATAGATTTCATGCATATAATGAATTCATGCATATAGTCAACATGTAGGAAATCATTTACGTCAGCATATTAATTGAGAAATCAGTCTCAAACTAATTCATAACATCATTTAATTCAATACATACTAATACAAGCATTTATACAAACACTTACACTACACACTTAAGTCTACATATAGTATGTTGACCCGAAGTGCGCATTTAGGCGAATCTCTTCGCCAAACTAATTATGCATATATTCCTAACATTCTAATGCGACAATAAGCCATGTCAATCACATCAGCAAAATATGAATGAAAACAGTACTTCCTACAAATGACTAAAATGCCCTAAATCTCATATTCTTCGTTGGTTTATGAAACAGGAAACGGACAGCATGTTGTACATGTCAAACGGCGTTGCCGTCAAGAATCTACTATTAAACGACATTGAAAGCGTTGAAACAGTCAATCAAAGCATCTAATATCCGCACCTTTTCCCTTTTAGGGGTGCGAATTCGAACGGAGCGTATACGCTTCGTCTACAGCGAATAGAGAACCTAATTTAAAAGATCTATCAGCCACTTCGCTATGGAAATGAAAGATCAGCAAATCAGCAACTAGTTTGGGTATTTTCTTACCTAAAAAAGTAGAGAAATCACCGGCCAGGTGATCGGAGCGTGTTGCTAAAGCACGTGCAGCAGGTGGCACGAGCAGCAAGAAATTCTCTCCTACTCTCTCTCACAAAATCTCACCTTTTCTCTCTCCCAATCTAAGGTTTTTCCCAAATTCGGATGGGAGAGAGGAGTGAGGGTTTCAAGCCCTTTTATAAACTAAATCTTGCCCGAAATAGGCTCAGGAACAAGGTTCACTTGAGGGGTAACCAAATCAGGGCTGTTTCGGTCCAAAAGAGCATTTCTGGAGGTCCTCTGGCCAAATGCGGTCGGACTTAATCTCATGCATACTGGATCTAGCATACATCAAGTTTTCAGTCCGGCAGGGTTCGCAGATCGCACGTGGCGGTCCGGTTTCAGTTTAGCGGGCACCGCACGTAGGTCAGGCCTGCAAGTCTCATGATATCAAATAGAAATTTTTCCTGATCCGAGGGTGTAATTTGGCTAAATTCTGACGGTCAGAACGCTCAATATTGACGCGTCAAGTCGTGTGCCAGATTTGAATTTTAAATTCCAAATCTCTCTTCAGTCCGGGCTCAATGAAATAGCCTGTGATTATCGGTTGGACTTGATTTTCGAAATGATTGTCAAGTCCAACGAGGCGGTTCTAACGGTCTAAGATAGTAGGTATCGGACTTTCGACGCGCGGTCTAGATCCAATACAAAGTTTCAAAGTGGTCCAGAGAACAAACCGGCTTAGAGTTTGATCCAAGGTTATAGAGTATTATAGAGTCATTGATTCTACAAGTTTTGGGTCTTGTAGAACGTATTTAAAGTGATCAGGGACTATTTCCCAGCTACTCCAGCGTTGCGCTAGCTAACTTATGCTTAGTTTCTAAAGAAATTAATCCTAAGTGGTTTCTTTGGCTATGGAACTGAGTTCTAAGCGATCTTCCAGGTGTTTTAGTTGACCCATTGCCAAAGGACGTTTAATCCCAGGTTGACCAAAATTCGGGGTGTTACACACCCGCTCTGTCTGTCCGTCTATCTGTGGGTGGAAGGTAGTACTGAACTTCAACTTCACACCCATAGCCTCCTGAATGCGAGTCCAGAAAATAGAAGTGAACCACGTGTCTCTGTCTGACACGATCTCCAACGAAACTCCATGCAGACGCATGATCTCTCTGGTGTACAGTCTAGCCACCTCTTCTGTAGAGTTCGTAACTCTGATCGGTAGGAAGTGCGCCGACTTCGTCAGACGGTCGACGATCACCCAAATGGAATCATGTCCCTTCCTCGTCTTCGGTAGCCCAGAAATGAAGTACATGGAATGAAATCCCACTTCCACTCTGCGATCGGCATAGGCTGCAAGAGTCCAGGTGGTCAGCGATGCTCTGCCTTCACCTGCTGACAAGTGAGACAACGGGACACAAACTCTGCTATGTGGGTCTTCATACCTTCCAACCAATAAGTCCTCTTCACGTCGCGATACATCTTCGTACTTCCTGGATGCATCGCGAGTCTGGTACAATGCGCAGCCTCGAGAATCTCTCGTCTGAAGTCAGGGACATCTGGGACGCATAGGCGGCCATAATAACGTAAGCCCCCATCCATGCCAACTTGCCATTCGGCGTCTGCATCATCACTGGCCTGCTCTCGAAGCTCAGTCAGATGTGCATCGTCCCTCTGTGCCTCGATGACCCGGTCATCGATCTGAGATCGCACCTGTACATGTACGATGAACTCATTCGGCTCCTCTACAGTGAATTTCTGCTCAAAGTCTCGCAAAAACTCAACCATATCCCACTCAGCAACCATCAGTGGAGCCGCAAACTCTATCACCTTCTTGCGGCTCAATGTCAGCCACAAGGTTCGCCTTTCCAGGATGATAAGAGACTTCAAACTTAAAGTCCTTCAAAGTCTCCATCCATCACCGCTGCCTCATATTCAAGTCTCGCTGCGTGAATATGTACTTGAGGCTCTTGTGGTCGCAAAAGAGCTCGAACTCCTCTCCATAGAGGTAATGTCTCCAGAGTCTCAGTGCGAATATGACGGCTGCCAACCCTAGGTCGTGTGTAGGGTAATTCTCCTCGTGCTTTCTTAATTGTCTCGAGGCATACGAAATTACCCTGTCCCTCTGCATAAGGACACAACCCAGACCAATGCTAGACGCATCAGTGTATATAGTGTATCTAACCCCTTGCTCTTGCAATACTAGCACAGGGGCGGACGTAAGCCTGTCCTTCAGCTCCTGAAAAGCTGACTCCGCCTTGTCATTACAGGCGAACTTCACGTCCTTCCATGTCAACTGAGATAAAGGTCTCACGATCTTCGAGAAATCCTGAATGAAGCGCCGATAATAGCCAGCGAGACCCAAGAAACTCCTCACCTCAGTGACAGAACCAGGCTGCTCCCAGTCCTGAACTGCAGCTACCTTAGATAGGTCAACTACCATACTATCCTTGAACACCACGTGTCCCAAGAACTTCACTTCCTGCTTCCAGAAGTCGCACTTCTTGTACTGTGTGAACAACTGATGCTGTCTGAGCGTATCTAGGACCAAGCGCAAGTGCTCCTCATGCTCCTCTCGACTCCTGCAGTACATCAAAATGTCGTCAATGAACACAACGACTAATTGATAGAGGAAAAATTGAAATACCCGGTTCATCAGATCCATGAACACGGCTGGTGCATTCGTGAGACCGAACGACATCACAAGGAACTCGTAGTGGCCAAAGCTGGTCCTAAATGCTGTCTTCTACACGTCCTCATCCCTGATGCGCAACTGATGATATCCTGACTGAAGATCAATGTTGGAGAAGTACTGCGCTCCTCTCAACTGATCAAATAAGTCATCGATCCTGGGTAAAGGATACTTGTTCTTCACCGTGATCTGGTTCAGCTTGCGCTAATCAATACACAATCGCATCGAACCATACTTCTTCCTCACGAACAGAACTGGGTCGTATAAGACCAAGCTCCAACAGACCATCAATCTACGTCCTCAACTCCTCCATCTCACACGGTGCCATGGGATATGTCGGCAGTGAGACAGGCGTGGAACCAGGTACCAGATCGATAGTGAAATCAATCCACCAGATCGATAGTGAAATCAATCTCTCGTAGGGGCGGCAAACAAGGGATCTTCCTGAACAGATCCCCAAACTCACAAACGACTGGCGTATGCTCAAGTATCTGGGCACCAGCGTCTCGCAGTAAAGTAGCATAACTAAGTATGCGGAAGGGGAGATTTACCCGCACTGGGAACGTGAAGGATGCGCCCTCTGGCTCGTACGCAGTCACTATACGAGTCTCGCAGTCAATCTCGGCCCTCGCTGTAGTCAACCAATCCATGCCAAGAATGACGTCGAGATAAATAAAAGAGGGGTCGACAACAAGATCTAGAGCCATCGTCTTGCCCCCCAGATCCACCAAACAGCCCTCACACATCAGGGTGGCATCTGTAAAAGACCCCACACCCCGTCCATAGTAATAGTCTGTAGCCCAATGCGTCTGACTATAGCACGTGATATCAAAGAAATCGTGGATCCGGTGTCCACCATCAAGAGAATAGGAATGCCTCCAATGTGGGCGGTGACCTCAAAGGCCGAATGTTGAGGAGTCTCTATCGTAGCTGCCTCAGCTGTCAATGCATGCACCCGTGCCTGCTGTGGCCGGTTCGGCCGCTGTGTCGTGGGCCGTAGAGGCTGTCAGATCTGAGATACCGGAGGTCTGAAGGAAGGGTGCGTAGGAGCCAACTGTAAAGGCGGTGCTGATATCGCATGTGTGAGTGTGCGGTCGATCTTCTGCGGCGGCGAGAACCCACTGTCCCGCATCCGAGCAAAACAACTCTGTGCCAAATGGCCCGATCTCCCACAGTATGTACATGATAACTCAGGGTGCCGAAACGGTGGTACTGGAGCTGTAGCCCGAGTAGGAGGGTCGGCGCGAGACCTCTTGCCCGCAAAGGGCCTGTCCTGCATCTCTGGTTGTGGCCTAGGAGCAACAGGGCCACGAGATCGGGTAAGTCAATCCACATCTTGCTCTGCCCGCATGGACATGTGAATCAGCTCTGCATAGGAGGAAATGCTCACGCAGCACATCTTCGACCGAATATCCTATCGCAAACCCTCTGAAAAGCGCCGTATGCGCATCTGCTCATCTGCCAAAATAGTCGGGACGTATTTGCCCAACTTGGTGAACCGATGATCATACTCAGTCACTGTCATGCCTCCCTGTCTAAGGAGCAGAAACTCATTCTCCCGATCATGCCTGTATGTTTGGGGATAGTATTTCTCATGGAAGCGGAAATCGAACGCTACCCATGTCCATATATAATCGGCGGCAACGGTCCGCAATACACTGTCCCACCACAAGCTGGCCTCTCGCTCGAATAAGAATGTAGCCAACTCGACCTGCTCGGCCTCTGAACAATGTAGCATCCGCAGTATCTTCGACACACGGTCGAGCCAATACTCGGCCTCCTCGGGTCTATGAGAACCCATAGAAGTGGGAGGCCGTAAGCGCTGAAATCGCTCTAACAAGCCCCGTGTGTCTGTGGCATTCCTTGCAGCGTAAGTAGGTGGTACAGGATGAGCCATGCTCTCATCCTGAGCATATGTATTAGCATCCTCTGCTGGATGCGCAGGTGGTGCAGGTGGAGGCACACTCCCACCCTGGGCTAGTGTCCCCACAATAGTAGTCAGGAGCTGCTGCTGCTGCTGCATCATGGCCATCATCTACTCAAATCTATCTGGAGGTGGAGCAGGCTGTGGCGTGTACTGTGTCGAAGAAGACGCGAGGTACGGCTCTCTGACAGGCGGTGTGAACGGCGATGGTCCAACTGTAGGACCAGCAGTAGGCTGAGACGCACGCAGTCTTAGGAATCGGGCCCACAGCAGGGTCCGCATGTGCATCAGACTGCGAAGGAGCCTGTTCCATAGGCTCATCCAATGTAAGCCAAGCTGTGCTCCGTGTAGCCTTCGGCGGCATTCCCTATATTCAAAATAGGATGCAACCTTGTCAGTCTCAATAGCACAAACACACCCCAATCATTCGCATAAGAGTCAAAGGCATTCCATGCATTTCATTTAATCAAAATTATCACAATACAAGGGATATCTCCTTACAAGCATCATGACGAGAAATACATGGGAACTAAGACAGTTAAAATTATAACAGCAACATAAGTAAACTACTAGCCTTAACAGGCTTACATAACTTAAAGCAGGAAATGACTAACCACTAACAACAACATCAAAGATCTCATCGCTAGTCTGAGTCGGGTGACGGAGGAGGAGCACCCCTATCCTGCAAGCAGCACAGGATCGCCTTCAAGGTGCGAGTCACCTTGCCGAATTTTCTCTTCATAATGGCCTTGGTATCCTCGACCTCAGCTCGAAGCTCCTGAACTTCCCTTCGCAAGCCAACCTGGCTCTCCTCAATTCGGACAATGCGATCATCGCCAGTAGCCTGAGCAGAAGGAGGAGGGCTCTCATCTGTATCCTTAGCCTCCTCTTCTACCTCTTCCTGGACTTCTTCCTCAACTTCTACTCCAGGTTCTCCCTCACTTAGATCCTCTTCATCATTAAAGTCATCCTCGCTATCCTCCTCAAGCTAAGTCTCACGGTACTGAGACCCGATCTTCATCTTGACCATAGTAGACTCATCAATGCTATGAATCGGAACTGACAACTTCGGCCCAAGTCTGTAAGCAAACTCAAGCGCGATCTTGCATATAAGTCGGCCAAAAGGAAGCGATTCAGACGTTCTTCTCAATTTTTCTATGAGGATAATCTGTCGCAAGATGAAAGTGGCCATACACACATTCTCTCCCTGGGCCACCAGATACAAGAAATCAACCATAAGGCGCTTACACTCAATGCGATTTATCGACCTGGGATACACGTTGAACGTGCAAATGTGGTGCAGCAGGTGCAAATCATCAGACATGTGAGACGCCTTGAGGCTATTATTAGGCTGCCATGGAACCAGTTTACCACATAGAAACCTGGTACAGCGATCTCGTTCACGCCTACTCCTCAAATTCTTCACACTGGGATGAACATCACCAAGAGGCACGTTCAAAAGTCACGCAATCAACCGAACATCGATCGTAGCCATCCGGTCTCTACCAAAAGGAATCTTGAACTGCAATGGCTCCAGTTTAGGATTCTGGATACGAGCGTAGAAGGCACGAATGGTGCTCACATTAGCACGAGCACGAGCTTCAAAGAGCGGAACCCAATGCGTAACTTCAATGCTCTCGAATAACGGGAATTCATCGAAGAGTTTCCCTTCCACGTCTGCCTCAAACAACACCTTACGGTCAGTGTATTCGCTGTGAAGCATCTCTGCTAAAATCACTCGCCCAAGTTGAGTATGGGGATCCAAATCCCGCTTTGTATGGAACTCTCGGGCTGTGGTTAGACTTGCGGCGGCGCTTGAGCTAGCGGTGCCACCCCGCGGTCTTCTTGATTGAGCAGGGCGACTAGGCCCAGCCTCGTCCGTTACGGTCTTTCTCTTTCCCATCAAAGAGAGGATGGAGGAGAGTGACAAAAGACCCAAAATGGCTTCAACAAAAGCCATAGAAAATAGAGAAAATGTAAAGAAATGGCTGCCCAAAATGGAAAAGGGAGATCTAGGCGTTGTAGAGGGATGCTTCAAGCTCCCTTAGGATGGATTTTCAGAAAGAAAAGAGAAAGAAAAAGGGGAATGGAGCACCCCACGATTTCAGCTCGATTTGGAGGTTTTAAGAGCTCCAAACGATGAGATTTGCAAGAGGGAGGGATGCAAACAGTAATGGAATGATGGAGTGGGGTCATTTTTAGCCAAGAATGGATTTGGGAGTGGTTTAGAACCACGGTTTTGGGTTAGGGCAGCTAGAAAACTAAATGGAGATAAGGAAATGACTGTTTGTGAAGGAAGTAGCCCTTTTTGGAGTTTTCTATGGTCGAACACTACATGGGGGGTGTACACTACCCAAAATAGGGCGTGCGCCCAAAAATCACATCAAGTGGGCCACAGTGGACGGTGATGCATCGTCGAATCGGCAATGGCATCGCCGAATCGGCAATGGCATCGCCGACCATCTCTCTGGTCGGTCGGTGGGACCACATGGGTCTGGTCCCCCATTGTCCAAGGATCCCAAAAAATAATGGGCCCCACCTTGGTTCATTCTAGATTGCCCTATATATGCCCAAACATGCACTCAGGACTTTTCAGGGCCAATATGCAAACCCGAATGCAATCCCCTATCATGCAGCATATGATTTTGGGGTAGAAGGAGATAATACATCCATCTAGCCCATTATTTGCTAAAGAAAGCAAACTTAGAATGGCCTAATGGCCAATTTTTATGAAATTGTACTATTCACTGTAAAATTTTGTCGAAATTTGATTTTATGTCATTTTCACATTAGGATCAATGCCTAACATGAAAAGAATAAGAAAGAATTGAAGAATGGAGTGGTGAGAGGAAGAATTTTGAAGATTTAGGTAAAACGGGATTTTTAAGCCCTAGCGATTGAATGCAGGGGTTGTGGTTGTCCCATGGCCCAAGGATTTACATTTATGGGTTTAGAACCATTCAAAGAACATCTCAACCCACTTACCTACAACCTAGGGGCTACTTAGGTAACTTTACGCGACCCTAGATTCGTTACAAACTCGATCGCGCGATCGATTTAAATAGTCTTCGCCTATTGGCGAATCTGTGATCCTATACGTGTTTCTAGACCCTTCTCTCACCCACCTAAGTCAAAAGAAGCGACAGCGTATGTCGCGTGACCATAACCCAAGCCCGGTATAATCTTATTCATGCTCTGATACCAACTTGTAACACCCTAAAAATCGGGGGTCGTGTATAAACTCAACTCCCGAGTTCCAGACCGTCACTTATGCAATAAAAATGATTATGATTCAATGTTGTCTGAGTTAAAGCATTCACATGAGTAAAATTATACCAAAACTGCAATTCATACTCCAGATCCAGTGATAAAAGCAAGCGGAAGACTAAAGAATATATATATCACTGTATGAAAAACAAAGTAGATCTCGACTGTCACTAAAGTATGAATACATCACTGAGTCTCATATACATGTAAAGAAATAAAATAAAATGTCCAAAATAGTCCCACTGAGGAGTCCCGTCAACCCAGGTCACCTAAACAAAGCCGTCGTGGTACTGCATGTATGAGAACTCATCCTGGTCCTCATTAAAGTCAGGCTCTGCCTCCTGGATCTCTGCATCACCTGCATCTAAGACAGGATCTGATGGGTGTTGCAAACACCATCCCGTAACGTGGGAGTGAGTGATCAACTCAGTGGAATCATAGAGCAAAGATTAGCATGTTCTCAAATCAATCATGCGATAATAGTAAAGCAGTAAATCAAACAATCCTAATACTATTGTTAATGCAATATGACATGACATGATGGATGCCCTCACCGACGTTCTCCCAATCTATGGATTTTCTCAAATTCGGATGGGAGAGAGGAATGAGGGTTTCAACCCCTTTTATAAGCCCAAATGTGCCCAAAATAGGCTCGGGAACAATTTATACTTGAGGTATATCCAAATTGGGGCTGTTTCGGTCCAAAAGACCATTTCTGGCGGTCCCCTGGCCGAACGTGATCGGACTTAAGTTCGTACATGTCAGATGTCGCTCACATCCTATTTTCAGTCCATCAGTGTTCGTAGATCGCCCGTGGCGGTCCAGTTTCAGTTCAGCGGTCACCGCACGTAGATCAGGCCTACAAGTCTTATGATATGAAATAGAAATTTTTCCTGATCTAAGGGTGTAATTTGGCTAAATTCTGACGGTCAGAATACTTAATACTGATGCGTCAAGTCGTGTGCCAGATTTGAATTTCAAATTCCAACTCTGTCCCTATTCTTACTCTCTTCAGTCCAGGCTCAATGAAATAGCCCGTGAATGTCGGTTGGACTTGATTTTCGAAATGATTGTCAAGTCCAGCTAGGCGGTTCTAATGGTCTAAGATAGTAGGTATCAGACTTTCGACGCGCGATCTAGATCCAATACAAAGTTTCAAGGAGGTCCAGAGAACAAACCTGCTTAGAGTTTGATCAGAGGTTTTAGAGTATTATAGATTCATTGGTTCTACTCGATTTGGGTCTTGTAGAACGTATTTAAAGTGATCAGGGACTATTTCCCAGCTATTCTAGCGTTGCGCTAGCTAACTTACGCTTATTTTCTAAAGGAATTAATCCTACGCGATTTCTGGTCGAGTTGATACTTGAGTCCAAGTACGGATTTTTCCAGGGCGTTACAGTAGCGCTAGCTAACTTGCTCTTAGTTTCTAAAGGAATTAATCCTAAGTGATTTCTTTGGCTATGGAATTGGGTTCTGAGCGGTTACCAAGGTGTTTTGGTTGACCCATTGCCTGAGGACGTCTAATCCCAGGTTGGCAAAAAATTTGGGATGTTATAATCTACCCTCCTTAAAATAAAATTTCATCCCTGAAATTGGTTAAGGATAGTGAGTACTTTTTCTAAGGAAGGTTCAAATCCTATTTAATGACCTAACCTTACGTAGAACCTAACTCAGCTGTTTCGATCCTGGGCCAATGGGGAAGAGGCTAACCACGCTTCCGCTGTGCCACTCTGATCTAACGGTTGCATTAGCTGACCTAACTAGATTGGACTCAATACGTTCTACCCCCCTTAAAATTTGATTCTACTTAAGGTTCAAGATCCTATGTCCCGATCCGTATATCGGAACGAGGTGTTACTTGGGACCTATCCTTGACATGAAATGGAAAATAACTCTCGCCACATTGGTCATCCTTTGTTAGTGATGCGTTCTATGGCATTGGTACCTATAGTTGTAGAAATAAGCCTACTCTCTATTGGCTAGATGTCCTCAACATTTCCCAAAGGCAAAGCAATAACTTTCGATTGTATGTGGTGAAGCCAACATGGAAGAAAAGTTGTGTAATGGGTCTGAGCCGGATACGTTAAACCTTCTGTTTAATCAGGACAGAAAACTCGTTGTATCAATTCTTAATCCGAGTCAATGCCGATCTTCTGCTTGATTAGAGCATTGGATTCATTGGTAACCACTAGGATTTAGAAGTCGATTCAAACCGCGAATACATCGCTTACATGCAGTTCCTTTACTCCGCGTTCCCAAATGCAATAAGCCCTTGGGAAAGGCAAGTCAAAGGGACGTGCTGGTTTATTCTAAGTTCAATCTGAGGGATTTATAAGTTTTCCCTGAGGGTGAATGGTTCTAAGATACATAAGCTTCCTGAGAGTTACTAAAGGAGTCTATGGATGTTATGAGGATATATCCAAGGGAGTCCCATTCCAACCAAATCTAACCTACTATTCCTTAACATCTACAGGCTTTACTCTTCTCAAGGTAACTAGTAGACTAGTCTGTAATCTACAGCCTAAGCTTATACGCTAAATAGTTTCATACCATTACTAGTACAGGGAATTGCTCTATCGCTTAGGGTCACGATTGTGTAAATGGAATTGGATTTCCTATATCGTCAGATCCTTCAAATCTATGAGTGCTAACTCTAGGTCCAAAACGCCAAGGGCCTATATGGCCAGTAGCCTTAAGTTGTATTAATTGGAACTGCATTCCTAATATCCTATGTTGGGATTATGCACTCCATTCTATAAAATTTGTCACAATACATGGAATAAAGTTCCACATGGATTATGACAGGAATGCATTTGGCTATGCTAAGCCCAAAACAATACACAAACACATTTTCTACCTATGACCTTACTAGACCCAACAACAACAAAACACAAGCATCCTAAAAATGATAATCAAACAATCTACAGGACAACGGCCTACATGGGATTTGAGGTTTGCACAATTGAGACCTAAAAGAGTGTAAAGGCTCAAATAAAAGGGACATGAGAGGCAGGATGGTGGAAAAGGAGCAAAAAGTTAAAATAGCCTTAACAATAGCCATAAAAATGGAGGGAAATGGAGAGAAGTGGCTACCCAAATGAACTAAAATGAATCTAAGCTCTGTAGAGGGAGGAATCAAGCTCCCAAAGGCTAGATTTTCAAAGGAAAAGGAGAACAATAAGTAGGAATGGAGCTCACCCGACTTTCAACCTCCAATGAAGGATGTGAGAGCTCCAAACGACTAAAATGAAAAGGAAGGGGTTGCAAATAGCAATGGAGGGATGGAATGGGATCGTTTTTAGCAGGAAATGGGATTGGGAGAGGTTTGGAGCTGCGTTTTGAGATGTGGCAGCGAGAAAAATGAAAATGGAGGCTTGGGGGGGGGGCTGTTGTGAAGGAAGTGGTGTTTTGAGGGAGTTTTAACGGACGAACCCTATATGGGAGGGGTGCCCTACCCCAAAAAGGGCATGCGCCCAAATTTCAGACCACGTGGGGCCCTTTGTACGGCGATCCATCGCCGGATCGGCGATGGCATCGCTGGCCGGCCACTAATCCGGCCAATCAGGCCTGGTGAGTTGGATCCCCCTACCCTAGGGACCCCAAATATATATAGGCCCACCCCAGATCATTGTAGATTGGCCTAGGGAGGCCCAAAACTCTATTTGGGATGTTCCGGGGCCAATCTGTAGACCAGAATGAATTTATATGCCATGTAACATATGATTTTGGGGTAGGATGAGCTAATCTATCCAACTAACCCATTTGTTATGAAATATTTCAAAATTGGAATGGTCAAAAGGTTAATTTTCACCTATTATTACTATTTATAGTAAAATTTTCTCTAAGTATGATTTTATATCATTTTCACATTAGTATCAATGCCTAACATGAAAATACTAAGAAAGAATTGAAGAATGGGGTGGTGAGAGGAAGGATTCTAAAGGAATTGGGTGAAACGAGATTTTTAAGCCCTAACGATTGAGTGTAAGGGTTGTGGTTGCCCCACAACCCAAGGATTTATATTTTAGGGTTTAAAATTCTCCTAGGATCATCTCAAACCCGCCTACTAATAACCTACTGGCTACTTAGGTCACCTCACACGACCAGAGATGCATTATGGACTCGATCGAAACGATCGATTTGAGTAGACTTCGCCTATTGGCGAAACTGAAGTCCTACGAGTGTTTCTAGATCCTTCTCGCACCCACCTAAGTCAAAGGGGTGACAGCGTACGTCGCGTGTCCATAACCCAGGTCCAGTTTAATCTCAATCATGCTCTGATACCAACTGTAACATCTCGAAAATCGGAGGTCGAGCAAAAACTCCACTCCCGAGTTCCAGAACATCATTTATGCAACATTTTCAATGATGGATGAATGTTTTTCATATTAGTACAGAAAACATGAGTGGGATTAGACCAAAACAGCATATCATACTTCAGAGACAGCTAAATTAGTAAGCGGAAGAATGTAATAGATATATAAAGTATATGAACTGTTGTGGGTCTCCAGAGTGTGAACATGTTACCAGGTTAAACATATACATGTATACTCCAAAAAAAATGATAAAAAGAATATACATGGGTGTGTAAGAAAAGGTAAAATACCAAGTATATTGGCATCTAATCAGTAACCCTGTAACCCCATCAATCAGAACCTGCATATAGGAGGGATCCTCCTCATCATCATCAAGTCTGGTTCTGCTTCGCAAGCATGGTCATCATCTGCAATTAAGATAGGAACTGTTTGGTGTGCGCAACACCGTCCTGTAACGTGGGAGTGAGTAATTAACTCAGTGAAATCATAGAGTAAAGATTAACATGTTCTCAAATCAATCATGCGATAATAGTAAAGCAATTAATCAAACATTCCTAGATACTATTGTTAATGCAATATGACATGACATGATGGACACCCTCACCGACATTCTCCCTCATACGGCACCATCTACGTCCACGGCATGCTTGCGTACCGCTCAGTGCTCCACATCTTCCAGGCACATGCAATGTGATGTTGATATGATTACCGAGTTATTATTAGTCCTTTTCATACAGCAGTATTGGGAAACTAAGGTACTTTGCTTATATCAATCCCAACACAGATCCTGTCTAGGGTCGTCACTCCTAGTAATCTCATACGATGTTATATTTGTAGGTCGCTGCAAGGGCTGCCAGGGCTGTTGCTCGCACTCGTTGCACCGCTTCCCCATCACCTTATAAATACAGGCCTAATTATCCTTAAGACTGCATCAGGACTCATCGCCCCCATGCGGTGTCAGGATAAACTCAAGGTCACAACAAAGGGCTTGTCACCAATCAGTGTACGCCGATAGCAAGAATATAGTGTCCCATACCACCATAATCTGCTTAGAGTAGGGTACTCACTGGTCACTACGGGGAGGTTTGTTGCCCCAGCGTAGGCCGACAGCTCGACCACGGTGTCCCATACCACCATGCCTGGCTCATGAGTCTTATTGGATCAAGGTACCATGGTTAACAGGATTTTCAATGGTAAGTTCGGTACCCTAGGTTCAAGCAATTATGACTCATACATGGTGAACATACAATGGCTAGTCGGGTTACTTGACGGGCTTGACTAGCACGAGCACATCTCAAGTTGAAGGACATGAAGTGCATGAAACACTTCGTGTGGCCTAACCATTGCCGCTAACCCAAAACACGACTCGCGTTCATCGACGCGTCCTTTGTGGTACATAGAAACCAACCACGAATTCGATCCATTACCGACTGCCTGGACTAGGTCATAGCCCCAAGCATTTGTGCATCAACATCAGTAAGCATATGTGAGTAACAGAAATGAAATACAACATTGTAAGCATGTTGACACATGTTATGACATACAACTTAAGCAAACCATCCCACACATGCATTTCATGTATATAATGAAATCAATACATATAGCCGACATGACGGAAATCATTTACATCAGCATATTACTTGAGAATTCAATCTCAAAACTCATACACAATACCATTTACTCAAAACATACTAATACGAACATTTATACAAACACTTAGACTACACACTTTAGTCTACATAGCGTATGTCGACTCAAAGTATGCTTAAGGGTGAATCTCTTCACCAAACCAACCATGCACGCATTCCTAATATTCTAACACGATAAATAACCATGGCAAACATTTTATCAAAATATGCATGTATACAGTATTTCCTACAAATGACTAAAATGTCCTAAATCTCATATTTTCCGTACATTTACGAAACAAAAAACAGACATCATGTTGTACATGTCAAACGGCGTCACCGTCGATAATCTACTATTAAACAACATTGAAAGCGTTGAAATCAGCCAATCAAAGCGTATAAAATCCGCACCTTTCACTTTAGATGTGTATCATTTCGAACGGAGCGTATACGCTTCGTCAACGGCGTACAGGCGACCTAATACACATGTTGTATAAGCTACTTTGCTATTTGAATCGACGAAATACTAAATCAGCAAGTGTTTAGGGTTTTACTTACCTAGGAATGCGTTGAAATCACCGGCAAAGTAATTGGGATGCGTTGCTTAAACACGTGAAGCGGTTGCAGCAAGTGGCAGGAAGATCACTCCCACATTCTCTCACAAACTCTCACTTTCTCTCTCACTCTAGCTAGGGTTTCTAGCAAATTCGGATGGGTGAGAAAAGTGAGGGTTTCAAATCCTTATATAAGCTAAAACCTTCCCAAATTAGGCTTGGGAACAAAGTTCACTTGAGGTATAACCAAATCGGAGCTGTTTCAGACCAAAAGAGCGTTTCGGGAGGTCTTCTGGCCGAACGCGATCAGACTTAAGCTCATGGTCACTGGATGTTGCTCACACGAAGTTTTCAGACCAACAGAGTTCGTAGATCGCACATGGCAGTCCAGTTTCAGTTCAGCGGTCACCGCACCTAGATCAGGTCTATAAGTCTCGTGACATGAAAAAGAAATTTTTCCTGATCCGAGGGTGAAATTTGGCTGAATTCTAACGGTCAGAACGCTTAATAATAACGCGCCAAGTCATGTGCCAGATTTGAATTTCAAATTTCCAAATCTAACCCTTTTCTCACTCTCTTCACTCCAGGCTCAATGAAATAGCCTCTGAACGTCGGTTAAGTTTGATTTTCGAAATGATTGTCAAGTCCAGCTAAGCAGTCACAACGGTCTAAGATGGTAGATATCAGACTTTCGACGCGTGGTCTAGATCCAATACAAAGTTTCAAAGGGTTCCTGAGAATAAACCGGTTTAGAGTTTAATCCTGAATTTTAGGGTAACGTAGCATCAACGATTCTACAAGTTTTGGATCTTGCAGAACGTATTTAAAGCGATCAGGGACAATTTCACAACTACTCCAGCGTAGCGCTAGCTAACTTATGCTTAGTTTCTAAAGGAATTAATCCTAAGTGATTTCTTTAGCTATGGAATTGGGTTCTGAGTAGTTACCAAGGTGTTTTGATTGACCCATTTCCTGAGGGCGTCTAATCCCAGGTTGGCAAAAAATTCGAGGTGTTACGGAGGGACTAAAACACAACCTGTTGAGTATATCTCAAATATGCGATAACAACCATAGTGTGAAATTTTCCAATCAAGGTTGTGAAATTATAAACAAAAAGGGTTCTGTAATATTAACTGGTCGTAGGACTTCTGAAAACTGCTATATAGTAAGTAATGGCAGCTCATCTAATCAATCGTGCTACATGGTCCATACCGATGAGACAAAATTATGGCATAAACACCTTGGACATGTACACTATCAGAATTTATACAGATTGAGCAAAGGAGAACTAATTAAAAGTCTACCTAAGTTGTAAAAAGTAGACAAAATATGTAGTGAATGCCAGTATGGTAAACAAACTAGGAGCTCTCACAAAAAGGTAAACTCAATGCCACATCAAGACCACTCGAGCTTCTCCACATAGATCTTGTAGGACAAACCAGAACAGAGAGTTGAGGTGGAAAAAAATACATCTTGGTAATCGTAGATGATTTTACCAGATTCACTTGGGGAGCATTCTTAAGGGACAAATAAAAAACCCTTGATGAAGTGAAAACGATCATCAAACGAATCCAAACTGAGAAAGGTTCTCAAGTATGTAAGATCCGTAGTGACCATGGATATGAGTTCGAAAATAGTAGTTTTGAGAAATTCTGTAGCGATCAGGGAATATCCCATGTCACGCCCCAAACACAAAAATCAGATTCATAGGAATCTCAATCGCCGAATCCGGTGCCGACAGCCTCCGTAGTACCCCCTTCTCGGCTTCTAGTATTCATATGCCAGATTCCGATCCTGGGATCCTACAAGGAGGATTTTTCTTTGTGTACATTTAACTAGTAATTTGTATAACCACAAGATTACCCAATTCACAAAGGCAACATCATCATCACATATCCACTAATATAATCATTTGATTACAACACTGAAAGAGAAATATATAAATAGAAAATCAAGCTCTAGAAGACCACTACACGCTCCAAGCTCAACACTGCTGCAACCTAACATTACCTGCACGCATCTAGCGTGGATAAGCTTATAGAAAGCTTAGAGGGTGGTGTAAGTGTGTGCACAAGGTAAGTGTCAAGTATTCAATACAATGTCATAATCATACAATACCAGAAAACTGGTAATCCATAAACCATACAATGTCTGAATAAGTAGAAACACTGACAAGAGTAGGAATAATCAGAGTAATCAGAAATACTGACAAGATATAAATCATACGATAGCAGGGTAAGCGAAAGTATGGACAAGTCCATAAGTCAATTAATATTAAAATACGTAATATAGAACAACTATGCACTGAGGAGTCATCAATAGCTAAATATCAAATGCCGAGGATGCAATGCAATATACAAATCCTGCTAAGTCTGTCTAGGCCATGTAAGTGCAGGAATATAGCAGCTCAAAATGCCATATGCCTCCAGATGTAATGTAATATGCGATGCGGATGAAATGGCTATGCGGGAATGTGAAGTCGGGATGATAGTACGTAGTATCGCAGGCTACGGGGTCCACCACAAGAGACTTTTATCTAAACCAGTCCCATACCTAAATTTGGATAGTTAAACTCAATGTGGTAAACTCCTGATCTCAGGTTAGTCGCGCGCCCAACCGAAATCCTGGTCATGCGAAGGTACACGTAACAAATAGATGCGCACAATCAGTCCGAGTGGATAGTGAATGAATGAATGCATGAGTATGCAATTCCTACTCAATAAGTCCACATGTTAGTATGGTTACTCTCTGAGAAATCACTGGGGTCTATTACACTCCAAATAGAACTATCGCTCTTCCTAGCTGCACAGTCCAAGTGAGCGTAAGAAACTTCATTATCCGCCCGGCCAATAGTCTGCCAATACTTATCTGGCACGTCGATAGCGGACCCATTCCGCGAGCTGGTTAAACTCAACCTAGCTTTACCCCCTGCGCTCGGGCGGGTAAGGCCGCACCCCCTTCCAACCGACCACGATATACTGGAGAGTGCAACCATCTGGAAATCGGCACTCAACGCTCATCTACCCACTCGGTCTAAACATTGAAGTATCCTCTGGTACCAAGAGGGTGTTTAGGGATTTTCACCCAGGGCCATCTATAGCAGCCCGATGCTCGAACAGATTTCCGGTGTCCCATCTGGCCATCCACGATATGGCTGTGGAGGCTATGACCCTGATGGCACTAGGGCGTACAGTAATCACAAAAAAATGCAAGATGTATGAGTCATACAATCCAATCATGCATCAATCCTGCGCATGTCGTGCGCTCATGTGGGAGAACCTCCGCCTATCAGGGAGTCTCATATCATCCTGCCCAATGACATATGCAATGATCAATCACATCTCATAACAAATATGCAGATGATGCGTATGGGCATGTACCATGATGCTGTGCAGTCACATACTCATAATCAATATCACGATATGCAGAGTCGGCAATCGGCCACGTCAATCGACAATCGGTCGCGATTGGTAATCGGTCAATCTACCACGACAAACAGAATCGGTAATCGGCCACATCAATCGACAATCGGTCGCGATTGATAATCGGTCAATCGGCCATGGCAAATAGAATCGGCAATCAGCCAAGTCAATCGACAATCAGTTACGATCAGTAATCGGTCAATCGGCCACGGCAAACAGAATCGATAATCGGCCACGTCAATCGACAATCAGTCGCGATCGGTAATCGGTCTCGATAATCGACCTCGATCGGTAATCGGTCAATCGGCCATGACAAACAGAATCGGCCACGATCGGTAATCGGTCATGATAATCAGCCTCGATCGGTAATCTTTAACGATAATCAGCCTCGATCGGTAATCGGTCACGATAATCAGACTCGATCGATAATCTGTCATGATAATCAGCCTCGATCGGTAATCTGTCAATCGGCCACGACAAACAGAATCGACCACGATCGGTAATCAGTCACGATAATCGGCCGATAAACAAAGCGGGATCCATAGATGATCAGTCGATCAACCATAGTATAAAGATCGGCACTCGGCCGTGGTTATATCAAATCTGATAGTACGGATTCATCCGTCTACGGTGAATGGGGCCCACTTATTTGGGTTAACCCATAAGAGAATGATGAGAATGAGACTATGAAGGCCTAAGGGAAGGTCACAATGTGGACATTTAACCATCATTACCCATCAATGTGGACATTTAACCGACATCGCTCCCAAGGAGTGGCCCACAAAAGGGATTCATACACAATGTAGTGGCCACACATACATCACATTGGGCCTCATATACATCAAGTGGGTTGTATCGATGAGCCCCTATACATCAAGTGGGCCATATCAACAGGCCGCACCAATGTGGGCCTCAAAACATCAAATGGGCCACAATTACAATCAAGGCGGACCTTAACGGATGGGCCACCAATACATCAAGGTGGACCCCATGGATAGGCCACAAATACATCTGGGTAGGCCCCACGGATGGACCATAAATACATCAAGGTAGGACCCACCGTATACTCTCCATCCAATATGATTGTAAGGTCACAAGGACCTGAATAAGAGGTAAAACAAATTTCATACAGATCCAAAGCTTCTATGATAAAAAAAAAAAGAGAAGGTTTCAAGGGTAGCTGTTCAATTCACCAATGTTTTCTACTATGTGGTCCACCTCGTAGACAGTCTGGATGTAGAATAAAACATCAAGGGTGAGTCCCATAGTAAAACAGGTGGACGACTGGATTTTCAACATACACATCAAAGGTCGGACTACATGGTACTACCCAGGAATGGACGGTGCAATATATAATACCTATATTAAGGCGGGGTCCACGAGTTTGGACAACATGGATATAACACATATTAATGCAGACGGTGCTGAAACACATATATTCAAGGTGGGTCCCACAGTCCCAATCCAGCGAACGATGCTGGACACACGTGCAGGGTGGGACCCTCTACAGATGGATGGAGTGGATGTAGAATAAATACATCAAAGTGGGTCCTACACACATGTCCCATCAACAAAAAAAAAGGGATGGACTGTCGGCATGGATGAAACGTATACATCACAGGATGGCCCATGCAACGCTGTCCAAATGGACGGTGTGCCTATACAACACATATATCAAGGAGGGTCCCACCCAGTAAAACGTCCCGATGGACGGCTGGGTGGAACACATCTAAGGTGGGTCCACAATGGACGGACGGTTTAGATCTAATACATACGTCGTGGGAGGGCCCACCATCCCATCCGAATGGTGTAGATAAAAACATATACATCACGGTCATCCCCATCGTCCAGATGGACGGTGGAATGAAACACATACCATGGTGGGACCGTCACTCAGCAGCTAAAAAAAAATAATGGTGTGATGTACCCAGCCAAACCGTCCAGCAGGTGGGTCCCACATGGGGCCCACCACATTCATATATATGTTTATTTTTTTTTAAGAAGGGTCCAGCGTCCAAAACAAACGGCGTGCATAAAACACAGGCTTCATGTGGGGGCCCCACCATCCTGGGCACTTAGATGGTGGACCAGATAGACATCAGGTGGCTCCCACGTGAGTGGGCCACCCCAGGATCAAGTCGATCTCAGCATTTTTCCACCGTCCAGACCTACTGGATGGTGAGGATGTAACATTCATCAGTGGGCCCATATGGACAGGCGGTGTGGATGCAACCCACAGAACTTGCTGACGTACACCAGCCAATCCTCCCTTACGTAACACCAAGGTGGGTCCACACGTGTGGTCCACCTCAGCTTTGAATAAGCTGACATTTGTGTTTTCCTTTCTTCCAGCGTCCAGATCTCGGACGGACGACGTGGAAATAGAATACATACATATAGGTAGGGCCCACCCTTACACGAGCCACACGTGTGAGGTGGCCCCACGTTCTAGGGAAATGGACGAACGGTGCGGATATACGCATACATCATGGTGGAGATCCACCGTCCTTGTGGATCCAACCATACATCACGATGCTCCCTTAGCACCGTCCAGATTTCTCTGGACGATGGGGCTCTTGACATGGCACGTGGATCAAGGTGGGTTCACGTGGGTATGGGCCACCAGACTTGGATCAAAGCTGGTATTGTATTTTCCCTTCACATCAGTAGCCAGCAGATGGACGGTTCTTCTACTGCAACGGGCAGCCCATAACAGACTAGATCCAGACCGTTGGACCTGCCCATCCGGGCTCAGGTCCTAAAATAATCTCTTCAAGGGTGGACGGTGTGGATGCATACATAAATATCACGTGGGGTCCACATCAGTGTGGACCACCAGCGTTCGAAACAAAGCTGATATCTGTGTTTTCCTCTTCATCAGCGCCTGCTGCTGAACAGCACCAGGACCAGTTGATCACGGCCCATCTACCTATGCTCTAGGCGAGCAGACTAATGGAGGGCGAGGATACAAGATGCATACATCACAGTAGGATCCACAGGTGGGGTCCACACGGCTGGGATTTAGCTGATATGTTTATTTCACCAGCATCCTGACCTACTAGACGATCTAGACAGCAGGCCGTCCAGCTCTCTTGGCCCATCCAGACCTGCTGGTTTGGTGTCTTAAGATGAAGGGTAGAGATATGACATACATCAAGGTGGGGTCCACGTGAATGGACCACCCCACTAAAAGATCAGTTGATATTTGTGATTTCCTTTCATCCAGGCCTATATGGCCAACCGGTCATGGAGAACGGGCAGCAGGGTGGACCGATCCCACTGGATGGATGATCTAAATGTTACATGCATCATTAGGTGGGCCACACGCATCATTAAAAAAAAGAGAGAGAAACACCCACCATTGTCGTTCTTACTTGGTCCGATGAAACCCCTACCTCCTCGGGTTCGACTTTCACGGATGATGATGAAGGTTGGACGACTAAGATGTGAGATTGGGGTAGGAGAGTGGGCCACACCATAACTCTCTTTTTCTTATTTGAAGCCATGGACGTAGGCTCTCTCATGCAGGGGTTGTTTGGGAGAATGGGGAGAGAGAATGAAAGAGAGAGATGGGAGAGTGATGGGTGAGAGATGGGTGATGGGTGATGGATGTGTACTTGGTTGTAAGAGAGTGTTGACTTTGGGGTTGTTTGAGGATGGGTGAAAGGTGATGTGTACTTGACATGAGATGTGATGTGGTACTTGATTGATGAAATGTGATGTGATTGATTTGAAGGATTGTCTTAGGTTTTTAAATGCGTGGCGTTTTCTCAAACTGAAAACGGGCCCACATCTCCTGGCTCGGGTATCGCCTCGACGCGCGAGACACGGCATCAGAACCACGGCGACGGCGCGGTCGCATTGGGACACGACCTAGGATTGGGCGCAAACGCCGATTATATGTCGTGGGTCGCCGAAAATCGACAGGGAGGATCGCGGGAAATTTACAGAATAGTATAGACTATGATACGGGTCTTACAACTCTTCCCACCTAATAAAAATTTCGTCTTCGAAATTTAAATCATAACATAACCATTATAAAGCTCACCAAGGGAGAGACATCCTATTGCTATAAATATAATCTGAACACAACATACCAACATAATCAAACACCTAAAAGATGGGCCAACACCCATGAATCTTAACTACTTTCTCCCAAGACGCCTCATCAGCGCTATGATGATCCCACAAATCCTCGGATCCCGGATCAGAAACGATCGGAGCTGATATACTATGCCGCCTCACAATCTCAACAGTAGGGAGCTATATCAAAAAATCTCTAAGTTATTCGAACTCGGGGGATCTAATCATTCTAGGTTCTCAAGAATCATACAGTGAAGGGTAGCTATCAACAGATAGTGATGTTATCTTCAGGTATTCCCAAGTTATGCTCTGATACCAACTTCTGTCACGGCCCAAACCTGAAAATCAGATTCATAGGAATCTCGATCGTCGAATCCGGTGCCGACAGCCTCCGTAGTACCCCATTCTCGGCTCCTAGTATTCATATGCCAGATTCCGATCCTGGGATCCTATAAGGAGGATTTTTTTTTGTGTACATTTAACTAGTAATTTTCAAAACCACAAGATTACCCAATTCACAAAGGCAACATCATCATCACATATCCACTAATATAATAATTTGATTACAACACTGAAAGGGAAAAACATAAATAGAAAATCAAGCTTCAGAAGACCACTACACGCTCCAAGCTCAACACTGCTGCAACCTAACATCACCTGCATGCATCTATCGTGCATAAGCTTATAGAAAGCTTAGAGGGTGGTGTAAGTGTGTGCACAAGGTAAGTGTTAAGTATTCAATATAATGTCATAATCATACAATATCGAAAAATTGGTAATCCATAAACCATACAATGTCTGAATAAGTAGAAACACTGACAAGAGTAGGAATAATCAGAGTAAGAAGAAATACTGACAAGATATAAATCATACGATAGCAGGTAAGCGAAAGTATGGACAAGTCCATAAATCAATTAATATCAAAATACGCAATATAGAACAGCTATGCAATGAGGAGTCATCAATAGCCAAATATCAAATGCCGAGGATGCAATGCAATATACAAATCCTGCTAAGTCTGTTAGGCCATGTAAGTGCAGGAATATAGCAGCTCAAAATGCCATATGCCTCTGGATGTAATGCAATAAGCGATGCAGATGAAATGACTATGTGGGAATGTGAAGTCGGGATGATAGTACGTAGTATCGCAGGCTACGGGGTCCACCACAAGAGACTTTTATCCAAACCAGTCCCATACCTAAATTTGGATAGTCAAACTCAATGTGGTAAACTCCTGATCTCAGGTTAGTCGCGCGCCCAACCGAAATCCTGGTTATGCGAAGGTACACATAACAAATAGATGCACACAATCAGCCCAAGTGGATAGTGAATGAATGAATACATGAGTATGCAATTCCTACTCAATAAGTCCACATGTCAGTACGGTTACTCTCTGAGAAATGACTATTACACTCCAAATGGAACTGTCGCTCTCCCTAGCCGCACAGTCCAAGTGAGCATAAGAAACCTCACTATTCGCTTGGCCAATAGTCTTCCAATACCTATCCAGCACATCGATAGCAGACCCATTCTGTGAGCTGGTCAAACTCAGCCTAGCTTTGACCCCTGCGCTCGGGCGGGTAAGGCCGCACCCCCTTCCAACCGACCACGACATAGTAGAAAGCGTAACCATCTGAAAATTGGCACTCAACGCTCATCTACCCACTCGGTTTAGACGTTGAAGCATCCTCTGGTACCAAGAAGGTGTTTAGAGATTTTCACTCAGGGCCATCTATAGCAGCCCGATGCTCGAACAGATTTTCAGTGTCCCATCTGGCCATCCATGATATGGCTGTGGAGGCTACAACCCTAATGTCACTTGGGCGTACAGTAATCACAACAAAATGCAAGATGTATGAGTCATACAATCCAATCATGCATCAATCCTGCGCATGTCGTGCGCTCATGTGGGAGAACCTCCGCCTATCAGGGAGTCTCATATCATCCTACCCAATGACATATGCAATGATCAATCACATCTCATAACAAACATGTAGATGATGCGTATGGGCATGTACCATGATGTTGTGCAGTCACATACTCATAATCGGTATCACAATACATAGAGTCAGCAATCGGTCACGTCAATCGACAATCGGTCGCGATTGGTAATCGTTCAATCGGCTACGACAAACAGAATCGGTAATCGGCCACGTCAATCGACAATCGGTCGCGATTGGTAATCGGTCAATCGCCCACGACAAACAGAATCAGCAATCAGTCACGCCAATCGACAATCAGTCGCGATCAGTAATCGGTAATCGGTCAATCGGCCATGGCAAACAGAATCGGCAATTGGCCACGTCAATCGACAATCAGTTGCGATCGGTAATCGGTCAATCGGCCACGGCAAACATAATCGATAATCAGCCACGTCAATCGACAATCAGTCGCGATCGGTAATCGGTCTCGATAATCGGCCTTGATCAGTAATCGGTCAATCGGCCACGACAAACAGAATCGGCCACGATTGGTAATCGGTCATGATAATCAGCCTCGATCGGTAATCTTTAACGATAATCAGCCTCGATCGGTAATCGATCACGATAATCAGCCTCGATCGGTAATCTGTCATGATAATCAGCCTCGATCGGTAATCTGTCAATCGGCCACGACAAACAGAATCAGCCGCGATCAGTAATCGATCACGATAATCGGCCGATAAACAAAGCAGGATCCATAGATGATCATTTGATCAACCATAGTATAAAGATCGGCACTCGGCCGTGGTTATATCAAATTCGATAGTATGGAACCATCCTTCTACGATGAATGGGGCCCACTTATTTGGGTTAACCCATAAGAGAATGATGAGAATGAGACTATGAAGGCCTAAGGGAAGGTCACAATGTGGACATTTAACCATCATTACCTATCAATGTGGACATTTAACCGACATTGGTCCCAAGGAGTGGCCCATAAAAGGGATTCATACACAATATAGTGGCCACACATACATCACATTGGGCCTCATATACATCAAGTGGGTTGTTTCGATGAGCCCCTATACATCAAGTGGGCCATATCAACGGGCCGCACCAATGTGGGCCTCAAAACATCAAATAGGCCGCAATTGTAATCAAGGCGGACCTTAACGGATGGGCCACCAATACATCAAGGTGGACCCCATGGATAGGCCACAAATACATCTAGGTGGGCCCCACGGATGGACCATAAATACATCAAGGTAGGGCCTACCGTATACTCTCCATCCAATATGATTGTAAGGTCACAAGGACCTGAATAAGAGGTAAAACAAATTTCATACAGATCCAAAGCTTCTGTGATAAAAAAAAAAAGAAGGTTTCAAGGGTAGCTATTCAATTCACCACTGTTTTCTACTGTGTGGTCCACCTAGTAGATAGTCTGGATATAGAATAAAACATCAAGGGTGAGTCCCATAGTAAAACAGGTGGACGACTGGATTTCCAGCATACACATCAAAGGTCGGACTACATGGTACTACCCAGGAATGGACGGTGCAATATATAATACCTATATTAAGGCGGGATCCACGAGTTTGGATAGCATGGATATAACACATATTAATGCAGACGGTGCTGAAACACATATATTCAAGGTGGGTCCCACAGTCCCAATCCAGCGGACGGTGCTGGACACACGTGCAGGGTGGGACCCTCTATAGATGGATGGAGTGGATGTAGAATAAATACATCAAAGTGGGTCCTACACACATGTCCCATCAACAAAAAAAAAGGGATGGACTGTCGGCATGGATGAAACGTATACATCACGGGATGGCCCATGCAACGCTGTCCAAATGGACGGTGTGCCTATACAACACATATATCAAGGAGGGTCCCACTCAGTAAAATGTCCCGATGGATGGCTGGGTGGAACACATCTAAGGTGGGTCCACAATGGACAGACGGTTCAGATCTAATACATACGTCGTGGGAGGGCTCACCGTCCCATCTGGATGGTGCAGATAAAAACATATACATCACGGTCATCCCCACCGTCCAGATGGACGGTGGAATGAAACACATACCATGGTGGGACCGTCACTCAACAGCTAAAACAAAATAATGGTGTGATGTACCCAGCCAAACCGTCCAGCAGATCTGGACGGTGGAATGAAACACATACCATGGTGGGACCGTCACTCAGCAGCTAAAAAAAAATAATGGTGTGATGTACCCAGCCAAACCGTCCAGCAGGTGGGTCCCACATGGGGCCCACCACATTCATATATATGTTTATTTTTTTAAGAAGGGTCCAGCGTCCGGAACGAACGGCGTGCATAAAACACAGGCTTCATGTGGGGCCCCCACCGTCCTGGGCACTTAGACGGTGGACCAGATATACATCAGGTGGCTCCCACGTGAGTGGGCCACCCCAGGATCAAGTCGATCTCAGCATTTTTCCACCGTCCAGACCTACTGGATGGTGAGGATGTAACATTCATCAGTAGGCCCATATGGACGGGCGGTGTGGATGCAACCCACAGAACTTACTGACGTACACCAGCCAATCCTCCCTTACGTAACACTAAGGTGGTCCACACGTGTGGTCCACCTCAGCTTTGAATAAGCTGACATTTGTGTTTTCCTTTCTTCCAGCGTCCAGATCTCGGTCGGACGACGTGGAAATAGAATACATACATATAGGTAGGGCCCACCCTTACACGAGCCACACGTGTGAGGTGGCCCCACGTTCTAGGGAAATGGACGAACGGTGCGGATATACGCATACATCATGGTGGAGATCCACCATCCTTGTGGATCCAACCATACATCACGATGCTCCCTTAGCACCGTCCAGATTTCTCTGGACGATGGGGCTCTTGGCATGGCACGTGGATCAAGGTGGGTCCACATGAGTATGGGCCACCAGACTTGGATCAAAGCTGGTATTGTATTTTTCCTTCACGTCAGTAGCTAGCAGATGGACGGTTCTTCTACTGCAACGGGCAGCCCATAACACACTAGATCCAGACCGTTGGACCTGCCCATCCAGGCTCAGGTTCTAAAATAATCTCTTTAAGGGTGGACGGTGTGGATGCATACGTAAATATCACGTGGGGTCCATATCAATGTGGACCACCAGCGTTCGAAACAAAGCTGATATCTGTGTTTTCCTCTTCATCAGCGCCTGCTGCTGAACAGCACCAGGACCAGCTGATCACGGCCCATCTACCTATGCTCTAGGCGAGCAGACTAATGGAGGGCGAGGATACAAGATGCATACATCACAGTAGGATCCACAGGTGGGGTCCACACGACTGGGATTCAGCTGATATTTTTATTTCACCAGCATCCAGGCCTACTGGATGGTCTAGACAGCAGGCCCTCTAGCTCTCCTGGCCCATCCGGACCTGCTGGTTTGGTGTCTTAAGATGGTGGGTAGAGATATGACATACATCAAGGTGGGGTCCACGTGAATGGACCACCTCACTAAAAGATCAGTTGATATTTGTGATTTCCTTTCATCCAGGCCTATATGGCCGACCGGTCATGCAGAACGGGCAGCAGGGTGGACCGATCCCACTGGATGGATGATCTAAATGTTACATGCATCATTAGGTGGGCCACACGCATCATTAAAAAAAAGAGAGAGAGAAACACTCACCATTGTCTTTCTTACTTGGTCCGATGAAACCCCTAGCTCCTCGGGTTTGACTTTAACGGATGATGATGAAGGTTGGATGGCTAAGATGTGAGATTGGGGTAGGAGTGTGGGCCACACCATAACTCTCTTTTTTTAATTTGAAGCCATGGATGTAGGCTCACTCATGGAGGGGTTTCTTGGGAGAATGGGGAGAGAGAATGAGAGAGAGAGATGGGTGAGAGATGGGTGATGGGTGATGGATGTGTACTTGGTTGTAAGAGAGTGTTGACTTTGGGGTTGTTTGGGGATGGGTGAAAGGTGATGTGTACTTGACATGAGATGTGATGTGGTACTTGATTGATGAATTGTGATGTGATTGATTTGAAGGATTGTCTTGGGTCTGTAAATGCACAGCATTTTCTTGAACTGAATGCGGGCCCACATCTCCTGGCTCGGGTATTGCCTCGGCGCGCGAGACACGGCATCGGAACAGCAGTGACGGCGCGGTCGCACTGTTACAACTCTCGGGTTGAGCTGACTCTGATATATGGGACACGACTTAGGATTGCGCGCAAACTCCGATTATATGTCGCGGGTCGCCGAAAATCGACAGGGAGGATCGCGGGAAATTTGCGGAATAGTATAGACTATGATACGGGTCTTACATCCCATGAATTCTCTGTGCCCAAAACTTCACAACAAAATAGAATTGTGAAAATAAAAAATAGAGTGCTTCTAGAAATAGGAAACATAATGTTAAATAGTAAGAAACTCCCTAGAAATCTTTGGTCTGAAGCAGTGAATACTGCTTGCTATATTAGAACCAGGTTTATAGATGTAAATCTCATAATAAAATAGCTTACGAATTATGGTTTGATAGAAGCCAACTGTCAAATACTTTCGAGTTTTTGGCAGCAAGTGTTATATTTTCCGTGACCGTGAAAATTTGAGAAAGTTTGACGCTAAGAGTGATGAAGTGATCTTTTTAGGATATTCTTTAAATAGTTGTGCATATTGTGTACTAAAAAAAAGGAATGGTGTAATTCAAGAGTCCATTAATGTGGTCATTAATGATCATTTGAATACACCCGCCCCTAGTTCAGATAATGATGAAGTTCTTTTGATTGACAAACCAGATACTTCATCAAATCAAGTTAATTCTGAATTGAGGACTGTTAAGGATCATCTAAGCACTCAAATTCTTGAAAACCCTCTCACTGGTGTAGGCACTCATAGACAATTAGAAGACATTTGTAACTACGTGTGCTTTACATCCCAGATAGAACCGGTAAACGTAAAAGAAGCTTTTTCTGACAAAAAATGGATAGTTGCTATGCAGGAAGAACTTAATTAGTTTGTTCGTAATGATGTCTGGTATTTTGTTCCTAGACCTAAAGATAAACACATTATTGGAATAAAGTAAATTTTTAAAATTAAGTCTGATGAACTTGAAAATATAATTCAAAACAAGGCATGACTGGTTGTACAAGGGTACACACAAATTAAAGGCATTGATTATAATGAAACCTTTGCCCCAGTTGCTCGCCTTGAATCAATTAGACTTTTTATATCCATTGTATGTTTTAAGAAGTTTAAAATTTATCAAATGGATGTGAAGAGTACCTTCTTGAATGGCGATTTACATGAAGAGATATATGTTGAAAAACCTACAGGGTTTGAAGACCCTAAGTTTCTGATCATGTATACTATCTTAAAAAGGCTCTCTATGGTTTAAAACAAGATCCCAGGGCATGGTATATGAAATTGACTAAGTTTTTACTGAGTCATATTTTCAAATGGGAAGTGTCGATAAGACGCTCTTTGTTAAGAAACATAACGATGATATCTTAATGATTCAGATCTATGTTGATGATATTATTTATGGATCAACTTGTACTAACATGACTGTTGAGTTTGCAGAGTTAATGAAATCTAAGTTCAAAATGAGCATGGTTGGGGAATTAAATTATTTCCTAAGGTTGCAAGTAAAACAACAACCTGATGAAATTTTTATTTCTTAAATCATGTATACCTTGAATTTGATTAAAAGGTTTGAATTTGAGAATGGTAAGAACTTTAATACTCCTATGAGTACATCTTTAAGACTCTTAAAGGACTCTACAGGTAAAGATGTGGATCCTAAATTGTATCGTAGCATGATTAGCAGTTTTCTTTATTTAATTGCTAGTAAACCAGATATTGCTTTTAGTGTTGGTATTTGTGCTAGATATTAGTTTAATCCTAAATAATCTCATTTAATTGTTGTTAAGTGGATTAAGCATTATGTCGCAAGTTCTGCTAATTTGGATCTTTGGTATCCACATGAGACTGGTGTTCAATTGGCTAGGTACTTAGATGTTGATTGGGCAGGTAATATCGATGACAGAAAATCAACCAGTGGTGGTTGTTTTTATATTGAAAATTGCTCGATTTCTTGGTTTAGCAAGAAGCAAAGTTCCATATTGCTTTCTACTACTGAGGTTGAATACATCGCAGCAGGAAATGCATGTACTCAGCTTATTTGGAAGAAACGTATGTTAAGCGATTATGGAATTGCACAGGACTCAATGGTTTTATTTTGCAATAACTCCAGTGTAATAAATATTTCTAAAAATCCAATCCAGCATTCTCGTACCAAGCACATTGACATTAGGTATCATTACATTCGTTAATTAGTGGAAGACTAAATAATTTCTTTGGAATACATTCTAACCGAGACTCAACTTGCTGACATTTTCACTAAATCGCTCGACAAAAGCAGGTTTAATAAATTAAAGTTTGACCTCGGTATGTGCAATTTAAATTGAATATTCTTGCATAATTGTAACATATTGTATATATGTTTATGTATTTTTATGGTTAAATTTTTAAATTTGTTGAAAAATACAATTTTTGGCCGATACTCAACCAGTCGTGGTGATACACAACTCGTCGTGGTATGACCGGTCATGTGTTCTCCAAGACCGGTCTTGGAGCGCGCTGACCTCTTTAATTTGGGAAAATCTCTCTTCTTCCTCATTTTCACTTTTCTCTCCAACAAGCTGAGCTACGACTAATCGAACCCTACTGTTCGATTCGACCAAGTTAGAGCTTTTTACTTGTCTTTCTTGGATATTCGTGATCTATTTTCTTCAATTTCTTCATTAGAGTAGTTGATTTCAAGTTTATCTTGAGATTTTTAGAGTTTTCTTCCTCATTTACCGATCTAGAGAAACCCATCTCTACTTCTTTGAAATTTCCTGTTGTTATTCAAGAATATAGATTCTAGAGGGACAAAGAAAAATACTAGAGGACCCTCTTCATCCAGATCAACTTCTATTACAAGACGCCATCTTCAGTCTCCCAAAGATGATCCACCTTATGTGCGTGATTTGCGTCTATGTTGTGTCATTGTTGAGAAAGCTATTGATTTAGATCACATTGCCCATTTTGGTATCCTTCCTCTACTCAAATAGGTTGGGATAACATCCTTCATTAGGGCGGGCCGGCATACCAATCCATTGTGCAGAGCATGTTTGCATGCATAAGTGATTTTTCTACTGAACAATTAACTTTCTCTATTGCTACTAGAGAAGGACCTTTTCCTGTTGATCTTCATTTAATTTCAGGCCTTATGGATATACCTGTTATTGATGATGGTATTCCACCTAGCACTCTAGTTGAGAAAGTTACTGAATCTAAAAAATGTATTTATACTAGAGTGTTATGTAACATGAATGCTCAATGGACTCAAAATGGGAATGCCCTCGCTTTCAAAAATTTGTTACCCAGATACCGAGTTTTGCATCATATCTTTACTTCTAATCTGTATCCTCGTTTTGGTAACAAGATAGAACTGACTTTATTCATAGTTCGTATTTTGTATTCTATCATTACTGGTGCAAATGTGTGTTTACCTTCTTTGATATGTCATTCCATCATTCAGTTTCGTCTCTATCTAGGTCATAGTGATCTTCCCTTTGCTTACTTAATGACTGTGTTAGCAACTCACATGCTAATCGCTATGCCTGTTGGAGAGGCTCCTATCCAACACCTCATTTTCAACAATTCCAACTTAAACAAAATGAAGTTACACTTGGCTGATGGCCAAGTAGATGTTGAAGAAGGTGGAGCAGCAGGTGTGAATGAAGAAGAGGGTGATGATCTTCCTCCAGACGATATTAATATGGATGACATTTTTAATAAAATTGATTCTGACTCTGGAAATGATCCTGATTTTGTAGCATCAGATTTTGATGTACGTCTTCATGCATTAGAGAAGAAGGTAAAAAATATGAATGTTGCCCATGATATGCAATTCAAATATATGCATAAGTACCTTCGGCGCTTAAACAAGGGCCTTCATAAACTTGATCCTACCATACCTGCTCCTTCCTCTGGATCAGATTAAGTGTTTTATTCTTTGGATTGTAATATCTTTAATACTTTTCTTTTGACTTTTTTTGACATGGATATATGCTTAATGCTATATGAACTTTAAACTTTTCTGTATTTATCCTATCTTTGATTCTTCCTTTGTCATATTGTGACAAAAAGGGAGAGAATTGTGCCTTTTTGGAAAGCTTATGGAAGTTTTTGGTTTGATTGCTTATGGATATGAAAGTAGTGAGTAGTCTTGATATCTATGTGTGCTGATACTCAGGGGGAGTATGTATACTCTTGTCTCTTGATGGATGTTATTTATAACAACCAATGCATGATTCTTTATTGAGTCTGTTGTACTTGTGCTTCTTTATATATATATATATGGGTGTGTTTTGTCACAAATTTAACAAAGGGCGAGATTGGAAGTGCTATGATCACATGCTCCTTTTGTTGTCAAATTTTGTGGTGTCAAAACTTTTATCTGTGTCTTGTGTTTGTATGTTGATTTATATATGTTCAAGACACTGCTTCACAAGTGCTTCAAGTTAAGTACGTTGATCGACTTCAAGCCAAGTCAAGCCATGTACTTTATCAACGTCTGTAAGCATATATGTTCAGAGCTACATCGATAAAGACTCAAGTACACTTCAAGACTCAAGTACAACTCAAGATGAAGTTCAAGTTCAATCTTTCGATTATCTCACGATCAAGCTACATCAAGTACGAGAGCTTAAGCTTGATAAGGTTCAAAGGTCTACCTTCGCTGAATGAATGAAGTTCAATATTCATACTTCATTTTTCAGGTATGATAGACCTTATATTGACCTTAGGGTAGGTCATTTCGAATACATAAGTCAAACTGTATGTTTATACATGAGTTTGGTTTGTTCTAAGACTAGTCCTGGACCTTGTTCGACTAGTCCAAGTACTGATTCGACCAGTCTAAAAAATTCCATGACCAGTCCTAAGTTGTTGAGAATTTTTAAAAAATTTTGGTTAGTCCTCGACAAGTCTTGGAAGTCCTTCGACCAGTCGTAAGTGTGTTCTCGACTCGAACTTTGACCAATCGTGGGTCTTTGACTCAAACTACAATGACCAACCAAAGTGGTCCACGACCAATCCTGGATCATCTACGACCAGTCGTAGGTAGTCCACGACCAATCGTAGACACCCCACGACCAGTCATAGAATGGTTTTCAAGGTCGCACTTAAAAAATTCAAAATGTTGTTGTACTAAGACCAGTCGAGGTGTCCCTAGGACCAGTCGAAGACGAGTTTCTTCACCTATAAATTAAGCGTGAATTTCAGAGTTTTTCAATTCAATTCAAGTAAAATCTAAGCTCCACTCTGAGATAAGTTTGTCTTCATTTTAAGCTACTTTGTGCATAATTAATATTTCATTTTGTTAGCTTATTGTTATTTGATTTTGATCTACATTCCAATCTGATTTGAAAAGAGAAAAATTCTGTAATTCCTTCTTCTTGGAATCAAAATCAAATACAGCTAGCCCATTTGGCTTAACTTAAAATCAATTAGAACTTAGAACCATTATAAAGTAAGCATTGGACATTGAACTATCATATTCGAACTTCTACTCCGATTGCTTCTTTCGGGCTGCTACGAAAGGAGAAATCTAGGTATTTTACACTTATGTAATTTACTTTCTTTTTTATTTCGTTTGAGATTAAGCCAGAAAAATCTCATTGTGTGATTATCTGAGGAGAGCTAGAAAACTTAGACAGAGGGGTTTTTTTGATTGTGTAATCCCAAGTGGAAAAGACACAATTGTGAAGGTTTTAAGTGAACCTGTGAAACCTATTTTGATATGAACGCTAATATTCCTTGTGTGAGGATATTAAGAGTGGAGTAGCAATCTATGTGGCTGTTGTTTTACAGTTGATGAACACACAGGCAAACCACTATAACTCTTTGTGTTTTGTGGATGTGTGATTTATTCTTTCTATCTTTTATCATTCAAAGTTGTGGAATGTATGTGTGGATGTGAATGTTGTAATTTTTACATTTCAAGCACAGTGGGGAATGTTGTAATAATTTAGATCTAAATTCTTACAATTTATTTTAATTTATTTATTCCGCTTTGGTTTGATTTTTTGATACAAAGGACGTTCTAGAAATAAGGTTGTCCTGCCATAAACCCTTGGTTTTTATGGTGTAAGGTTGTCCTTAGAACTGAATTCGTATCAACCTCTCAATACTTATTTTTGAGGTTGCTTTTATTTCAGCATTAAGAATTGATTTATTTTTATTTGGCTATCTCTTTATTTTATTACACTATTATAATTGTAATTTAGCATAGCCTTATTCACACCCACCCCCCTCTAGGACATATAGCTTGGCCATTTCAGAGATGAGCATGGTTGGTGAGCTGAATTTCTTTCCAGGACTGCAAGTGAAACAAATGGCAAATGGAATATTTATATGTCAGTCCGAATATACAAAAGAGTTGATAAAGAGATTTGGACTTGAATCTTGCCACACTTATAATACTCCCATGAGCACCACTCTCAAACTTTCTAAAGATGTCAATGGGAAGAGTGTGGACCATCACTTGTATCGCAGTATGATATGCAACTTACTCTACCTAACCATGAATCGGCTTGACATTGCTTTTAGTGTTGGTGCATGTGCTATATTTCGAGCTGATCTTAAAGAATCACACATATCTGCGGTAAAGAGAATTTTATGATTTGTGGTTGGGACAACTAGCTTTGGCTTATGGTACCCATTTGACACATCACCATCATTACTGGGTATTCAGATGCCAATTAGGCTTAGAACACTGATGATCGCAAGTCCACCAGTGGAGGTTGCTTTTATATTGGAAATTGTATTGTATCATGGCACATCAAAAAGCAAAACTCAATCTCATTGTCTACTACTGAAGCCGAATACATTGCAGCCGGTAGTTATTGCGCATGACTTCTATGGATGAAGCAAATGTTGATGGATTATGAAATTAAGCAACAATTACACTATTTTGTGACAATACTAGTGTCATTAATATTTCAAAAAATTCAGTCCTACATTCTAAAACCAAGCACATTGACTTCTGACATCACTTCATATGTGAACTTGTCAAAGAAAACATCATCATGCTAGAACATGTGTCTACTGAGCAACAATTGATCGATATATTAATAAAACCACTCTGTGCCAATAGATTTGGAGATCTCCAAAAATCTGTTGGAAGATGTGTGCATTAATATTACTTAGCAGCCCACCGGGTTTCATTGTCATATTTGAGGAATCATAGCCTCAATTTTTTATTTTTTTTTGGACATATATGTATATTCAATTTTGATCCTTGAGTTTTATTCAGATTTTGGACATATATGCTATACATTTTGGTGTCTTTTGGATGTACAAAATACTAATGTGAGATGTATACTTGTACATCATTTAGAAATTTGTGATAAATTCTTTTTAAGGACCTTTGGTGGCACCGAAATCGGGCGATGTTGCTTATAAAAACCAATTCTCTAAACAAATCCTTTTTGCCCTAACATTTTGTCTGTTGTCCATGAACGTCGGCTGGAGGTTTTGCTACCGAACTCAACTATTTCCACGGTATTTCTTAGGTATTTTCCTCGGTCCCTTCACATTTCTTAATAGTTTCTTCTTCCTTCTGGTCCATTCTTGTTGTTTTTTACCCTTTTTTTCTTAAAATGGAAGATTAAGAATATACTCATCCAAGGGAGGGTTGTACCAAAAGAAACACGATAGGGGTGAATATTTTGGAACCAAGTCTAAACTATGCCCCCCAAAATGTGGTCGCACTATTCGTTAAAACACTTGACCTTCTGGTTCCCAAGACACTCCCTCTCCTCCGCCAAGTCCTATCGCAGCCCGATTCGCTTTTAGGAAAATTATTTGTGAAAGGAATATCGATGATTCATGTCTTATAGCCTATAATGTCTATGATATTCTTCACTATCGTGGGTGGGACCCCATTTTGTCTCTTGGAGGAGAAGTAGACGTAAACCTAGTTAAAACCTTTTTGTCTCACTACACCCAACCTAAAGGCCATGACTCCCTTACCTTCGAGGTCACTTATCACAGGAGAGTTTTTCATGTTACCCCTGCCAGGATTGCTTCCCTAATCAAAGTTCCTATCTGCTTGGAACAATCCATTGATCTCGATATGTTCATCGCTGCCAAACGCATAGTTTGGACTGAATTCCTTTGCAACGGTCGGAACATTGAGTGGAGTAAAGGCAATGCTCTCCAAGCAACATCAATGGCCAATGATTATCACATCCTCCACATTATATTCATCTCAAATGTGTATCCTAGGTTGGGTAACTACACTGAACTTACCCTTTCATGGTTGAGACTTTATATAAACTTGGAAAGGGGGAACCAATGTATCTTTCCACAATGATCTTCCATCAAATTGTGTCTGCCTACGAGTCCAATACCTGTTGAATACCGTTCGAATGGTTACTATGTCAGTTAGCTAACCAATTTGGCTTAAAGGGAAATAAGGGTGAAATACGCACCGTCCCCATATTCATAGCTATCAGCCTTACGAGAATGAAACTTTCATCTAGGCATGGGACGGGAACTTAAGCTGAAGATGATGCACCCCCAGAAGATGTCCCTGCACCTACTGAAGGTGATGTCGCTCCTACACCTATGGCCTCTTTAGACGAATCTCTCGTTTCTATTAAAGAGCAGCAAATGGAGATGCCCAAACGTTAGTCCCAGTTGGAGCAAATAGTTCATTCTATTCAATAGGCTGTGAAATGAATTACAGCTCATTTGTCCTGCCACCAGGATGATTCTGTGGATGCTCGGCCACCTAACCCTTGTTAGTCTAATGATGTTTGTGAATGTGTACTGGTGATCTCATTTTGGATATTTATTTCATATAGTGGTTTATAACTTACCCTGACACCTAAAGTCTGAGATTTTGTTGCTCCCTTAGGTTTGCTGTAACGCCTTGAAAATCAGGGGTCAAGCAGGAGCCCAACTCCCGAGTTTCAACACATCACGTATGCAACATAGATAATGATGATTAAATGTTGTCCATATTAGTACCTTAAACATGAGTAAGATTATACCAAAACAGCATATCATACTCTAGAGACAGTTAAATTTCACAAGCGGAAGGCTGTGATAGATATATAAAGTATATAAACTGATGTAGGTCTCCAAAGTGTGAACATGTTACCAAGTTAAGTATATACATGTATACTCCAAAAATAATCAAAATGAATATACATGGGTGTTCCAAAAGTCCAAGAAAACAACAACAGAATGAGGTCTAATCAGCATCCCTGTAACCCCATCGATCAGATCACGGTCTACATAGACCCACCTGATAGCTGCATGTAGGAGAACTCCTCCTCGTCATCATAAAAGTTCGGCTCTACCTCGAAAGCATCGCCATCATCTACATCTACAATAGGATTTGTTGGTGTTTAAAGTACCGTCCTAGAACGTGGGAGTGAGTGATCAACTCAGTGGAACTATGAAGCAAAGGTTAACATGTTATCAATTTAGTCAAGCAGTAATGATAAAACAATAAAACAAACATTCCTAAGTACTCTGATTAATGTAAAGATGGTATGTAGTAATGATGCATGCCCTCACTTGCCCCCCCTCTTGCGACAACATCTTACGATCGTGGCATGCACCCCTTCCTCTATGCTTAACTCCAACGCCAAAGGCACATGCAAATGCGGTGCATGTGTGTGATGAACCAAATTCTTAATTAGACATATTCATACAGCAGGATTAGGAAGCTAAGGCACTTCCCTTTATATCATATACCCAAACATTAATCCATCTAGGGTCGTCAATCCTAGCAGTCAAATACGATAGACAATTTCCAGGTTGCTACAAAGAGGCTCGTCACCTCGGCGCAGGCCTGGTTTAATACTCTAGTTTACTACAAAAAGGCTTGTCACCTCAACGTAGTTTCTAATGTATACTCGAGGTCACTACGGGCTCGTCACCTGATCATAGGCTGACAGCTCAAATACAGTGTCTCATACCACCGTATTCGGCTCACGAGTCTAGGTTGTTCACTGGACACTACGGGGAGGCTCGTCACCCCAGCATAGGCCGATAGCACGACCATGAGTCTTAGCGGATTGAGGTACCAAGGTTAAATAAGTTTTCACTGGTGAGTTTGGTGACTTAGATTCAAGCAGTAGCATCCATACCTGGTGAACATATATTAGGCCAAATAGGTTACTTGACAAGCTCGACTGGTATGAGCATAAGTTGAGCTGATCGACATGGAGCGCATAAGCACTCTACATGGCCTAACCACTGTCAACTAGTAGCATACGACTCGGATTCCTCGAACCTATTTGGTGTGGCGAAATGACCTCATCCACTAACTCAGAAATCATTACCGATTGCCTGGACTACATCGTAGCCCCAAACACACTCCAATTAACAGTATACGCATGTCGTAGCCAAAAATAGCATGTGAGAGCTAAAATCAAATATAAATCTTACTTTAAGCAATTCGACAAAACACATACTACACATGTACTGTATATAAGCATTTCATCCTTAACTCGCATAGTAGTAAGATAGGTTATATAAAGGATACTATAACCATAGATACAGGAATTGAGAATCTCATCTCAACACCCTCATTACATGCATTTAAACAAGCATTTTCACATTCAGGCATTTTATCAAACACTTAGGCTATACATCTCATATACGTATAATTAAGTAGTTATAATAAGTATTATAGCAAATCCCTTTACAAGGGGTTCACCATACGTACAACAATCATGCATTCTTAGTCAATGATCATAGCAAGCATCAATCATAATTTCATACTCATTTAAACATTTCAACAAACACGTGGAATGCATTAAAATCAACATAGTCTACATATATAGGTAATATATGGAAAACGTTGTATCTACGCACAGGTGACAGCAATCAAATCAGTCATAAATCATTACTGACATTGAAAATCTTGAAAACCATAACTTAAATATTTATAATCTGCACCTTTCACCAGTAGACTCATAACGAACTCAGTTTAAACCCCAAGTCTTTGTCTACAGCACGATGGCAACCTATAGCATGAAATAGGTTAGATATTTCACCATTTCCTCTATTTGAATATCTAAACCAGATTAGGGTTAGGATTTTTGACCCAAGTATGGAGTCAGAATTGTCGGAATAGTGATACAGAAGCAGTGGTTAAGCACGTGGAGTGATTGGATTGAATCCCAGGGATAAACTCTAACTCTTTCACTCACTATCTCTCTCTTTCCTTATCTTTCTTCTCTCTTCTCTCTTTAGGGTTTAGAAATTCATATGTGAAGGGAGAGGGAGGGTTTAAGGCCCTTATATAGGCCCAAAACTGATGGACATGGCCCTAGGGCCATGGTATACTTAAGTTATAGCCAAAGACTGGCCGTTTCGGTCCAACGGAGCTGTTCTAGAGGCCCATTTTCTACATGTGGTCGGACTTAAGTTCCCTGAAATTGGATCTAGGTCAGGTTAAGATCTCGGCCTGATAAAATCAGTAGATTGGCCACAAGGGACCTATTTTAGTTCAACGATCACCAATATTAGATCAGGGTCACAAGTGTACTGACCTAAGTTGAAAATTTTTCCTGATCTAAGGGTGTAATTGGGTCAGATTCTAACGGTTTAAATCCTTATATTCGGCCTGCAAACAAATGACTCAATTCACTTAAGTTTCAGTTCATTTCCTAAAGATATTCGCGTTTCTCACACACTTCGCTCCGGGCTTAAGTTATACATTTCGGGATATCATTTAGGCTTGATTTTTGAGATGGTTGTCAAGTCTAACAAGGCGGTCATAACCGTATAGTTTTACGATAATCGAACTTTCGACGAATGGTCCAAGAACGATACGGAGTTTCATGATGCTCCCGAGAGCAACTGGGTTTTGAGATGGATCCTAAGTTTTTAGGTAATGTACCGTTAATGGTTCTACTCGTTTTGGGTCTTACAGATCATATTAAAAGTGATCAGTGCTAATTTCACAGGTAATCTAGTTTAGCACTTAGTTAATTCTGACAGTCTGAATCCTTTAGAAAATGGGGGAGAAGAAACCTACTCACTAAAATAATCCATTATTTTTTACAGAGCTTATTATAGGTTGATCATGGAAGAAATTAAGGGGGAGCATGAAAGTGCATCTACTAGTGCCCTGATTTGTCAATTAGCGTGAGTGTTGAGTCAGTCAGACTGCAGAGCCTCATAGGAAGAACAATTCAAGTGTATGCCTCAACTGGATGTGTGGAAGCTCGTCATAGGTAAATCATAGCCTCACATCCCATGTTCCAAAATATTAGGTGATTAAAACCCTTAAAAACAACGTAAAACATATGAAGGTTTTTGGGTAAGTGTACTTTTTCAAACATAAGAAAATCTCTAAGTTTTCTTGCCTTGTCAATTATATCGATACACATTTCGATATGATCAATCTGCATTGTCGATGTCCTCGATTCTTGATCGATACTATCGATAAAAGGACTAAAAGTGTCTAGCAACCGCATACTCATCTGGACGGATTTATCGATATATCGACACAACCATTAATATCATCGATATTCAAAAATCGAGCCCATCGGAAGTGGGTCGATAATATCGACGGGCAGATTTTCGGCGCCCCTATTTTTTTAAAAAAACTATTATAAGATTCGATATATCGATGACTGTTCTGATTCAATATAAATTCAAATATCGATCATATCGGAAGTCCATCGATCATATCGATAGTAGGCGCGCATTTCTTTTAGCAAAATATTTTAGGATGTTCTTAACCTTGATCGGGGGTTACTCGAGGAAATTTAAATTCTTATGTCAATGCCATCTAGTCCTAGTTGATTGGATCGAGACTGGTCATAAATTGTCCAGCGTGATTATAGGTAAATCTATACGATTTATCGATCCATCGACGCGGTCTCGATATCATCGATATTTAAATTCCGTTGACATCGGTTGACCCTCGATCATATCCTATAAAACCTGAAATATTTTGGATAGTATCTCTCATTTTTCAAATGTCGATAGATTGACCCCAGTATTGATGGTATCGGAGTTCAAAATTTGATAACATCGACACTAGTATCGATCCCATTGATCAGTTGGCAAAATGTTTCAAAAGCGTATGACATTTGAGTTTGTGTTATAGAGCAAACAGTCAATCCCATCGAGAGAATACGCTCGATGATATCGACCCTGCTCAATGATATCGAACTCTGTCATAAATATAACCATTTTATATCCGTTGGAATCTTTTGCCTATATATAGGGAGACTTGTCCATATTGCTGGTAAAGAAAAAAGAGATTGCTTATGTGTGTTTTACCTCTAGATCATATACCCAAAGCCCTTTCTCTCATGGGAGTTCATCTTCCAATCCACTCTTATTCATTGACATTCAATAGAGTAGATTGGGAAATGAACTTCCGCATTTAAGGATCCTTCAACAACTATCTTAACAGCATATCATTAAGCTGGGATGCCTTGAATGAATAGATGACGGGAATCACTCTATCATCCTTATAGGAAAATTCTAAGAGAGAAAATTCTAAGAGAGTAGATTTTCGTCCTAACCTTAACCCAACCCGAAGCCAAGTACTGGTATATCATTTGTGTTGCGGATCAAGGGAGTTGAAGACTCTTCAACAACAAGAAGGAGATCTTCATCACTGTGTTAAAAGGGACTCATTAACTTATCTATAAGTACCTAGAGTCCAGAGGACATTTGTGGTCATTCCTTTCTAGGATTGGGTCTTAAGCGTTGCTCACCTTTTGAAGTCCTCATAGGAAGCCTCCGGCGGGAGTGTACGTTGTGGCTGCGTTGTGTGGACCTTTGCTCTGTGGAGAGCATAAACATCTAGGTGCGTTATGTGGACCCTTGCTCTGTGTGGGCATAAACATCTAGTTAGGAGTGCACTAGTAAAACTCTAGGGTTAGAGGTGAACCGAGTAGAAACCTATATGTAAAGGTTGAAGGTGAACCTGATTTAAAACCTTAAATTTGAGGTAAACCTAGGGAAACCTCCTTAGTGAAATTCGGTACACCCAAAGGTTGAGTGCGACAGCCAAGAGTGAAGTAGACAAGTAGTCGAACCAATATAAAAATGATTGTGTTTGAGTTTGTTATTATTTTTCATTATGTGATATTCCTTACATGTTTTTATATTTGATTGTCTAAGATCACACCTCATATACACACATAGTCCTATCCATCACAATCTTGAATGTAACTTATTTATCTTTCAAACAGTTTGTGATTGGATCCTCTACAAGGTTTGGAAGCCAGTAGAGTTACATTTGAGTAATCCTGATAATTGTATATCTGATAGATTAGTCAATAGGATTTTAAATATCTCATAAAATTTTAAAAAGTCCTATTCACCCCCCTCTAGGACATATTGACATATTCCTACTTCGACTCAAGCGGTCTTTACCGCTATTTCAATTAGTATCAGAGCGGGTCTCTCTTTAAGGGCTTCACCGCCTAGAGAGTGATCTTGACTTAAGTTGAGGAATATGGCCAAAGGAGAAGGCTCATCAGTTACTAGACCTCTAGTATTTGATGGTTCAAATTATGCATACTAGAAGGCTAGAATGCACTACTTCCTGAGATCTTTGGATCATGATGTTTAGGATGTAGTTGAAAAGGGATATGTGGTACCATCTGAACAAATCGTACTTGAAGATGAAACTACCATTACTAAATCCAAACCCAAAGAAAAGTGGACGGCGTTCGACAAAGAACAGCGAACTGTTGAAGAAAAAGAAATGAACGCCATCTATTATGCCGTGTCTCAGGATATATTTATTCAGATCAATAAGTGTGAGACATCTAAGAAAGTATGGGATCTACTGGAAACAACCCATGAAGGCACAAGCACTGTGAAGAGGTCTAAACTACAACTTTTGACTTCACAGTTCGAAAATCTCAGGATGGAAGAGCATGAGACATTTATGGGTTTTTCACCAAATTGAATATTATTTGTAACTCCATGGGTGGATTGGGAGAAAAAGTTTGGGTACCTAAAATATGTAGAAAAATCTTAAGACCTCTACCGGAATAGTTTAATCCCAAAGTAACAACAATTGAGGAGTGTAGAAATATTGAAGAGATGAAAGTAGAAGAACTAGTAGGTTCCTTACAAACTTTTGAACTACACTTCACTTAAACCCAAAAATCTAAAAGCATTATCCTAAAAACTTCTAAGAAAATAAAACATGAGGATAGTGAGAGTGAAAAAGAAGATGAAGATGATGAAGTGGCTTTACTGGCATAAATATTCAGAAGATTCTTTCAAAAGAATCGCGACCATCCCTCTAGAGGTAGAAATGTGGATAACAAACCGTCGATAGAAAAATTTGGAAAAAGAACCAAAGAACCACAGTACTACGCCTGTCAAGAGTATGGACACCTATCTACCGAATGCCTAAACAGGAAAACCAAGGGCAAGAAAATGGCCACAACATGGGATGATACGGAAGAGTCAAATTCAGAATCAAGTGACTCAGGAAGCGATGGAGACCAAAAATCTTTGAAAATACTTATGGTCTCCACTACTTCGATCATTCCAACTGAATCTGAGGAAAAACATCAAGCTACTAATCATTTCCATCTGAAAATGAGGAAGAAAGAGAGCAAGATGAATTATAAGACGCTTACAATCAACTTTACATTCATAGCATCAATGTTGTCAAAAGACTTGGAATTATTGAGAACAAAAAGAAATTGCTGCAACTAGATCTAGACAAAACCTTAGATATCAAAACTCATCTGATTAATGACTTGCAGCAACATCACTCGGATAATGATGGACTTAAGAGAATTAATTCTTTTCTTAAAACCGAATCCAAAAAGCAATTAAAAGATGAAAATATGCTCCTTTAGAATGAAAATCACACACTCTTGTTTGATTTGAAAGAATCTAGAAGAATTGCTAATATAAACTGTAAGTTTTCCCAAAGTGGAGAAAAGCTAGAAAAACTGTTGGGATTGGGAAAACCTAGGAAGGATAAAAGTGGGCTAGGATATGAAAAATATACATCAAAGACTGGATGTGCATCTCCTATAACTGAAAAATTTACTGCCTCTGGAAGCAAAACCAGAAAAATTCTAGTATGTCATGTGTGTGGTGATGTGGGTCATTATGAGTTTGAATGTTTAACACTTAGACGGACTTTACGGAACTCTGATAAAAACCACACTGTCAAATCAATCAGAGAAACTCAGAATGCTAAAAGTCCATTTAGGAGAAATACTTATCCATCACTACCTAAAGAAAAAGACAGAGTAAAGAAGTCTGCCTCAAAATGGGTAATTAAAGAGAAGAGAAAATGCCTTGTTATACACTCAGATCATTTAACAAGCAATAATGCTAAATGGTACCTAGATAGTGGTTGCTCAAGACATGTCACAGGCAACAAATCCCTTCTCTCAGAATGTACGGATCTTCAAAAAGGGATAATCACCTATGGAGATGGAGCCACTGGCAATGTAATTGGACAAGGAATGATAAGAGGACTTGATTTGCTCAAAAATGAGATTGCTTACTGCATAAAAGGATTGAAGCACAATCTGTTAAGTATCTCTCAAATTTGTGATAATGGGTATGTGGTCAAGTTCAACAAAGAAGAATGTGATATCCTAAATCAATCAAGAAAATCCGTAATTAAGGGTCATCGCACAAACAACCACTACTACATTATTAAAGGAGAAGTGAGGAATGATATAGAGGAGCATTAAGAATGAAGGAACATGTCTAGATTTTGCATCAAAATCTGGATATTTGCTGAAATGATGCAATTTTGCTGAGCTCTAAATGAAATACCTAAGGTTCCAGACCTCCTTTTGTATATAAACAGTCAAATATTTATACTCTTATGTATTTACAAAGATTGTATATTATTTTGCTAAGGATATCATTGTCTCTTAGAACTCCTAGGAGTATTCTTGAAAAATCATCTGAAGTTTGAAACCAGAAAATCCTTCATCGTGGATAAGAATTTCCGATTACATTGAACAAGGATTGATACAATTGATGGCTCTTCAGAATGTGAAAAGCCGTACGACCGTGGAGGACATCGGAGACAGACTCGATAGAATTGATCGGCAACTTCTCGATAGCATTGAAACAATGATCAATATGATCGATAAATGGTGCCCAATAAAAATCTGATTTAGCAAAAATTTCACTTTTTACAGTAGCCAGTCCTGTCTCGCTGCCCTGATCAGTTCTTTGGTTGATCTGCTCGGAGTCTTGATGAAATCTCAGCATCCAAATGAAGCAAGGAAGATGGTTAAAGGGAAAGGTAAGGCTCTCTCATATGTAAAATCTTTCAAGATTAAGAAAAGAAAAAATACTAGACCACCTCAAAACCAATCGGATTGGGAACAAGTTACGATCATCGACCATACTATTCTCACTAGTGCTATCAAGCCCTTTGGGGTGGATCTCATGATGGAGACTATTGGGTGGAAGAATATGCTTAATATGGGCGGTCCATATCAGTTTGACATAATCCAGCAGTTCTTCAACTGTTGTCATGTTGTACAATTTTACCCACCATGTATGCGTCTGGAATACACGCAACACACCAAGCACATTACTCCAACAATCCTTGGTCATATTCTAAATATTGATGTGACACAAATCCCTGTCACTAGTAGAAATCTAAACGAATTGGGTAGATGGGGAGAAATTACTCGAGCACTGTGCCTAGGTATGACAATTCCTAGAAATGATGACAATATCCTTCTAGTAAAACATCTAGGAATCTTGTTTCAACACCTTCACAGTATTTTCGATACGAATGTATACCCATGTGATGTCAATGACACATACCTGAGTCTTGTTGTGCTCAATATTCTGTATGATGTCTATCAAGAGGTCCCTGTATGCCTACCAACTCTCATACTAGATCAGCTAATTAAGGTAGTCAAAAGTGACCATCTTGAAATTTTACCTTTTTCGTCCCTTATCTGCAAGCTCGCACACTGGGCAGGTCTGACAGAAACAACTGATAAGCTATATCCTGAAGTATGGTTCGACCATGATACAACCCAACAGGTGTATGTCTCTGTCTCATCGCATACTAAGAACCCTCCACCTGTTGAAGATTGTGGTCCCGTGCCTAATGAAGAAACTCTCTGGGAATCCAATCGAACTCCTAAATATAGTCATCCTTCTGTCACAATTAGTCAACGTCATGTGCTTCAGCGCCAATTCTTAAACAATCTCACTGGAATTGATAAGTGGCTTCATCACTATGAGCAACGACTATCTGGAATAAAAAAACAAGATGGAAGCTCTCCAACATTCTATGCAGCAAATTCTTAAACTACTAACGACCGGCGGGCCTTCTATGTGTTAAAAGAAGACAGTTGTTTTTGGAAGGGAACTATGTCTAGCTATGAACACTAGTTTTTGCACTCATTCCTGTTTATTCTTTTTAGGTATCACTACATGGGCTTGATATCTCTGTCTGATGGTTGATAGTATACTGTTGTCTGGGGCAGTACGTGTGTTTGAAGATAAATGTTTTGTTGAATATGACTGCACATAATTCTATTCTTACTGCCATATGATGTCCCCTGGTTAAATGAAGTATCTGTTTTTGGAATGCATGTGTTCTTTCTGATTATCTTATCTGATTGTGTCTTCTGACAATGATGTATGGCTTAAAATGATTTAATATTTATGCATTTATATCTGTACGTAGGTTCTCCCATATGCTTAAAATATTCAGTCAATATCTACCTGTTATGCCTTTGCCAATGACTAACAAAAAGGGGGAGAAGAAGTTCAAACATCCCATGTGGAAAATTGGATATTTGTGCTCTTATATGTTGTAGGTGTAAGGGGGAGCAACTGCACCAAGAAAGGGAGAGTTTATAGTAAGGGGGAGAAAATGCAGGTTGTGTACATGGCTGTATTAGAATTTGTAAAATTGTATAAAAACATGTACACACAATTTAAGATGTGTCTGTATATATATTATCCTAGGGATTTTTGGGTGTTCTGGGTATTTTGTCATGTAATTGACAAAGGGGGAGATTGAAAGTGCACCTATTAGTGCTCTGGTTTGTCAATTAGCGTAAGTGTTGAGTCAATCAGACTGCAGAGCCTCACAGGAAGAACAATTCAAGTGCCTGCCTCAACCGGATGTGTGGAAGCTTGTCATAGGTAAATCATAGCCTCACATCTCATATCCCAAAACACCAGGTGATTAAAACCCTTAAAAACAACGTAAAACATATGAGGGTTTTTGGGTAAGTGAACTTTTTAAAACATAAGAAAATCTCTAAGTTTGCTTTCCCTGTCGATTATATCGATACACATTTCGATATGATCGATCTGCGCTGTCGATGTCCTCGACTCTTGATGGACACTATCGATAAGAGGACTAAAAGTGTCCAGTAACCGCATACTCATTTGGACGGATTTATCGATATATCGATACAACCATCGATATCATCGATATTCAAAAATCGAGCCCATCGGAAGTGGGTCGATAATATCGACAGGCAGATTTTCGGTGCCCCTATTTTTCTAAAGAAAACTACTATGAGCTTCGATATATCAATGACTGTTCCAATTCAATCTAAATTCAAATATCAATCATATCGGAAGTTCATCGATCATATCGATAGTAGGCACGCATTTCTTCCAGCAAAATATTTCAGGATGTTCTTAACCTTGATCGGGAGCCACTTGAGGAAATCGATATTCTTATGTTGATGTTATCGAGTCCTGGTTGATTGGATCGAGATTGGCCATAAATTGTCCAGAGTGATTATAGGTAAATTTATACGATTTATCGATCCATCAACGCGGTCTCGATATCATTAATATTCAAATTCCGATGACATCGGTTGACCCTCGATCATATTATATAAAACCTGAAATATTTCAGATAATCTCTCTCATTTTTCAAATGTCGATAGATCGATGGTATCGAAGTTCGAAATTCGATAACATCGACACCAGTATCGATCTCATCGACCAGCTGGTAAAAGGTTTCAAAAGCGTATGACATTTGAATTTGTGAAGTGGACAGTCGATCCCATCGAGAGTATATACTCGATGATATCGACCCTACTCAATGATATCGAAGTCTGTCATAAATATGACCATTTTATATCCGTTTGAATCTTTTGCCTATATATAGGGAGACTTGTCCATATTGCTGGTAGAGAAGGAAGAGAGTACTTTTGTGTGTTTTACCTCTAGATCATATACCCAAAGCCCTTTCTCTCACATGAGTTCATCTTCCAATCAACTCTCATTCATTGACATTCAATAGAGTGGATTGGGAAATGAACTTCTGCATTCAAGGTTCCTTCAGCAACTATCTTAATAGCATATCATTAAGCTGGAATGCCTTGAATGAATAAATGATGGGAATTACTCTATCTTCCTTATAGGAAAATTCTAAGAGAGTGGATTTTCATCCTAACCTTGACTTAACCCGAAACCAAGTACTGGTATATTTTTTGTGTTGTGGATCAAGGGAGTTGAAGACTCTTCAACAACAAGAAGGAGATCTTCATCACTGTGTTAAAAGGGACTCATCAACTTATCTGTAAGTACCTAGAGTCTAGAGGACACTTGTGATCATTCATTTCTAGGATTGAGTCTTAAGTGTTGCTCACCCTTTGAAGTCCTCATAGGAAGCCTCCGGTGGGAGTGTACGTTGTGGGTGCGTCGTGTGGACCCTTGCTTTGTGGACAGCATAAACATCTAGGTGCGTTGTGTAGACCCTTGCTTTGTATAGGCATAAACATCTGGTTAGGAGTGCACTAGTAAAACTCTAGGGTTAGAGGTGAACTGACTAGAAACCTCCATGTAAAGGTTGAAGGTGAACCTAATTTAAAACCTTAGGTTTGAGATAAACCCTGGGAAACCTCCTTAGAGAAATTCGGTACACTCAAGGGTTGAGTGCGACAGCCAGGAGTGGAGTAGACAAGTAGTCGAACTACTATATAAATGACTGTGTTTGAGTTTGTTATTATTTTTCATTGTGTGATATTCCTTACTTGTTTTTATATTTAATTGTCTAAGATTATACCTCATATACCCACACAGTCTTATCTATCACAATCTTGAATGCAACTTGTTTATCTTTCAAACAGTTTGTGATTGGATCCTCTACAAGGCTTGGAAGCCAGTAGAGTTACATTTGAGTAATCCTGATAATTATATATCTGATAAGATTAGTGCAATAAGATTATAAATATCTCATAAAATTTTAAAAAGTCATATTCACCCCCCTCTAGAACATACTGGCATATTCCTACTTCGACTCAAGCGGTCTTCACCGCTATTTCGGAGCAACACTAGTGTGTTTTCTTCAGAGATTACTTTTGTTTGAGTTGTAAATTGGTATATTGATATGTAATCTTTTATTGTTTTGGTTTGTCATGGTATGCCATTGGTATGGACCATGACAATATCATAGGGTAGTTTGTTTTGTCACGTAATTGACAAAGGAAGAGATTGTTAGTAGACTCACCTTGCACACTCTTTTGTCAATCATGTGATGAGTTGTGTTAAGTAGTTAAATGAATCCTTGTGTAAGGCCTGTATCCTAATTCATACCATTCCATAAACTTTTACGATCTTCCCTGTCGAATTCTGGCAACCTACGTTATGTAATCGGCATTTGCACCCTATCCTAAGTTGCATCCTATATATCTGAATCGACTTGACCTGAGACTTGTATCCTAGTGACCGTGCTATCACCGCGGTTTCAAAATTGTGCCTCGTGCGCCGATACGCTACCTGAGACTTATACCCTACCTCTCCCACCAACTAGTCAAAGCAACCCATGCTTAGCCCATTCATCTCATCCCAAAAGTTAAGGAGACCCATGTTTCCTATGTCATACACACCACTCCTCTCTCTCACATTTTCTCACTCCATTCCAAGCAATTCTCAAAGAGAAAATGTCCAAGGTTGCCAAGGAGAAGCTAAGTGTAGCCCACTTCCTAATCTCCCATCTCTACCCTTCAATATTCAACTTCCAACATCAAAGAGAAAGCTTAGGAGCTTAGCATACCGAGGAATCGAGAATTAACGAAATCAATGGGTGTTCATAGCACTAGATTTTGATTTTTATTTAGGGTCCACATGATTTTTGGGGCCTATTTTGATGTATGTATTTGCATGGCCCACCTAGGGAGGGCTCATAGTGGCAGAGCCCCTCCCCTCCATCGCCATTTCTCTCTCTCTCTCTCTCTCTCTCTCTCTCTCTCTCTCTCCTTTTCATATGATGCCCCACCATGATGAATGTATTTTATCCACATCGCTGTTCATCAGGGGGCCCACCTTACTGCCCATTTTTGGGTGGGCTTGCACGAAGAGAAATCATAAATATCAGCCTACTCCAAGGCTGGCGGGCCACGTTGATGTGGACCCCACCTAATGATTGCATGGACCCCACTTGATGATCGTGTGGCCCACCTTGATGATGATGATGTGCTGGATTCACACCGTCCAAACCCTGGACGGTGGGTCCCACGCAGCTCAAAGCTGCTGTATTTGGCGCCACGGAGTTCTGTGGGTCTGATTGTGTGTGTTGTACCACACCATCCATACATGGGGTGGGACTCGCCTTAGTGGATGCTTTTCATCCACATGTGTGGGGCTTACCTTGATGTACGGCCTTATCCAGCACCGTCCAGCAACTACTAGACGGTGGGCTTTACTGTGATGTATATGTTGAAATCCACCCCGTCCATGCATGGGACGTGGGCCCACCTTGATGACGTGCTTAGTGCAGCACGTGGCACCACCCTAATGCATGTGTTTTGCCACATCATCCAGACCATGGACGGTGGTTTTGCATCCACACCGTCCAGCGTGGGACGGTGATGGATGCACCATGGTATATGAGTTCTATCCACATCGTCCATGGGTCCCACGTGCTATAATCCTGACCGTCCAGCTCATGTGGGACCCACCAGATTAGCTACTGGTAGGTGAGACGTGTAGTAACGTCACCAAGTTCTGTGGATCCTACCGTGATTTAAGTGTTTCATCCACACCGTCCATTATTTGGACAGTGGAGATCCACCTGATATATGGGTTTTATCCTAACCATCCGTCCCTTGCTAGGACCGTGGACCCCATCCACGTGGCCCACCTTGCATGTATGTAATGGACATCCAGACCATCCATCCATTAGTATGGACGTCAGCAAGTTTGGTTTGATCTTAAGGTAGGTGGTATATCCCAACCATCTGTTGTTTTGGCAGCGGGTGGGACCCACCGTGATGTATTTATTTTGTATCCGCACTGTCCATCTGGACGGTACTTGTGAAGCCGACAATGGTGTATCTATTCTTTATTCAAGCCGTTCATTTGTACACACGTGGGACCCACTCCACACGTGTTACACATGTGGAGGTGGGCCCACCTTAATGCTATGCTATGGAGCCTACCTTGGATGTATGTATTGTATCCAAGTTATACGTCTAGATCATGGGTCCCACGTGGGACTCATGATGTATGCGTTTCATCCATGTTGACCGTCCATTTGTTCGGCTGGGGACCACTTCGAGGATGTGTTGTATATTCACATAGTCATCATGTGATTGACGTGGCCCACCATGACGAATGTATTGCATATCCGCAACATCCAGAACTCACCTTAATGTATGTATTTCAGGTCTGCACTGTCTACCCGTTTTGATAGCACAGGGCCCACTTGCTGCATGTGCGGGGCCCACCTGCACTGTACAGGCCCACCATGCTATGCATGTTCCATCTATACCGTCCATTTGTGCGGCCCACCTAGACATATGTATTTTATACACACCACCCATCTATTTAAGGTGTGGGCCCACCCCACATGTGTGACATGTGTGGGCAGGTAGGACCCACCTTGATTCATGTATGTATGCTGAATGGGGCGCACCATGATGTATGTTTTTCTCCACGCCATCCATCTATTTGGCAATGGGTGGGACCCACCTTGAAGTACGTATTCTATATTTACATCGTCCATCTTTGGATGGTGCTGTGTGGGGCTTACTAGATATATGTGCCCCATCCATGCTGGCCATTAGATGGTGGCACCTGTTGTGATGTGTGCACCGTCCACACCGTCTAACGTGGGACAGTACCGGTCCCACATGATGTGGTGTTTCATCCACACCATCCTGATGGGTTGGACGTGGGCCCACCATGTTGTAAGTATTTCATCTATGTCATCCAGTCCAGCTGGACGTGGACCCCATCTTGATATATATCCACACAGTGCATCCATGGGGCCCTGATGTATGTGTTCTAACCCACACCGTCTAGGGCAGTGGCCCACCCTTATGAATGTGTTGTATATCCAGGCTGCCCATTTATTTTTTTCCTTGAACCATGGGCTGCCCCATTAGGCCCATATGTGAGGCCTAATGTGATGTATATGTGGCCCATGAGTGAGGCCCAATGTGATGTATGTGTGGACTTTGAATGAGGCCCATTGTGATGTATATATGGCCCATATATGTGGCCCAATATGTATTTGTGTGACCCATATGTGCGGCCCATTGTAATGTGTATGAGGTCCATGTGATGCGGCCCATCTTGATGTATATGAGGCCCATTGTTGCGGACCATTCTGATGTATATGTGGCCCATGAGTGAGGTCTGACGTGTTGCATATGAAGCTCATGTGATGCGGCCCACTTGATGTATATGAGGTCCATGTGATGCAGCCCACTTGATGTATATGAGGCCCATGTGATGCAGCCCACTTGATGTATATGAGGCTCATGTGATGTAGCCCACTTGATGTATATGAGGCCCATGTGATGGGGCCCATTGTGATATATGAGGCCCATATGATGAGGCCTAGTGTGATGTATGTGAGACCTATGTGGTGAGACCTATTGTGATGTATACGAGGCCCGTATGATGAAGCCCGTTGAGAAGTATATTAAGCACTTGTGTGAGGTCCATTGTGATGTATATTGGGCCCTTGTGTGAGGCCCATTATGTTGTATGCGATGCAATGGGCCCCATTATATGTTTGGCCCTATGAGGGTCATTCCTTGGAAGTAATGTTGGTTGAATGTCCACAATAATAGGTAATGAAGGTTAAATGTCTACATTGTGACCTTTCCTTAGGCTTCGTTAAGCTCATTCTCGATATGAGTAGGTCGTCTAAGCCCATCCTTGACATGAAGAGAGTACATCATCATCATATAATATGTTTAGTATAGTTCCACAATCTATGCCCATACGCATCATATGTATGCTTGATATGAGAAGTGATTGATCATAGCACATGACATTGGGCAGGTTGTCTATGGGACTCCCTAATAGGCGGAGTCGTCCCACATGAGCACACGATATGTGCAGGATTGATGCATGATTGGATTGTGTGACTCATACATCTCACATTTTGGGATATGATTATTGTACGCCTTAGCGATATCAGGGCCTTAACCTCCACAGGCATATCGTGGATGGCCGGATGGGACACAAGAAGTTTTTTTCTACATGGGGTGCTATAGATCCCTTAGTGAAAGTCTCTAAACCTCCATGGCTAGGAGAAGCTTCAATATCTAGACTGAGTGGATACATGAGCACCCGAGTGCCAAATACCAGTAGGCCGCGTCTTCCACTGTGTCATAGTCGGTTGGAAGGGAGTGTGGCCTTACCCGTCCGAGGGTAGGGGGCATAACTAGGCTGATTTTGACTAGCTCATAATGAGTTCAAAATCGACGTGCCGGGTAGATATTGGGTGATTACTGGCCAGACAGATAGTGAGGTCTCTTCCACTTACACAGTTGCACATCCAGTGGGCGGCGATCTGGTGTAGAGTGTACTAGACCCCGATGATGATCCCAGAGATATACAGTACTGATATGTAGACTTATTGAGTAGGAGTTGCATACTCAGCATTTTACTCATTCATTCACTATCCACTTAGGCTGGTGGTGCACAACTAATTGTTATGTGTACCTTCGCAATGTCCAGGATTTCAGTTAGGGCACGCAACCAACCTAAGATCAGGAGTTTACCACATTGAGTTTATCTATTGAAATTTAGGTATGAAACTAGTTTGGATAAAAGTCCCTTGTGGTGGACGCCATAACTTGCGATACTACATACTATCATCACGACTTCATACTCCAGCTTGGTCATTTCATTCGTACCACATAATGCATTGCATCTTCAACTTATAGTATTTGGTTTACTATGCTTTTGTATTATATAGTTTAAACAAGGTTGATGGTATTATGGACTTGCCAGGATCTGCATATTGCATTACATCCACGGCATATGACATTTTTAGTTGCTATGTTTCAACATTTATATGGCCTAGATGAGGTTGACGGTATTCCTGGACTAGTCAGGATTTGCATATTATATTGCATCCTTAGTTCTAATATTTGACTTACTATGTTTTTGCATTACTCTGATATTATATACTTGACACTTACTTTGCGCACACAATTTCATCAGCCTCTAAGCTTTCTATAAGCCTATGCACGGTAGATGCGTGCAGGCAGCGTTAGGTCGTAATAGTGTTGAGCTTGGGGCGTACATCTATCTTCTAGAGCTTTGATTTTTCGATATATGTATTTTCCTTTCAGCATTGTAATTAACTGTTTATCTTAGTGGATATGTGATGATAATGTTGCCTTTGTGATTTGGCTAAACTTGTGGTTATGCTTCTTATGAGATAAATGTATATTGAAAAATCCTCCTTGTAGGATCACATGATTTAAATCTAGTGTATGGGTATTGGGAGCCAAGAATGGAGTACTACAGAGGCTTTCGGCACCAGATTTGGTGATCAGGAATTCTGTGTGCTTGATTTCTGAGTTTGGGGCCTTGGCAAATGAAGACCGACGACGTAACTGGAGGAGAAGCCTAAGTTACAAGTTAAAAGTACAAAGAAGCTTCTACGATCTTGATCTTAACTATATATGACCTTGACCCATAATACGAAAACCTACTTAGATAATCTATTCAAGCCATTCCAAGTTTATATTCTCTGTCATTCTAGAGTTGGCTTTAAAAAGTTCAAAGTTGTTGAATGAATTGCAAGACAAAAACTTAATTAGGAAAAACTGTCTCACATTCGGTCGGAGAAGGTGCCATCGAATGGTACCTTCAGTGCCACCGAAAGTGACAAAAATAGTCCAGCAACATTTCGAAGTTAATTCAGTACCACCGACTAGACTTTTGGTCCCATTGACTCTCACTGAAGAACAATATTCAGTGCTATCGAAAGTGACAATTTTCATTCAGCAACTTCATAACTTAATTTGGTACTATTGAGTGATAATTTGGTGCTACCGACTACATTTTAGTGCCATCGAAGGTTCACTCAATAGAACTAAAAAGTAGCCATTATAGATCTGTTGGAACCTTTTCTTTATAAAAGCAGCTCCTATAAACTTATGAAATAAGTGGGTTAAGTCATTTTAGAGTCCTTAGTGTATCTCAAGCTTATCCCACTCATCCTAGACTCTATGCACATGAGATTCATGTTCCATTATTGTGATTCCTCACTTCAATAAGCATTCAAAGCTCCTATTAATGAAGAATATCATCTCTAGCCTGTTCTAGAGTGTAGAGACCAAACCCATTGGCAAATCCTTAGTCTCTAAGATACTCTAGAGCATCCATCAGTTCAATCTCTTAGGAAATTCATTTATAACCTTTGATAGGAGATTCAACCCACTCCCATTACCTTGGTTACGTTAATAGGAACATCATATGCAAGGTACTTGATCGTGAAGCTGAAACAATAGGAAAACCATAACATCCTGATCGAGAGAGTATTGGAGAGCTGATTCAAGCATGAGAGAGTGAGGATCAAGCAACCCAAAATAAGCTACAAAAGAAGACTCATTCTGACAAGTAAGTGTAATTGTTAAGAGTCCAAAGGTTAGCCTCATTTCTTGTGAAGGATTGCTGTTAAGAGTTTATTATAACAAACTCGATTAGGTGACTAGTGAGGGATCTTGTCCAGTGTGGCCTAAACATAAGTGCCTAGTGTGGACCTTAGTCTGTGTGGCCTAAACGTGGGTTCTCAATGTAGGATCTTTGATCTTACGTAGGACATAAATTGTAGAGTCCTTTGTGTAGGGTTGTAAAGGTTTATGGTGAATCTGATTCAAAACCATTGATAGTGAAATCCGGCACATTCTAGAAGAGAGTGCGGTTGTCGAGAGTGCAATAGGCACATAGCTAAACCATTATACATGCTTGTGTTTGGAATCGTCATTTGCACATCTATTTAATCATGTTTATATAAGTTTGAATTCTTGATTATATATGCATGATTGACTGAATGTATAAGATTGATAGATAGAACATTCCACACATAAGTTCACAATGTTATAAGCTAGTTGCTTTATTTGCATATCTTGAGTAGCCTATGTGATTGGACCCTCTAGTGGCTTGGAAGCCTTTAAAGTTACATTACTTGCTTAGTTTAATTAAAAATGAGTTCAAGTTAGGTAGTAAAAGTTTTAAATTAGTATAATCATTGAAAAGTCCTATTCACTACAGCAGTCTTAATTACAATTTCACTTTTTACCCACCATCTTTTCTGTTCAATCCAAACTTTACTTTCCCAAACTAATACCTTATTTTTTCTAGGACGATAAAGCCCCTGTAATACAAATCCAATTTCTGAAACCCTTTTTCTCCTTCAAACGACAATATCCTAGCAGCAAAAACCCATTTTCTAATTTCTTCTCTCCTCTTCGTGATTTTTAATTTTTTTTCTCTTTTCTTGATTTCTTCTCTCTTCTTAGTACGAGAATACCGTACCACCAAAAGCCTCTTTCTTAAAATCTTCTCATTTCTTCTTTTGGTCGAGATTACACTTGCTACATACTTCATTTTCCTAACTCAAGAGAGGACGAAAATGGCGCCTCCATCAAAGAAGCAACGAATTACAGGAATATATTAAAGTGTTGACTTCATTCCATGGACCCCACCATATTATATATGATATATCTGCACCGTCCACTGTCCATCTATTTTATTTAAACATTTCTTGGCATTAGCCAAAAAATGAGGCAAATTTAATGCTCAAATGGCCCACATGAAAGAAAACAGTGATTTTAATTCCTCCATCGTTGAAGTTATTTCCTTTACTAGGCCCACATTGAGGTTTTTAATCATGTAACCCGTTCATAAGATCGCATAGAATGAAGACCGAAGTGAAATTGAATGAAGACCAAGTGCAATTGACATTGGACATCGTGAAATTGACTGAGAACTACGTAAAAGTGACCGAGAACCAAGTGAAATAGACTAAGGACATCGTGAAATTGATCAAGAACTGAATCAAATTAAGAAAGGACTAAGTGAAATTGACCAATAATTACTTGAAATTGTAATTACGACCAAGAACTGAGTCAAATTGACCGAGAACACTACGAAATTGACTGAGAACTACGTGAAATTGATTAACAACTTCATGAAATTGACCAAGAACTTATGAAAATTGATCAAGAATTTCTTAAAATTGACCGAGAATTGAGTGAAAATAGCTAAGAATTGAGTGAAATTTACTGAGAACAAGTTCTTGGTCGATTTTCGCAAGTTCTTAGTCAATTTGTACAAGTTATCAATTAATTTCACTCATTTCTCGGCCAATTTCATGATGTTCTCTTTTCTCGGTCAATTGACTGAGAATTGAGTGATTTCATTATGAATGGTATGATTATCCGAGTTCCTAAGTCAATTTCACTACGTTCTCATTCACTTCAAAGCTATTCTCAATCAATTTTATGATTACCTTATTCAATATCACATAGTTCTCGGTTAATTTCATATGTTCTTGTTCAATTTCACTTAATTCTCAGTCAATTTCACTTAATTCTCGACCATTTTCACTTAATTCTGGATCATTTTCGCTCATTTCTCGGTCTATTTCATTCAGTTCTTGATCAATTTGATGAAGTTCTTGGTCAATTTCATATGTTCGTAGTCAATTTCATAATGTCCTTATTAAATGTCATGCAATTCTCGGTCAATTTCACAATGTCCTTATTAAATATTTCGCAGTTCTTGGTCAATTTCATTATATTCTCGACCATTTTCACTTAATTCTCGGTCAATTTGGCTCATTTCTCAGTTAATTTCATGCAGTTCTCAATCAACTTGGTGAAGTTCTTGGTTTTCATTATGTTCTTGGTCAAATTCACTCAATTCTTGGCCATTTTCACTAAATTATTGATAAATTTCACAATGTCTTTATTCAATATCATGCAATTCTCGATCAAATTTCATTATGTTCTCTATCAATTTCATTCATTTTGTCGATCAATTTCACTCAATTCTTAGCCATTTTCATTCATTTTTCAGTTAATTACATGCAGTTTCTTAGTCAATTTAGTGAAGTTTTCGGTCAATTTCATACAGTTCTCGATCAATTTCACGATGTCCTTATAAATATCATGTAGTTTTCGGTCAATTTCACAATGTACTTATTAAATATCACGCAGTTATTGGCTGATTTCGTTATATTCTTGCCCACTTTCACTCAATTATTTGCCATTTTTACTCAATTCTTGGTCAATTTGACTCATTTCTTGGTCTATTTCACTCAATTCTCAGCCATTTTCACTTACTTTCTATCATTTCCTTTTGTGTGGTCCACTTGATCCAACTGACATAACAAATGAGCAGTGTAGATAAGTCACATGCATCATGATGGGCCCTAGCCAAAAATCGAGGAAAATTCAATGCTCATAGGGTGACACCACTGCCAAAATAACTCGGTCAATTTCACCAAGTTCTCGGTCAATTTCACCAAGTAATCGGTCAATTTCACCAAGTTATCGGTCAATTTCACCCTGTTCTCGATTAATTTCACTCAGTTCTTGGTCAATTTCATGAAGTTCTCAATTATTTTCATAAATTTCTCAATTCACAGTTAATTTCATGAGGTTGTCAATTGTATCAATGAAGTTCTCGGTCAATTTCACTCGATTGTCAGTTAATTTTACTAAGTTCTCAGTCATTTTCATGAAGTTCTCGGTCTTTTTAGGAAGTTCTTATTCAATTTCATGAGTTCTCGATCAATTTTATGAAGTTCTTGGTCAATTTCATGAAGTTCTCGTTCAATTTCATGAATTTCTCTGTCAATTTTATGAAGTTCTCGGTCAATTTCATGAAGTTTTCGGTTGATTTCATAAAGTTTTCGGTCAATTTCACGCACTATCATTCAATTTCACTTAGTTGTTAGTCAATTTTAGGAAGTCATCAGTTAATTTCACTTAGTTCTCGGTCAATTTCGTGAAGCTCTTGGTCAATTTCATGAAGTTCTCATTCAATTTCACAAAGGTCTCAATTATTTTCACGCAATTCTCGATCAATTTCATGAAGTTCTCATTCAATTTCATAAGGTTGTTAGTCAATTTTATGAAGTTCTCATTCAATTTCACGAAGTTCTCAATCGATTTCACAAAGTTCTCAATCAATTTCATGAAGTTCTCAGTCAATTTCCAAGTTGTATGAACAGTTTAAGGGATATTAAAGTTAAATGGGTCTCAAAATGACTTATTTATTATATCCACACCATTCATCCATTTGTAGAGATCATTTTATACCATGAGAAAAAAAATGAATCATATCCAAAGCTCAAATGGACCACACAAGAAATAACAGTGGGGATAATGATTTTCACCGTTAAAACATTTGCAAGTCCCACCATAGTGTTTATTTTCCATTCAATTTGTTCATAAGGTCAAAAAGACCTAGATGAAGAGGAAAAAAAAATCATATTGATCTAAAATTTTTGTGACCCCAAAATAGTTTCAATGGTAGACGTTCAATTCCTCACTGCTTTTTGTAGAGTGGTCCACTTGATCTTTAGATCTGTGTTATTTTTCAACTTAAGCCTTACAAGGAGCTCATCAAATGGTTAGACGATTTGGATACAACATATATGTAAGTGCTTATACTCAGCTGTCAAATTTTGTAGTCCTGAAAGGATCGCAAACTCTCATGAAGATTCTCTTCAACAACTAATGAAGATATATCATTGACTTAATCAAGCGTCTTAAGGAATACTCAACATCTTAAGTCGTTAAAGTACATGGTTCGAAGATCAAAACACTTTGTATGAGTTAGCCATCAGGTGGTATAACCTTAGATTGACCTTAGGTTAGGTGTATTTTTTCATAGTGTCTTAATGATCATTTTTTATATTAAAATACACTCAAGTTAGGCCAGCTCAACATTTAGTTTGGCCAGCCTAACTGTCTTTGGATAACCCTACAGGTTTCAGGCAAGTTTACAAATTGAACAAGATTTTCCGTAACATGTTCGACCAACAGGGACTCGTTTGGTCAAGTTCCCAGCAAAGGCATGTTTTTGAATTTCAAGCACATTAGGCTAGCCAAATTGGAGGTTCGCCAAACTTGGACTTGTGCTAGCCGAATTTTTAAAATATCTTATCCTACAAAATTCGAAGATCTTTTGGAGCAAAATCGTTAGAATCTAGCTAGTCGAACCAACACTCAAGCCAATCGAATTTCCAAATCCTTTGGCTATGAATAGAGGGCTTCTATCATTCTTTTACACAATAAAAGTTAGTGACAAAGTTCATCTTTTTAAGTAAGAAAGTTAGGCTCCTCTTAAGCTTTTTGAGCATAATATTAAAATTATATTTTAGCTTATTTTAATTCTCTTTCTCAAGTTGCTTTAACTGTTTTTAATAGAGTAATCCAAACTCTACTTGAGATCTGGAGAATTGAATTTACAATACCTAGGGTATTTGTTTTATATTAAATACTTTATAGATCCCTATATTCTTTTGGGTTGAACTCATACACGACTTCATTACTATCCCAAGAAGAAGTTCGTTACATTCAAGCAACATCTACGACTTCGACTCGCCAATCGAAGCTAAGTATTGATTTACTATTATTTCAATTTGGGTTTTTATGAGATAGACTGAAAATCTCAACAGGTTTGTTTGTGGTGATCTCACGAAAATCACAAAGTGGGTTTTGTTGTGATAGCCTACGAAAATTGCAATAGTTGTATCAAGTTGTTAAGGTGATCCTGAGAAAACCTTGAGATACTGAAAGACAAAATTGCGAGTGTAGTAATTTTAGGAGTGGAGTATGTTTGGTTTTATGCACTGAACCACTATAATTCCTTTGTGCATTGTGGTGATTTCTTTTATTACTTGTATGCCTATCTTATGTTTCATTTGCTTTTACTAAAGTTTGATATTTTGATTTTAAATACATCGTGAAATAAGGTTATCCTGCCTAAATCTTTTAGGTGAAGGTTGTCCTACAAACTATTTGATATAAAGAATTCAATACTATAAGTAGTAAAGTTTATTTGATTTATTATTTTGCATTATATCGAAATATTTGGCATAGTCCTAATCACCTCCACCCTCCCCCCCCTCTAGGACATCTATAGCTCATCCTTTCAAGTGGTATCAAAGAGAAGTTTCTCTTTTTGGGATTAACTTCATAAAGCTAGATCCAGGGCTATTGGAATGTTAAATTTCGATAGTCTATCTATTTCCATACCACCTCCCTTTAATGGCTCAAACTATTCTTATTTGAAAACAAGGATGATGATTTTCCTCATGTCCATTGATGAAAGTGTGTGGCAAGCCATTGTAACCTAATGGATCCCTCTAATAATGGAAGTAGTATCTGGAAATGGAACTACGTTCATGAAAAAACTTTTGAACAACATTTTAGAAAGGTGAAAGTAGTGTTAATGCAACAGCCCTTAATGCTATTACTTGTAATCTATCACTGGATGAATTCAAAACAATCATTTCTTGTGATACAACAAAACAAGCATGGGACACTCTCCAAATGACACATGAAGGGACTAGCATTGTCAAAAAGTCTAAGATTCAAATCCTCACAACAAAGTTTGAGGAAATCAGTATGGAAGAAAATGAATCATTCATGGATTTCTATACTAAACTAAATAACATTGTTAATTCTATGTGGGGTCTTGGAGAAAAAGTGTTACACCCCAGACTCAAAAATCGGGCTCACAAAATTTCCGATCACTGAATCCAGAGTCAACCACCTCCGTAGTACCCCATTCTCAGCTCTTTGCACCTATAAATCAGTAAGGAGGATTTCTGATGTACATTTCTCTCGTAAGAAGAATATATAACCATAAGCATAACCCACAACAACAACAACAAGAAATATCACCACATATCCACTATAATAATAAAAAAAAAAACTTTAAGTACAATGCATAAGGAAAATACAATATCAATATCAAAAGCTTAAGAAGACAGATACACACTCCAATCTTAATGTGCTGCGACGTCCTAACGTTACCTGCACGCAACGACTGTGCATAAACTTATAGAAAACTTAGAGGGTGGTGTAAGTGTGTGCATAAGGTATATGTCAAGAATGTAATATCAGAGTAATACGGAATCATGTTGGTAAGTCCATGAATGCTATCAGCCATACCAAGGTTATGAAATGTAGGGCCTACATGGCCAAATGACATATGCGAGATGTAACTTAAGCATACCGGTCCTCATCTGAATTCACATAACAATACAACTCATCTCTGGAATATCACCGGGGTCTAGTACACTCTGCACCAAATTGCCGCCCCAACTGGACGCGTAATGTTGAGGGTCAAATATTGCATATCAGACCCAATTATTACCTGGATTTAAAAGCATGATACCGTTTAATGGCCCGATTTAGTCGTGTTTATGATGCAGAGTGTATTTACGAGCATGGACTGAAAAAGAGTGCTTAAAGCATGGATTTAATGCTCTGAAGTAACCAAAGCAAGGGACGGACTCCAGAGGACCAAGATTGAAGGATTTACATGCTAGGGATCTGAGAAAATCAAGCCGTTCATGTCAAAGAGGTCTGAAAATGGTCCAGAGTGCAAGATTACAGGGTTCCTGCTATCCGATTGACTCAAAATTTCATACATGGGATGGGGGGCATAAATTAACCATACACGTAAAATTTTAGCGATTGGATATCTTAGGAAGTGGGCCAACAAATAGATCAGCCCCTTAATTCATTAAGTGAGTCCCGCCAACAATCTGAATTCTCTTAAAAGTTGGTCTCAACCCATTTTAGGGGGAGACAAAGCAAATGGATGGATCAAATTTCTAAAAAATATCACATTGGGCCCGTATGTACAGCATGTGTACATAGTGTACACATGTGCTAGCGCTGCACCAAATCCACTTAATGCGGTTAGCAGCGCTGACCCGCGTCTTCTTCCCAAAAAGGCAACTGCCGTTTCCAGCAGCTGCGTAATGGACGGTCGGCATCCATCTTGCGGAAGGTTGTGGGCCCCATACATTGCTCGTACGGCCGATCTAATCCGTCCATCTTGTAGAGGCATTCAAACAATTTAAAACCATGATGATAATTTATAACCATACATGCACACGTGTACGATACAGAGGCCACAAAAGAACTGCCTTACGATGTTCAAAATTGATTTTATTGTGATTTCTTCTCTGGGCCGCGTCAATGGAAGTTCAAAACCACCCATTCTTGACTGAAATTTCATCCTGAATCCAATGGATGGGGTGAATTTCCCCAAAAATACCTCTGTGGGGCCCATCGATCATGATAGCGAAGGAGTGGGAAAGGTTTTGCATGTCTGCAAAAATTGACTTTTTCAAGCAGTTGTGGCCCCACATCTTTCATCATATGGCAGATTTGAACCGTACATCATGTAGAGGACTCAAAAATGTCTTAAGGGACAGTGTTTCTTTGGAAATTGAGCGAGGAAAGTGGCGAGTTTTGAAGCTCCGAACTTGACTGTGAAAAAGCTTTCATTGTTGCTGTGACAGCCCTCCACCGCCTCCAGTAGCTATAAAAGAGGATTTTGGACGTGGGGAGGAGGGGAATCCAACCTAGGACATGAAGCATAAGAAAGAGATTAGAGTTTTTTTTGTCTTTTCTTTTAAGAAGTAGTTAATCATGCCTGTGGTTAGCTAACCTCTTAGTTAGGGCTAAGAGGTGAAGCTTGTGGCGTGATGAGTAGTATATGAACTGATTTTGAGTATAGTTTAATTATGAAAATGTTTTTATTAATGGTTTGTTGTGACTAAAATTAAAATGGGTCTGTAATAGCTTTAAGCATGTTCCTTTCCTTTTATGTTTATGACGTCAGAAAGCCCTGTTGTTTACCATTGTCTCCTAGGCATGTTTGGATCACAGTACCCTTCCTAGCCTTCATGCATTGTTGATTGGTTGGTAATTAGTTTAATTCTGTTGTTCAACATTGTCTCCTGGGCATGGTTTGGTGATGGAATCTATTCTAATTCATATACCTTTCATCTCTTGAAAACTATATCAAGTAAATTCAATTTGATTTTCATGGCTACACTCTTCAACTGGATGAAAATGGGACTCTAAGTCCAGTTGAGTTCTTGAAGCAGGCATAAGATCTCCCTGATCTCTACAAGTGGATCCTTTGAATCCTTAGTTTCCTACCTCTGAATTTCTCTACGTTTTAGATAATTATTCCACCATAATTCTCTAAATTTCATTCAGTTTAGATTTTACCTTAGTCTAGTTCTAGTTCTACTTAGTTTCAGATTACGTACAAGTTTCAGTCCTTTGGGATTTGACCATGGTCTTACCGAGTTTTATTATTACATCACAACCCTGCACTTGGGGAGTGAACAAGTTTTTGACGCCGTTGCCTGGGACTAATAGCCACGATTCTCTGAAATTAATTAGTTTTAGTATTAATTTAAGATTAGGTTTTAATTTTAGGTTCAGATTTTCCTGATTTTTAGAAATTAACCTATCTTTCTTGTTTTGTGGAATTCTTAGATAGAAACTTCTAATTTGGTGATATCTTTCTAATTTCTTTACTTTTTCTATTTTTAGAATTAAGGGTTTTATTTTTAAATTTTTTTTAATCTAAGACTTACTATTTTTAGAAACTAACTTGTTTTGTTTTATTTTACAGGATCTTAATATAGGAATCTCTAGTCTGGTAACATCTTTCTAACTTCTCCTCTTACTTTTTATATTGCTGTAGGATTTTGCTTTCTTATAGGATTAGACTCAGAGTTAGGGTTCTACCATGGAAGCGTGGGTATGTGCATATGCTGAGATGGATAGGAGATATTGGGGAATGCCTGAGGGTTGTGAAATTCAACATATACCTCAAGATTTTCTCCATCGAGAACAGACATTGAGAACCGACTAAAACTTTCTGTTCCATTAGTTAATAGGGCCGTATACGATCGTAATTATGGAAATGAGGATTATTATCAACCATCATATTCTCCCATGTATGATTAGTATGAATATAACCAGTGGAAACATCAAAATTAGAAAAATGAACCAACAATATGTTATAATAATTATCCTCTTGGATAGCCTACCATTGATATCCAACCAGAAACAATCCAAGAGAATTCATTTCAGCATAACTTGGCCTGTTTTGTAGAAAATATTAAAACTTTGGGAATGCTTATTTCAAGTGATGATTCTCTTAAATCCTCTACCTTTAAAATTCAACCAGAAACGATCCAAGATGATTCAATTTAGTGTAGCCTGATCTGTCTTGAGAAAATGAGAAAATCGTTGAAAGTACTTAATTTGTGCCTTGATAAGGTAGAGGAGGCTCGGTTATCCCAGCCACAATTCATTATAGAAATACAATGTGCGAAAAGTGATCCTAACTCGCTTTTGAAGAACTCTGGAATTACAAATGAGGAGTTGGATTCCATTAATGAGCATGTGGTTCAATTTTTTGAAGAGTCAATCTCGATGACTGTTCAAAAGAATGGGGAAGAGACATGGGTATCTTTCAAATATAATGATGATGACACACTTCCCTCACAGGACACACTAGATTCTAATGATGAAGGAGAGGTTAGTTTATGTGAACCTTAACCCATTCTAAGGGTAGAATGTGAGGAAAGTGATCTCATCCCAAATGTGCACTTTACTAAACTAGAATATGATGAGTATTGGGATAACGATCTTGAATGTGCAGCCATAATTCCCCTGGAATTAATCTCAATTTTGGTTCAGGTCAATGATCGAGAAGTACACGAAGAGAATAGTCAGAATAAGCTACTCCACTCACCTGACATGTCTGATCTAAAAGTGGATGAGCTCCTTACAATCGACCCTTCTATCTCTTGTGAGATATGTTTGGACTACTCCCCTGAATTGAATGATGATATGATTCGGGAGATGGACAAGTTACTCGATATGACTCTGGAATTTGAAACCACCTAGTTGAGGCCACCATCTGAACTGTTGATTGTTAACGATTTAATGTCTCTTCTGAGTAGTATCAATGAATAGAGTCTGCACATCAATGCTTCATATACTGACCTTCAATCTATTTGTGCAGGGTTGGAGCTAGAGAGCACACCTCCATTTACCTTTATAGATGATTAATTCCTTGAACAGATCATCACACACTTCAATGTAGAGAAAGAGTCACTCTCAGCTAAATGTCCCAACTCTTTTGATGACTTCTTGGCACACTTTGTAGATTCAAATGATCCCATGATAAGAGACATATTGAATGCCTTGCAAGATAACATCTCGGTAGTCATCACTAACCAAGAGAACCCTTACTCTGAAGCCCCTTCTTCCATAGATCCTGAATGTTTACCATTAGGGAAGAGAAGCTAAAAATTGAATCGAAGTCTACTACTTCGGAATGTGTTGAGACTACACATCTTCCTGAAAATTTTTCTCAATTTGATCTACTTGTAGTCTCTGATTCACCATGGGATGCGATTTACCATGGGATGCTAACTTTGAAACTTTTTCTGACACAGGTGAATCATATATACTTTGGATACCTCAGGCGAATCAACGACAAATTTTTAATGAGGTATATAAGTTTCTCTGAAAAGTCAAGCTCCAGGGCATCCAAGCCTATTGCAAAAAGGGCTTTTGGATGATCCTATTGAGGAACTTACTGAGAAACTTATCATGATATTGGCCAGAAGAGGAACCTTGTGACATGATCGAGTAGTTTTTCCCTACTTTCATAAACTAGGATAGTTTGCTTTATGTTGTTTTAGGATAGACAGTTTTATGCCATTATGTTAGTTTGCTTGATTTTTTGTTTTAGGATAGTTGCTTTCATGTCTTCACTATCGTATTGACCGACTTTCTGTTGCAATCTTTTGGTAAGTCTTTCTCTCGATTCGTTATCTAGGTACTATCTTCCCATCATTTCTCATTTACTTTTGTTGTCCCATGTGCATTGCATGCTCATATTCTTTACATTGAGGACAATGTAGATTGTAGGTTGGGGGTGAGAGATTAAGTTTCCTAATCAATATTTTATTAGTCTTGAGTGAAAAATTTGTGAAATTTTCTTTTTTTCAAAAAATATTTCTAGAATTTCTTATGAATTTGAAGTGATTTTGACAGCCATCTAGGGCACTTAGAATTTTAAGATATGTGATGTTGGTGATTTATGACTTTTGAATTCAGTTATCTAGTAGATTTCACAGTTAAGTTTGAATTATTAATCCATGATTAGAAGTTTCAAACATTGATTGAACCATGATTTCACACGTCACATCTTGCTTACACATTAAGGTTTCAGTTTGATTGAAAGGTTAACTTGGTAATTACTAAGCATGTAAGGAACCAGCTTGAAAATTTTCCCATCATGATCAATTGAAAAAAAAAAAACAGATATCTTTGTAAAGGGTTGGGCGAATAATCCTCACCATAGGTTTGCTCCCTATAGGTGTAGTTTTAATTCCCCATGGATGATATGTGAAAAGGGTTGGGTGCACGGTCTTCACTATAGGTTTGCTCGCTATAGGTGAGGATTTGATTCCCCTTCTTGGCATTACTGTTAATGAAAAAAAATCAAAAGTTGAAAGAATGATCTGTGAGGCAAGTTTCGGTTATCATGAATTCTCTCATTGATTACCAACGACATCCTGAAATAAATTTTAATGATAATAAGTCAAGATTAGATTATACACCTATGGAACTCAATGCTTAGGATTTTTCTAATTGATGGATTAATACTTTGAACTTGACTATGAAGTTTACCATGCGTTTGAGTCCATGAGAATGTAATACCCAACATTCATGAATCGTAGAATTCTCGTATCTAGATTATTTTGCAAAATTTACTCAAGTACGTAGAAATTATCCTGTAGTCCTCAGCTTATTTTCTATATACTTTGCTCGGGACTAGTAAGATGCTGGTTGGGGGTTGTGTTAAGGGTCAAATATTGTATATTAGACCCAATTATTACCTGGATTTAAAAGCATGACATCGTTTAATGGCCCAATTTAATCGTGTTTGTAATGCAGAGTGTATTTACAAGCATGGATTGAAAAAGAGTGCTTAAAGCATGAATTTAATGCTCTGAAGTAACCAAAGCAAGGGACGGACTCCAGAGGACTAAGATTAAAGGATTTACACACCAGGGATCAGAGGAAATCAAGTTGTTAATGTTAAAGAGGTCCGAAATTGGTCTAGAGTACAAGATTACAGGGTTCTCGCCATTCGATTGACTCAAAATTTCATACATGAGATAGGGGCCATAAATTAACCGTAAATGTAAAATTTCAGCTATTGGATATCTTAGGAAGTGGGCCAACGGGTAGATCAGTCCCTTAATTCATTAAGTGGGGCCCACCTGCAATCTGAATACGCTTAAAAGTTGGTCTAAACCCATTTTAGGGGGAGACAAAGAAAATGGATAGATCAGATTTCTGAAAAATATCACAATGGGCCCGTATGTACAATATGTGTACATAGTGTACACACGTGCTAGCGCTGCACCAAATCCACTTAATGCGGTCAGCAGCACTGACCTGCGTCTTCTTTCCAAAAAGGCAACTGCCATTTCCAGCAGCTGCGTAATGGACGGTCGACATCCATCTTGTAGAAGGTTGTGGGCCCCATACATCGCCCGTACGGCCGATCTAATCCATCCATCTTATAGAGGGGTTCGAACAATTCAAAACCATGATGATAATTTGCAACCATACATGCACACATGTGATATACAGAGGCCACAAAAGGACTGCCATGTGATGTTGAAAATTGATTTTATTGTGATTTCTTCTTTGGGCCGCGTCAATGGACGTTCAAAACCATCCATTCTTGACTGAATTTTTTTCCTGAATCTAATGGATGGGGTGGATTTTCCCGAAAACACCTCTGTGGGACCTACCGATTACGACAGCAAAGGAGTGCGAAAGGTTACGCACGTCCTCGAAAACTGACTTTTTCAAGTAGTTGTGTCTTACCATCTTTCATCATATGGCAGATCTGAACTGTACATCATGTAGAGGACTCAAAAACATCTTAAGGGACGGTGTTTCTTTGGAAATTGAGCGAGGAAAGTGGCGAGTTTTGAAGCTCCGAACTTGACTGCGAAAAAGCTTTCGCTGTTGCTGCGACAGCTTCTGCGACAGCTCTCCACCGCCTCCAGTAGTTATAAAAGAGGGTTTTAGACGTGGGGAGGAGGGGCATCCAACCTGGGACATGAAACACAAGAGAGAGATTAGAGGTTTTTTTTTTGTCTTTTCTTTTAAGAAGTAGTTAATCATGCCTGTGGTTAGCTAACCTCTTAGTTAGGGCTAAGAGGAGGGCTAAGAGGTGAAGCTTGTGGCATGATGTGTAGTATTCAACTCCTTGATTTATGTTATATAAACTGATTTTGAGTATAGTTTAATTAAGGGAATGTTTTTAGTTTTTAATGGTCTGTTGTGACTAAAATTACAATGGGTTTGCGATAACTTTGAGCATGTTCCTTTCCTTTTATGTTTATGACGTCAGAAAGCCCTGTTATTTACCATTGCCTCCTGGGCATGGTTGGATCACGGTACCCTTCCTAACCTTCATGTATTATTGATTGGTTGGTAATTAGTTTAATTCTGTTGTTCACCATTGTCTCCTGGGCATGGTTTGGTAATAGAATCCATTCTAATTCATACACCTTTCATCTCTTGAAAACTATATCAAGTAAGTTCAGTTTGATTTTCATAGCTACACTCTTCAACTGGATGAAGATGGGACTCTAAGTCCAGTTGAGTTCTTGAAGCAGGTATAAGATCTCCCTGATCTCTACAAGTGGATCCTCTGAATCCCTAGTTTCCTACCTCTGAATTTCTCTACGTTTTAGATAATTATTCCACCATTATTCTTTAAATTTCATTCAATTTAGATTTCATCTTAGTCTAGTTCTAGTTCTACTTAGTTTCAGATTACATACAAGTTTCAGTCCTTTAGGATTCGACCTCGGTCTTACCGAGTTTTATTACTACATCACAACCCTGCACTTGGGGAGTGAACACGCAACCATGCAAATGGAAGAGACCTCACTATCTGCCTAGCCGGTGGTCAGCCAATATCTACCTGGCACGTCAATAGCAGACCCATTTTCGAGCTGGTCAAACTCAGCTTAGTTTTGTCCCCTACCCTCGGGCAGATAAGGCCACATCCCTTTCCAACAGACTAAGACACAGTGGGAGACGTGGCTTAATGGTATTCGGCAGTACCATCCACTTAGTCCTAACATTAGAGCATCCTCTTGGTACCATAGGGATTTTGGGACTTTCACCTAGGAACATCCATAGTGCCCCAATGATAGAAATAAGAATTTTCGATATCGAATCCTATCATCCACGATACGCATGTGGAGGCCATTGCCATGATATTACTAGGGCATACAATAATCGAATCATACAACGTAAGGTACATGAACCATACTATCCAATCATACAACAATCCTGTGCTTATCGTGCGCTTATGTGGGGTGACTCCGTCTATCAGGGAGTCCCATGAACAATCCGCCTAATGACATATGCTATGATCAGTCACTCCTCATATCAACCTTACAAATGATGCGTATGGGCATATATCATGATGTTATGCTAGCACATACTCAATGAGTCCTACTAGATAAATTATACTATCATGGCTATAAATAAATAATCAGCCTATATACATGGCGGTGTATACAGAGGGATGGTGAATCTAATTATCAAGATTAGTCATCAACAATGGATATACCAAATCTGATACCACATATTCATCCATCTACAATAAGGGTGAATAGCACAATAAGTGGGCTTCCTCACCCACCCTATTATAAAGTCGGGTGGGCTACCAATGGGGTTTAATAGGTACAAATGGGCTTGCATTAATGGGGCCCCAATATTTTGGGGTTAGCTCATTATGAATAGATGGGTCATACTAATACTAATGAGGCCCAATAATTCGTGTTAGGTTAAAAAGGTAAGATGGTCATGGGCTTAATAATGGGCCCTAGGGAAATGTACAACTGGGACATTTAACCACCATTTACAACGTGGCTATTTAACCACCATTGCTCCCAATATGTGCCCATTAGAATCTATCTTATAATGGGGTCCATGGTCCTAATACTTGCTAGGAATGGATGATCATTATAAATGTTATCACGTACATCATTGCGGAATCACACATCACAATTGAGCCTCATCATATAGGCCTCATATGCACCACAATAGGCCTCACACAAGGGCCTCATGTACATCACATTGGGCCTCACCACATGGGCCTCATATACATTATATCGGGCCTCACATAAAGGCCACATATACATCACATTGGGCCTCATCACACGGGCCTCATATACATGACATTGGGCCTCACCAACATCACATTGGGCCTCATCATATGGGCCTCACATACATCATATTGGTCCTTATGGGGTAACCCATATGTTTCAAAAAATAAATGGACAACTTGAATATAGAACATCTACAACATGGTGGGCCCACAACCCCTCATGGTGTGGATAAAATAAATGAGAGGGAGAGAGAATATGATGGGATGAAAGGGATGGGATGTGTGTAAGAAAAGGATGAGTGTGTGTAAGAAAGGGATGAGTGGAGAGAGAGAGAGTTGACTTTGGGGATAATTTGTGTAAGAGAGGAATGGGTTGTGTCAGGCCCGTATCCTAGTCCGTACCATTCTGTAAACTTTCACGATCCTCCCGATCGAATTTCGGTAACTCATGACCTGTAATCAGCATTTGCGTACGACCCTAAGTCGCATCCTAAAGATCTGAGTCGGCTCGACTCGAAACTTGTATCCCAGCGACTGCGCCGTCATCACGGTTCCAACGTCATGTATTGCGCATCGATGCGATACTTGAAATAACGGTGAAAACCGCTTTAGTCGAAGTAGGAATATACCAATATGTCCTAGAGGGGGTGAATAAGACTTTTTAAAGTTTTTGAGGTTTATTTAAAATCCTGTCACACTAATCCTAACACCAAGCATATATTAGGATTGCTCAAGAGTAACTCTACTAGCTTCCAACCTCGGTAGAGGATCCAATCACAAACTATCTGAGAGATGATCAATATCCAAACTAGTTTATGATGGATACGACTATATATGTGTGTGAGGTGTGATCTCAGATATTCAAATATAAAAATATTAAAGTAAATCACACAAATAAAAGAATAGCAATCTCAAACATAGTTATTTTTATAATGGTTCGACTACTTGTCTACTCCACTCCCAATAACCGCACTCAACCCTTGAGTGTACCAGATTTCACTAATGTCACGCCCCAAACTCGGAAACCGGGCTCATAAAATTTCCGATCGCCGAATCTAGCGCCGACAGCCTCCGTAGAACTCCATTCTCGGCTCCTAGCTCCCATTCGCCAGGTTCCGATCCTGGGATGCTACGAGGAGGATTTTTAAATATCAGTTTGATTCGTGATAAGCATAACCAAAGGCATAACCCACAAACAACAACCAAGCACTCCATTACATTTTCACTATGATCAAAAACTTTACAAGTACAATGAGCATAAAGGGAAATATAATGGTAAAGAACAAAAACTCTAAAATGCTCAGCTACGTGCTCCTGCCTCAGCGCTGCTGCGATCCAACGTCACTTGCACGCAATGGTCGTGCATAAGCTTACAGAAAGCTTAGAGGGTGGTGAAAGTGTGTGCGCAAGGTAGTAATATGAACATGCAATGTCAGAGTAATACGGAATATGCAGATGGAACCATAATATCATGAGCCGTACCAAGGCTTATGCGATGCAAGACATGAATGGTATTGGCCATCCCAAGGCCATGCGATGTGCAATGCAACTCAAGCATACAGATCCTCATCTATATCCATACATCAGTATAGCTCAAAATATGAAATATCACCGGGGTCTAGTACACTCTAAACCACATTGCCGCCACATCGCGCACAATAAGGTAAGTGGAAGAGACCACACTATCCGTCTGCCAATATCGGGCGTGACTCGTCGATAGCAGACCCATTCCTCGAGCTGGTCAAACTCAGCCTAGTATTTCCCCCTACTCTCGGGCAGGTAAGGTCGCACCCCCTTCCAATCGACCACGACACAGTGGAGAGCGTAACCGTCTGGTAATCGGCACTCAACGCTGATCTACCCACTCGGTCTACACGTTGGAGCAACCTCTTGGTACCATAAGGGTTTAGGGACTTTCACCCAAGGATATCTATAGTACCCCATGTAGAACAAGATTTCCAGTATCCAATCCTACCAACCACGATCTGTCTGTGGAGGCTACGGCCCCGATGTCGCTAGGGTATACAATAACTATGTCACACAAATGCGGAATGCATGAATCACGCTATCCAGTCATGCAACCAATCCTGCGCATACCGTGCGTTCATGTAGGGCAACACCGCCTAACCGGGAGCCCATAAACAACCTGTCCGAAGGCAAATGCTATGATCAGACAATTCTCATGTCAAGCATACATATGATGCGTATGATCATGAGTCATGAAACTATACTAAACATAATATAATAAAATGAACTATCTCACAATACAGATGGACCTGGACGGCCTATACACGATAAGTACGGCCCAGTAATGAGCCCCAAGGAGAGTCGTAATGTGGACATCTAACTAGCATTACACTCGCAATGTGGACGTCAAACCAACATTGCTTCCCAGGCACGATCTTTGTAAACAGCGCTAGATAGACTGTATGGGAATTACACATTACAATGGACCGTAGGCTCATCCCATTGGGCCTTACATATATATATCAAATGGGCCATATCTTATGGGCCTTTTATTCATCAGATGGGCCATATAATGGGCCACACCAATGGGTCTGACGTGCATTGCAATGGGTCAGAACCCGAGGGCCTTGGATTGCATCAATTGGGCCTAGTCATATGAGTCTAATATGTATCAAATGGGCACACCAATTAGGCCCCACATGTAGATCAAGTGGGCCTCAACCCATAGAACTAACATGAGTCAAATGGGCCTAAACCCCTAGGCCTTAATCAAATAAAATGAACCTAACTCATGGGTCTCAATAAATCCAGTGGCCCTAATCCCATGGACCCTTTTTATAATCAAATGGGTTTAGTCCCATGGGCCTTACAATATATCAAATGTCCTACTTCCATAGACTTTAAAATTTCAACAAAAGGGTCCAAGTACATGGACCTTGAAGTACATCAAATGGGCCTAGCCCATAAGCATTTTATAAATCAAATGGGCCTAGCCCATGCCCTTAAATAACAAGTGAGCTTAAGCCCATAGGCTTTACGTATCAAGTGGGCCCAAATTCTTAGGCCTTAAATGGATCAAATGGGCCCAGCCCATGAGCATTTTATAAATCAAATGGGCCTAGCCCATAGGCCTTTTACAAATCAAATGGGCCTAACCCATATGTGATTGGTCCACCCAACTAACGACCTATGCTTTAAAATGATCTCACTAGGTGGATGGACAGCCTAGATGCACCACATGCATCATGGTGGGTCTCACTGTCCAGTGGACAGTGCGGTTATAACACATACATCACACAGGGCCCCACTGTCCACTGGACGGTGGAGGCCACACAAACATCAGGTGGGCGCCACCGTCCACTGGACGGTGGTCTTCTTTTATTTATTTATTATTATTATTTTTTATATACATCATTGTGGGTCCCATGTGGGGCCCACCCTGTAATGTCCATTCAAAATCCAACCCGTTCACAAGGTCCCTTGGACCTGGATGAAGGAAAAACATAAATTTCAGCTTGATCCAATACTTCTGTGGGCCCCAGGAAAATTTTCAATGGCAAAGACTCAATTCTACTGTTTCCTGTGGTGTGGGCCACCCGAGCGCTGGATCGCGCCAAAATTTGGAGGGGACCCGCCTGAGAAGGGGGCCTGCCTCATGAATAGATTGAATGACAAATAAACATTTTTGGTGGGGCCCACACGTAGGGCCGTGGGCCCCCACGTCCGTCCGCCCACGCCAATGCAGGTGCTGCACTCAGGCCGTGCAGGCGCTGCCCATTTACAGAGGCAGAGGCAAAGCCTCTGCCATGGGATTTTTAGAAAAAGGGAAAAACCCATTTTTTTGGGGTTTTTGACACATGGGGCCCGCTGCGCCAAAATCTGACCCGGCCATGGCGATCAGTGGCTCGACGCCGTCTAAATGAGTCCAGAGTTTGAATTTTTTTGATGAAAGGAAATGAAATAAAATAAGAAAAATGTATTTAAAAGGTGAAGATGAAATTTCTGACACTATGGCCCACCAGGTGATTGGATCAGTTCCAAAATTCTACCCAACGGTTAAAATACCGTGGGTAAGAGGATGGACGGCTTGGATCAAACATAAACATCAGGGTGGGGCCTATGCAAGTGGACCACCCTAAAACTCTTCCTTTCTTTCCCTTTTTCTTCTTTCTCCTTTGAAACGTCCAGCGTCCCAGACGCTGGACGGTTTATTTTTATTTTTATATATATATTTTTTAAAAGGTTGGGCCCTGCTGAAATGGGCCACCACGGATATTAGACGTGGGTACACATGTAAGGTGGGCCCCACTTGAATAAAAATGTGAATAAAATAATTCTCAAGGTGGGATCCATTCAAGTGGGCCACACCGTCCTATTGCAATAAAATAAAATAAAATAAAATAAAAGAGAGAGAGAGAGAGAGAGAGAGAGAGAGAGAGAGAGAGACATGGAGAGTGGGACACGGCTTGTGATGGAGGGACCCCGTCATTATGGGCCCTCCCTTGTAATAAATCATACAACAAGTAGGCCTTAAAGCATGTGGGACCACCAAAATTTAAAATCAACGGTGGGGATCCTTTCCCCACCAACATGGACGGTCTAGATGACTTTTGAAGAGAAAATAAACATCATGATGGGGTCCATGGAGAATGGCCCCATCATGGAATGATCATGATAATCCAAGTGGTCCATCGGCCACATTTTAGGGTCCCAAGTGAGATCCACACCATTGATCGGTGGGCCTCACTTGGTCCACCATAAAAATAAGAAAATCTACCCTATAAAAGCACCCACCGTCCGATCTTCTCACTCCTAGGGGTTCCTTGGCACCTTAGCTTCAACTTCAATGGTCAAGATGAAGAATGGAGGGTTGAGATGGGAGATGATGGGGTAGGAAGGTGGGCCACTTGGAGCTTCGGAATTTTGAAAATTTCCATACGTGGGACTCTTTGTTGCTTGGAATTTTTGAAGTGAGAAAGAGAGAAAGAGAGAGAGTGATGTAGAGAGAGATGGATGGATGGATGAATGATGCTTGTGTAAGGAAAGGCTTGACTTTTGAGGCTTTTGTGTAAGAGAGGTATGGGTGGTGTAAGAAAAGCTTGACTTTTGTGGCTTTTTGTGTAAGAGAGGTATGGGATGTGAAGACTTTTGTGGTTGCTTGGGAAAATGGATGGAAGTGATGTGTACTTGACATGTGATGGATTGATGGATTGATTGAGTGATGGGATTGATGTGATTGATGTGACACATCGTAGAGATTCCCTTAGTTTTCGTAACGTGCGGCGTTTTCTCGCTCCGAATGTTGGCCCATATCTCTTGACCAGGGTATCGCCTCGGCGCGCGAGTCGCGGTATCGAAACTGCAACGACGGCGCGGTCGCTATGGTATTGGTCTCGGGTTGAGTCGACTCGGGTTGTCGGTACATGAATCAGGGTCGCGCATCGATATTGTTTAAGGGTCGAAGGTTACCGGAATTCTACCGGTAAGACCGCGGAAGTCTACGGAAAGGTACGGACCAAGATACGGGTCTTACAACTAAGGAGGTTTCACAGCAGTTCACCTCAAACCTAAGGTTTTAAATCAGATTTACCTTCAACCTTTACAACTTACACCTAGGCTGACTGTTTATGCTCTCTAAGTAAGGGTTAACACATAACACCCGGTTTTAGGCACACTGAACAAGGATCCACATAAGGAACCTCACTGTTTATGCTCCCACGAGTAAAGGTTAACACAACGCATCCACTTTTAAGCACACTGGCCAAGGATCTTCCACAAGACCCTAACTGTTTATGCTCTCCATAGAGCAAGGGTCAACACAACGCACCCACTGCATAAACTCCCATCGGAGGCCTCTTAGAGGACTTGCAAGGGCGAGAAACACTTTAGACCTAATCCTACAAAGGAATGATAAAAGGGTCCTCTGGACTCTGATAACTTATAGATAAGCAGATGAGTCTCTCTTTAAATCATTGTTGAAGATCTCCTCCTTTGTTAATGAATAGTCTTCTGCTCCATTGAACCACAACTCAGAAGATATACTAATGGATGGTGACAGGTTGGGTCAAGGTTATGATGGAATCATACTCTCAAATATTTTTCTATAAAGGAGATAGAGTGATTCCAATCATCTATGTATTTAAGGCATCTCAGCTTAATGATTTGCCATTAAGGTAGTAGCTGGAGGACCCTTGAATGCAGAAGTTCATTCCCTAATCTACTCTATTGAATAACAATGATGAGAGTGGATTACAGGATGAAATCCCATGAGAGAAAGGGCTTTGGGTATATTATCTAAGGTAAAACACTCAAAAGCACTCTCTTCTTTCTCTACTAGCAATAATAGACAAGTCCTCTTTATATAGTCAAAAGGTTCCAATGGATATAAAATGGTCACATTTATGATAGAGTTCGATATCATTGAGTAGGGTCGATATCATTGAGTGTATACTCTCGATAGCATCGACGGTCCGCACGATGACAGAAACTCAAATGTCATACGCTTTTGAAGCCTTTGCCAACTGGTCGAGGGAATCGAAACACGTGTCGATGTCATCGAATTTCGAACTCCGATTTCATCAATGTGAAGTTCAATTCCCCAACATTTGAAAATGAGAGAGACTTGCTTTGAAATATTTCAGGTTTACAAGAATGATCGATGGACCTTCAATATCATCTGAATTTGAATGTCGATGATATCGATAGCTGTGTCGAGGCATCAATAAATCCAAGGGATTTTCATTTAAGCTTACTAGATAGTTTCTGTCCCTGTTCGATGCCATCGAAACCATATTGATATCATCAATATTCGAATATCAATTCTATCAAGAGACCCTCGATCATAGATAAACTATCCTAAAATATTTTGTCGAAAATATTATGTCCAAGACCGATATCATCGAAGACCTTCCGATATCATCGAGATTTGAATTCCGATGATATCGATGGTGCTTCGATATATCGAAGGTCTTCATGATTTTCCTATAAAAAATAGGGACACAAATACTCTGTTGTTGATCATATCGAGTCTAGTTCGATAAAATCGATTTTCAAATATCGATGATATCGATAGGGGTATCGATACATCGATAATTTCGTCCAGATGAATATGTAGTTGTTGGACACTTTTTGTCCTCATTTGATTTTATCGATTGAGCTTTCGAGGACATCGACAACATACATTGATTTTATCGAACCTGATATCGATAAATTAACAGAGCTAGAAAACTTAGAGATTTTTTGATTTTTGTAAAAAGTTTTCTAATCCAAAAACCCTATGATATTATAATTTGTTTTAAGGGTTTTATTTACCTGGTGTTTTGGGACATGGGATGTGAGGCTTAGATTTACATGTGGCAAGCTTACACACATTTGGTTGAGGCAGATGTTTTGAATTGATATTTCTATGAGGTTCTGTATTCTAGCTGACTCAACACTCATGCTAATTGACAAACCAGGGCACTTTCAATCTCTCCCTTTGTCAATTACATGACTAAATACCAAAACACCCTAGAACAGCATTTAGACAAACTCATCCTAAATTGTGTGTACATGTGATTTACATAATTTTACAATGTCTAGTGAAACCATACATACAACGAGTAGTTGCTCCCCCTAACAGTGTTCTCCCCCTATCTTAATACAGCTACTCCCCCTAACATCTGTATCACAATTCAAGTAGATATGCAATTTTCCTTGCAGGGTGTTTGAATTGTTCTCTCCCTTTTTGTCAGTCATTGGCAAAGGTATAACAGTTGATATTGACTAAAGTTAAAGCATCGTGGGAGACCCAACATTTAGAGAGCATACAGATATAAAGTAGTGATGTATAATGATCAAATCAATTTAAGCAGTCATTATTTTCAAAAACTATGTATGTATAGCAGATTAAATAGAGCAGTGATATAAGCGGATAAAATAATTATTAAAATCATCACATGCCTCCCATATCATAAACTAGGTAAATCAGGGGATCTTAACTCATTATCATGACAGTAAAAATGTGAATTGTAACAACCATAGTTCAGAATGTCTAAAAACACGAACTGCCCCAGTTTGACAGTAGTAGAATAGAAAACTATCAAAGACTAAGTATTCCTTACTCAGAGGTTATTACACCAAACAGAGACTTTTGAACTTTATAAGTTAGTAATGCATCACACCTATGTATGAGCGAAGATCATTTAAAAAGATATTTATGCCCTAAGCATTTCAGGGAGAATCTAGGTATGTGATGCATTTGTCATACTATAGACAATAAAAAACCTCTACTATGACGGTAGGACATTCAGAATTTGTTGTGTATTATGCTGAAGAGTCGCCAGCATGGTCTTGATCTCCAATAGACAAGCTTCACAGTCATTTAGCTGTTTATTATGTAGGATTGTCTATCAAGCAGATCTTGGATAGTGTTTCAATCAGTGACAACCTGAATGTTCTTAATAGAGACGGGGCTATGTAGAAAATAGCCTTTGTCTGAGTTTGAATCGATTCCACCACAAGGCGCATAAGCAACGATATTATAGATGTCTTCTTGATTAAACCAAGTACGTGGGTGTGGGAGATCGTTAGTAGGAGGAAGCCCAAATTGTTGTGATAGCTTGGACACAAGACATGGGAATGGAAGTATAGTTATGGATTCAGTTATGGATTCATCTGAAGACACCCGAATCAATTGTTGTAGAATAAGAGTGAGTAGGCAGACATGAATACTGAGATGAACATCATACAAAACATTTAAAATGTATAGAGAAAGCTTTTTCCCAGAGACTTCACAGGGATAGACATTTTTGCTGAAAATGCTATGAAGGATCTTGTATGCAGTATTGAGGTATTTAACATGAAAAGTATTCTTTACATTTCTTGGTATAGTAGCACCACTACATAGTTCATGAGTGACTTCTCCCCATACACCAAGACCATTCATATTTCGTTCTGATAAAGGTATCTTAGTGACTTCTACCCCAATCAGTTGGCTTATCAATCTAGGAGTGATGTGCTCGATCCGATTTATGATAGCGATTGAAATGATTGGAGGATTATTTTCAACATTGTAGATTAAACTCAAAAACTGATGCACCAGGTTATGCTGAAATCCTTTACCAAAATTCATGATATTCCTCCATTCAATTAGTCCTAAGAGACCAAGAATCCCAAGAGGTTCAATGCATTTTCTCTGAATAGTTCGTTATGTCACAAAGTTTAGGTTGAAATAAAGAGATGAGCCAGTTGCACTCTTCTTACCTTTCTTGTTCTCCGTTGAGACACGTTGTGGAGGAACCACGCCTTTAGACATATTTTCTTGAAGATAAAACTGTTTTGAGAAATGCAATCCCATTCTAAGATCAACCAGTGAGTCTCCTTTTCCGTTCGTTTGTCTTTAATTCAGCAATAATCGTCGATATCATCGAACCTCGTTTTGATGACTATGTCAATAGTATGAAATAGCGGTGAAGACCGCTTGAGTTGAAGTAGGAATATGTTAGTATGTCCTAGAGGGGGGTGAATAAGAATTTTTAAAGTTTCACAATGTATTTAAAAATCCTACTACACTAATCCTTACAGATAGACAATTATTAGGATTACTCAAATGTAACTCTACGGACTTCCACGCCTGGTAGATGATCCAATCACAAACTATCCAAGAGATAACAATATATAACTTAACTCATGATGGATGTAACTGTATTTGTGTGTGAGGTGTGCTCAGATAAGTAGATATGAAAGCATTGTCATAAACAATCACACACAGATGAATATAAATCATAAACACAGTCATTTTTATAGTGGTTCGACTACTTGTCTACTTCACTCCCCATAACCGCACTCAACCCCTGAGTGTACCGGATTTCACTAAAGAGGTTTCACATGGTTCACCTCTAACTTAAGGTTTTAAATTAGATTCACCATCAACCTTTACAACCTACACTGAGGCTGACTATTTATGTTCTCACGAGCAAGTGTTAACACATTGCACCCACATTTAGGCACACTGGCCAAGGATCTTCCCTAAGACCCTAACAGAGATTTCACCACTACGTGAAAAATGAAAAAAAATGACGGATTTAAAGACGGTTCTGGACCGTCTCTAAAATTGCTTGGTTTAAAGACGCTTCAGAGACGACCGTAAACCGTCTCTAAATTTTTAGATGGCTCCTGACCGTCCTTAATATTGTCTTAAAAATTTGAACGTCCTCAAATCATTTAAGATGGTCGTTGATTGTCTTATATGGGTCATCTGAGACGGTCATTGGCCGTCTACATTAGAGACAGTCCTTGACCGTCTTATATGCCGTCATTAGAGACAGTCATTGGCTGTCTTTTACTTACAATCTGAGACTGTTAAAGACCGTCTCTATTAGAGACGGTTAAAGATCGTCTCTATTACAGACGGTTAAAGACCGTCTCTAATAAGGACGGTCCTAGACCCTCTCTATTAGAGATTGTCCAGGACCGTCTCTATTAGAGACGGTCCTGAACCGTCTTATAGCCCTGTCAATGACCATATCTGTTAGAGACTGTCAAGGACCGTGTCTATTAGAGACGGTTCTAAACCATCTCTAATGCTCAGTTCAAAAATCAAAAAAATCAAAAAAATTATGAATTTTGAAAAAAAATAGTTGAAAAGCTTAGAAAAATAATTAACAATGTTTAAGAAAAATTTAAATTTTGAAAAAAAAAAATTAAGAACTTTGAATAATGTTGATAATTTTGAAAAAAAAAAATTCGATAAAAAAATGATATTTTGAAAAAGAAAATTTAAAAAATTAAACAAAATTGTGAAAAAATTGATAAAATGTAAAAAAATATATATTTTTTAAAAAAGAAAACTAGATTTTGTATTTTAACAACAAAAATTGAAAAGTTATATAACAAAAGTGAGATTAAAAAAAATGATATTTTGAAAAAAAAATTTAAGAAATTAAATAAATTTGTGAAAAAATTGATAAAATGTAAAAAAATATATTTTTTAAAAAAGAAAACTAGATTTTGTATTTTAACAACAAAAATTGAAAAGTTATATAATAAAAGTGAGATTTAAAAAAATGATATTTTGAAAAATAAAATTTAAGAAATTAAACAAAATTGTGAAAAAATTGATAAATTGTAAAAATATATATTTTTTAAAAAAGAAAACCAGATTTTGTATTTTGACAAGAAAAATTGAAAAGTTAGATAACAAAAGTAAGATTTTCATGATGTGTTGTATATCCTTGTCGCCCCTATGTTTCTCCAACCCATTTTTCGGCCTGGTATAAAAAATTATGTAGATTTAAATCTTAAGTGGACCACACCACTGGAAAGAATGATAATATAATACCTCGCCATTAAAAATTATAAAGAACCCATTGTAAGGTTTTAGTAATGTTTATTTGCAATCCAACTTGTTGATAATGTAAAGAAAATTCAAAGATCAAATTGATCTTTGGATCAATTGATCCAAAACTTTTGTGGCCTTCAAAAGGTTTTTAATAGTTATTCATCATTGTTTTGATTGGTATAACCCACTTGAGATTATTGAGTTCTTATGATTTGAAATCACATCCTGATATATGATGGAAAAATATATGGACCGTGTCGATCGATATACATAAAATATATCAAGGTGGGCCCTACACGGTGAGAGTAACACCCATGAGGGCCCTTTTTGGCTGGGCGGATTGGAAGGGATTGGAAGTTAAATCTTGGGATTGGCCGGGCATGCCAAACAGGCTGGGTGACCTGATCGCGGGATATAGCAATCCCATGGATCTTAAGACAATCCACTGACAACACCATCATTACCTTTAAATCTCATCCAATCCACCCTAATCTGTTCAAATTTTCCTATGACGTGTTTGGTTAGAGGGATTGGAAGGGATGGGAAGGTTTAATCCAGGAATTGGCCGGGCGTGCTAAATAGACTCGATATAGCAATCCCGGGATATAGCAATCCAAGACAATCCATTAACAACACCATCATTATTCATTACCTTGAAATCCATGCCATCCACCCTAATACCATTCAATCCCTTCCAATCCACTCGCCCAGACGGGCCTTGAAGGAGTTACCTAAATAGTGAAATGGTACTATAAGGTCACCTCATGGGAACTTCCCATAAGGTTAATCTGTGTGCGCCCCAAAATGATGTATACAGAACATCAACACCATGCATTTGATGTGTCCCCTTTAAGTCCAAAAATCAGCCGTATACAAAACTCAGATGGGCCATAGCATATAAAACTATGTGAAGACATCCCTAAAACATTTAATTGGTGGGGCCCACATGAGTTTTGGATGTGTATGAAACTTGGGCTCACTCCTCATCCAAGTGGGACACACACAATGAATGGGCTGGATCTATGAACCACATCTAAGTGGGCCCAATAAATGATTATGAATGTTTTAATGGGAGGGTAACCCTCTCAACTATAGTATGTAGTGTGGCCCACCCAAGTCATGTATTGACTTTATTTTTAAGCTCGTGGCCTACCATGGAATGGTGCATCTGACTGACGGGGCAGATCCAAAGTTCAAGTGGACCCACACCATATAAAAGACTGGGATAGTGACACCCACTATTGAAACCTTCTTAGGGCCCACCGCGATATTTATTTGAGATCCAACATGTTTATAAGTTAATACAGACATGGATGCAGTTGAAACTTGGTCTGACCCCTCATCCAAGTGGGACACAGGATATGTGAATCACATTTAGGCAGGCCCAATATATGATTATGAATGTTTTAAGGAAACCCTTCTCTACTACATTTAGGTGAGTTACTCATTACCCTTACCAGAGTAATTAAACTCTGTGGGGTCCACTGTTATTTATTTATTTTATCCACTCCATTCATCCATGTTAACAGATAATTTGACGTCTAAAGAACAAAAAGGAAGCATATCCAAAGCTCAGGTGGACCACACCACAGGAAATAGTGTGATTAAACCTCTGCCATTTAAAATTTCTTGGAGGCCATAGAAGTTTTGGATCAAGATGATGTTTATGTTTTCTATTCATTCATATATTTTTGATATTATGAACAACCTTTAACCGTTTTTGGACAATCTAATCAGTTCAAATTGAAGAGTAAATAACTTCAGATGTTTAAATCAAATTTCACTCAAATTGTTGATCAATCTTGTTTGCCCAATATCTTTCTCATATGTAGCATGATCGGGGCAAGTAACTATGATGATCAGTAAAATAGAGTGAATGGACCAGACATGTAAAATGGGTCAAATATTCAAATCAAAATTGTGACCCAACTTATTGACACCCTAAGACTCTAAGAATTAATGTTAGTAAGTTTTGTAGGGCTCATCATGATGTGCGTCGAACATCAACACCGTGCATTTGATAGAAGTTTTGGATCAAGCTGATGTTTGTATTTTCCCTTCATTCATATCTTTTTGATATTATGAACATGTTGGATGACAAATGTTACTGTGGGCCCAAGGAAGGTATTAACAGTGGAAATCATTATTCCACACTGTTTTGTGTGGCATGGTCTACTTGAGTTTTGGATCAAGCTGATGTTTGTGTTTTCTATTCATTCATATATTTTTGATATTATGAACAACCTTTAATCGTGTTTGGAAAATCTGATCAATCCATATTGAAAAGTAAATAACTTCAGATGTTTAAATCAAAATTCACTTAAATTGTTCATAATATCAAGTTTGCCCAATATCTTTCTCATGTATAGCATGATCGAGGAGAGTAACTACTCAAATTGAGGGTAATGATCAATAAAATAGAGTGAATAGACCAAACATGTAAAATGGGCCAAATATTATGGTCAAAATTGTGACCAACTTATTGACACCTGAGAACCCAAGAATTAATGTTAGTAAGTTTTGTGGGGCCCATCATGATGTGTGTCGAACATCAACATCGTGCATTTGATGTGTCCCCTTTAGTTTAAGAGATATCTTAAAAATCATTCATATACGAAACTCAGGTAGGCCATACCATTTAAAACTATGGGAAGACATCTAAAAAATATAAAAGCACTTGGTGGGGCCCACATGAGTTTTGAATGCGGCTGAAACTAGGTCTGACCCCTCATCCAAGTGGGACACACATAATGAGTGGGTTAGATTTGTGAATCACATTTAGGCAGGCCCAATATATGACTATGAAAGTTTTAAGGAAACCCTTCTCCACTATATTATGTGGTGTGGCCCACCCAAGTCATGGATTGACTTTATTTTTAAGCTCTTGGCCCACCCAAGTCATGAATTGACATTCTTCATACCATTTAATACTTTTCTTGAATCATTTTAAGATATTAACTAAAAAATGGGGCGAGTCCAAGGCTAAAGTGGACTACAGAGTGGGGATTGAACATCTACCATTAAAAATAACATTCATAGAAGTTTTGGATCAAGCTGATGTTTGTGTTTTCCCTTCATTCATATCTTTTTGATATTATGAACATGTTAGATGACAAATAAACATTACTGTGGGCCCAAGGAAGGTATCAACGATGGAAATCATTATTCCACACTGTTTTGTATGGCATGGTCTACTTGAGTTTTGGATTTACCGAAAATTTGGGATCAACCCACACCTTTCATCCATTTTTCGAGATCATTTTATAGAATTATCTAAAAAATGAATCATATCCAAAGATTAAATGGACCACACCACAAATAAGGGAAACGAATTGGCTACTCTGCCTACACCATCCAATGGTTGGTGGTTGGTGCTATGTGGGCCCCGCCATGATGTATGTGTTTAATCCATGTTGTTCATCTAATTTTAAAAATCATCTTATGGCATGAGACCAAAAATGAGGCATATCCCAATTTGAAATGGACCACATTATAGGAAATAGTGTTGAATGAGCGTCAACCATTTAAAACATTACAGGGGCCATAAAAGTTTTAGATCCAGATGATTTTTGTTTTTCCCCTTCATCTAGGCTTGTATGACCTAATAAACAGATTGGATGCTAAATAAACAGTACAGTAGGCCTTACGAGGATTTTAATGATGGATATCCAATCACTATTGTTTTCATGTGGTATGGTCCACCTTATATCTATATACCTCTCATTTTTTAACCCCACCATGATGTATGTTTTGTATCCACACCTTCCATCCATTTGGAGAGATCATTTTAGGGCAATGTTCAGAGAATGAGTTAAATCCAAAGTTCCAATGGACCCCACCGCAGAAAACAGATTGGTTACTCCCCCTACCACCAACCATCTATGGGCCCCACTATGATGTGTGTATTTCATCCATTCTGTTCATCCATTTTTACTGATAATTTAGGGCTTGATCCAAAAAATTAGAGGGATAGAAATCTCAGGTGGACCACACCACATGAAAACAATAGTGATTAGATATCCACCATTAAATTCCTCCGAAGGCGCACTATACTGTTTATTTGACATCTAATCTGTTGATTAGGTCATACAAGCCTAGATTAATGGAAAAAATAAAAATCAGCTTGATCTTAAACTTCTATGGCCCCCAAAATGTTTTTAATGGTCGACGCTCAATAGTGTTTTCTGATTGTGTGGTCCACCCAAGATTTATTTCAGGCTCATTTTTTGGGATCGTACACAAAATGATGTTATGAAATGTATGGACGACATGGATGAAACAAATTAATCATGGTGGGGCCCATAGAGCGATACCAGGTCCAAAGTTCAAGTTAACATTTTTCAATCTACTAGTTTTTCATTGTGAGTCTCGCATTTTATGTAAAATGGTATTGACTCGTCCATAACAATAGTGGCTAAGATATAGAGTTATCCAGACCATTGAAAAATTGGTCTAGTTGTAAATAGTAAATATTTATAATTTTATTTTGTAAAACGATCTTAACCATCCAAAAAATGGTCTCATGCATGTACGACCGTTAATAGAGTTGGTGTTATAAATAATGGTAAACTCACAATATACGGATTTGAAATTTTTATGTTCTTTACCGAACGAACACCATCAAACCCCCGCTCCCCTTTTCGCATTTTCCCTCTTTTCCTCATCTTCCATCGACGAGAAACCCTCTCTCTCTCTCTCTCTCTCTCTCTCTCTCTCTTTGTGTTATGAAAAGCCATGGCGACAGCAGCAGCAGCAGCTGTAGCAGAAGCTTCTTCAGGATCTAGCGGTGGAGGAGGATCCACAGATTCCTACATTGGCAGCGTGATTAGCTTGACATCCAAATGCGAAATCAGATACGAAGGCGTCCTTTACAACATCAACACCGATGAATCCAGCTGTAACATCCCGAAAATCGGGGGTCGAGTAAAAAACCCAACTCTCGAGTTCCAAAATGTTATTTATGCAACATAGATAATATTAGATGCATGTTGTCAGTAAATAGGCATTAAACAATATTGGGATTAAGCCAAAACAACATATCATACTCCAGAGACAGTTAAATTAACAAGCGGAAGACTGTGATAGTATATATAACATATATAAACTGTTGTATGTCTCCAGAGTGTGAACATGTTACCAGGTTATATACATACATGTATACTCCAAAAGTAAACAAAAAGAATATACATGAGTGCTTTAAAAATAGAAAATGACAAGTGTCAAGGCATCTAATCAACCTCCCTGTAATCCCGTCAATCAGAACACGCATAAAGGAGGGATCCTCCTCATCATCATCAAGTCCAGCTCCGCTTCTCAAGCAGCGCCATCATCTACAACTAAAATAGGGACTAGTGGGTGTCCGGAAACACCATCCCGCACTGTAGGAGTGAGTGATCAACTCAGTGGAATAATAGAGCAGAGATTAACATGTTATCAAATCAATCATGCGATAATAGTAAAGCAATAAATCAAACATTCCTAAATACTGTTGTTAATGCAATATAACATGACATGATGGATGCCCTCACCGACGATCTCCCTCATACGGCACCATCTTAAGCCCGCGGCATGCTTTCTTCCCACAGTGCTCCACATCTTCCAGGCACATGCAATGTGATGGTGATATGATTATCGAGTTATTATTAGTCCATTCATACAGCAGTATTGGGAAACTAAGGTACCTTGCTTATATCAATCCCAACAAAGATCCTGTCTAGGGTCGTCACTCCTAGTAATCTCATACGATGTTATATTTGTAGATCGCTGCAAGGGCTGTCAGGGCTGTTGCTGGCACTCGTTGCATCGCTCCCCCATCACCTTATTAATACAGGCCTAATATCCTTAAGACTACATCAAGACTTGTCGCCCCCATGTGGTGTTAGGATAAACTCGAGGTCATTACAAAGGGCTCGTCACCTGATCAGTGTAGGCCGACAACAAGAATATAGTGTCTCATACCACCATAATCTGCTCAGAGTAGGGTGCTCACTGGTCATTATGGGGAGGTTTGTGGCCCCAGCGTAAGCCGACAGCTCGACCACGGTGTCCCATACCAGCATGCCCGGCTCATGAGTCTTTATGGATCAAGGTACCATGGTTAATAGGGTTTCCAATGGTAAGTTCAATACCCTAGGTTCAAGTAGTTATGACTCATACATGGTGAACATACAATAGCCAGTCGGGTTACTTGACGAGCTCGACTAGTATGATCGCATTTCAAGCTGAGCGACATGAAGTGCATAAAACACTTCGTGTGGCCTAACCACTGCCGCCAACTCCAAACACGACTCGCGTTCATCAACACGTCCTTCGTGGTAAATAGAAACCAACCACAAATTTACTCTGTTACCGACTTCCTGGACTAAGTATAGCCCCAAACATTTGTGAATCCACATCATCAATCACATAAGAGTAATGGAAATGAAATACAACAATATAAGCATGTTATCGCATGTTATAACATACCACTTAAGTAATTCATTCAACACATGCATTTCATACATACAATGAAATCCATAACTTAGCTAACATGATGAAAATCATTTACATCAGCATATTACTTAAGAATTTAATCTCAAAACTATTTCACAATACCACATACTCAATATATACTATTACAAACATTTATACAAACACTTAGTCTACACACTTAAGTCTACATAGTGTATGTCGACCCAAAGTGCGCATTAGGGCGAATCTCTTTGCCAAACAGATTATACACGCATATATAATATCATAACATGATAAATTTACATATCAAGCATTTCAGCAAAATACGGACGTATACAGTATTTTCTATAAATGCCTAAAATACCCTAAATCTCATAATTACCGTACGTTTACGAAATGGAAAACGGACAGCATGTTCTACATGTCAAACGGCATGATCGTCGATAATCTACTATTAAACGACATTGAAAGCTTTGAAATCAGTCAATCAAAGCGTCTAAAATCCACACCTTTCACTCTAGATGTGTATCGTTCCGAACGGAGCGTATACGCTTCGTCTACAGTAATCAGGCGACCTAATACATAAGATGTATAAGCTACTTTGCTATTGGAATCGACGGAAGCTTAAATCAGCAAGTGTTAAAGGTTTTCCTTACCTAGAAGTACGTTGGAATCACCAGAAAAGAGATCTGAATGCGGTGCTTCGATACGTGCAAAAGTTACAGCAAGTGGCAGGAGAATCTCTCCCACACTCTCTCACAATCTCTCACTTTTTCTCTCTCAATCTAGGTTTTTAACCAAATTCGGATGAGAGAGAAATGAGAGGGTTTAAGGCCCTTATATAGCCCAAAACCTTCCCAAAATAGACTTGGAAACAAGGTTTACTTGGGTTATAACCAAATCGGGGCTGTTATGGTCCAAAAGAGTATTTCTGGAGGTCCCCTAGCCGAACGTGGTCAGACTTAAGCTCATGCATACTGGATCTAGCACACATCAAGTTTTCAGACCGGTAGAGTTTCCAAATCGCACGTGGCGGTCCAGTTTCAGTTCAGCGGTCATCGCACCTAGATCAGGTCTACAAGTCTCGTGATATGAAAGAGAAATTTTTCCTGATCCGAGGGTATAATTTGGCTGAATTTTGACGGTCAGAACGCTTAATAATAACGTGCCAAGTCACGTGCCAGATTTGAATTAAAATTTTCAAATCTAACCCTTTTCTCACTCTATTCACTCCAAGCTCAATGAAATAGCCTCTGAACGTCGGTTGGGCTTGATTTTTGAAACGATTGTCAAGTCCAGCCAAGCGGTCATAACGGTCTAAGATGGTAGATATCGGACTTTCGATGCGCGGTCTAGATCCAATACAAAGTTTCAAAGGGTTCCTGAGAGCAAACGGGTTTAAAGTTTGATCCTATGCTTCAGGGTATTATAGCACCATTGATTCTACAAGTTTTGGGTCTTGTAGATCGTATTTAAAGCAGTCAGGGATAATTGCACAGCTACTCCAGTGTAGCGCTAGCTAACTTATGCTTAATTTCTAAAGGAATTAATCCTAAGTGATTTCTTTGGCTATGGAATTGGGTTCTGAGCGATTACCAAGGTGTTTTGGTTGACTCATTGCCTAAGGACGTCTAATCCCAGGTTGGTAAAAATCTGGGGTGTTACAATCTACCCCCCTTAAAACACAATTTCATCCTCGAAATTAGCGAAGGGTAAGGAGTATCTAGCAAGACTTCAGTATTGACATTCTAAGGAAGGGTCAATCCTATTTAATGACCTAACCGTACGTATAACCTAAATCAAATGTTTCCATCCTGGGCCAGTGGGGAAGAGGCCAACCACACTTCCGCTGCGCCACTCTGATCGAACGGTTGCATTGACTGACCTAACTGGATTGGACTCAATACGTTCTACCCCCCTTAAAACTTAGTTTTACTTAAAGTTCAAGAATCTATGCATCGCTCCGTATTTCGGAACGAGGTGCAACTTAGGGGCTATCATTGATATGAATTGGGAAACAACCTCTCATTACAGTGGTTTTCCTTTGCTAATGATGCGTTCTATGGCATTGGTATCTATGGTGATAGAGATGAGCCTAATCTCTATTGTGGTTGAGTTCAGGGGCAGGTATGAGTTGGTGGCAAGATGTCTAATTCTCTACTGACTTTAAGTCCTCGCCATTTTCCAAAGGCAATGTGATCACGTTTGGTTGTAGGTGGTTGGGCCATCACAGAAGAAAGGTTGTGTAGTGGGTCTGAGCCGGATACATTGACCTTCTGTCGAGACTCTGACAGAAAATTTTTCGTATCAGTTCTTAATCCTAGCCGATGTCGACCCTCTGCTTGATCAGAGCATTGGATTTATTGGTAACTACCAGGATTAAGAGGTTAAGTCAAACCGCGAATACATCGCTTACATATACTGTTCCTTTACTCTGTGTTCCCGAATGCAATAAGCCCTTGGGGAAGGCAATACTAAGGGGCGTGCTAATTCATCCTAAGTTCAATCTAAGGGATTTATACATTTTTCCTGAGAGTGAATGATTCTAAGGTAAATAAGCCTCCTGAGAGTTACTAAAGGCGCCTAGGAATGTTATGAGGATCTACCCAACGAAGGGAGTCCCATTCCAACTAAATCTAATCTACTATTCCTTAGCATATACTGGCTTTACGCTACTTAAGGTAACTAGTAAACTAGTCTGCAACTCACTGGCTATAAACCAAAGTCTAGGCTCATACGCTAGATGGTTTCATACCATTTCCACTACAGGGGATTGTTCTATCGCTTAGGGTCAAGATTATCTACATGGAATTGGATTTTCTATGTCGTCAGATCCTTCAAATCTAGGAGTGCTAACACTAAGTCCAAAACGCCAAGGGCCTATGTGGCCAGTAGCATTAAATTGTGTTAAATAGAACTGCATTCCTAGTCCCATGTCGAGATTGGAAGTGGCATGCTTGGTAGGAGGGTGGGTTGGGATAAAAATTAATTTCATAGGTTTAATACCGGAATTTACAACATGGTCATGAAAGCCACAGGATACACCTGATCTAGGGACAATACCTTACAGCAAACGAAACGGCATGCACTCCATTCAATAAAATTTGTCACAATACATGGAATAAAGTTCCACATGGATTATGACAGGAACGCATTCGGCTATATTAAGCCCAAAACATTATGCAAACACATTTCTACGTATGACATCACTAGACCCAACAACAACAAAACACAGAAATCCTTAAAACGGTAATCAGACAAGCGAAGAACGTGGAGAAATGGGATGGTTAAGCAGGTTTCCACGAGTCTGAGGATCAAATAAAAGGGACATGAGAGAGAGGACGATGGAAAGGGAGAAAAAAGGCTAAAACAGCCTTAACAATAGCCATAGAAAGCGGAGGAAATGCGGAGAAATAGTTGTCCAAATGGACTGAAACGAATCTAGGCCTTGTAGAGGGATGCATCAAGCTCCCAAAGGTTGAATTTTTAAAGGGAAAAGAGAACTATAAAGGGGAATGGAGCTCCACATGATTTCAGCTTCGATTGAAGGTTGTGGGAGCTTCAAACGATGAGATTGGAGAGGGAGAGGGTTGCTAATCACAATGGAAGGATGGAAAGGCATTGTTTTCAGCAATGGAAGGGATTGGAAGGGATTTGGAGCTGTGTTTTGAGATAGGGCAACAAGAAAATCGAAAACGGAGGCTTGGAGGGGCGTTTTTGTGAAGGGAGTATATGTTTTGGGGGGTTTCGACGGACGAACCCTATATGGGAAGGGTGCCCTACCCAAAAACACCATGCGCCCGAAATTTACAGCAAGTGGGGTCCATTGGTCGGCGATTGATCGCCGGATCGGCGATGGCATCGCCGGCCATCTCCAGATCTGGCCGGTGGGACCACATGGTTGGGTCCCCCCTGCCCTAGGGACCCCAAATATATATGGGCCCCACCCCAGATCATTGTATTTTGACCTAGGGAGGCCCAAACTTTCATTCGGGGCATTCCGGGGCCAGTCTGCAAATCAGAATGAATTTATATACCATGTAACATATGATTTTGGGGTAGGATGAGCTAATCTATCTAACTAATCTATTAGTTACAAAAGATTTCAAATTTGGAATGAAAAAAAGACTAATTTTCATGCATTTGTATTATTCATTGTAAAATTTTGCTTAAGTATGATTTTATATCATTTTCACATTAGGATTAATGCCTAATATGAAAGGACTGAAAAAGAATTGAAGAATGGGGCGGTGAGAGGAAGAATTTTGAAGGAATTAGGTGAAACGGGGTTTTTAAGCCCTAGCGATTGGATTTAAGGGTTGTGGTTGCCCCACAGCCCAAGGATTTGTATTTTAGGGTTTAGAATTCTCCTAGGACCATCTCAAACCCAACTACTAACAACCTAGAGGCTACTTAGGTTGCTTCACGCGACCAGAGGTACGTCATAGACTCGACCGAAACGATCGACTCAAGTAAACTTCGCCTATTGGCGAAACTGGAGTCCTACGTATGTTTCTAGATTCCTTTCGCACCCACCTAAGTCAAAGGAGCGATAGCATACATCGCATGACCATAACCCAGGCTCGATTTAATCTCAATTATGCTCTGATACCATCTGTAACATCTCGAAAATTGGGGGTCGAGTAAAAAACCCAACTCCCAAGTTTCAAAATGTTATTTATGCAACATAGATAATATTAGATGCATGTTATCAGTAAACAGGCATTAAACAAGATTGGGATTAAGCCAAAACAACATATCATACTCCAGAGACAGTTAAATTAACAAGCGGAAGATTGTGATAGTATGTATAACATATATAAACTGTTGTATGTCTCCAGAGTGTGAACATGTTACCACGTTATATACATACATGTATACTCCAAAAGTAAACAAAAAGAATATACATGAGTGCTCTAAAAATATAAAATGACAAGTGTCAAGGCATCTAATCAACCTCCTTGTAATCTTGTCAATCAGAACACGCATAAAGGAGGGATCCTCCTCCTCATCATCAAGTCCAGCTCCGCTTCTCAAACAGTGCCATCATCTGCAACCAAAATAGGGACTGGTGGGTGTCTGGAAACACCATCCCGCAACGTGGGAGTGAGTGATCAACTCAGTGGAATAATAGAGCAGAGATTAACATGTTATCAAATCAATCATGCGATAATAGTAAAGTAATAAATCAAACATTCCTAAATACTGTTGTTAATGCAATATGACATGACATGATGGATGCCCTCACCGACGATCTCCCTCATACGGTACCATCTTAAGCCCACGGCATGCTTTCTTCCCACAGTGCTCTACATCTTCCAGGCACATACAATGTGATGGTGATATGATTACTGAGTTATTATTAGTCCATTCATACAGCAGTATTGGGAAACTAAGGTACCTTTCTTATATCAATCCCAACAAAGATCCTGTCTAGGGTCGTCACTCCTAGTAATCTCATACGATGTTATATTTATAGGTCACTGCAAGGGCTGCCAGGGCTGTTGCTCGCACTCGTTGCACCGCTCCCCCATCACCTTATCAATACAGGCCTAATTATCCTTAAGACTACATCAGGACTTGTCGTCCCCATGCGGTGTCAGGATAAACTCGAGGTCACTACAAAGGGCTCGTCACCTGATCAGTGTAGGCTGACAACAAGAATATAGTGTCCCATACCACCATAATCTGCTCAGAGTAGGGTGCTCACTGGTCACTACGGGGAGGTTTGTGGCCCCAGCGTAGGCCGACAGCTCGACCACGGTATCCCATACCACCATGCCCGGCTCATGAGTCTTTATGGATCAAGGTACCATGGTTAACAGGGTTTTCAATGGTAAGTTCAATACCCTAGGTTCAAGCAGTTATGACTCATACATGGTGAACATACAATGGCCAGTCGGGTTACTTGACGGGCTCGACTAGTACGATCGCATCTCAAGCTGAATGACATGAAGTGCATAAAACACTTCGCGTGGCCTAACCACTGCCGCCAACTCCAAACACGACTCGTGTTCATCAATGCGTCCTTCGTGGTAAGTAGAAACCAACCACAAATTTACTCTGTTACCGACTGCCTGGACTAAGTATAGCCCCAAACATTTGTGAATCCACATCATCAATCACATAAGAGTAATGGAAATGAAATACAACAATATAAGCATGTTATCGCATGTTATAACATACCACTTAAGCAATTCATTCAACACATGCATTTCATACATACAATGAAATCCATAACTTAGCCAACATGATGAAAATCATTTACATCAGCATATTACTTGAGAATTTAATCTCAAAACTATTTCACAATACCACATACTCAATACATACTATTACAAACATTTATACAAACACTTAGTCCACACACTTAAGTCTACATAGTGTATGTCGACCCAAAGTGCGCATTAGGGCGAATCTCTTTGCCAAACAGATTATACACGCATATATAATATCATAACATGATAAATTTACATATCAAGCATTTCAGCAAAATACGGACGTATACAGTATTTTCTATAAATGCCTAAAATATCCTAAATCTCATAATTACCGTACGTTTACGAAATGGAAAACGGACAGCATGTTCTACATGTCAAACGGCATGCTCGTCGATAATCTACTATTAAATGACATTGAAAGCTTTGAAATCAGTCAATCAAAGCGTCTAAAATCCACACCTTTCACTCTAGATGTGTATCGTCCCGAACGGAGCGTATACGCTTCATCTACAGTGATCAGGCGACCTAATACATAAGATGTATAAGCTACTTTGCTATTGGAATCGACGAAAGCTTAAATCAGCAAGTATTAAAGGTTTTTCTTACCTAGAAGTGCATTAGAATCGCCAGAAAAGAGATCCGAATGCGGTGCTTCGGTACGTGCAAAAGCTGCAGCAAGTGGCAGGAGAATCTCTCCCACACTCTCTCACAATCTCTCACTTTTTCTCTCTCTCAATCTAGGGTTTTAACCAAATTTGGATGGGAGAGAAATGAGAGGGTTTAAGGCCCTTATATAGCGCAAAACCTTCCCAAAATAGACTTGGAAACAAGGTTTACTTGGGTTATAACCAAATCAGAGCTGTTCTGGTCCAAAAGAGTATTTCTGGAGGTCCCCTGGCTGAACGCGGTCGGACTTAAGATCATGCATACTGGATCTAGCACACATCAAGTTTTCAGACCGGTAGAGTTCCCAGATCGCACGTGGCAGTCCAGTTTCAGTTCAGCGGTATCGCACCTAGATCAGGTTTATAAGTCTCGTGATATGAAAGAGAAATTTTTCCTGATCTGAGAGTGTAATTTGGCTGAATTCTGACGGTCAGAACGCTTAATAATAACATGCCAAGTCACGTGCCAGATTTGAATTAAAATTTTCAAATCTAACCCTTTTCTCACTCTCTTCACTCCAGGCTTAATGAAATAACCTTTGAACGTCGATTGGGCTTGATTTTCGAAACGATTGTCAAGTCCAGTCAAGCGGTCATAACGGTCTAAGATGGTAGATATTGGACTTTCGACGCGCGGTCTAGATCCAATACAAAGTTTCAAAGGTTTCATGAGAGCAAACGGGTTTAAAGTTTCATCCTAGGTTTCAGGGTATTATAGCACCATTGATTCACAGCTTAATTTCTAAAGGAATTAATCCTAAGTGATTCTTTGGCTATGGAATTGGGTTCTGAGCGGTTACCAACGTGTTTTGGTTGACCCATTGCCTAAGGACGTCTAATCCCAGGTTGGCAAAAATCTGGGGTCTTACACCAGCATTGGTTTGCGGAATGGTACTCTCTCCCTCCCCATTTTTTTCTCCAGATTGGGGTTTTTAGGGTCTAGAAGGGTTTTTGTGGGATTTTGGTATATAGGTTTTGATTTTTGTTGGATTTGGGGATATGGGTCTTGTTAAATCTGACGTGAGATTTGTTGGGTTTTTAGGAATTTATTTTTTTTTTCTTTTCATTTTATACATGTTTTTAAGATTTCACTATTTACGTGTTTCTGCCATCTTTCCTTTCTGATCTGGTGTTTTTTGATCATTTTCTTACAATCTTTGCAGAGTTCTGTGGAATTTCTAACCTGGAATTTGATTTTCTTAGCTGATCTTCTGATTAATTTCTTGATTGATCATAAGAGCTGTAGGTTTGTAATTTTTAGGTTATTTATTTTTATTTTATTTTTTTGTTGAATCTCTCTGCTTTGTTGATGTGATTGATCTAAAAAATGCTTGAAATTGTTTCATGCATGTATTTATGCGTGCGTGCAGTTGCTGCAAGAAATAAAAGAAAAATGCGATTGTGCGACAAGGATGATAGATTTTAGAATTGTGTAACTTTTAATTCAAATTAATTTCATGAAAAGATTATTTGTACCACTGTCAATTCGATTCTATAGGGCCCTGTTTAGTTGCCACTTAGACAAAAAAGAAAAAAAGCAACATGGTGGTGGTGTGGAGTACCTAGCGGGAATGCCTTTGTTTAGCCTCAATCCAAAAATCAGGTTGATTCAGTATTCAGTTTAGCTTCCTTGAATATAGGTGGATGCAACCTACTGCCTTAAGCTATGTTTCTAATACACAATTTCTCTTAACTAAAATGAGATGAAATCATTCTCAAGTGCAACCAAACAGGGCCTAAGCATTTAGAGGCAGATTGAAACTTTTTCTATGGGATTGGACCAGTTGTGTTTATGGGGTCTAAGATATTTGAATTTGAAGGATAAGATGCCATCTTAGTATAGGATTACAAAGCTTGACTGAAATGTTGAAAACGAGTGGTTTTGTTCTTGATTAATTTTTTGTTTATATTCTCGTTTCTACTTATCTTTGCCTTGTCAGATAACTTTTTTTAACACACACACAACCACCCACACACCACAATGGGTACTCAAACCATTTTGGTAGTGTCCAATTGTTGGTTAATGTTGTGTGCAACTGTTTTCTAATGCATTATGGTGGCAGGCTTTTAGCCTTTTTTTTTTTTTAACCAAGTGCATACTACAAGAAATCGAGCCTTAGCCGACTGTGCACCTAAAGTATCTGACGTTGGATGACCCTAACCACACTAATGTTGGACTATTTTCTGTTGAACTAGATCTGTACAGTCTCTTTTTCTTAAATTTTTATTTAGACTCCCAGAACTGAATGTTAATGATTATATTTTGGGGCTTTGTTTCTGATTTTTTGAACAGTTATCTAGGGGCATGTTCCCTTCCCAATTAGGTGAAATGGAGCAGTTGACTAATTTACATGTCCATAGTTGAGAAACTTCTTATGATTGGTCTAATGTTTGTTACATTGGAGAGGAGGAAGTAGGAATAGATAGAAAAGTCCAGGGAGTAAGCCCCTATTCCTTTAGGTTTGATACTGGCATCCAAAAGTTTTTCCTACATACTCTAAGCCCCTGTTCCTTTAGGTTTGGTACTGGCATCCAAAAGTTTTTGATACTGTTAGTCCTTGTTCCTTCTTACACCATAACTATATGGCCTGAGGGGCATCAAGCATCCCATACAATTTTTCATTTGACTGTGCTACCACATGAACATGTCCTGTTTTCCAACTGACTGTGCTACCACATGAACATATATTGTTTTCCAACTGACTGTGTTACCACATGGGCATTTTATGAAACTTTTCGATCTTGTTTCTTTGTTCTTATCCCTTTCTTTCTAGCCGCTAGTACTTAATATAAATTGTGTGTATTTGCATTTGATGATTGTTGTTGGCAAGTATTCCTTTCTTTTTAACTCTTTGTAATGTCGGTCGCTATTTTCTTTTGTTTTTTCTTTTCTTTTCTTTTCTTTTTCCCTGAACTTCATTTATTTACTACAAGCGAAAGCCTACTGTACTTGACTCTATAGTTCTTTTTTTTAAAAAAAATAAAAAATAAAATATCCTTGCTTCATCTATCTTGGGATCTTCCATTCTGGAATTTTCAACATGCATGCAATTTTCTCATCTATATGCAGCCTAATGGTTATATTTGAAGCTCCAAGAGCAATAACAAAGCTAAGTGGAGCAACCAATCTGTCGGTGTTAGTATTGAGTAGTATAAATGCTGAATATTTCTTTGATTTCTTTATTTTTTCAATAGTACTACTAGTGTATGTTCTGAAGTAACCACAATTTTCAAATACATTACCTGGATCTAAAGAAAATGGGATTCAAACCAGAATTCCTTAATCATGTTTGGATTTGGGTATGCTGTTTGGAACTAATTGTTGTTTGGAAGACCATATGGTTATTTTAAATGCATGTTTTGCTACATTTAAGTAGTAGAAGGAATACTGAATGTCAAACCTACATATACACCTACCAGCACATATTCAGATTATATATTAATTATTGTTCTGGTAATTATTTTTGTGGGTGTGCACTTGTGCAACTTGTAAAATTTGATGGAGTACCTGAACAGTTTACCAAAAATGATAACACACCCTCAATGGATGGCAAGTTACTGTCCAACATAGATTTGTATGACACCCGATCCATGCAAAAGGTGGGCCATACCATAAAACCTAACCTTACTTCTTGTAACTTCAGCCACTGCTTCAAATGGAGTGACTGCACAAAGATTTGGTTAGGTAGACTATTAATGGTGAACTACCAGCTGCAACAAATATGAGAGTTACAAAAGGTGAAAAGAAACATAAGGTGGTCGGTAAGATAAGATGCATGATTTTCCTTTTCAATTGTTAGTCATAAATTGACAGTACTTGTTTCAATTTTCTTGGATTGATGATGAATATATTTGGGAATGTAAATGAAAATAAAAACTTATAATATATATATATATATATATATATATATATATATATATATATATATATATATATATATATATATATGTTATTAATGGAGGATACCTTGTTTAGGGGGACATGAAATTCTTGTAGCTTATGGTATGGTGCCCCATATTGGTTGTATGTTACTATTATGTAGTAGATAATACTAGAGAATCCCTAAACCTTAACCTATAACCCAACCTAAACCTATTTATAACCTAAAACTATTCTCAAATCCCAAAACCTATAACCCAAAGTCGAATCCAAACCCGAACCCGAACCCGAATTCCTAAACATATAACTTGTAACCTATAACTTAAGCCTATACCTAAACCTAAAGCCTTAATTATAACCTAAAACTATTCTCAAATCCTTAAACCTAAACCTAAACCTAAACCTTAACCTAAACCTATAACCGAAACTCAATTCCCTAAACCTTAACCTATAACCTAACCTAAACCTAAACCTAAACCTATAACCTTAACCTAAACATAAAACCTAAACCTATACTTATAACCTAAACCTATTCTCAAATCCTAAAACCTAAAACCTAAACCTAAACCTTAACCTATAACCTAAACCTATAACCTAAACCTAAAACCTAAACCTAAACCTACACTTGTAACCTATAACCTAAACCTAAAACCAAACGCAAACCCGATCTCGAACCCAAACCTGGTTTTCTAAACCTAAACCTTAACATATTCTCAAATCCCTAAACCTAAACCTACACCTAATCCGAATCATAACTCCTTAACCTAAACCTAAACCAAAACTTGAAAATTAAAAACTAAACCCGAACCCGAACCCGATCCCGATTTCCTAAACCTAAACGTATGACCTTAAACTAAACCTATAACCTAAACCTAAACCTTAACCTAAACCTATAACTTATAACCTAAACTAAAACCAAAACGTATAACCTAAACCCGAACCCATTCTCAAATCTCAAAACCTATAACCTAAACCTAAACCTTAACCTATAACCTAAATGAAAACCTATAACATAAACCAAAATCAAAACCTATAACCTTAACTTGAACCCAAACCCGAACTCGAACCTTAATTCCTAAACCTTAACCTAAACATATAACCTAAAACTTATAACTTAAGCCTATACCCAAACCTAAAACCTTACCTATAACCCAAAACTATTCTCAAATCCTTAAACCTTAACCTATAACCTAACCTAAACCTATACTTATAACCTAAAACTATTCCCAAATCCCAAAACCTATAACCTTAACCTAACCTTTCCCTAAACCTATAACCTAAACTCAATTCCCTAAACCTAAACCTATAACCTAAACCTAAACTTATAAGCTTAACTCAAATCCCTAAACCTTAACCTATAACCCAACCTAAACCTATACTCATAACCTAAAACTATTCTCAAATCCCAAAACCTATAACATAAACCCGAATCCAAACCCAAACCCCAACCCTAATTCTTAAACCTTAACCTAAACATATAACCTATAACCTATAACATAAGCCTATAACTTAAACCTAAACCTAAACTCAAATCCCTAGACCTTAACCTAAACCTATAACCTTAACTCAAATCTGTAAACCTTAACCTTTAACCCAACCTAAACCTATTTATAACCTAAACTATTCTCAAATCCCAAAACCTATAACCTAAAGTCGAATCCAAACCCGAACCCAAACCTGAATTTAGAAACCTTAAGCTAAATATATAACCTATAACTTATAACTTAAGCCTATAACTAAACCTAAAACCTTACTTATAACCTAAAACTATTCTCAAATCCTTAAACCTAAACTTTAACCTATAACCTAAACTTATAACCTATAACCTAACCTTAACCTAAATCTAAAACCTAAACCTTAACCAATAACCTAAAACCTAAACCTAAACCTTAAACCTAAATGTATTCTCAAATCCCTAAACCTAAACCTATACCTAATCCTAATCTCAACTCCCTAACCTAAACCTAAATCTAACTTGAAAACCCAAACCTAAACCCGATCCCGAACCCGAACTCGATTTCCTAAACCTAAACCTTAACCTATTCTCAATTCCCTAAACCTTAACCTATAATCTAACCTAAACCTAAACCTATAACCTACACTTATAACCTAAACCTAAACCTATAACCTAAACCTAAGCCTAAAATCTAAACCTATGACCTAAAACCTAAATGTATTCTCAGATCCCTAAACCTAAAACTACACCTAATCCTAATCTCAACTCCCTAACCTAAACCTAAACCTAAACTTGAAAGCCCAAACCTAAACCCGATCCCGAACCCGAACCTGATTTCCTAAACCTAAACCTTAACCTGTTCTCAATTCCCTAAACCTATAGCGTATAACCTAAACCTAAACCTAAACCTTAACCTAAACCTATAACCTTAACCTAAACCAAAACCTATGACCTAAAACCTAAATGTATTCTCAAATCTCTAAACCTAAACCTACACCTAATCCTAATCTCAATTCCCTAACCTAAACCTAAACCTAAACCTAAACTTGAAAACCCAAACCTAAACCTATAACCTACACTTATAACCTAAACCTAAACCTATAACCTACACTTATAACTTAAACCTAAACCTATAACCTAAACCTAAGCCTAAAATCAAAACCTATGACCTAAAACCTAAATGTATTCTCAAATCTCTAAACCTAAACCTACACCTAATCCTAATCTCAACTCCCTAACATAAACCTAAACCTAAACTTGAAAACCTAAACCTAAACCTATAACCTACACTTATAACTTAAACCTAAACCTAAGCCTAAAACCTAAACCTATGACCTAAAACCTAAATGTATTCTCAAATCCCTAAACCTAAACCTACACCTAATCCTAATCTCAACTCCCTAACCTAAAACTAAACCTAAACTTGAAAACCCAAACCTAAACTTATAACCTACACTTTTAACCTAAACCTAAACCTATAACCTACACTTTTAACCTAAACCAAAACCTATAACCTAAACCTAAGCCTAAAACCTAAACCTATGACCTAAAACCTAAATGTATTCTCAAATCCCTAAACCTAAAGCTACACCTAATCCTAATCTCAACTCTCTAACCTAAACCTAAACCTAAACTTGAAAACCCAAACCTAAACCTATAACCTACACTTATAACCTAAACCTAAACCTATAACCTACACTTTCAACCTGATTTCCTAAACCTAAACCTAAACCTAAGTCTAAAACCTAAACCTATAACCTAAAACCTAAATGTATTCTCAAATAACCTAAAACCTAAACCTACACCTAATCCTAACTCAACTCCCTAACATAAACCCAAACCTAAACTTGAAACCCAAACCTAAACTGGATCTTGAACCCGAACCCTATTTCCTAAACCTAAACCTTAGCCTATTCTCAAATCCCTAAACCTAAACCTACACCTAATCCTAATCTCAACTCCCTAACCTAAACCTAAACCTAAACTTGAAAACCCAAACCTAAACCCGAACCCGATTTCCTAAACCTAAACCTTAACCTATTCTCAAATCCCTAAACCTAAACCTACACCTAATCCTAATCTCAACTCCCTAACCTAAACCAAAACCTAAACTAGAAAACCCAAACCTAAACCCAATCTCGAACCTGAACCCGATTTCCTAAACCTAAACCTTAACCTATTCTCAAATCCCTAAACCTAAACCTACACCTAATCTTAATCTCAACTCCCTAACCTGAACCTAAACCTAAACTTGAAAATCCAAACCTAAACCCGATCCCGAACCTGAATCTAATTTTCTAAACCTAAACCTTAACCTATTCTCAATTCCCTAAACCTATAGCTTATAACCTAAACCTAAACCTTAACCTAAACCTATAACCTTAACCTAAATCAAAACCTATGACCTAAAACCTAAATGTATACTCAAATCTCTAAACCTAAACCTACACCTAATCATAATCTCAACTCCCTAACCTAAACCTAAACCTAAACTTGAAAACCCAAACCTAAACCCGATCCCGAACCCGAAGCTAATTTCCTAAACCTAAACCTTAACCTATTCTCAAATCCCTAAACCTAACCCTACACCTAATCGTAATCTCAACTCCCTAACCTAAACCTAAACCTAAACTTGAAAACCCAAACCTAAACCCAATCCCGAACCCGAATTCGATTTTCTAAAACTAAACCTTAACCTATTCTCAATTCCCTAAACATATAGCTTATAACCTAAACCTAAACCTATAACCTTAACCTAAACCAAAACTTATGACCTAAAACCAAAATGTATTCTCAAATCTCTAAACCTAAACCTAAACCTACACCAAATCCTAGTCTCAACTCCCTAACCTAAACTTGAAAACCCAAACCTAAACCCGATCCCGAACCCAAAACCGATTACCTAAACCTAAACCTTAACCTATTCTCAAATCCCTAAACCTAAACCTACACCTAATCCTAATCCCAACTCCCTAACCTAAACCTAAACCTAAACTTGAAAACCCAAACCTAAACCCAATCGTGAACCTGAACCCAATTTTCTAAACCTAAACCTTAACCTATTCTCAATTCCCTAAACATATAGCTTATAACCTAAACCTAAACCTTAACCTAAACCTATAACCTTAACCTAAACCAAAACCTATGACCTAAAACCTACATGTATTCTCAAATCTCTAAACCTAAACCTACACCTAGTCCTAATCTCAACTCCCTAACCTAAATCTAAACCTAAAGTTGAAAGCCCAAACCTAAACCCGATCCCGATTCTGAACCCGATTTCCTAAACCTAAACCTTTACCTATTCTCAAATCCCTAAACCTAAACCTACACCTAATCCTAATCTCAACTCCCTAACCTAAACCTAAACCTAAACTTGAAAACCCAAACCTAAACCCGATCCCAAACCTAAACCCAATTTTCTAAACCTAAACTTTAACCTATTCTCAATTCCCTAAACCTATAGCTTATAACCTAAACCTAAACCTTAACCTAAACAAATAACCTAAACCTAAACCAAAACCTATGACCTAAAACCTAAATGTATTCTCAAATCTCTAAACTTAAACCTACACCTAATCCTAATCTCAACTCCCTAACCTAAACCTAAACCTAAACTTGAAAACCCAAACCTAAACCCGATCCCAAACCCAAACCCGATTTCCTAAACATAAACCTTAACCTTATTTCAATTCCCAAAACCTATAGCTTATAACCTAAACCTAAACCTTAACCTAAACCTAAACCTAAACCTATAAACTTAACCTAAACCAAAACTTATGACCTAAAACCTTAACCTATAACCTATAACCTATAACCTAACCTTAACCTAAACATAAAACCTAAACCTTAACCTAAAACCTAAAACCTAAACCTAAACCTAAAACCTAAATGTATTCTCAACTCCCTAAACATAAACCTATAACCTAACCTAAACCTAAACCTAAACCTAGAACCTACACTTATAACCTAAACCTAAACCTATAGCGTAAACCTAAGCCCAAAACAAAAACCTATGACCTAAAACCTAAATATATTCTCAAATCCCTAAACCTAAACCTACACATAATCCTAATCTCGACTCCCTAACCGAAACCTAAACCTAAACTTGAAAACCCAAAACTAAACTCGATCCCGAACCCGAACCCGATTTCCTAAACCTAAACCTTAACCTATTTTTCATTCCCTAAACCTATAGCTTATAACCTAAACCAAAACCATAACCTAAACCTAAACCTAAACCTATAAACTTAACCTAAACCAAAACCTATGATCTAAAACCTTAACCTATAACCTATAACCTAAACATAAAACCTAAACCTTAACCTATAACCTAAAACCTAAACCTAAACCTAAAACCTAAAAGTATTCTCAACTCCCTAAACATAAACCTATAACCTAACCTAAACCTAAACCTAGAACCTACACTTATAACGTAAACCTAAACCTATAACCTAAACCTAAGCCTTATATCTAAACCTATGACCTAAAACCTAAATGTATTCTTAAATCCCTAAACCTAACCTACACCTAATCCTAATCTCAACTCCCTAACCTAAACCTAAACCTAAACTTGATAACCCAAACCTAAACCCAATCCAGAACCCGAACCCGATTTCCTAAACCTAAACCTTAACCTATTCTCAATTCCCTAAACCTATAGCTTATAACCGAAAGCTAAACCTAAACCTAAACCTAAAACCTAAATGTATTCTCAAATCCCTAAACCTAAACCTACACCTAATCCTAATCTCAACTCCCTAACCTAAACCTATACTTAAACTTGAAAACCCAAACCTAAACCCGATACCGAACCCAAACCCGATTTCCTAAACCTAAACCTTAACCTATTCTCAATTCCCTAAACCTATAGCTTATAACTGATACCTAAACCTAAACCTAAAACCTAAATGTATTCTCAAATCCCTAAACCTAAACCTACACCTAATCTTAATCTCAACTTCCTAACCTAAACCTAAACCTAAACTTGAAATCCCAAACCTAAACTTGATCCCGAACCCGAACTCGACTTCCTAAACCTAAACCTTAACCTATTCTCAATTTCCTAAACCTATATCTTATAACCTTAACCTAAACCTAAACTTAAACCTATAAACTTAACCTAAACCGAAACCTATGACCTAAAACCTATAACCTGACCTTAACCTAAACCTAAAACCTAAACCTTAACCTATAACCTATAACCTAAACCTAAACCTAAAACCTAAATGTATTCTCAACTCCCTAAACCTAACCCTACAACTAATCCTAATCTCAACTCCCTAACCTAAACCTAATCCTAAACCCAAACTTGAAAAACCAAAACTAAACCCTATCCCGAACCTGAACCCGATTTTCTAAACCTAAACCTTTACCTATTCTCAATTCCCTAAACCTATAGCTTATAACCTTAACCTAAACCAAAACCTATGACATAAAACCTAAATGTATTCTCATATCTCTAAACCTAAACCTAAACCTAATCTTAATCTTAACTCCCTAACCTAAACCTAAACTTGAAAACCCAAACCTAAAACCCGATCCCGAACCCGAACCCGATTTCCTAAACCTAAAACTTAAAAGTATTCTCAAATCCTTAAACCTAGACTTACACCTAATCCTAATCTCAACTCCCTAACCTAAACCTAAACCTAAACTTGAAAACCCAAACCTAAACCTGATCTCAAACCCGAACCCGATTTCCTAACCTTAAACCTTAACTTATAACCTAAGCTAAACCTAAACCTATAACCTGCACTTATAACCTAAACCTATAACCTAAATCGAAGCCTAAAACCTAAACTTAAACCTAAAACCGAAATGTATTCTCAAATCCTTAAACCTATACCTACACCTAATCTAATCTCAATTCCCTAACCTAAACTTAAACCTAAACTTGAAAACCCAAACCTAAACCCCATCCCAAACCCAAACCCGATTTCCTAAACCTAAACCTTAACCTATTCTCAATTCCCTAAACCTATAACCTATATATTATAACCTATAACCTAAACCTAAACCTAAACCTTAACCTAAACCTAAACCTAAATCTATATACTATAACCTATAACCTTAACCTTAACCTTAACACATCGGCAAGAGATAATAAGAGATCTTTTTCAAGTTGTGAAGGATCCTTAGAGAGGTTCTATGAACAAAGGGATGATCCGGTAAGTCTTTTTCTCCTCTGTTTTTGTATGATCTTTGGTGCAAGTGTTTGAATTTAGTGTTTAAAGAATATCTATGGTATTTGGCAGAGAACAATTAATTGCATTCAGGTAAGCAACGGAACAGAAGCCTCATCGCATCATATTCTATAGGTAATTCTTCACCTTGGGAGTCTCTATAGAGTATGAATATTATGATTTAGTTTTGGTTTTTGTTAGATGAGAAACTGTTTGGTATTTTGGCTCATGATTTGGAGTTTTGCAGGGTTGGTGTGAGCGTATTTATCATGGATGAATGTAATGTGGATAAGATTGTTTGTTTGGATGAATGTAGTGTATGTTTGGATGGATTTATGTAGTTTGGGTTTAGATGGATATAAATGTGAATGATGAAATATATTATATAGCAGGTGTATATTAGGAAGAATACGATGTTGTAACAGGTGTATATGGAAATACGAGACGGTTGAAGACCATCCTTTTAAAAGATGGTTTACGATCGTCCTTTCCAGGTTCATAAGAGACGATTCATGACCGTCCTTTCATAGACTGTCCTTTTCAGGTTCATAAGACACTGTCCATGACCATCCTTTTCAGACTCATAAGAGAGTTCATGATCGTCCATTTAAAGGATGGTCATAGACCGTCCTTTTTCAGTCATAAGAGACGGTCTACGACAGTCTTTTTGCAGGTCATACAAGACGGTTTATAACCGTCCTTTTTATTGACGGTCATGGGCCATCCTTTTTACGGACAGTCTCGAACCGTCCTTTTTACAGACTGCCATAGACCATCCTTTTCAGCTTCATATAAGTCCACTAATTACGTATCATTATAGATAGTCTATGACCATCCTTCTTTAAAGACGGTCCATAACCGTCCTTCTTTTGAGACGATTTATGGCCGTCCTTTAAAAAATACGACTCGTCAAAATTTGACAGCCGTTGCGACGGTCCAGGACTGTCCTTTTTGACCTTTTGAGACAGTTTTCGATCATCCTTTTTTTATTATTTTGGCGTAGTGCACTCGGTTCACCTCAAAACCCAAGGTTTTACCCTGTTCACCTCAAACCGAAGGTTTTACTGGTTCACCTCTAACCAGATGTTTATGCTCTCCACAAAGAAAAGGTCCACACAATGCACCCACTATGTACACTCCCGTCGGAGGCCTCCTTGAGGACTTCAAGGGTGAGAAACACTTTAGACCTAATCCTACAAAGGAATGATCAAAGGGTCCTCTGGACTCTAGATACTTACAGATAAGTTGATGAGTCTCATTCAGCATAGTGGTGAAGATCTCCTCTTTATTGATGAAGAGACTTCAGTTCCCTTGATCCACAATAAATGATATACTAATATAAGGCAACGGGTTGGGTCAAGGTTATGATGGAATCCTACTCTCTAAATGTTTTCATATTAGGAGGGTAGAGTGATTCCAATCATCTAAGCATTCAAGGCATCCCAGCTTAATGATTTGTCATTAAGGTAGTAGCTGAAGGATCCTTGAATGCAGAAGTTCATTCTCCAATCCACTCTATTAAATATTAATGATGAGGGTGGATTGGAGGATGAACTCCCTTGAGAGAAAGGACTTTAGGTATATGATCTGAGTTTAAACACACAAAAGTATTCTCTTCTTTCTCTACCTGCAATATGAACAAGTCTCTCTTTAAAAGGTTCCAACGAATATAAAACGGTCACATTTATGACAGAGTTCAATATCATCGAGCAGTGTCGATATCATCAAGCATATACTCTCGATAGTATCGACGGTCTGCTCAATGGTACAAACTCACAAGTCATACACTTTTGAAACCTCTTGCTAGTTGGTTGATGAGATCGATCAGTTGTCGATATTATCGGATTTCGAACTCTGATTCTATCAATACGTAGATCGATCTATCGACATTTGAAAAATGAGAGAGACTAGTCAAGAAATATTTCAGGTTTTTAGGATATGATCGAGGGTCAACCGATGTCATCGGAATTTATATATCGATGATATCAGAGGCAGTGTCGATGCATCAATAAATTCCATGGATTTTCCAGTAAGCTCGCTAGACAGTTTGTGTCTAATATCGATGCAATTAAAGCAGCCTCGATATTATCAACATATGAATATCAATTTCCTCGAGTGGCCCTCGATCAAAGATAAAAAGTAACCTGAAATATTTACTGGAAGACATGCACGCCCACAATCGATATCATCGATAGACTTCCGATATTATCGAGATTTGATTTAAGATCTTATCAGGAAGAGCATCGATATATTGAGGGATTTTGAGATTTTTCTTAAAAAATAGGGGCGTTGAAAAACTGCCTGTCGATGTTATCGAGTCACTTCTGATTGACTCGAGATTCAAATATTGATGATATCGATAGGTGTATCGATATATCGATAATTCTGTCCATATATGTATTTGGTTGCTGGACACATTAAGTCCCCATTCGATATGATCGATTCAGCTTCCGAGGACATCGACAGCGCAGGTCGATTATATCGATATGTGTATCGATATAATCGAATGGGCAAGAAAACTTAGAGATTTTTTTATGTTTAAATAAGTTCTCTTACCCAAAAACTCTATTATATTTTAACTTATTTTTAAGGGTTTTAATCACCTCGTGTTTTGGGACATGGGATGTGAGGCTTAGATTTACCTATGGCGAGCTTCCACACATCCAGTTGAGGCAGACAGTTGAATAGATCTTCCTGTGAGGCTCTGTAGTCCGACTGACTCAACATACATGCTAATTGACAAACCAAGGCACTAGTAAGGGTACTTTCAATCTCCCCTTTTGTCAATTACGTGATGAAAATACCCAAAAATACCCAAAACACCCTAAGATAATATCTAGACAGACTCATCCTAAATTGTGTGTACATTCAATTTACACAATTTTATAAATTCTAATGATCCCATGTACACAACTAGCATTTACTCCCCCATACTATAAAACTCTCCCATTCTTGGTGCAGCTGCACCCCCTAACACCTGCAACATATAAGAGCAAATATCCAATTGTCCACATCGGGTGTTTTTACTTTTCTCCCCCTTTTTGTCAGTCATTGACAAAGATATAACAGTTGATATTGACTGAAGTGTAAAGAAGCATATGGGAGATTTGCAGATATAGATGTACAGAGATGAAATCATTTTAAAGCATACATCATTTCAGAACGTATGGATGTATAAAAGAAGACAGATATGAGAATCAATGAAAAATATATGCATACCAAATCAGAAACTCCATTTAACTAGGGGATATCATAAAATATAATTATGATAGAAGGATAGAGAATTATATCATACATTCAAAATATCCATAAACCACTTGGAAAGATGAGATCATGTGGACAGCGATGGTATTATGGAACAGTTAGCAATGCATGCCATACCCAAACCAAACCAAAACAAGATACATCCAAGCCACAAAATTTTGTGACAGTAGCGACACACACCGGAGTATAAACAAATCAAGATACCACTTTATCACAGTCTGTAAGTCTGTAATTCATCACACACATAAACATGATCACAAGGCATTCAAAAAGATACTCATGCCCAAGTATTCCAGAAGGATTCTAGGTGTGTGATGAATGAAAAGAGAGCCTGTACATGCTTTATGAAGAAGGGAGAATGTTCAGAATCTGTTCCGTAGCATGTTGCAGCGACTCCAGTCTTTGTCGGATTTCTGAAAGATGGGCTTCACAGTCATCAAGTTTCTTCATCATGTATGATTATCCAAAAAGGTTTTGTAAACTATCTTACACTGTGATACCTTAAATGTTGTTTGCGGTATCGAGGTTATACACATAATTGTCATGGCTTGAGATTTGACCAGTTCTTCTAACACAAGATACGTTGTCATAGAGATTCAGAAATACTGTGAAGAATCTTATAGGTAGGATCAAGGTGCTTAACATGGAGTAAATTCTTTGTATTCTTGAGAATTGTGGCACCATTACATAATTCTCAAGTAACTTCTCCCCATACACCGAGACCATTCATGTTTCGATTGGATACAAGTATTCCAGTGGATTCTATGTCAATCAGTCTACTTATCAGCCTCGGCGTGATGCATTCGACCCAATTTGTGACTGCGACTGAGATGAGTGGAGGATCCTTTTCAACATTGTAAACAAGGCTCAGAAATTGATGTACCAGATTGAGTTGAAATGTTCCACCAAGATTCACAACATTGTCCCACCCAATCTATCTCAAGAGGTCGATGATCTTAAATGGTTCAAAGCTCTTTCTATGGATTTCTCATTCCGCCACGAGGTTGATGTTGAACAAGGAAGAAGAGGCTGTCACATTCTGCTTACCTTTCTTGTTCAAAATTGAGGTGCTTCGAGGAAGAGCTGAATTTTTTTTTCCTTTGGACATCTTGGAAGAGGAAGAACAGATTTAGAAGATGTGAACCCAAGTCTGAGATCATATGTACTTTCTTTTGTTCTTCAGGTATGCATGGTTTTAGATGCCATTGATAGTCCCGAATTTTGAGTTTCATTCAGGAATTTGGAAGAAGATTGACCGTCCCAACGCTTCAACTACCCAGAAGGATGTCGATTATATCGATCCTTTGTCGATACAATTGACATTCAAAATGACCCATGGATAGTTATATCGAAAGTGAGTATATATATATATATATATATATATATATATATATATTTGGTTTTTGTACATTTTGACAAACTTTCATGTATTGTGAGATATATCTTGAATTGATCAGTATATTCACAAAATTTTGTACAAGTTCTTACAGCCCAAAAATTATAAACATAAAGATGTTTATATACAAAAGGTTCGAGGTATGTAACCTCAGATTTGACCTTTAAGAACCTAGCAAAACTGCATCATCCCTGCAAATATTCAAATCTAGATGCATAACCTGGACTTATTTCTTTTTCTGCTCGATATTTTGGGGTATATGAAAGTTAATCATCAGACAGTTCAGTTTTTCTTTTACTACCCATTTTGAGGCAGACTTCTTCATTCTGTCCTTTTCTTTAGGTGGTGATGGATAAGTTTTTCTCCTAGGTGGACTTTTAACATTTTGTGATTTTTTGATTGATTGATCAGAATTATGTGAAGTCCATCTAGGTGTCAGGCATTCAAACTTATAATGACCCACATCACCACATAAATGACAAACTGGAGAAGTTCCCATATTTCTACCTGAAGCAGTAAGTTTTGTTGGAGCTTTATTTCCAGTTTTCTTTTAAATTTTCTCATACCCTAGGCCACTCTTGTCTCTTCCTTATTTTCCCATCCCTAATAACTTTTCTCGCTTCTCACCACTTTGGAAAAATTTTTAGTTTATTACAGCAAATCTCCTGAATTTTTCTAAGTCAATGGAGAGTGAGTGATTCTCATTCTTGAGTTGTGCATTATCATCTCTTAACAATTCATCCTGATTCATAAGTTTTGATAATTCTATTTTTAGGGATAGATTTTCTCTTTCTAACTTATCATTGTCTGACTAATATTGTTGCAAATCATTGATTAAATGTGTGTTAATTTTCAAGGTTTTGTCCAAGTTTTTCTGCAATAATTCCTTTTTATTTTCAGACATATTGAGCTTTTTAAGGATATAGATGCTATGAATATACAGTTGCTTATAAGCATCTTGCAGTTTATCCTTTTCAACTTCTTCTTCCTCTTCAGTTTCTGCATCACCAGACGGAAATGATTCAATGGCTTGCTGTTCTTTCTCGTTCTCGGATTCATTGGGAATGATTGGAGTAGTGGAGACCATAAGGATTTTCAATGATTTCTGATCTCCATCACTCTCTGAGTCACTAGATTCTGAGTTTGACTCTTTTGTATCATCCCAAGTGGTGGCCATCGCCTTGCCCTTAGTTTTTCTATTTGAGCATTCAGTAGACAGGTGTCCATACTCATGACAGGCATAGCATTGTGGTTCTTTGGTCCGTTTACCAAATTTTCCTGTAGAGGATTTGTTGTTCACCTTTCTTCCTCTAGAAAGACGGCCACGATTCTTCTAAAAGAATCTTCTAAATCTTTGAGCCAGCAAGGCTACTTCCTCATCTTCATCTTCTTTTTCACTCTCATTGTCCTCATGTTTTGTTTTCTTAGAAGTTTTTAGGACAGTGTTTTTAAATTTTTGGCATTGTGCGAAGTGTAGTTCAAAAGTTTGTAGGAACCTACCAGTTCTTCTACTTTCATCTCATCAATATTTCTACACTCCTCAATTGTTGTTACTTTGGGATTAAACCGTTTCGATAGGGATCTTAGAATTTTCCTACAAATTTTCGTTACCGAAACTTTCTCTCCCAATCCACCCATGGAGTTATAAATAATATTCAACTTGGTGAAAAACTCCATAAATGTCTCATGCTCTTCTATCCTGAGATTTTTGAATTGTGAAGTCAGAAGTTGTAGTTTAGACCTCTTCACAGTGCTAGTGCCTTCATGGGTTGTTTCCAATAGATCTCATGCTTCCTTGGATGTCCCACACATGCTTATTTGATTGAAAATATCCTGGGACACAACACAGTAGATGACGTTCATAGCTTTTACTTCAGCAGTTTGTTTTTCTTTGTCGAACATCATCCACTTTTCTTTGGGTTTGGGTTTTATGATGGTTGTACTACTTTCTAGTGTGATCTGTTCGGTTGGTGGCACATATCCTCTTTCGACTATACCCCAAACATCATGATCCAAAGATCTCAGGAAGTAGTGCGTTCTAGCTTTCCAGTATGCGTAAGTTGAACCATCAAATACTAGAGGTCTATTGATTGATGAGCCCTCTCCTTTGGCCATATTCCAAACTTCAGTCAAGATCACTCTCTAGGCGGTGAAGCCCTTAAAGAGAGACCTGCTCTAATACTAAATGAAATAGCAGTGAAGACCGCTTGAGTTGAAGTAGGAATATGTCAATATGTCCTAGAGGGGGGTAAATAGGACTTTTTAAAGTTTCACAATGTATTTAAAAACCCTATTACACTAATCCTTACAGATAGACAATTATCAGGATTACTCAAATGTAACTCTACTAGCTTTCAAGCCTAGTAGAGGATCCAATCACAAACTATTTAAGAGATAACAATATATAAGTTAGCTCATGATGGATGTAACTGTGTTTGTGTGTGAGGTGTGCTCAGATAAGTAAATATGAGAGCATTGTCATAAATAATCAGACACATAGATGAATAACAATCATAAACACAGTCATTTTTATAGTGGTTCGACTACTTGTCTACTCCACTCCCAGTAACCGCACTCAACCCTTGAGTGTATCAGATTTCACTAAGGAAGTTTCACATGGTTCACCTCTAACCTAAGGTTTTAAATCAGGTTCATCTTTAACCTTTACAACCTACACTGAAGCTGACTATTTATGCTATAAGAGCAAGGGTTAACATATCGCACCCACATTTACGCACATTGGCTAAGGATCTTCCCTAAGACCCTAACAAAGGTTTCACTCGGTTCACCTCAAAACCCAAGGTTTTACCCAATTCACCTTAAATCGAAGGTTTTACTGGTTTACCTCTAACTAGATGTTTATGCTCTCCATAGAGCAAGGGTCCATACAATGCATCCACCACATATACTCCCGCCGGAGGCCTCCTTGAGGACTTCAAGGGTGAGAAACATCTTAGACCCAATCCTACAAAGGAATGGTCAAAGGATCCTCTGGACTTTAGATACTTACAGATAAGTTGATGAGTCTCATTCAGCACAATGGTGAAGATCTCCTCCTTATTGATGAAGAGTCTTCAGCTCCCTTGATCCACAACAAATGATATACCAATATAAGGTAATGGGTTGGGTCAAGGTTATGATGGAATCCTACTCTCTAAATATTTTCCTATTAGGAGGGTAGAGTGATTCTAATCATTTAAGCATTCAAGGCATCCCAGCTTAATGATTTGCCATTAAGGTAGTAGCTAGAGGATCCTTGAATGCGAAAGTTTATTCTCCAATCTACTCTATTAAATATCAATGATGAGGGTGGATTGGAGGATGAACTCCCTTGAGAGAAAGGACTTTGGGTATATGATCTGAGTTTAAACAGACAAAAGTACTCACTTCTTTCTCTACCAGCAATATGAACAAGTCTCTCTTTAAAAGGTTCCAACGGATATAAAATGATCACATTTATGACAGAGTTCGATATCATCGAGCGTATACTCTCGATAGTGTCAATGGTCTGCTCGATGACACAAACTCATATGTCATACGCTTTTGAAACCTCTTGTCAGCTGGTCAATGGGATCGATCAGGTTCGATATCATCGGATTTCAAACTCCAATTCTATCGATACTTGGATCGATCTATCGACATTTGAAAAATGAGAGAAACTAGTCAAGAAATATTTCAAGTTTTTAGGATATGATCGAGGGTCAACCATGTCATCAGAATTTGTATATTGATGATATTGGAGGCAGTGTCGATGCATTGATAAATCCCATGGATTTTTCAATAAGCTCGCTGGACAGTTTGTGTTCAGTATTGATGTAATCGACGTGGCCTTGATATTATCGACATATGAATATCGATTTCCTCGCGTAGCCCTCGATCAAAGATAAAAAATGACCTGAAATATTTGCTGGAAGACATGCGCACCCACAATCGATATCATCGATGGACTTCCAATATTATCGAGATTTGATTTAAGATCTTATCGAGAAGAGCATCGATATATCAAGGGATTTTGAGATTTTTCTTGAAAAATAGGGGCACCGAAAAGCTTTCTATCGATATTATCGAATTACTTCTGATTGACTCGAGATTCAAATATCAATGATATCGATAGGTGTATCGATATATCGATAATTTTGTCCATATATGTATTTGGTTGTTGGACAATTAAGTCCTCATTCGATATGATCGATTCAGCTTCCGAAGACATCGACAGCGCAGGTTGATTATATTGATCCAATCGACAGGGCAAGAAAACTTAGAGATTTTCTAATGTTTAAAGTTCTCTTACCCAAAAATCCTAATATATTTTAACTTATTTTTAAGGGTTTTAATCACCTGGTATTTTGGGACATGGGATGTGAGGCTTAGATTTACCTATGGAAGCATCCACACATAAGGTTGAGGCAAACACTTGAATAGATCTTCCTGTGAGGCTCTGCAGTCCGACTGACTCAACATACAGGCTAATTAACAAACTAGGGCACTAGCAAGGGCATTTTCATAGTATACACAATAAAATTTTGTACAAGCATTATACAAATCAAAATTATAAACATTAAGATATATATATATATATAAAATTTGAGGAGACAAACCTCAGATGTATCATTAGAAGCTCATCAAAAGTTGTATCATTTTAGCAAATATCCAAATCCTGATGCATGATCTGAACTTATTTTCTCTATGTTTAGTATTTCTAGGCATATGGATCATCCTTCCCTTTACCTTTGATGACATAGCAATGGTTTTTTGTGCAAGAACCCTTCATCACTAATTTTCTTGAGAGATCCAGGATTTCGTATTTTTCTTTATTGAATGTAACCACATGCTCATTGTCACATATTTAAGAAATGCTTAAAAGATTGTGTGTTAATCCTTTTATGCAAAAGGCATTCTCATTTTTGAACAACTATATTCCTTTAATGATTCCTTGTCCAATTACCTTAGCGGTGCTTCCGTCTCCATAGGTGACTATCCCATTATCAAGATTTGAATCATTTGTATGGAGAGATTTGTCACCTGTGACATGTCTTAAGCATCCGCTATTTAGGTACCATTTTGTTTCATTGCCTGGTATATGGTTTGAATGAGTAACCAGACAATTTTTCTTTTCTTTTGGAATCCATTTTGTGATAGAATTTTTTAACCGTGGTAGATTTAATTTTATTGTTCAATTCGACCACTTAATTCAATTTCTCTGTGTTAGTCATTTTCAATAGTGGTGGATGTGAATCTATTTTATCCATAATCCTTGGTGGACTCTTGACATTGTATATTTATTTGGCTGAGTTGAATTTTCCAATATGCTTTTGAACAAAGTTATGTTGAGTCCTCCTAGGTGTTAAGCATTCAACCTGATAATGATCCGAATCACCACATAGATGACAAACTGGAGTAGTTCTTCTATTACTACCTGAGGCAGCAGATTTTTCAGTTGTTAGTACTACATTTCCAGTTCTCGTTCCATATCCTAAGCCACTCTTGTCCTTTCCAGGTTTTTCCCAACCTAAGAGTTTTTCTAATTTCTCACCACTCTGAGAAAACTTGTAGTTTAGCTTAACAATTTTTTGAATTCCTCTAAATCAAACAGGAGTGTATGATTTTCATTTTAAAGGAGCATGTTTTTATCTTTTAATTGCTCAAACCGTTTGTTTAGTTTTATAGATTCTAATTTAAGGAAGGTGTTAATTCTTTCAAGTCTATCATTATCTTAGTGATATTGTTGTAAATTCATTGATTAGGTGTGTTAATTTCCAGAGTTTTATTCAAATCTTTTTGCGGCAATTCCTTTTTATTCTTAGATATTTCAAGTCTTTTAATAACTTTGATTTTATGAATGTACAGTTGATTGTAAGCATCTTGTAGCTTATTTTGTTATTGTTCTTCTTCTTCCTTTTTAGTTTCTTCATTATCTGATGGAAATTATTGTAAGCATCTCAGTTTCAATGGGAGTGACTGGAGTAGTGGAGACCATAAGAATTTTCAAGGATTTCTGGTCACCATCACTCTCTGAGTCACTAGATTCTAAATTTGACTCTTCTGTATCATCCCATGTGGCATACTTCTGTTTGGGCATTCAGTTGACAGGTGTCCATACTTCTGATAGGCATAACATTGTGGTTCTTTGGTCTTTTTACCAAATTTGCCTGTAGAAGGTCTATTGTCTATCTTTGTTCCTTTAAATGGACGGCCACGATTCTTCTGAAAAAAAATTTTGAACCGTTGAGCCAACAATGCCACTTCCTCATCTTCATTATCTTTTTCACTTCCATTGTCCTCATATGTTGTTTTCTTTGAAGTTTTTAGAATAGTAGTTTTAGATTTTTGGGTTTGTTTGAAGTGTAGTTCAAAAGTTTGTAGGGAACCTACCAATTCTTCTACTTTCATTTTTTCTATGTTCATACACTCTTCAATAGTTGTAACTTTGGGATTAAACTGTTCTAGCAGTGATCTCAGTATTTTCCTACAGATTTTAGGAATCAGAACTTTTTCTCCCAATCCACCTATGTAGTTGCAAATGATATTCAATTTTGTGAAAAACTCCATAAAGGTCTCATGCTCTTCCATTCTGAGACTTTCGAACTATGAAGTCAGGAGTTACAGTTTAGATCTCTTCACAGTGCTTGTTCTTTCATGGGTTGTTTCCAACAAATCGCATGCTTCCTTAGAAGTCCCACACATACTGATTTGATTGAAAATATCTTGGGATACGGCACAGTAGATAGCATTCATAGCTTTAGCCTCAGCAGTTTGATTTTCCTTATCGAATGCTTTCCACTTCTGTTTAGGTTTCCATTTGGTGATAGTTGTGTCATTATCAAGTACTATTTGTTCAGACGGTGGCATATATCCTCCTTCAATTATCTCCTAAAATCATGATCTACGGATCTCAAAAAGTAGTGCATTCTAGCCTTCCAGTATGCATAATTTGGTCTATCAAATACTAGAGGTCTAGAGACCGATGAGCCCTCTCCTTTGGCCATATTCCTAACTCCAGTTAAGATCACTCTCTAAGTGGTAAAGCCCTGAAAGAGAGACCCTCTCTGATACTAATTGAATAGTGATGAAGACCGCTTTAGTTGAAGTAGGAATATGCCAATATGTCGTAGAGGAGGGTGAATAGGACTTTTTAAAGTTTTTGAGGTTTAATTAAAATCCTGTTACACTAAGCCTATATTAGGATTACTCAAGAGTAACTCCACTGGCTTCCAAGCCCGGTAGAGGATCCAATCACAAACTATTTAAGAGATGATCAATATGCAAACTACTTTATGATGGATATGATTGTGTATGTGTGTGAGGTGTAATATCAGATATTTAAATATGAAAATATTAAAGTAAATCACACAAACAAAAGAATAACAGTCTCAAACACAGTCATTTTTATAGTGGTTCGATTACTTGTCTACTTAACTCCCGGTAACCGCACTCAACCCTTGAGTGTACTGGATTTTACTAAGGAGGTTTCACTGCGGTTCACCTTAAACCTAAGGTTTTAAATCAGGTTCACCTTCTACCTTTGCAACCTACACCTAGGTTGACTGTTTATGTTCCCTGAGCAAGGGTTAACACATAGCACCCAGTTTTAGGCACACTGGCCAAGGATCTACACAAGGAACCTCACTATTTATGCTCTCACGAGCAAGGGTCAACACAACGCACTCACTTTTAGGCACACTGGCCAAGGATCTTCCATAAGACCCTAACTGTTTATGCTCTCCACAGAGCAAGGGTCAACACAATGCACCCACTACGTACACTCTCACCGGAGGCCTCCTAGAGGACTTGCAAGGGTGAGAAACACCTTAGACCTAATCCTACAAAGAAATGATCAAAGGGTCCTCTGGACTCTGATTACTTATAGATAAGCAAATGAGTCCCTCTTTAACTCGTTGTTGAAGATCTCCTCCTTTGTTGATGAAGAGTCTTTTGCTCCTTTAAATCGTAACTCAGAAGATATACCAATGGATAGCGATAGGTTAGGTCAATGTTATGATGGAATCCTACTTTTAGATATTTTCCTATAAAGGAGATAGAGTGATTCCAATCATCTATGCATTCAAGGCATCCTAGCTTAATGATTTACCATTAAGATAGTAGCTGGAGGACCCTTGAATGCAGAAGTTCATTCCCCAATCCACTCTATTGAATATCAATGATGAGAGTGGATTGAAGGATGAACTCCAATGAGAGAAAGGGGTTTGGGTATATGATTTAAGGTAAAATACTAAAAAACACTCTCTTCTTTATCTACCAGTAATAATAGACAAGTCCTCTTTATATAGGAAAAAGGTTCCAATGGATATAAAATGGTCACATTTATGACAGAGTTCGATATCATCAAGCGGGGTCGATATCATCGAGTGTATGCTCTCAATAGCATCGACGGTCTGCTCATGACACAAACTCAAATGTCATACGCTTTTGAAACCTATTACCAACTGGTCGAGGCAATCAAAACACATGTCGATGTCATCGGATTTCGAACTCTGATTTCATTGATGTGAGGTTCAATTCCTCGACATTTGAAAATGAGAGAGACTTGATTTAAAATATTTCAAATTTACAAGAATGATCGAGGGACCTTCGATATCATCAGAATTTAAATGTCAATGATATCGATAGCTGTGTCGAGGCATCAATTAATCCAAGGAATTTTCATTTAAGCTTACTGGACAATTTCTGTCCCTGTTCGATGCCAATGAAATCGTACCGATATCATTGATATTTGAATATCGATTCTATCGAGTGACCCTCGATCATAAATAAACTATCCTGAAATATTTTGCTGGAAATATTGTGTCCAAGACCGATATCATCGAGATTTGAATTCTGATGATATTGATGGTAATTCAATATATTGAAGGTCTTCATGATTTTCCTATAAAAATAGGGACACAAATACTCTATTGTCAATCATATTGAGTCTAGTTCGATAAACTCGATCTTCAAATATCGATGATAGCGATAGGGATATCGATACATCGATAATTTTATACAGATGAATATGTTGTTGCTGGACACTTTTTGTCCTTATTTAATTTTATCGATTAAGCTTTCGAGGAGATCGACAGCATATATCAATTTTATCGAACATGATAACAATAAATCAACAGAGCTAGAAAACTTAGAGATTTTCTAATTTTTGAAAAAAGTTTTCTAACCCAAAAAACCCTATGATATTCTAATTTGTTTTAAGGGTTTTATTTAACTTGTGTTTTTGGACATGAGATATGAGGCTTAGATTTACCTATGGCAAGTTTGCACATATCCGGTTGAGGCAAATACTTTGAATTGATCTTCCTATGAGGCTCTATATTTTAGCTGACTCAACACTCACGCTAATTGACAAACTAGGACACTTTCAATACCTAGGCCAGGAGATGTGGGCCCGCATTTATTTCAAGAAAATGCCGCGCATTTTGTAAAACCTAAGAGAAACTCTACCAAATATCACATCAATCAAAGTACACAACCCATTAAGTCAAGTACTCTATCCCATCCCTAAGTACACTACCCATCCCCAAAGTTAACTCTCTCTCTCTCTCTCTCTCTCTCTCTCTCTCTCTCTCTCTCTCCATCCATCCCTTCCTTACACCCATCACTCACTCCGCCCATCACTCCTCTCTCTCATTTCTCACTCTTTCCAAGTAACTCCTAAGAGAGAGAGCCAACGTCTAACCTTTCCATGAGAAGAGCTAGGTGCGGCCCACTTCCTACCCCTTTATCCTCACCATCCAACCCTTCAACTCTTATCATCCTCCATCAAAGAGAAAGCTTAGGAGCTCGGGAGATCCAGGAGCCTAGAAGATTTACAATCAGTGGGTGAACCACCGTTGAATTTCATTTGAGGGCCCACTTATGATGGGACCCACTTTGATGTATGTGATCTAGGAGGGCCCCATAGTAGTGGGGTCCCTCCATTACACCATCTTTCTCCCTATCTATCTTTCTCTCCCTCTCTTTCATTTCTTGATGGTGATGTGGCCATGTGGCCCACCCAAATGGATCCCACCATGATGAATGTATTTTATCCATGTCGTCCGTCGAGTGGTCCCGCCTGGAGTCTATTTGGATAGGCCAGATTGGAGGAAACACACAAATATCAACTAATCTGAAACTTATGGGCCACGCCGATGTGGACCCCACCATGAGATGTATGTATTTCTCTCATCGTCCATCTGTTTGATCCAGACCATCTAGCGGTCTGGATGTGGGTGAGATCCACCGTGATTTACGTATTTTGGTCCCACCATCCATCCCGTATGTTGTTGGAACACGTTAGTAAGTTTTGTGGCCCACCATGGGGCGTGTGAGATCTCCAGCCATGTGGACGGTGGATCCCATCACAAGGTATATATTATATCCTGGACCATCCATCAAATGGACGTCCAGGGCTGGATGTCTAAGCAGATCATATTATAATATATAATATATAATATAATATAATATATTATAATATATTTATATTCATGTATATCTTGTGTGCTCCACAAGGGACCCACCTACCTAGACATTGGATGGCTAGTGCACACCAGCCATCTAGTCGTTATATACAACGTCAACGGCAGTGTGGGCTCCTAGATGTATGTGTCTTCCACACTGTCCGTCCATCCAGACGGTGCAGCAGTCTAGACGTGCTGGTGGGCCCCTCCACGATGGGCAATGTTGTGTGGGCCCCTCCACAATGGGTAGTGTTGTGTGAGCCCCCATGATGTATGTGTTGTATCTTCACACCGTCCATCTGGGTAGTGCTACGTGGGCCCGCATGATGCATGTGTTGTACATGAACACCATTCATCTGGACGATGTTGCGTGGGCCCTCCCCAATGTATGTGCTGTGTATGCACACCATCAATCTAGACGGCGCTGTGTCACACCCCAAATTCAGTGACCGAAACTCACAAGAATCCCGATAATCAATTTCGGCACCGACAGCCTCTGTAGTACCCCATTCTCGCCTCCTGACACCCATTCATCAGGTTCCGATCCTGGGATTCTGCAAGGAGGATTTCTATAAATAATCCAATCCATAAAGAGTATATCCAAGATCATAACATAGTAACCACAGATAAGAACTATAAGAATAACATTACAAAATCCACTAAGAATTTAAACATTTACAAGATACAATGCACAAAAGAGAAATACAAAGGACTATATAGGGGAAATCTCCAAAAGGTCCTCGACACGCTCCTCGCTCCTCCTTAGCTACGACTGCTGTGTAGAATCTCCTGTACACATCAATCGTACATAAGCTTATAGAAAGCTTAGAGGGCAGTGTAAGTGTGTGTAGTACCAGTGTCAGGAAGGCAATATCAGAGAATGTAGAATGCGGCATGAACCAGGAATATCATTGATGCCAACAGCCATACCAAGGCTAAGCTATATTAAGTATAAATGTAGTAAGTCGTGCCAAGGCTATGCAATGCAACATATGAGTACTGGGCGCCATAACGAGGTGATGCATAAGAGGCCTACATAGCCAATGTCATATGCGAAGTGCAATGCGATCATGCCAGTCCTCATATCTAGTCCACATATTCATACAGTTCTATTCTAGGGAAACCACCGGGATCAAACACACTGCCGGCTAACTATCGCTCTCCTAGCCGCATAGTCTAACGAGCGTAAGAGACCCCACTACTCGTCTGTGGATAGCCAAATACCTGCAAGGCTCGACGGTAGCAGACCCATTCACGAGCTGGTTAAACTTAGTCTAGCTATTGTCCCCTCACTCACGTAGGTAAGGACACACCCCATCTCAACAGACCATGCTACAGTGAGAGTCGCGGCCTAATGATATAATACACTCGAACGCTCACGTTTTCCACTAGGTCTAGGCGTTGAGGCGTCTCCTGATACCATGAAAGTTTAGGGGCTTTCACCGAAGGACATCTTAAGTTCCCTAAATGCCCAAGTAACATTTTCAGTGTCCAAATCCAGCCATCCATGATATGCCTGTGGAGGCTACGACCCTGATGAAGCAAGGGTGATTATCTACGTGCTATGTAATGCTAGATGCATAAATTATACAATCAACCATGCACTAATCCCAAGCATCCAACGTGCTCAGGAGGGGAAAACTCCATCCCTCAGGGAAATACCAAAATATCCCACCCAATGGCACAACCATGATCAATCACATCTTAACCAAGTATGCATATGATGCGTATAGGAGTGGGTCATAAAGATGAACAAAGATGCTAATGCGGTGAAGATGTACTCTCCTCCTAACCAAGTAGGGTATAAGTACTTAGATAATTTTTCATAAGGAATACAACCTCAAGTGGAGGCCCAATAGCCTGGGGTAGCCCACGAGACTAGATAGATAATGGCATGGGCCTAAATATAAGAATGAGCCTAGCAATAGACTATGGTGGACCTTTAACCACCCATAAAAGCAAGAATGGGCCTAACAAGGGCCTAGAGGGGTACACCAATGTAGGCATTCAACCACTATTATCCCCTGAAGGCAGCCCAATAATAATCTACCAAGGATCAAGGCCCGTGGCCCAAGCGTCACCATAAGAAAGAGATGGGCAGGTATGTACATATAGATACATCACATGTTAAGCCTCAATAAAGTGGCCCAAGGCTACACACAATTCATGGGTCCAATAGGGGCAATATATAGCCCAATCCACATGCAATAATATGGGCTCATAAGGAAGGTTAGGGCCTAAACATAAGGGCCACCAGGTTACGCTTTACAACCTAGCCTAAGAATTTAGTTGATTTGGTGGGTAATCAAGGGCCCAACCACTCATACATTCCACCCCACTAGCCCAATACAATATCATGGAGAATACAGCCCAAGAATCCACTGGGCCTATCTAGAAAGTTCTAGCCCATTTGGGCCTACAAAGATTCTAAAAATCCAGTTACATATAAGTGTCCATATTGCCCAACCAAAGTGGACCTCAATGATGCATTAATTAAGTCCAAAATTAAGGGAGTAAAGGCACAAATTATCCCTACAAAATCCTCACAATACGGTGGGGCCCACACCCTTAAACTCCAGCCACAAAACAATGTATATTTACAAATACCTTACTGAATTTTTAGTCCACCAGCCATTCTCGGCCTGCTAAAGCCTAGTAAAAATAAACTCTGATTGGGACATAAGTTTAGATGGTCAAACACCATGTACAAGTGGTCTCACCATATAAGGAGGATATTTAAAACACATAAATTAGGTGGGTCATGTTGCTGGACCAGAAGTCCAGTAGCAGCCCATCATTGGGTGTCCCACATAGGGGGTGGGCGGTCTATGGGCCTGGATGCCTAGCCCACTCCCAATCTCAAAGTGGGCCACACCTTGGACGTTCAACACCAAGGTGGGCCATGTCCAAGTGGGCCACTAAATGGAAAGACACATGGATGAAATTCTACATCATGGTGGGCCTCACAAGGGTGAAATGGCTAACTTTATTGGATGTCAACAAGGGTGGGCCACCATAGAAATAAATTCTATAATTTATAACACATGTTAAGCATTTTAAAAGAATATGGGCAACAATACATCTAAAAAAAGCTGATGGTACAGAAAATACTGTTGTACCTATGTTTGGCACCACATGGGGTGGGCCTAAGCTTGTCCAAACCTTTGAAAAATAGGTGGGAAGGTTGGTCCCACATATGGACAGCAAGTGGGATCCACTAGGGTAGCCCACTTACTCCAAAAATTAAGGTGAAATTGCTCATTTCTAACATGCAATGTTGCTGAACTATCTAGAAATTTCTGAACAGTTAGCCTACTTTGGCCTATCTCATGGGCCTCAATTATGGGGAAAATGATATGGGCCCCATTCCACATCAAAGTGGGGTCCATACACTTGAAAATTTTGAAAGAAATTTTAGAAAAAGAGGTGTATAAACTATCCCAAACATTATCTCAAAATCATGTTCCAGATGGGCCTGAAATCTGGACAACAACATATGTTGTCCATTTTTTGGTCCATATAAATTATTCAAAGGGTTTATACCCTGATCCATCAAGTGGGGTCCACCTAAATGGGTCATCAACATTTCAAATCCATTATTACACCAAAAGCCTCAAGAAAACCATGTTTAGAGGCCACCCAAGCCGTGCATGTCATGATGGGCCTGGATGTCCCATCTTCCTGATGGATCTAAGATGTTGTTGACCATCTCAGTGGACCACAATATCTCCAGCAACAATGGAAAGAAAATATAGAGAAAGGGAGAGAAAGGAAGAGAGATCTGACCATTGGTAGAATGTTCCGCCACTAATGAACCTTCCACATTCAATTCACGTTGTACAATACATTTATAACATACATGCAAGCTATATTCAATTGAAAAGTGGTGTTGAGGTAAGGATATCATCCATACCATTGCATGCAAAGGTCTAAGTGATCTATAATAGGTTAGTTCTAAGAGAAATGCCTCGTGGTGGGTCCATGGAGAATGGCCCACCATGGAAGATGAAATGCATGCATTTAGGCCCATGGCCTTGATCCTAGGAGTCATGTATGACCTCCATCATGGATTGGTGAGTCCTACATGCTTTCATTCATGTGAGAAAGAGAAGGAAATAAGAAGAAAGAGAGAAGGATTATAAGGCCCGTATCTTAGACCATACCATTTCACATGCTTCTGCGGTCCTCTTGGTCAAATTCCAGCAACTCTCGACCCATATCTGATATTTTTGTACAATCCTAAGCTAATTCTTGTAAATCGGAGTCGGCCCGACCCGAAACTTATACCCTAGTGACCGCGCCGTCACCACAGTTCCAACGCCATGACTCACGCATCGATCGGATACCCAGGCCAGGAGATGTGGTCCCGCGTTCATTCCGAAGAAACGCCGCTTATTGTGAATTTCGAGAGAATCTCTATAATATATCCCATCAATCAATCAATTAATCAAGTCAAGTACACTCCATACCACAAGTACAAGTAACCCATCCCTTTCCCTTTCCAAAGTCAACTCTCTCTCTCTCTCCACCCATCCCTTTTTCACCCAAATTTCAACCAAGCCCATCCCCTAACCATCCTTTCCTTACAACACCCATCCTATATCATCCCATCACCTCTTTAACTCCCTCATTTTCTCAAACACTCTCCCAAGCAACAAATTCCAACGTCCAAGCATTTTTAAGAGTAATCCAAGTGTGGACCACTTTCTCACTCTCTCATCTCCCATCTGAACCATTCATTCATTATCTACCTCCATCAAAATTGAAGATAAGGAGCATAAGAATCCAAGGGACCATGGAGGAGTACAATAGGTGGGTGATCCACCGTTGATTTTAATTTTAGGGCCCACTTGTTGTGGGACCCACATTAATGTATGCAATGTAGAGAGGGGCCCATAGTGGCAGGTTCCCTCTATCTCACAGTTTCCCTCTCTCTCTCTCTCTCTCTCTCTCTCTCTCTCTCTCTCTCTCTCTCTCTCTCTTCCTCTCTCTCTTGTATGGATGGTGTGTGTGTGTCCCACCATGAAGTATGTATTTTATCCATGCTGTCCACTGAGTGGCCCACATGGCAGTACGTTTAGATGGGCCCAAATGAAGTAAAAACACAAATATTAGTTTGATCCAAGAGTGTGGCCCACCTAACGTGTGGCCACCGTGCTGTGTAGGGCCCTCTAAACCGTCCATTCATGTGAGGCCTACTAGTAAGACATGTCCCTTTCATCCAGGCCGTTGCCACTTGCACTATTTCACACACACACACACACACACACACACACACACACACACGTATATATACATATAATGCATAATATACATATATTATATACTATATAATATAATATATTATATATTATATAAATGATATGGTGGGCCACTCCTATGTGGACCCACCTTGTTTCACCAACTGTTCATCCAGCGTGCAGACTCCCTGAATGCTGGACTAAGCTATGATATATATGTATATAATATAGTATATGGTGGGCCCCACGTGGGGACCCACCTCTCTAAGATATAATATATATATGTGTGTGTGTGAGTGTAAGGTGGGCCACGTGTGTGGGACCTACCACTAATGTATGTGTTATAGTCAAATCGTCCAAGCTCCTAGATGGTGCTGAATGGGCCACACCTGATGTGTGAGCCTTATCCACACCGTCCAACAATCTAGACAGGTGGAGCCCACCGTGATATATGTCTGTATCTATGCTGTCCATTCAGTAACCTGGACAGGTGGAGTCCACCGTGATGTATATTTGTATCCACACTATCCATTCATCTAGCAAGCTCATCTTTGGCTCGAGACAAAAAAATGAAGTAGATTCAATCCTTTGGTGGGCCATGTATGTGGACCCCACCCCTAATGTTTGTATTACATCCAAACCATTTATTTATTTGATGGACAATTACATATGTGGACCCACCTTAATATATGTGATCCATCCAAATCATCCATCTATTTGGCCACCTCATCTCATAGCCTGAGACTAAAAATAAGACAGGTCTAGTATTAAGTGGACCACACTACAGAAATCTGTGAAGTTGAATGCCTACCATTGAGACCACTTTGGGTTACAAAAGTTTTGATTCAATATAGTATTTGTTTTAGTTCCCTGTTAAGGTGCTTGGGACCTTATGAACAGTATGGATGGGAAATAAATACATGGTGGGGGCTATTGAAATTTAACTGTGGAAGTCATTATCACCACTACCATTTGTGGTATGGTCTAGATGATCCTTTGGACATGATTCATTTTTTTTATGCTCTATAATGTCTCTAACAATGGATGCATGGTGCATTTGAATTGGCCCCATTGATGCAACCCATTTAAATCGGCCTATTTGATTTGGCCCATGTCCATTTGATTCGGCCCATTTGATTTGGCTTATTTGATTCATCCCATTTGAATCGGTCCATTTGATTCGGCCCATTTAAATCAGCTGATTTGATACAGCCCGATTATATATATTGGCCCTTATGTGAGGCCATGGGCCCACTATATGTTTGGCCCTATGTAGGCCACTCCTTGGGAGCAATTTTGGTTAAATGTCCACATTGATGGGCAATGATGGTTGGATGTCCATATTATGACCTTCCCTTAGGCCTTGTTAAGCCCATTCTTATAATTCTCTTGTGGATTAACCTAGATAAGTGAGCCCCATTCGCCATAAACAGATGGTTTCGGGCTATCGGATTTGATATAACCCCAGCCAAGGACTGATCCTTATATTATTGTTGATTGGCTTCTCCTCTATGGACCCAGCCTTATTTACATGCTGATTGTTGGTGCCGATTATCGATGCTGATTGTCGACGCCGATTATCGATCATTGGTGTCGATTATCAAGGTCGATTCTTATTTTGATTATCGAGGCCAAGTCAAATTATCGAGATCGATTTTGATTTCGATTGTAGAGGTCGAGTCAGATTGTCGAAGCCGATTATCGAGGTCGATTCCGTTTGGTCGAGGCCGATTCTGTTGGTCGAGGCCGATTCCATTTGTCGAGGCTGATTCCATTGTTAAGGTCGATTCCAATTGTCAAGGCTGATTCCATTGTTGAGGCCAATTTTGATGATCGAGGCCGATTCCGTTTGATGAGGCTGACTTCATTTATCGAGGTCGATTCCATTATCGAGGCCGATTTCAATTGTTGAGGCCGATCACTGAGATCAATTCTTATTATTGAGGTCAATTCCGATTGTCGAGGGCTAATGTAATGTATATAAGGTTCATGGGATGTGGCCCTTTGTGATGTATATTAGGCCCGTGTTAGAGGCTCATTGTGATGTATATGTGGCCCATGTGATACGACCCACTTGATGTATATGAGGCCCAATGTAACGTATTTATGGCCATCCATTAAGGCCCACCTTGATGTGATGCATAATGGACCCGTGTGAAAGGCTCATTGTGATGTGCTTGGGGCCCTTGGGTTGTGGCCCATTGTGATGTATTCGGGGCCCATGGGATGTGGCCCATCCGAGGTATATAGGCCCATGTGATGCAGCCCATGTAATGTGTATTAGGCCCATGTGATGCGGTCCATTATGATTGTATGAGGCCCATTATGGTGCATTTGAGGGTCAAGTTATGGAGCACATTGTGATGTATGTTAGGCCCATGTAAAAGGCCCATCGTGATGTGTATTAAGCTCTTAAGTGAGGCCCATAGTATTGTACTTTTTACCCTCATGTGAGGCCATGGGTCTACTATATATTAGGCTCTATGTGGGTCATTCCATGAGGGCAATGTTGGTTAAATGTCCATATTTTTAAGGTTAATTTTGATGCCAGTTACTGATATAGATTATGAATATGTGACAACATAGCATCATGATACATGCCCATATGCATCATCTGCATGTTTGTTATGAGATGTGGTTTGACCATTACATATGACATTGGGCAAGTTGTTATGAGCATTACCAGAAAATCGAGCAAAGGATACGGATAAAAACCGTAACCAAAGGCCTATGGCTATGGTTAAGGTCCATAGCACGACCGTAGCCATTGGTGTCGTAGCCATAGGTCTAAAAGCTATGGCTACGGATTTCCTCCGTAGCCATATAAACAATGGGTAATTAAATCCATAGCCGTAGCTTCTGTAGCGCTAAGGGATTTATAGCTACGAATTATATCCGTAGCTAAAGGTACAGAGAGAACCGTAGCAATAGGCTGAAATCAACAACAGCTACGGTTTTTAGATAAAGAGCTACAGTAAATAACCGTAGCTATTGTAACAATAGGTACGGATTAAATCCGTAGTAATAATTTCCATAGCTCTAGATTATATATAGCTACTGATTGTAGTTAAAAGTAGAATGAGAACCATAGCAATAGCCTAAAATTAGCAAGAGCTACGGTTTTCAGATAAATGGCTATGGTTAATACCCGTAGGTAATGCCTATCTTTTTTTTAAATAAAAAATTTGAATAATAAAGGTAGCCCTTACAATTGTAGTACACCCTAATAACTCATATAAGCTAATATAGTTAAATACTGCATGGCTAAATCATTCATTCATTCAATCAAACAAAATCATTCATTCATTCAATCATATACAATAATTCATTTCCATTCATAAAAGTACAATGCCAATATAATAGTTATATGTCTATTTAAAGTTCTCATTAACAGCAAGATCCAATGCCTTCTTGAAGCCAAATAGCCATGACAATCGGGCCAGCAAGGAACCTCGCAACCAATCTGTATGTGGCGAGTTTAGTCCCATAGGCTATGATTCTTGGCTGCAAGGCCATGAACAGTCCTGAAAATTCAAAGGCAGTTCAAGTCAATTCAAAACACTTGAAAAACAAGGACTAAGAATCATATGATGAGCATATCAATGATCTTACCGAGACTGAACACGGCCATCCCAAGACCTGCATTCGACAAGATCGTGACAAAATTTTCCATGATTTGAGGCTTCTTAACACCCCATCTATAGTAAAAAAGATGTTAGAAGAAAATCAGATTCAAGAGATAGATTGAAAGAAATTTGAAATTCAAGACCTGTGAAAATCACCTGTAAGATATAAGAGCCCAGCTCAAACCCAACAAGCTTGCATATGAATTCGGTTTCCTGACAAGCTTATTCCAAACTCCCAACCTCAAATTCAAGAAAAAAGAGCAAAAGAACAAAGCTGAATTCAAATCTCTCTCTGAAAATCTGCAAAACCCTTCACCAACTATTCTATACAACAACAACTGTTCAACTAAACCGTTCATACCCCAACAACTGTTTCACACACTTCAAAAGTCTCCTACCATTATTCTATACACCAACAACATTAAGATATATTTAAACAACAACTATTAGTTTGGAACAACAACTTCCATTGTTCCATTGTTCCTTAGAAAATCTGCAAAAGGATTTTCAATGGTATTTAATGTATAGAAAATCTGCTACCATTGTTGTGTGGAACGCAACCCTATCTTTGCACTTCTTCTATATGCAACGCAACCCAACCCAACCAAAATTCAGGTTCATAGTGAAACCATTTTGGGATTTTTTATTTATTTATTTTTTTTAAAAAAAGAAAAGAAGAAGAAGATGTATACTGAGTTCTGTTCCCAATAAGGTTTGAAAAATTCAGGTTGATAGTGAAACCTGAATTTTGTTGCATGACAAAGAGTGCGACATTTTTAAACTATGTTTGGACAGAGATGCTAAAAAAGATTATTTTCTGTTAATCTGAAGAGGTCAATGAATAATCAAATACATTTTTGCATCATCACATGCAAAATTAACACAAAACTAATTTTCAGAAATGTTTCCACTAATATTACTGTTTGAGGTACAATAAAATCCAAACCCATAGGCCCTATAGCCCTAATGGGAAGGAATGATACATAGCTTTGTATATACAGATTGTTCTCCATTTTGTATAGAGAATCTAAAAGATGGACATGCAAAAGCTCACAAGTATATTATCACCATCATCATCTTAGCCTTTCCTGTAGTGATGTGTATAACCCAATAAATGATATATAGATTGCAAAGGATTCATTCTTCTCTGATCAATGCTATCCAAATGAGATGCAACAGTTTCCTAAGATTTACATGGGCTGCAACATAGGGAATGGTGTAAAATCATGCTCTAAATACTTTAAAATTCACATGATTTGGCAACATGAGTATTAGAATGTCCAGATTTATGGGGAATCCATTAATCCGTAGATGAATCGATTCAATGGAATATATCACCACTATGGCCCACATTGATGATCAAAGTTTGTAGATGTGGTGCCCATGGCTGTAGAATGTGGGGCCCATGGTTGGTCTCCATTGTGTGATATTCAAAGCACATGCTAGCAACTTGCTAATTGAATCGGCCTATTTTGACGACCTGTGAGATGCATGTCACATTCTCATGTGTTGGAATGTCTGCTTATCTATTGAATTAGTAAACCTTTACAAGAAGGGTGTAGCCATGAAAGATGAAAGCTCACCTTTCCTCCATAGATCCATGAACAAACCTCATTTCACAACATCCATTAAAAGACATGTATATATTCCACTATCTGCACAAGAATACCAACTAAGTCATGAGATGGAAGGAGTTTAAATTGAATCAAACAAAAAATTACAGCAACAAATTCCACATTTCCATTGTTAAAATGGGGAAAACATGTTATATACATGGCTAGTATCGTAATGTGCATGGGTTGTCAATTACAGGATGCCCCATCCACAGTGACCATGCCTGCTTACCTCCAAAAATCTCGACATGGTTTCCAAAGTAGATATGATTTTCAGCTAAACCACCTGTAACTAGCAAACCAAGTAAATGCATTTCTTTTTACAATGCAACAAAAAGGAGAGGGATTTACCATTATTGATCAAACTTCATATACAACAAACCCACAACCTGAGAAGAAAAAACCATAGCCAGCTAAACTAGCAATCAAGTAAGCAACTTAACATAGTCCACCATGTACAACTTAACACAGTCCACCATGTACAGCTTTCAGTTTCCGTACTGAAAACAAAAAACCCCCCAAAAAAATTGTACAAGTATGAAGCATGCTAACCTGTGTTTGATTTGGAGACGATTAGATTATCATATCACCTCCTAGTTCATCAATGACCATATCTACTCTAGTCATAAAATCTGGTAAGAATTGAACAGAAGCAGCATCATAAAAAGGAGTAAGAACGGAATTCTAAATGAAGAGTCTAGATCTCCATTGCCATTCACTACGAGGTTCATGCTCATATTATTTTGGTGCAACATTGTTTGAGCTAGAATCATACATAGGCTATTGCTTGTAATTGACGGTGGGCAGATCAGATACGCCATCTTTCTTAGTCCAATTGCTCTGCTTTTCAGATTTTTCTTCTATTGAAACTTTTCTGTGAGGGGACACCTTCTGCACTTACTCATCCTCTGCTGTATCATATGAGTTTTGAGCAGATGAAAATGGTTTATTACTAATCGAACCTCTGTGAGTTTGCTCCCATGAAATGGGATATGAATCTGATCATTGTCAAGAGCACGGATACATTCCTTTAGTGCCAGGAAGCTCTTATTGATCTCTGCTCCCTCAATTCTACAACAAGAAACCAATAAGAACTTCTCGCTACCAAAATTCACTCCTAGCATCACATAAGACTCGATTACCCACACAAGACCTAAACATGCTTGTCGCTTCCAATTCAAGCATCAATGGCTGGCACAATCTTTCGCAAAACATCTTGCAATAAGACAGAAACATCAATATTTACCATGCTAATTTCCTTCTCTATCTCAACTAGAATAGCATCAAAATCATTCTCAATGCACTCAAAGAATGATTCCAAATACCTGCAGAAAATTTACCAAAATAGAAGTAAAAAAATATGACTTTCTAACTGTAGAATACAATGACCAATGACATGAATATTTAATCAACTGAAAGGTGGTCCTTAAAAAGTACCTCAATGAGTTGACATCAAATGAATCATCCACTAGTACTGGGGCTAGTACAAAATGAGTCCTCTCTTTGAGTTGTAACAAGGACAACATCCACAAGATAGCTGATAAAAGATCTGGCTTTGACTGAAAGTCTTCGCATTGAAATTTCACTTGATCTAAGTAGGCTATATACCTGAGAGATGGAACCCAAAACCATGGTCAAATCACTGATGATAGGTATTTCCAAAGGCTCCTCCATATTACACACCAACACCATACACTAATTAAGAAAAAAGATTTAGAACATTCAATTCAAGTACTGAAACTTCAAATTATGCTTTCATTTGTTCTGCATCCACTTGGTTACTTTCTTTTTTCTTTTCTTTTTTTTAGTTGAAAGATAATGAAAACATTATTGTGAAAAAATTTTGGAAAGAAAGAAAAACCAGACAGTTAGAACACCACTTCTCATGTCGTCAAAGGCATGCCACAAAACAGAAATAATAGGAAAATAGATGAAATACCCCAATCTTATGAACTTCGTAATGTTGATATCGGGTGCAAGAACAAGCTTTCATGAGGTGGGTCCAATTGCATAGTTTCTCTAGCCCATTAGGTGCAAGAACAAGCTCATCAGGTGCGTCAAAATGTTAGAAACAGGTAGTCTTCTTTGGAAAATGTCACCAAGTTTTTTGGCTATCCAATGGTTTCATAAATTGTGGCCACCTGACAGGCAAACTAGCCTAATTTCAGCACGGAGGCATCTACATGCTTGCTCCTACTGGTTGACAGCTTTGAACTCACGCCCACATTCCATGCTAGCATATGTGGTGGGATGTAAAAGGCCAGATTTGTATATGCGTGTGCCTTAGTAAAACTCCCAACCATCATTATCATCTAACCCTCATCCTAATTAATTGGGGTTGGCTAAATGAATTCTGAAACAGAAATCAAATTTGTTAGCTATCAAAACTTCTAGAAACTTGAAAATATTCAGTGCCACTAACTTAATATAAGAATTGGTCTGGATCACTAATAGCACTATAACTTATAGTGCGAGCACTATAGCATCTCTCTTTTGTACCACTCTACATGTATGTTATTACTTATTACCCAACCAAGTAAGCTAGCTAGCCATGCATCATTCATGTATGCATGAATAAATTTGTATCCAACAGTAGACCACCAGGGCTATCCACTAAAACAGAGTTGCAAGTACCCTCAAAGAAGTTAAATTGAAAGATACTTCTGCTCTACTGGTTTTAATAGCTGATTACTTCTGATTGGATAATTATCAACTAGAGATATGTTGTAGGCATAGATTTCAAAAGGTCCTAGCTTCATGTTCATTAATCAGCCCACGACGAGTACAGAACATAAATGGCAATGACATGTCAGAAGTTATATCAAGTTTTTCTTTTTTGGAGTTCCAATATTTTCTTGGTGGAAAACCAAGTGCTGCATTGGAAATATTCCACTTTTTCCTCATATTGGTTCTACAAGAAATTCCAAAGTGCTGAATTTCAACAATCACTCCACAAAATCTACCAATATTGTTACAGGCTTAATGCAAGAAGTGTTGTAAGAACACAAAATTTGGTGATATTGGAACTCCAAAAAAGATGATTTGCAGTAGGTGAATTTCAACAATTCCTCATTGTTTTGTTTTTCAATGAGGATTTGTAGTAGGTGAATTTCCCCAAGTCCACACCTCCATACAATCCATGGATCTAGGTCAGATCTAAATCCCCCATATAGATTATCCAATTTGGTTTGGTTGACTAGCATGCGTACTTGATTTAAGATGACTTGTGGAATGAAACTAAAAATGTTAGTTCACTAGATCTCTTTTCAAAGCGATTAATATAATATAAAAAAAAGTAGACATGGTCATGAAATCAGGAAGTGCAACTAATGTTAACAAAATCTAGATTCATCATTTCTACTAGCAACAAAGTTCCTCAACAAAATCACGACTTGGTCTTTTTGGTTCGCATGAAATCAGGCACCAGCTCAGCCCCAAGCCCAGCCCCAACCCATCTCCTAACCCCAGGCCCAACCCTAGTCCCAGCCCCAGTAGCACCCCCAACCTTAGATGGTTGTGCTACCTCAAATACAGCCACAAATTAACCCACAACAACAACTTCATGGACCAATGCAGGCCCATCCTCAATTGCAACCACAAACTCATCTACCACCCCAACCGCAAATGCAATCACAACAGTTGGGTCATCCACATCCTCAGCCACATCCCCAAGCTCATCCACAGTCACATGCACAACAACATTCCCAGATGCCGCAACATCCTCAACCTCATTCCCAAATGCATCATCTCCAGCAACATTTTTAGCACCCACCGTAGCAACAACCCCAACGCTTCCAGGCCTGACTAACCATGGACCAGGCTTTGGCCTGGTTTTTATGCATGTGGGTTGGACACTGACTTGAATGTCAAGCCTGGTTCATGAATGGCCCATGGCCAAGCATAGGTTTGATGGATCTTTCCTTTTAGGAAACCACAAAAAATAGTCCAAAACCACGTAACATCACAAAACAGAAATTAGAGAGGACCACCTGGCATGAGTTACCTGATCATTTGGAGCTCCGCCAACTGTTGGTGTGACCTGCTAAACAGTAGACTGACCATTGACAGCTGAAAATAAAGAAGGTTGTTGTTTTTGCTGCATTTGGTACATAGCTTTTAAATCGGCCAATGTTTTAAGGCTCAACACTTGCTTCAGTTCACAATCAACCACATTAGCAGGGCCCTTTCCTGCCATAGTAACCTATGTAACAACCTCAACAATTTCGTGCTAGCATCCAAATGTTCCCCCTGTTCAGCAACAGCCAACATACATGCATTTTTTCAATTGAGTGTTCAAGCATTTAAAAAAAGTCTTTCAGAAAATGAAAGAAAAGTACAAAACTCACCTTGACACCCTTTCCCTCCTCCTTTACCCAGGCTTGGGACCAGCAATGCAAGTAATTGCATTAACGGAGGCTATAAGTTATGTATAGACATGAGCCTCAAATCAAGACATGCATGTAAAGGCTAGAAGTTAAGCTACAACGTGTGTACTTACATTATGCTTTTTTAGAGCAGGGGTGGTTCTTCTTGAAGCATGAAGCAATATCTCTTGGTGGATTCCAATTTCGTGAAATAAAGTTATCTTACCTAAATTTTTTAGGTGAAGGTTGTTATACAAACTATTTGATATCAAGAATTTAATACTTAAGTAATGAAGTTTATTTGATTTATTATTGTGCATTATATTAGGATATTTGGCATAATCCTATTTTCTCTAGGATATTTATAGATCTTCCTTTCAATATACCTTATGATAAGACCTCTAGAACTTAATTATGTCAATTTATCATGAAAATGGCAGCACCACCACCGGACAGGGGTACTTTCGTCCGGTGGAACTATATCCTCACATTAGGGTATTAGATTGGGAAAGTTAAGTTTGGGCTGCACATAATGGGTAAAAGGTGGGATACACGGTCGTTAAAAACTCTATGATAATTGATACGCGGGCATAGAGATATTGAACACTTTGCATACATTAACTCAAGCTAGATCAATTTATGGAACCTACTGTATCTAAGTCAGAAGCCCGAAGCAAGATTGCTTGAACCATTATAACCTATGATCCGTGGACACAGTTTGTTGAAACCGGATCATTGGATAATTTTTACTTTTAACCGTCCAATCAATGTCCACCAATCCAACAGCCCATATCAAAGTAATCCTTGTCCATGATACATCTAGGCTAATTGACATTTGGACAGTTATATTCGATTTACTTGTATGCCACGTATCTAATTTTTAAGTAGTTCTTAAGTGCCTATGTATCATCCATCAAAGTATGCCAGAGCATTCAAACTGGCTCTTTCCTTCGTGAACGCGGCTTGGCTAGTGACGCTGCCAGTGGTCGGTACTATGTGGACATATATGTATTTTATCTAGGCGGTCAATAAATTTTGAAATATAATTTTAGGGTTATATTATAAAAATAAGGTAAATCTCAGCTGGACCACACCATGGGAAAACAGGAGTGATTAAATGTCCACCATCAAAAACCTCCTACGTCCCAATGTAATGGTTATTTGACATCTAACCTGTTGATTAGGTCATATATACTTGGATGAAGGTAAAAAATATATACGAGCTTGATCCAAAACTTTTGTGCCCCCAAGGAGTTTTTAACGGTGGGCGTTCAATCAACACAGTGCGATCTACTTGAGATTTTGATCAACTTCGTTTTTGGGTTCATTCCATAAAATGATCTGAAAGAATGGGTGGACAGCATGGATGAAACACATACAACATGGTGGGGCCCACAGAGCACCGACCACTAGCCATAGGCTAGTGGCAGGGTGAGTAGCCAGTCCGTTTCTCTCCTTCGTACCCTTCTTTTTGTTTTCCCGCTCCAGCATCCTCCAAATGATCGGTTAAGTTTTGGTTTGCACCGTTTACAAAATGCTGGTGACTCTTCTAACACACACGACATAGCTCTATGGCTCCGATCTCTGGCCCAACTATGGATGGATCATTACCGACGAATTTCAATGAGAGGATAACATTAATCATTCCATTTTTCACTTCGAATTTGGATCACTTACTGTTTTACTTTTAACCTTCCATTTGGTAGACATGAACTGGTTGGTCAGAAATTGTTCGAGAACCCTTGACCATGTTTAAATGGTCCAAACCAAGATGGAAGTGTTTGTGGCCTCTAGCAATGACTCAGGACCATCCATTATCCTAACGATTAAATATACTCCTGGCTTTTTTTTTTCTTTTTTTTTTTTTGGTTAGTTTGTTGGTACACCCACTGTCAGATCACACTTCTCTGTTAGCCACCCTGATAAGGGAGACTCAATGATTCTTCATGGTATACCCTAAATTCTTTATGAAGGGTACTATAACCTAAAAAAACAGGAGTAGATTTTGAAGATAATTTATTAGGTGAGTAATCTTTCAAATAAAGGAAGCAAAGACACCCAAAAGTGCGAAGCATAGAGTAATCTGATTGCTTACCAAACAAGAGCTCATAAGGAGTTTGGTCATCAAGGGACGGTGATGAGAGTCGGTTAATGAAAAAGATGGCAGTAGAGAAGGCCTCAACCCACAAAGAGAGCGGCACACGCGCATGAAACATAAGGATAAGATCCATTTCTATGACATGGCGATGCTTACGTTCGGCAATGCCATTCTGGTTAGGAGTGTAAGGACATGCCAGACGAAGAACAATGCCACAAGAGTGCAGATGGGAGCGGAATTATTATTTGTAAATTTAGTTCCACCATCGCAATGAAATGATTTAATTTGTGCTGAAAATTGCGTCTCAATATAACATTAAAAATGGATGAAAGTACTAAAAAAATCAGCTTTTTGTTTCAACCGGAATATCAAACTAAATTTGGTACAATCATCAATAAACACCGCATAATATCTATATCCAGTAAAAGAAAGAACTAGTGACGGACCCCATAAGTCACAGTGTAAACGATCAAAAGACATGACACAATGTTCATCATTTAGAGAAAAAGGTAAACGGTGACTTTTGCCAAGTCTACAATCAACACAAATTTTACAATCAATGTTCACCAATTTATTACTACAAGAAATAGATCTTAATCTAGAAAGAAAAGCAATAGTTCGATAGTGTGGATGACTAAGGCGAGCATGCCATAAGCGAACAGAGGCTCGCGGTGGAAAAGTGGTGGACACGAAAGCATGATGATGACGATCCAACACGTAGAGACCATTTTCACATCTTTTGACTCCCAGTACTGTTCTTGTGACATGATCCTGTATGGTAAGACTAGAGGAAGAAATGGTAACAAAACAATTATTGCCTTTAGTAAGCTGACTAATAAAAATAAGATTTTTCTTAATGCCAAGAAGAACTAAGACATTTGATAAAATAAGGGGATTGGATGGAACAAGAGATGAAATGGAACTAGTCATTACAAAAAAAGGGGGTTTTAGCCTCGGTTCAAAATTGAGCCTAAAAAGGTTAAAAATTGAGGCTAAAAGCCTTTAGCCTCATTTTTGCCTCAGTTATCCAAACCGAGGTTAAAACTCTTGTGGCTAAAGGCTTTAGCCTCAGTTTTATCAACCAAGGCTAAAATGACTTTTATAGCCTCGGTTCTTCAAGTGAGGCTAAAAATCTTTTTAGCTTCAATTTTCTCGAAATGAGGCTAAATTAAAATTTTAGCCTCCATTATTTTCAACTAATACTAAATCCAAATTTTAGCTTCAATTGCCTCCAACCGAAGCTAAATTTATTTTTAACCTCGGTTCTCAATAACCGAGGCTAAAGTCTTTAGCCACGGGAATTTCAGCCTTGGTTATCAACAACCGAGGCTAAATTCATGCCTCAGTTACAAATTATGGCTAAAAATGTTTATATATATATATATATATATATATATATATATATATATATATATATATATATATATATATATATATATATATTCAATCCACTCATAAAACAATCAATCATGAAAGCCACAATACCAACAAAACAGTTAACAACAGTCTATTTAAAGTTTAACTCAATCAAACTGTTACACAACATTAGGTTCCACAAATAATACAAAGTCATGGTCGTGTCTGTCATCACCAGTGTCGTCGTGCTTGGAGAACCCTGAGATAACACTGCCCGTCCATCTTCTGCTGCTTCTAGGCCAATGTCATCATTTGTAACATCCCAAAAATCGGGGGTCGGGTAGAAACCTAACTCCCGAGTTCCAGAACGTCACTTATGCAACATAGATAATGATAAATGCATGTTGTTTGTAGAATGGCATTAAACAAGATTGAGACTAAGCCAAAACAGCATATCATACTCCAGAGAGAGTTAAATTAGCAAGCGGAAGACTATGATAAATACATAAAATATATAATTGATTGTAAGTCTCCAGAGTGTGAACATGTTACCAGGTTAATTAAATACATGTATACTCCAAAAATGGAAAGAAAAGAATATACATGAGTGCTCCAAAAATATAAAATGACAAGTGTCATGGCGTCTAATCAACCTCCCTGTAATCCCGTCGATCAGAACACGCATAAAGGAGGGATCCTCCTCATCATCATCAAGTCCGGTTTCGCCTCGCAAGCCGCACCATCATCTGTAATTATAAAAGAGTCTGGTGGTGTCCGGAACACCTCCCGTAACGTGGGAGTGAGTAATTAACTCAGTGAAATCATAGAGTAAAGATTAGCATGTTATCAAATCAATCACGCGATAATAGTAGAGCAGTCAATCAAACATTCCTAGATACTGTTGTTAATGCATGTATGAAATGACATGATGGATGCCCTCACCGACATACTCCCTCATGCGGCACCATCTGCGTCTGCGGCATGCTTTCTTCCCGCAGTGCTTCACATCTTTCAGGCACATGCAGTGCGATATGGATAATGATTACCGGGTTGTTATTAGTCCTTTTCATACAGCAGGATTGGGAAACTAAAGTACCTTCCTTATATCAATCCCAACACAGATCCTGTCTAGGGTCGTCACTCCTAGTAATCTCATACGATGTTATATTTGTAGGTCGCTGTAAGGACTGTCAGGGCTATTACTCGCACTCGTTGCACCGCTCCCCCATCACCTTATCAGTACAGGCCTATTTATATCGTTAAGACTGCATCAGGACTCGTCGCCCCCATATGGTGTCAGGATAAACTCAAGGTCACTATAAAGGGCTGCTAGGGCTATTGCTCGCACTCGTTGCTTTACTCCCCCATCACCTTATCAATGTAAGCCGACAGCAAGAATATAGTGTCTTATACCACCATAATCTACTCAGAGTAGGGTGCTCACTGGTCACTACGGGGAGGTTTGTGGCCCCAGCGTAGGCCGACAGCTCGACCACGGTGTCTCATACCACCATGCCCGGCTCATGAGTCTTTATGGATCAAGGTACCATGGTTAACAGGGTTTTCAATGGTAAGTTCAGTACCCTAGGTTCAAGCAGTTATGACTCATACATGGTGAACATACAATGGCCAGTCGGGTTACTTGACGGGCTCGACTAGTACGAGCGCATCTCAATCTGAGCGACATGAAGTGCATAAAACACTTCGCGTGGCCTAACCACTGCCGCCAACCCAAAACACGACTCCCGTTCATCGACGCGTCCTTCATGGCAAATAGAAACCAACCACGAATTCGATCCATTACCGACTGCCTCGACTAGGTCATAGCCCCAAGCATTTGTAAACCAACGCTGGTAATCCTATGAGAGTAATAGAAATGAAATACAACAATACAAGCATGTTAACACATGTTATAGCATACGAAGTAAGCAAATCAACTAACACATGTATTCTATACATATAAGGAAATCAATTCATATAACAAACATGTAGGAAATCATATACAATATCATGTGGATTGAGAATTCATTCTCAAAACTAATTTACAATACCATTTATTCAATACATACTAATACAAACATTTATACAAACACTTAGTCCACACACTTTAGTCTACATAGCGTATGTCGACCCAAAGTGCGCATTAGGGCGAATCTCTTCGCCAAACATATTATACACGCATACATAATATCATAACACGATGAATTTATATGTCAAGCATTTCAGCAAAATACGGACGTATACAGTATTTTCTATAAATGCCTAAAATACCCTAAATCTCATATTTACCGTACGTTTACGAAACGGAAAATGAACAGCATGTTGTACATGTCAAACGGCGTTGCCGTCGATAATCTACTATTAAACGACATTGAAAGCTTTGAAATCAGTCAATCAAAGCGTCTAAAATCCTCACCTTTTGCCCTAGACGTGTATCGGTTTGAATAGAATGCATACGCTTTGTCAACGGCGTAAAGGCGACCTAATGCGCAAGATACCTAAGCCATTTTACTATTTGAATCGAAAGAACCCTTAAACAGCAAGTGGATAAGGTTTTCTTACCTAAGAGTTCGTTAAAAATCACCGAGAAAGTGATTTGAACGCGTTGCTTCTGTATGTGCAAAGGATGAAGCAATCGGAAGGAAGTTCTCTCACAAGGTCTCCCACAATCTCTCACTTTCTCTCTCTCTCTAGCTAGGGTTTCTAGCAAATTCGGATGGCTGAGATATGTGAGGGTTTAAGGCCCTTATATAGGCTAAAACCTCACCGTTTTAGACTTAGGAACAAAGTATACTTGGGTTATAACCAAATTTGGACTGTTTCGATCCAAAAGAGCACTTCGAGAGGTCTCCTGGCTGAACACGATCGGACTTAAGCTCATAGTCACTGGATGTTGTTCACACCAAGTTTTCAGTCCGGCAGAGTTCGCAGATCGCACGTGGCGGTCCAATTTCAGTTCAGCGGTCATCGCACCTAAATCAGGTTTATGAAAGAGAAATTTTTCCTGATCCGAGGGTGAAATTTGGCTGAATTTTGACGGTCAGATCGCTTAATAATAATGCGCAAAGTCACGTGCCAGATTTGGATTAAATTTTCCAAATCCTTACCCCTTCTCACTCTCTTTACTCCAGTCTCAATGAAATAGCCTCTGAACGTCGGTTGGGCTTAATTTTTGAAATGATTGTCAAGTCCAGCTAAGCGGTCATAACGGTCAAAGATTGTAGGTATCGGACTTTCGACGCGTGGTATAGATCCAATACAAAGTTTCAAAGGGTTCCTGAGAGCAAACGGGTTTAGAGTTTGATCCTAGGTTTCAGCGTATTATAGCGTCATTGATTTTACAAGTTTTGGGTCTTGCAGAATGTATTTAAAGTGTTCAGGGATAATTTCACAGCTACTCTAGCATAGCGCTAGCTAACTTACGCTTAATTTCTAAAGGAATTAATCCTAAGTGATTTCTTTGGCTTTGGAATTGGGTTCTGAGAGGTTACCAAGGTGTTATGGTTGACCTATTGCCTAAGGACGTCTAATCCCAGGTTGGCAAAAATTCGGGGTGTTACATCATTGCCTCTACCAGCATTATTCATTCGAATTGTGCGTAGCAGGCCTGCAACCTCAACAGGTAGCTCTGGCCTGCTTGCTACAAGACATGCTTGGCGATATCCTAGTTCTAGCTGTGTAGCAAGGCCGGCACAACCTGCTTTAAGACCTAAAGGTATCCTCCAATCTCCAACTACTGTAGGAGCAATAGTAGGCACAACAGTCTATAAACTATTGCAAGTGTCCTAAATAAAAAAATCAACATAAAAACCACACAACCATGGGATTTAAATGATTATGGAGGATCTTTTGTTCACTTAGTAAAATACCTTGAAAAGCATATATGGCTCATTGGGAGAAGAGTATATCTGAAAGACAGATACCATAACAGTAAGAAAACCTTTAGGTTTGCAGCATAAAACATATTTTTTTTTGTAATAAGCTTACCTGATTAACTTGGAACTATGTGAGATCAAATCCAGATATAACAATCTCATAGAATATCTTCATTTCTGGAACCTCAGTTGCTAAGTTACACCTAGAAATAATGCTGGGAGTAAGGAAGCTAGTGAAGCTAATAAAAAATATGGATGTTGCAATAAACCTGTTTCAATAGACCTATCTAGCGGTACCTATGTCTAGCGGTGAGGTTCCAGAAATGAAGATATTTTGCAGAAGAGGTCTATTGTTAGACATAGGATGGGATCCAGAAATCCTGTAAACGGTACCTATGTCTAGAGGTATGGGATGTTGAAATAGACCTGTTTCCAAGTCCCTTATCTACAGAACATACTTGCAATCACTTAAATAGCTCACTAAAAGTTGGTTACCGTTCACAGCTTTTGTCGATTCGAGCATGTTCTTTTCAGCTTCTTGGAGCACATCAGTCCATACACTTGGCTCCCTGAGAAGATATTGCAGGTTCGAATAAAATAAGTCAGGTACTTGGCTAGAAAAACTTTACACAAATCTTTCAGTCTATACGACAGAAAATAAGATGAAGATGTAATGTGATGCACTTATTTATGATACAAAAATGTATAACTGGTAATTTTGATGAGTAATGACAAGTCATAAAGCACTGACTTATTTCTATTTGAAATGTCGAGTTCTACAATATGAGCTATTGTAATGGTAGTAAAATGCTCAAATATGCATGGTTAGAAGCATTCATCCGATATCCAATCAGGTGCAACGGAAGAAGAAATTAGAAATGTCCATTAACAAGTTGAGTGCTAAAATGATATAAAAAATATAAAGAGGATGCCAACATACATAGGTGTTCCACGGTGTTTACTAAAAGCGATTTGGTTATGGTGTACTTCCGTAAGAAATGATTTTCAACCGGCACTTGTAATAAGTTGAACCCAAAGAAAGTTAGCCTTTGTTGGGTGTTGAAAAAAGTCGATGATAATGTGCATCGTATTGAGTTATAAAAAGGCTTAGATATCTCACATACTTATAGTGTTGTGGATTTTTTGAATTTCATGAAGACGTCAATAAAGTGAACTCACAGGTGGATTTTTTTTATGATGGAAAAATTGGCATAGCTTTGGAGAGGGACCCAATCATCTTGTCCCCTCCCAATTTCATGCTCCCCCATTTACTCTTTTTCTCTCTTCCTTTCCTTCTTTTATAAATATCATTTTATAAGTTGAGAAGAGTTAATATAATATTTTTCTCCTTTTATGAGATCTTTTGATCATTTTTAAGTACCGTGAGTGAATCCTTATATATTTTAGTGAGTAAATTCATATTTTCTTCTTCTTCTTTCTCTCTCTATTATTTTTTTGAGCATTTTTTATTTTTATTTTATCGTTAGATTGCCAATTGAACTCAAGAGAGTAAACATTTTAGCACTCAACTTGTGAACGTGGAAGGACTGACCTCCTGTGGTAAGCCTATTAACAATGTCTAATGCCGCATTTGAATATGTTCCTCTGCCATCCTGACTGTTGTTGACTTCCATTACCGTCGCCTCTGCTCTACCTGAACTGAACTCTGTTCGGTTGTCACGAGTGTGCATAATCTGAATTTCTTCATTGCTAGCTGCAGCTGTTCCTGCCAATCTGAATTTTCACTCAATCTGCCACTTGGATACGGATATTTTCACTTAGTCTGCCACTTGAACTCCGAGGCACCTAATTAAATTACAAAACCCCTAAACATCCACACAATTAATGATTGTCATCTCAAAAAAACTAAGTGTACATGTGGAAGCTATGTGACATTGAGGTCCAACATGTAAAAACAATCATAGTAATGATGCTCCAATGTGCGATGAGGATTCAGATTTCTTGTGCAAGACTCGATCAAGACAAATAAAAATAAAAGTAAAATGAATTATGCATAGGCCTTTTTATTTTTTAATTACTATGTGGACTTTTAGAGCCAATCTAGGTGCATGCAAAGTCATGTAGTGCACATGCCATCCTGCATAGACAACCTGTAAGTAGTTCCTCAAGCTTTAAGTCTGCCATGTAGTGCACATGCCATCCTGCATAGACAATATGTAAGTAGTGCACATACCATCCTGCATAGACAACATGTAAGTAGTTTCTCAACTACATCTTTCCATTAAAGTAATGGATTTGCAAGTGCATAGCAATCTATCTTATCATATGTATTCAACTTTAAGTCTGGCACAACTCATCTCTCAATGTACCTCTTGTAGCACAGATGGGTCTTTAGAAAATATAGATGAAAGTTTGATTAGTCTATCGAGTCCACCTTGGTTGACCTGGCATTCATAGCAATATAAATCATCATCAACATTATCATCATTGGCCTACAACAAAAATTATAATAACTTCAAATAAAACGAAAGCTAAAACATTGTGCTTATAATTAGTAAAGCCATTCATAGCAAGTAACTTAAAACTAATTTCATAGAGAACTGAGAATAACAACATGAATTAAATTTGAAAAGTCATTAGATGAAGAATATATGCTTACTATGATTCCATGTGCCCCTCTGTAGTAACTGCTGGTTATGGTCCTGAACCGCTTTTGTCCTGCAGTGTCCCACTAAGCAAACAAAAGAGAATAAATAAAGAGGTAATGAGGAAGCCCTATGGCAGGAAGCACAATATGGTGGCTTTCATTGCAAATGGATAATTCAGTAGTTCTCTTCTAGCCAATCTTTTCCGGTACGAAAGCACAATGATGGGTAGACAAAAGTCTTAAGGGGGATGCTTTTCCTTGCCAAGTAACTTTTACCACAACCTGTTGCCGGTGTTGTATGGAAGAAATGGAAATCCTTTTCTTTGAATGGCCAAATGTGCTTAGGGCAATGCTCAACCAGCAGTGGGATCCTTAGTATTCGGTTCCTTTCTGCTGATACAAACCTCATTCACCTCCGATCAAGTGACGTGAACTAAATGTAGTTCTAAAACCACAAAAACAATTACCAATTGGATATCTTGCAGCAGTTACATGTATATGTGCTAGACTGCCAGCTATTTTTTATTTTTTCTAATATATGTCCAATACAAAAAGAAGGGGAAAAGATGTACACTGTGTGACCCAACAAAACAGGCCTATTATGTTTTTTAAAAAGCAGCAACCATTCAACTAATCCATCACACAAAATCAAATTATTGGCATGGACAGCAGACTTGCATTAGGTTTCACATAGATGGAGATTCCCATGAAAATTTTCTTGAGCATGCAGGCTTCCAAGTACTTAGAATTTCCCATTATTTGCATAACAAAGGGATTCTCATATGGCACTGTGGGCCCCACGTGTTCCCCCATATAATTTTCTAGGAAACTCCTGGTGGGAAGCGCGGAAGATGAGCCCTCAAGATCTGACGGTCTACACGAAGTTTGGGACCCTCACAAAGCAGAATAACGGTGTTCCAATGGCCCGCCTATCTACTGCTGAAGCAGATCGAACTATTCACACCTCTGATCCTACGGTATATAGTGGCCCCGGATTGCGATCTATGGATCAGATCGTCCCAAGGACAAGCCAAAATAGATAGAATATAATGCACTCTATCTCTCTCTGTATACTCTCGTGTTTCGTATGATTCGATGCGTTACATGAGAGAAGCGCACTCCTTTTTATAACAGAGGAAGGAGAGTTTAAGTGGGATTGGGATACGGCCACACGTAAGCCGATCACATCCTAACAGAGGAAGGAAAGTTTAAGTGGGATTGGGATAAGGCCACATAATCCGCTCACATCCCTATCTTCAATTAAAAATCAAATTCATATTTGAATTTGAAATCTAATTGAAGGTAATCGTACCCACTAGTGATTGCTCACAAGTGGGCCCCACTGGTCTACGTCCAACAACTCCATCCAAACGAAGTACCGAAAATGATAAGAGCAAACAACCAATGAGTAAGAAGTGATAAGATATGCCCGTAGACATGAATATAAAGATCAACTCTTGGAGCCAGAGTTCGATCCCAACTTACCTACTAAAATTTATTTTTATTTTTATTTTATTTTTTTAAAAAAAAAAAAGAAGAAGAAGAAGAAGAAGAAGAAGAAAAGGACAACATCCATTGGAATTCAATTAGATTTACCAAAGCAAATATATTGGCATCAAGAAAACCCAATAACTTAAACATTCAAGAGTGAAATAAAATCATACAAATAGCATAGATTCAAATGGATATTCCCAAATTACTCACAATCTGTAGCTTGGTTGTCTTCCCATTGAGCTCGACAGTCCTAATTTTCTGAAGATTAGACAAATAATACAAAAATAAATCACATCACCAAATTTTGTCTGTATCGTGTATATTTATGCATGGCATGAATTGGGTAGGTATGTATGTATGTATAGATAGATAGATATAGAAACAGATAAAAATAAAACATATCACCAAAAAACAGAGTCAAAACAGTAAGGAAATGGAAGATTTCAATTTGCAGAGCAACACAACAACTAGAAATTTGGCACAGCTCTAGGAAGAAAACCAGAGAAAAAAACAGCTGGGAAGACAGATAAATCTAAGATCTACAAGGTTAATTAAAAATAGATCACTCCTATCATGCTACAGCTAGTTATCCACAACTATTCCCAAATGCAAAATTATCTAAATTGAAGATGAATCACATCCATCTCCAATGAGGATCAGTTTCTGCTAGCAAAGGGAAGTGGGATGCAGGAAGTGCATGCTCCTAAAAACATAATACATAATGGATCTTTCTCTATTCTCCTAATCTGATCAAATTTGTGATCGAGAGAAAAGGAGCAGAAGGAGCGAAATGAAAAGAATTGAGCTTACCTTGAACTAATTTGGATCTGGATCTGAATGATAAGGAGGTCTTCTAGCAGCTCTCCTTCTTCCAATCAAGAGAGAGAGAGAGAGAGAGAGAGAGAGAGTGGATTTGGATCTGGATCTGAATGATAAGGTCATCTAACAGCTCGAAAACATGCGAAAAGAATCAAAATCTGCAAATAAGGAAATCGCAAAGGTCTTCTTTATGGGAATCCGACAGAATTAAAATAAAAAAATAAAAAAAATCTCTGCATTCCTCTCTAAACCAGACGATCTAGGATTCTCGATCGAGGAAAAACAGAAAAACAAAAAAACAGCAAAGAAATTCCAAACAAATCAAGAAAAACGAAATTGAGAGCTAGAACATCCGATCTTCGACGAGATTTAACGAGAAAATGCAGGAACAAGAGCAATACTGACCTGCATGTCTGAGAAACGAGAATTCTGAAGCTCTTTTCACCATCAATCGACGAAATGGTTGGAACTGAAGAAAGAAATGGTGATTTTCGAGCAGAAATCGAGAGAAATGAGGGTTTTGGGAGACTTGCTTGGACTCGCTGAAAGACCTTTTGCCCGAAAAGCCTCTGAGTGAGAGGAATGGTGGCTTGCTTTTATAGTCGGGCTTTACTGGAAATAACGAAAATGCCATTATAACTTTAGAAGGTCGAAATTACCCTTGCTACTTTGCGATATTGGCCTCAGTTTTCAATAACCGATGCAAAAAGGCCTGGCCGGCCCATGAAGCAAAGAGCACTGTAGGGCCCACCATCACATGGCATCCGCTCCATCCATCTCTTATGACAGATTATTTTAGAATGGGACGTAAAATAGTAGGCTGATTTAACACTCTAATGGGCCATAATGCATGGATCAGTGATAATGGGACCATTTACCTTTGAAATCTTACCGTGGCCCACTGTGATGAGTTCGGTAGCCTCAAGAAGGCTTCAATGATAGACATCTTCAAGAAATAATTTTTCGGCCCACTTCATAAATGAGTTTCTAAAAATGATGGACAAACTTTTAGCCTTGATTACTAACCAACCGAGGCAAAATGACAGACTTTTCGCCTCGGTTACTCACCGACCAAGGCAAAAGGGTAGACATTTGGCCTTATTTGTTCACCAAGCGAGGCAAAAGGACAGACTTTTAGCCTCAGTTGCTCACCAACTGAGGCAAAAGGGCAAACTTTTAGCCACAATTTCTCACCAGCCGAGGCAAAATTGCAGACTTTTGGCCTCAGTTGCTCACCAACCAAGACAAAAAGGTAGAATTTTGGCCTCAGTTTCAATAACCAAGGCAAAAAGGTAGGCTTTTAGCCGTAGTTTTCAATAACCAAGGCAAAAGGGCAGACTTTTAGCTTCAGTTGCTCACCAACCGAGGCAAAAGGGCAGGCTTTTGGCCTCAGTTTCTCACCAACCGAGGCAAAAGGATAAACTTTTAACCTCAGTTGCTCACCAACCGAGGCAAAAGAGCAGACTTTTGGCCTCAGTTGCTCACCAACCGAGGCAAAAGGGCAGACTTTTGGCCTCAGTTTCTCACCAAACAAGGCAAAAGGGTAGACTTTTGGACTCAGTTTCTCAACAATCGAGGCAAAAAGGCAGACTTTTAGCCTCAGTTGCTCACCAACCAAGGCAAAAGGGTAGACTTTTGGCCTCAGTTTCTTACCAACTGAGGCAAAAGGGCAGACTTTTATCCTCAGTTTCTCACCAACCGAGGCAAAAAGGCAGACTTTTAGCCTTAGTTGCTCACCAACCGAGGTAAAAGGGCAGACTTTTGGTCTCAGTTACTCACCAACCGAGGTAAAAGGGTAGACTTTTGGCCTCAGTTTCTCACCAACCGAGGCAAAAGGGCAGACTTTTGGCCGCAGTTCTCAATAACCGAGGCAAAAGGGCAGACTTTTAGCCTCAGTTGCTCACCAACCGAGGCAAAAGGGTAGACTTTTGGCCTCAGTTGCTCACCAATTGAGGCAAAAGGACAGACTTTTGGCCTTAGTTTCTCACCAACCAAGGCAATAGGGTAGAGTTTTGGCCTTAGTTTCTCATCAACTGAGGCAAAAAGTAAATTTTTAACCTCAGTTCCTTTACAACCGAGGCTAAAAACCATATTTAGCCTCATTTTTTTGAACCGATGCTAAAAAATTAATGCTAAAGGCCTACTTTCTTGTAGTGAGTATGAGAAATTGTTAAAGACTGACCATTTCCAACCATGACACCTTCATTACCAGAGTAGACAGCCGGTTGATCCACACCCTCAGTGTCACTTGTCATGTGGGACGTTGCACCAGAGTTAGAGAACCATTTAGAGTCATTCAGAGCTTGAACCGAGCAGATAGAAAGTGCTTCAGCAAGATTAGCCGATTGCTTCTTCTTGATTTTCAAGAAGCTCCAACAACGTTTGGCCAAGTGTCCCTCCTTATCACACAATTGATAGTGAACAGAAGAGATGGATGACGACTTTGAATTGGAAGAGGTTGTAGAAAAGGTTGAAGATCGATTCTTCTCTTTCTTAGCTCCTGCCGCTTTGTAAGTCTGCTGCACATAATAGGCAGAGTTAGAAGATGAGTGAGAGACCGACCATTCAAAAATCTCATGGCTCAAAGCTTTCGGAACAATCTCTGCAAAAGAGGGTAGTGGAAGCTATGACATCATGGTGGTAGAGAAGATCTTGTAGTCGGGTCCCAATGCTCGTAAATACCAGTGGACTTTATATGTGTCATCAATGAGATGATCAATAGCAGCCACTTGATCACAAAGACCTTTAAAGGTGCAAGAAAACTCAACAATGGACTGAGAGCCGCATTGCATCAACTAGAGTTCATCCTTGAGTTGCAGTTCTCAAGTCTTCAACCAGTTCGAGAATGAGACTTCAAGAGCGCACCAAGCCTCATGGGAATGACGTAAACCCAGTACCTCACTCATGGACCCTCTGTAAGAGAATAATAGAGTAAACTGAGCAGCGTCTGATCAGTTTGTAGCTAAGAGGTATAAGTAGGATTTGGCGTTGTGGTGTCAGTAGAGGTAGTAATCGTGACAGAGGGAGCCATGATGCTACCATCCAAATAGCCAAAAAGCTCTTGTCTGGTTAACAGAGGAACAAACTGATTTCTCCACAATAAGTAATTGGAGGAGGTCAGTTTAATGGTGAGCATATGCACCATTGTGTTGAGCGGAAGAGTAGGAGATGAAGAATCCGAAACAGCCATGGTGAAAACTTGCTCTGATACCATAAAGATGTTTAACAAAACAATGATCAATGGCTGAAATTCTCCACATCATATTGAGAAGATAAGTTCTGATTATATACAAAATAATTACAGTTGTGTGATCATATATAATAGGAAAGAATCAATTACAAATATTTAAAAATATTTATACATATCTCTATAGCTATATAAGGTGGCAATCCGATATGGATATAGCAAATATCACGGAGAATCATTCGATTCTCCCATATCACTGATTCTCCCATATCACACGCCCATTCGGGAATCGATGCCAAGACCTTGGTGTTGAAACGATCGATGTATTTTTCACTTAGGTACCACTTGAGCTATGGATCCGGGTGTATATACTCCTGGCCTTTATCAAATGGATAGTTTGCCTAAGTCCAGTGCCTACGTTTCTGTGGTCCAAAGCGTTGATTTGATGGCCAATCATGAATTGATGACACCCCAAAAATCTCAAAGCTTGGAATGTCCGCTCATGCGATTTAATTACTTCACGGTGAAAGCCGATCCTTCTCACTCTTTCGTACAGTGTGGTCCACTTGAGTTTTACATATACTTTAATTTTTAGGCTAATCATTAAAAAATATTAAAAAGGAGGTGAATTGAGTCCCACCCTGGGTGGGCCCACCATGACCTTTACCATCCCTTATCTCAGATCTTTTGAAGGTACGCGCACAAAAATAATCACAACCAATGCTCAAATGTACGACACCACATATCATCATTGCATTTAATGCAGCCCAAGATACACGTATCTGTTAAATGTACTTATTTTTAAGCACATACGTTACCTTAAAATGTTATAAGAAAAGATCGAAGCGGATTAGCTGGTGTACATTGACGTCAGTCCCATCATGTTGTATGTGTTATATCCAAGCCGTTCATCCATTTGGTGAGCTTGTCATAAGGCTTGAGATGAAAAATAAGACCGATCGAAAGATAAAGTGGACCACACTACAAAAATCAGTGGGGGATTAACCAGTCTACTATTGCAATCCTTAGGGGGTTATCCATTTTTCAAGATAGCATTTATCCATTTATCCACAGTTATGTCTTTATCATATCCACACCCTTTATCCATTTTTCAAGATAGCATTATACAAAACATGAATCATATTTTCAAGATATCATTACACAAAAAGTAATCATATCCAAGGATCAGGTGGACTACACGTCAAATAGCAGGTGGACAATGATTTTCACCCTTAAAAAATTCGTAGGGCCCACCATAATGGTTATTTTCCAACGGTGGGCCCTACGAAATTTTTAAGGGTGAAAATCATATCCACCGCTCTTCATATTGGAGCACTTTATCAGCCACTTTTTAGATTTATACCTTAAAATGATCTTTAAAAAAAAATAAAAATGGATGGATGTATTAGATAAAACACACATATCACGGTAGGCTCCATGTAACCCCCGACAGGTTCATCCATCTCTAGTACCCATAAAATGTTGTAAAAATATTGATTTTAATAAAATATATTTTTAATAATAAAATATATAATATATAAAAGCTGTTTGAAAAAGCACTTTTGTGAGTTTTTGGGAATAGCCCCACATGGAAAAGGGAAAAAAGAAAAAAGGTATTTAAAAGAAAAGTGAGGAGTACTATAGTATTAGCTTACCTAGTCCGTGGACCATGGGACTTGCGTGTTCCAGTGTGAAGCACTAAAACACTGCGCACGCGCTCACATTCGGTCACGGGCACAGGTTCGGTGTGAGAGCATGGGCATGTGAGGCAGTGTGGCCATAGAGGCGCTAGTGGCGCACTTTGCACTTCGCACGTGCGCGACAAAGTGGCTAAGGTAGATGGGGTGGCTGCAGGATGAAAATTAGAGGTGGACTAAATGAGAGTCCCTCTGATTATACAGTGGCTGAAAGGACTTAATGCAAGAAACTGTTGCCAACAGTCATAAAACGGCTATCCCAACAGCTATAAAATGGCAAGTCAGCTCTCTCACAACAACCATAAAATGGCTAGTTTCCAACAGTTATATAATAGTCATTAAATGGCTAGTGGGATTTATGTGCCTGGACTATAGCTCCCAGCCATCTGAGCCTATAAAATGAGTGCTTGGATGGGTTTCCAATCCATCTCAATCCACTCCAGCAAAGCCATACGAACTGAGATAGATAGCCCCACTCCACTCCAATACTCTAGAGATTCCAGTAACATAGTAAGGCTTGAACCTTAGCTTGAAGAACAGACCAAAGGTGCGGTTTAGGACAGTTCAACTGAACCAGTGACTGAAGATTTGGACTGACCAATGTAGTGGTCAAAATCACATTTTCTCCTCATTTTTCTTCTTTTGGGATTTTTCTCTTTTATTGTAATTCTGCCAGAAATTATGTAATAGAGTTTCATTTAGTGGGTCTTTGTGTTTGGTGAACGCAGACCCACACCAGGCTCATCGTATCCTAGAAGCAATTTGCCTGTAATTTATCAGCATACTCAATTCACTTAAGTAGGGGCAAATAATGCTTTAAGGACAACGTTTCATACGTGCTTCAGCCTGTCCTTAGTACAGACATTTTTTATTCGGTTTCCACATTATTTTCAACATAAAACACATACAAAACGGTGGGTCCCATAGAGTACTGCCACCATAGAGTATGCAGTGGCCGGGTGGCAGAGCACGGCTTTGGTGGATCACTGGATCTATCAAGGTGGATGCAATCCCTACCTGATGCCGCCTATCACGATGCATGACTCTTATATAGCAATAATCAGCCATTATAAACTTATCGTGAGCCACGGAAGCTTTGAGATGATATTTATGTGGTCTCTTCGTCCAGGTCGCTGTGACCTTATCTAGTAAGCTGTTTTTATTTTATTTTATTTTATTTTTAATTTAAAGGTTAGCTTGTTAGTGCATACCCATGTCGTACACACACTACATGTTAGCCACCCCCGCTGGGGAACGATGCCCAGACCTCAAGTGTTGAAGCGAGGTACCTCCACAGAGTCTGTCAGTTGAGCTTTGAATCTGGGCCGGTGTTATCCAGTAAGCTGATTGCGTCCAACCTGGCCTTCTTTTGCCACAAGGCAGTGCTGTGGGTGGGCCTACCATGATGCATCTGTTTATCCATGTCGTCCATATACTCTCTTAGATCATTTTAAGTTATGTCAGGCAGATCTAACTCCCAAGTGAACCACACCAAATAATAAGTTCGGTTGCAATAAAGATACATAACATTAAATGCAATAGTCATCCGTGTTGTGGTCTATTTGAACGTTGGATCTGCCTCAATTTTATATTCTTGGCTTAAAATGATATTAGAAAAGATACAGACGGCATGGATAAACGGATACATCACGGTGGGCCCGACCATAGGACTGCCCGTTCGTGCCTAGAGACAGCGGGGGTAGGACGCAATCCGCGTCCCATTATCTATAGGCTTGGGTAGTAAATAAACATCCGGTTGCCCATGGCAGTTTTTAATGGTAGGGATACAATTACAATTGTTTCCCATGTATGCTCCAACAAAGATTTGGATCTGCTTTATTTCTGGGATCATGCCCTAAAAAGAGCTATCAAAACGAATGGACGATGTAGATGTAAATGTAATGCACATACATCACAGTGGACCCCACAGATAGGGATCCGCTTTCGGGAAGAACATAGAATAGTAGAGGATCCAGCATGCAGGACACGGAGATCATTAGAACTTCATGAATTAGAGATGTTGTAATATACTCTTTCCCATAACTTCTCATACCAGACCAAAGCCAAGGCAAGGAAAGCAGACAGCCAAGCGCGCTACTCCTACTGCTAACGCTACTATAGTAATTGCTGCTATTGCTCGAACTGGAAATTGCGTAAAGCCAATAAGGATTGGATCCTCGCTTGACGCCCGAACCTGCCCCCTCCTCTGATACCATATATTGGAACTCAACTAAGTCCGCCAAAAAGGGTAGATGGATCTGGGATCCAAACCACGTGGCGGGGTGGCACGCAATGAACGTCGTCTTTTATTTTGGTAGCTGAGATGTGCTTATCGCAGAAAGCAGAAAGCAGAAGGCAGCCATAACTAACCTCCTGGAATTTGCAAACTCCATCCGGGAGCGGATTAGTTGAGACCCCGAATCCGCCGAGGTGGATTGGATCCCTGTGGGGCTCACACTGATGTATGTGCCTTAAATCCACGCAGTCCAACCGTTTTGAAAGCTCATTTTGGAGCATGATCCTAAAAAATGAAGTGGATCCAATTCTTATGTAAGCCATTCTATAGGAAGGGCCATCGAAATGTTTATTTGTCATCCAACATGTTGATAAAGTTACAAAGATATGGATGAAAAGACCACACAATATTAGATTGATGCAAACCTTTATTAGAAGTTTTTAATAATTGATTATTACTGTTTCTTGTACTATAGTCCACCTGAGATTTGAATCTCATGCCCTAAAATAAGCTTTCAATGTGAATGAACAGTGCGGATGTAGTCACATACATTACAGTGGGCCCACAGTCAGGGTCCCATCCACTGAGCCGAAAGATAGGTAGGAATCTAGCTGCTGGATTTGAAAACTTTCAACGATAAAGGTGCTTGGAAAATATTTCAGTTTGAATAATTCAACCTTTTTGAAAATTTCTTTTAGAAAACTATAGAAAATGATATATATTGATTCAGAAATTTGAATGTCCTCATCATTAGACTACTTGAGACCTTTTGGCTATAGCAGGGAATCCTCTGATGCCAAAGTTACAAATGCAAGTTAGGTCCAGTAGAACATAAGGTTTTTGAGAGTATTTTCTGGGTTGGATTGTGTGTACTTTTCACCATTGGGAGTACTCTTATTTATAAGTGAATGTGGACGGTGGTGTAGAGGAGGATTCCCTATTTAGTAGGAGTGTATTGTAAAATGATTCGTATTTCAAACATGTTATGGGTATCTTCTGAGATATTCGTCGAAGATCTTGGGCAAATCCGTGTTGCGATCATCTTTTGAGATCTTCGGCTAAGATCTTGGGTAGTTACAGTCAGAACCAGTCAGAATAAGTAGAAGCACATGATAGGAGTCTAAGGTGGACGGTTGGTCTGTAGAGAGGCTTTGCTGACCTGGATTCTTAATGAGTTGTGGTTGAGTCTTCACATGGCATTGGGCATATTACCGACCTGCCCTTGGAAGTCGTGTTAGAAGGCGGAGACTGAGCTCATTTCCTTCGTAGAATGTAAGTGAGATATCGGGGATGACCATCCTCTTTATTAAGTCATACAAGGCGAGGTCATTCTCTGGGGGCTTTTGCCAAGAGATGTTTTGAGCATCGGCTCGGAAATGGATAGGACTATGGAGGAGCTCGGGGTTGCTAGCGCAGTAGAACAGGATGCTCTTCCTTAGCTGTTGAGGAGCTCCTTGATCATGACTGGTGTTGGCTGACCTCCTCGTGTTATGTATATATGTTCGAACTGGCCTATTCTCAGTGGCAAGTCCATTTTTACCCATAACACTAAGCCCGTTACTTTCGAGCTCTCAGAAAGTAAATCAGATTTAGTGAGGTCGAACATTTTTGCACATGGGGAGTTGGGCCTACTTGTCATTAATGCCAAATAAGGTGGCGTGCACATGAATCGAGGTGTATCTACAATCATGATACGGCACGCTCGAGGTGGCGTGCCTTAGCTCGAGGTCATGTGCACTGTCAGGGCGCCTATTCGGTCCTCAATATATGGGGTGTTGACGCATGGCATATTCTAGAGAGTTGAGACGACCAACGAGTGGGAGAGCTCCATGTGTCTGAGTGCGGACATCGAGGAGCGGTTTTGGCTGCCGCAACTCAGCAAGGTCCCACCCAGTGCTTGACCCTCCAACCGAACTATTACATGCATGCCACAAAGGCCGAGCAAGCAAGGTAGTGTCATGGAAGTTAATTTCCAAGCAAAGCACTAAGCATAAAGGCAAGTAAATGTATTTCTGTAGGACCAGAACTGGATTGGACATGCTCTAAGTAGCTGGTTGCCTCATGGAATAATGGGGAGCCCATACCAAGAACACTGCTCACATGCCAACACAATCATGCCCAACAGTGCACTTTAGCGTAGCTATTGGCATCATCTAGAAAAAGGAAATTCAAAAACAGTTAAGGTCTCTAGAGTGCAATGCTGAACAAGTTTGCTAGGAACAATAGTGTTTCCCGTTGATGGACATTTTCTTTAGCTGAATTACATTTGATGTAGAGTTGAGGTTTTCTAAAGCTATTCCATTTGATGAGGGCTTCATGTGGCGTTTATCTCTAGTAACAGGAGAAAAAATGAGAATTTGGAAGTGATCGAACAAGTAAATTCTGATTTGGGAATCCAGTATGATACACTTGAATATGCTTGGGGTAGCATGTTAGACACAATACAAACCGTTACTAATTGGACACTCAGAGGATACTTGTAGGCGGTGTTACCACCGAATCCTACATAAGTTAGAGTCATCGAAAGAAGTTTATGTGGGATTAACTTTAGACGATTAGAGAGTTTTCTTAACCAAAACAACGGGAAAAGAAAGAAGTTAAATCTTGGAAGGAGGTCAACATAGAACTCAAAAGAGAGACATGGAGAAAGGATATAAATTTCAGGAGGTCAATATCAAACTTAGAGATATCAGGGCCCACCTGAGTTGTGAATGTTGGACTTAGACCAGTAGGGCCCACTTGTGAGCAATCACTAGTGGGTACGATTGCTTTCAATTAAATTTCAAATTCAAATATGAATTTAATTTTTAATTGAAGATAGGGATGTGAGCGGATTATGTGGCCTTATCCCAATCCCACTCAAACTCTCCTTCCTCTATTAGGATGTGATCGGCTTATGTGTGGCCGTATCCCAATCTCACCCAAACTCTCCTTCCTCTGTTATAAAAAGGAGTGCGCTTCTCTCATGTAATGCATCGAATCATACGAAACACGAGAGTATACAGAGAGAGATAGAGTGCATTATAGTCTATCTATTTTGGCTTGTCCTTGGGACGATTTGATCCATAGATCGCAATCCGGGGCCATTATATACCGTAGGATCAGAGCTGTGAATAGTTCAATCTGCTCCAGTAATAGATAAGCGGGCCATTGGAACACCGTTCTTCTACTTTATGAGGGTCCCAAACTTCGTGTAGACCGTCAGATATTGAGGGCTCATTTCCGCGCTTCCCTTCAAGTGGTATCAGAGCAAAGTTATAGTTATAGTACTTCATACATGTATGCCTAGAGCTCATTAGTGATCGAAACGGTCATCAACCATGATGATCACTGTTGATGAAAGGATCCATCATCAACAATGATCATTCACGGTAATGATCGGATCCATCACTAATGGTCATGATCGCAGGTGAAGATAATACTCTCTTGATATCTTAGCACTTTATTTTTTCTTTCTGATGATGATGTTAATCTGTATAAAAATAATTAGGCTTGATATGTTTAGATCTAAGCCCTCCTTATTTTTTCATTTGAACATATAGAAAAACTTAGTGCTTAGAAGCTCCCTTGATAAATATATAGGTTGTGCATAACCTAGGTGGGAGTTTATTCTCCTCCACTAAACGATGCATGCAATCAAGTAATGGAAGGTTGCATGTTATACAATTATAATTTTATAAAAGTACCAATTTCATCTTAAATTGAGAACTTGATTGTTCTACACCGCCCATTCGGGTATGTGGACTTTCAGATCTCTTTAAGATGTGTTGATTATTTTTATATTCTGAATATTTGTACAACACGTACAAATGCTGATGATTAGTGTCAATACCTTAGATCTTTGCTAAGTAGTGATACTCATGAAATGTAGAAATGGCCACCGAAGCGTTAATTGCTGAACAGCTGAAAGGACAATATTTCGATGGTAACAACTACGAAAACTGGTCCCACATGGTGCGATGCTTTCTGGACAAGGACGACATATCGCACACACTAGATGGAGCTCAAGAGGAACCCATATTGGCTGAAAACAGGAATCTATAAGAACATAGGGTTGTGATGACTCGTTACAATAAGTGGCGAAAATAAAATCGTTCAGCCCGTAATGTTTCTTCTTAGCACTTTGTACAAAGAACTCGTACCTACGTATGAAGTGCATGAAACTACCAAGGAAATCTGGGAAGCACTGACAGATGCCTATGCGCAGAAGTCAGATGCGAGAGTTAGGGCAATGGAATTAAAATTTCAGGAGTATAGGATGTCCGTCAGCTGTTCCATCAAAGATCATATTCGTAAGATGGAGCAAATGATAGGTGTCCTTAGGAATGTGGGGCGTAAATTGACTGAAAATCAAAAGATTATAGCCATGCACCGTTCCTTACCTGAATCTTGGGCCCAAATCAAAAGAATTCTGAATCATACTGATTCTATCACTACGTTCAGAGACTTTTGTGGCCACTTGGTACGTGAGGTTGAAATGAATGCAATTCAGCCAGGTTCGGCCAAGGCCTTTGTAGCAGAGACCCATAGGAGGAAAGCTAACAATAAACGGTCCAAAGCTCGCAAGAAGGCGAAGAAGAATAACCAAGAACAGAAGTCCACAGCACCTGCTCCAAATCTCAAGAAGGAAAATGGAAAGAAGAAGCAGAAAAAGATAAAAGTAGTCTGCTTTGTCTGTGAAAATTTTAGCCATTATGCTCGACAATGCGCCCATAAAAAGATGGTAATTTCTCAGTCACTAGAACTTTGTATGTAGGCATTTATCTTGAAATCCTTTCCGTTGATACTATATCTAACGAGTGAATTTTGGATTCAGGCGCAACAAAGCACGTGACAAGTAGTCGTCAAGGACTCGAGGAATTTCGGCCAGTAGCCAAGGGGAGTTACAAGCTGTATATGGGCAATAACGCTATTGAAGACGTACTAGGGATTGGCGTCATCCATCTTCATACGCGCATAGGGTGGACAATAATCCTCCGTGATATTCTTTTTGCACCTGGGATGCATCAAAATTTAATTTCTATTTCTAGGTTATTATTTGATGGTTTGGATATTCGATTTTCTGGAACAAGAGTTTCTTTGAGACTAATAACCTCATCTTTGCATGGGGTAATTTAATTTCAGATTTATTTATTCTAGACGTATATTGTGATAATGCCCCTCTTGCTTTATCTGCTATGTCGAATGAAACTGTAGTATCTAAATCTCAAAAATGGCACGCGAGGTTAGGTCACATAGGAAAGGATCGTATGACTAGACTCATATGTTCTGGTCTGTTAGACTCCTTATCCAAAGTTGATTTGTCATTTTGTGAACATTGTGTGTCCGGAAAGACTTTGAAGAAACCATTTCCTAAAGCGGCTAGGTCCAAGGGCACACTAGAGATAATTCATTCGGATATCTGTGGACCCTTTAATGTACATGTCAAAAATGGATGTCAATACTTTGTCACATTCATTGACGATTACTCGCGCTATGGATATGTGTATCTCATCTCACACAAATCTGAGGCTTTTGATTGTTTTCTTAAATATAAAGCTGAGGTGGAAAATCATCTTGAGAAAATGATTAAAATCCTTCGATCTGATAGAGGTGGCAAGTATACATCTGAAACGTTTAAATTATATTGTGAAAATGTTGGTATTATTCGGCAGTACACAATGACTTACACTCCATAACAAAATGGTGTTGCAGAGAGAAGGAATAGGACACTATTGGACATGGTTAGATCAATGATGGCATAAGCCAATCTCTCTACCACATTCTGGGAAGACGCACTGTTAACAGCTGTTTACGTCCTTAATAGAGTCCCGTCCAAATCCATTCTTAAGACCCCATATGAGATGTGGTCTGGGAGGATTCCTTCCCTAGCCAACCTACGCCCTTGGGGATCTTTGGGATATGTTTTGCTACCTACTCCGCATAGAGGTAAACTTAACAGTAAAATCATTGAATGTGTGTTCATAAGATATCCTATGCATTCAAAGGGATACGTTCTAGTTTATGAGGACCGTGGATGATGAATTGAGATAGAATCCCGGGACGTGACCTTTGTTGAAGATAGATACCTAAGCCGAATGAAACAAAAGGTTCCTGTAGAATTTTTTGAAACACCCGTTGTATCTCAAGAGAGTAGGAGTTCTGCTTCTCACGCTGATGATGCTCTTATAGTTCGTCAGGACAGTGGGAGTACATCTCAGCAGGCTCATGAGTTACGTTGAAGCGAAAGAGGATTGATTCTCCGAAGATACTTTGATATTGAGGGGCAAACATTCTCTTGCGTTGCAGTTGATGATGATGAACCTGATTCGTATCAAGATGCATTATTATCTTCTAACTCGGCCGATTAGGTGAATGCTATGGACGAAGAGATCGCTTTCATGGAGAAAAATAAAGTCTGGAAACTTATTGATCTGCCTTCCAATCGCTAAGCGATAGATAATAAATGGGTACTTAAGATAAAAAGAAAGGCAGATGGTACAATGGACAAGTATAAAGCACGATTAGTTGCCAAAAGTTTTACACAACAAGAAGGCATTGATTACAAGGAGACCTTTTCACCTGTTGCAAAGTTCTCCTCAATCCGCATGATCTTGTCCATTGTTGCAAGTTTAGACTTAGAGTTATATCAGATGGATGTAAAGACCACATTATTAAATTATGATTTAGATGAAGAAATATACATGCAACAGCCCATGGTTATGTGGACAAAAAACATTCAAAGAAAGTTTACAAATTGTTGAAGTCTATCTATGGGCTGAAGCAATCATCAAGACAGTGGTACATGAGGTTCCACTTGGCCATCACCACTTTTGGATTTATGATGAGTGAAGAAGATATACCTGAAACGGTCTGAAAGATCTTTTCTGATACTATCTCTATATGTAGACGATATCCTATTAGCTGGTAATGACATACAATTGTTGATATTTACTAAAGATTAGATATTCTCAAACTTTGAGATGAAAGACCTCAGTGAAGCCAACTTTATTCTTGGGGCAAAAATCATCAGGGATCGCCCTAAGAAATTTTTAGGATTGTCTCAAGTAACCTATATACAAAAGATCTTAGAGCGATTCAAGATGGAAAATTCAAAAGCTGTTGAAATCCCTATGGATAAAGCTACCAAGGTGACAGGAAATCGTGTCCCCAGACTGAAGTCGAGAAATCGGCTATGTCCTCAGTACCTTATGCAAGCGCAGTAGGAAGCTTAATGTATGATATGCTTTCCACCAGATCGGATATTAGCTATGCAGTTAGCATAGTCAGCCGTTATTAGAGTAACCTGGTGTGTTATGAAGGCACAAGCCTCGAGCTCAGAGGATATTCGGATGCTGCTTGGGGTAATGACGCCGACGAGGGAAAGTCTACTTCAAGGTATGTATTCTTACTTGGAGGAGGAGCTACCTCATGGTCGAGTAAGAAACAGACATTCATAGCTCTTTCATCTATGGAGGTCGAGTACATTGCATGTTGTACTATAGTTCAGAACTGTTTATGGGTTCACAGATTTCTATTGAGTCTGGGTATTGTACCAAGTGTTCGTCAGCTTATATCGCTGAAGATAGACAATACTTCCGCTATTGACTTAACAAAGGATCCTAAACACCACCAGAAATCTAAGCACATTGAGATCAAGTATCATTACATCCATGATCAAGTGAGAGATAAGAAGGTTGCCTTCAGTTACATTCCTACTAAGGAAATAGTGGTTGATCCCATGATGAAACTTATAGCTAGAGATCTATTTCAGGTTCACGTCAGGTAGATGGGATTGAGGAAAGCTTGACTGATGTACTTATTTTATAATACCTTTGATCTTTCATTTATGAATAATACATTCCATTTATTCAGTATTGAATACAAATAAAACTAGGTAAGAAGATCATCAGCATTTACCTTGAAATCATGTAGGATATCTATTTTTGTTGGCAGGTCGATCACCTACTCGCACGGGTTGACCAATCTTAAATGTACAAGAGAGGTACATTTGGGGCTATGTTTATACATTAAGGTATGAACTTCTCCTTATTTTGAATAATAAGGGATGGGGATATGAGTAAGTCGTATCCGCCTACAATCTTATAAAGATTGTAGATAAGACTAATAAAGTCGAATAGCATAATAACACCATTCTTTTGCATGCGATCAATGTTATGGCCTGAATTTAAAGTCAGATTATGAGGTTATGAGATGAGTCATATCTTATGTAGAATAACCTGCGTACTGTAGACCTGACATACACCTAGTATTGTTTACTTTACGACGTGGATTGTAGCCACGTGCTGGGACCTATTACCTACAGATTGCTTTGATCGATCTAATCATTGCAACGTGCAAGTAGCCAGTCCCGTAGGTGACTCTTTGTGTCCTTAGCTACCCTCCTCTTGTGTATATGAGGATGAAATTGAGTGTTGCTACTTTAGTGTACAATGACGAAAGGTCCTTGATTGGCTAGGCTCAGTTACGCTAGGAAAGCGGCTTGATTAATTTCAAATTATACATCTGCGTGGGGAAGATCCCGTGACAGTTACACCAAGTTTCTAGAACTATAAATATGCACTTGAAGACTTATCCGCGGGCAGTATCGAGTTATTTTTATTAGACTTTTGCAAATAATATTTTTCTTAAAAAGCATATATATATATATATATATATATATATATATATATATATATATATAAGTATTGCTTTGAATTGGTTTTAGTCGAAGTTTGTGAAAAATTAAAATTTCAGAATAACTCAATAAGTTGGATAAGTGCGTATGTTGGCTGAGTACTCCAGATCGAGAGTTAACTCCATCTGGTGTGGTCATGCGAACTAGGACAAGCATTGCAAAGCTTAGGTTATTGAGTACTAGTTAAGTGGTCACTTAGTACTTAAACACCTGTGAGAAGATTTCAGTGATCCAGCTCTGATTCTTTTGATCGCGATGTTTGGTATTTGATTGTTATAAGGCAAGTTAGTTGGACAGATTTATGTGCCTATCCCACAATGTGATTGAGTGGAAGATGTTGAACGTAAACCAGTAGGGCCCACTTATGAGCAATCACTAGTGGGTACGATTGCTTTCAATTAAATTTCAAATTCAAATATGAATTTGATTTTTAATTGAAGATAGGGATGTGAGCGGATTATGTGGCCTTATCCCAATCCCACTCAAACTCTTCTTCCTCTGTTAGGATGTGATCGGCTTATGTATGGCCGTATCTCAATCTCACCCAAACTCTCCTTCCTCTGTTATAAAAAGGAGTGCGCTTCTCTCATGTAACGCATCGAATCATACGAAACACGAGAGTATACAGAGAGAGATAGAGTGCATTATAGTCTATCTATTTTGGCTTGTCCTTGGGACGATCTGATCCATAGATCGCAATCCTGGGCCACTATATACCGTAGGATCAAAGGTGTGAATAGTTCAATCTGCTCCAGTAGTAGATAGGCGGGCCATTGGAATACCGTTCTTCTGCTTTGTGAGGGTCCCAAACTTCGTGTAGACCGTCAAATCTTGAGGGCTCATCTTCCGTGCTTCCCTTCAGTGAAACCATTTGATTTTTGTGTTGATCCTTCATCGAGTACATATGAGGGGTCCAAACAGCCTAGATTATATATACACAACACGGTAGGCCCCCCGTGCAAATCAATGGAGGGCGTCGACTCTCAACTTGTTCCCTGTGCTGTGGCTTACCTGAGTTTTGGATCAAGCTGATTTATTTATTTTTTGTCTTCCTTAAGACAAATTGAGGTGACACATCCAATGGCGTGAACAAATCACATGAGACCCACGTCTGCCTGCTATCACTGTAGCTTACAATGGTGTTGGTAGCACTGGAGCACTCCCCTTTCAGCAAAATGACCTTGATTGGTTTTCCATCTGGGAATGCTTAATCTCTGCTGCCTTCATTTGCTCCAGCTTCTCTGTTTCCATAAATAATAACTTTCGAATTTTTGTTCTCAAGTGGAGGGCTTCGAAGAAGTTCCTGCCTAAAAAGTCTCAGTTGCCATTGTGTTGGCAGGGTTCTTATCCAGCCTGCGTCATGGTTCTGCCCACTGTAACGAATGACAATCAAGTTGGAAGAAGCTAGCCCCCACTTGTGCATTAGAAGAAGAGAGGAGTACTGTATGTAAACTAGAGAGGAGAGTTAGGATAGGATCCTTCCTAACAGTGTTAGCCTGTCCATTGGAAGATGATGATGTAACATACACATGCTTAAAACTTGAAGAAAATTGATTCAACTTTAGTATTCCGCATTTCCATCATCCCATGATCTTTTTTGATTCTTCATTTGCTTCCCAGTTACTTGAATTCTGATTTATATCCCTTGGAGATAATTAAATCAGTTGTTGTACCCATTCAATTCATTCTTACAAGCACCGGTAACTTTCATATACAGCCCCATCTTTTCCACCAATGTGTCATGTGTATAAAGGATGGGTCACACCATGAAGATTACCTTCCATGAAAATCATGCCAATTGACTCATTATATATGGCCCGGCTGTACATTGATTCAGACCATCCACTGGCCATTGTCTTTGACAGTGGCATGCCCAATGAGTGTTTTTTTTTTTTTTTAAATTTATTATTATTATTATTATTATTATTATTTTTCACATGCACACACACCCCCACACACTCAAGCCACACGCACACACACCCCACACACGCACACCATGGGATTTCACCACCATGGGGACTTGAACCCTTTACCCGGTTTTGAAACTCCAAGGGGTCTACCACCCAATGAGTTGACTGGCTTGATTTTCTCCCTGTTTATATTCATGGTGAGAGCCACCTTGTGCATGTCTTGGATCATCATCAACATCTAAGCCTCATCCCTACTAATTGGGGTTGGCTACATGAATTGTGTTCCACCATTCCACTCTATCAAGGACATGAATCCTTTTTTATGTCTTGGATGTTCTCCACAATTGACATCACAGTAAAGACACAAATGTGGAAGTTTACATACAGTGCCTGTATGTGAATATATCTCATTAAAAGAATGTTGTCCTTTGAGTTGAGATTTTCCCCTACTCCGTCCCATGGAAACTATTACACATTCGAGATCAAAGAGGCACCTAAAAATCATGTTGGCCTTGTGGAAGTGGGTACTAAAAGGTTATCCACATCCTTGCATCAGAAGGCCAAGGAGTAGCTACCATGAGGAAACATTTCTGTAGGACATAAAGAAAGGATTTTGAAGCTCTGCAGGGCGCTACTTGATGCATGTGTTTTATCCACAATGTAAGGAAATTGCATCAAAGCATCAACTCTGTTATTGAGATTTCCCTTTCACTGTCCTGATAGGGTGGGGTATATTGATTGCAGGGTAGAAAATGGAAATTAGTTCCATTTGAAAGAAACAATTCAGATGCAAGGCCACAAATACAATACCATTTTACGGTTGCACAGTTTTCATTCTGTGATGGACTGACTTCAACATAGACAGCAAACAAATATAATAGCAGTATGAAATGAGAATTATATATATATATATATATATATATATATATATATATATATATATATATATATATATATATATATATATATATATATATATATATAATTGTGCTACTTGGGTTCGAGTTTGGCCAAGGATGTGTACCCACCACTGTAGTTGAAAGCATCGTTATTTTCATCCTTTTCTGGTAGAGTTTCATTATAAGGATGGGGCAGAGAACCCTTCATGGGCTCAAAGTCTGTGGTAGATGAAGACACAGAAGTTGAGTTTGTGTTGAGCCCATCATTCTGCAGTATGGTCTCGATTTCCTTCACCACCTCGCTCATTTTTGGACGGTCTTCAGGTGATTCTTCGAGACATTGCATGGCCAACTCCACAAACCTCCCAAAACCAATGAGATTGGTTGCATACCGAATGGAGGGATCCATTATCTCACTCAGGCCATAGTGCTCTTCATTTTTATCCATTGCCATTCGGACCTCCCGAACAATATATTTGCCCTTCTCTATGGGTTTCTTTGCAGATATAAGCTCGAGCATAACCACACCAAAGCTGTATACGTCACTCTTATCTGTTAGTTGTTGAGTCATGTAATATTCAGGATCGAGATAACCCTGCAACAAGTTGGTCATGGTGATGATAATGAATTGGTCATAGATGTATGTAGAGTTCAGAGACACGCCTCTCTTGCTCTCTCTGCATGTACTCAACGAAGAAAACTAATTCAATTTCTTTAAAACCTCTACCTAGCAACGGTTTTGTTTTGAGTTTTGAAACATAGATCCCAAGCAAGAGTTCTATGTGAGTGTGTACTCAAAACACTCAATCTGGTACCCATAAAACTGAATCAAGTTCCTTGAAAACTCTAGCTGGTAAGGAATGTGTTTTGAGGTTTTAAATCTAGATCCCAAGCTAGAGTTCTCTGTGAGATATGGTGAAATCCATCAGGTGAAGTCCAGAATAAGAAATTAATCCTGAAGTGTACATGTGAATTTGGATATTCTTTCTCTTCTCCAGAAAAACCAGTTTGGAGGTAAAACATTGAGAATGACATCACAGAAGAATCACTACAGAATGACTACTTAATGTGAAATCTAAATAAAGAAGTTAAAGGTTCAACAAGTATAACAGAAATGCTTACCATTGTGCCTTTAACAGAAGAATCAGTACAGAATGACTACTTAATGTGAACTCTAAATAAAGAAGTTAAAGGTGCAATAAGTATAACAGAAATGACACCCTGATCCATAGTTCAAGTGGTAGACTGAGTGAAAGATACCTCGTTTCAACACTGAGGTCCTGGTATCGATTCCCTAGTGGGGATGGTGAACAGTGAAGTGTGAACTGACAGTGGGTGTACTAAAAAGCTAACAAAAAGAAAAAGTATAACAGAAATGCTTACCATTGTGCCTTTAACTTGAGTAGAAACATGTTTCTTTCTGTTATCTGATACTAGCCTTGACAGGCCGAAGTCTGCAACCTTGGCAGTTAGATTTTCATCCAGAAGAATATTAGTAGACTTGATGTCTCTATGTATTGTGGGAGGATCGGCAAGCTCATGAAGATTAGCTAATCCTCTTGCTGAGCCTAAAGCAATCCGAAGTCTCCTCTTCCAGTTCAGATGCATGCTACTCCTCTCTACAGTTGATAGTTGCAGCAACATGGCTGAATACCATAATTTGAGGATAAACAAAAGCCGCTTGATCTGAAATGGGGTTCAAGAACTTACCAGAAAAGCTCTCTCTTAGTGTTCCATTTGGAACATATTCATAAATCAGCATCTGTTCCCCATGCTCAAAACAGAAGCCCACAAGACTGACAAGGTTCTTGTGATGAACCCTAGAAAGCAACTCAATTTCAGTCTTGAACTCGAGTGTACCCTGCATGGATCCTTGCTGTGCTCTTTTGATTGCCACAATCTGCCCATCTAGAAGTTTAGCTCGGTAAACCTATAGAAAAGGAGGATATTGTGCACAAAATTAGACATATGAAGAACGGATTCTGAAACTTTTGTGATCAATGACTTGCCACAGAATGGATCACCTTGCCATAACCTCCCGATCCAATCTCATTGCTTTCCGAGAAGTTGTTAGTGCCCTTTTTGAGTTCATCATAAGAAAACCATCTCGCACCTTTTAGTTGTGGTGCACCACCCCTGTCTCCGCCACTCGGACCCCAAGATGCTGTGACACGGCAAACAAGCACTACTTAGAAGATTCACAATTTCCAGTGGTTGTGTGCATTTTGCACTTCATATGGTTAGTATCATATTTTATACATTACCAAAAGGTCTGCTTAATTCTATGTCTCTTGTAGCTCGTTTGTTTTGCCGGAAGATGTATATCCCCACCCCCACGAGCATGAGAACCAGAACAGCGCAACCAACAGCTATCCCGATAACTATGTTTAAACTCTTTGAAGTCTCTCCACTTCCATCTGAAACATTTTAATTTTTCGCAATGAGTTGAGAGGAATTATTCACATTCTCTTTCGTAGAAAAGGAGGTAGCATGTACCCGGGAAAGGATATGGATTTGCTATAAAGGAGTATGGTCCAAACTCTTTGGGTAGCTTAAAATCTTGGCAGGTAAGACCGAACGTGAGCCTCAGAATCTCTGACCGGTTGAAGTACTTTCCGGTGGATGGGAAGAGTTCCAAGTGCACCTGGATATAGTCATTCATGTTGATGAATGGGTTCTGAAGAGATACTGACCCTGGAGTAAGGCCGAGTTCCTTCCACATGAACGTTTCCAGTGACTGGAATGTGGTGCTGTTGGGCAAGACTCTGAAAAAAGGTGCTCTGAAGTTCAGAATTCCAGTGTATGGGACGGCACAATAGCAACTTTGAGGTCTGGGCCTCTGATCGGGGGGACATGACGTGCTGCTGCGGTTTGCCAGATTGGTTGAATAGTTTGTTCGTGATGATTGCTGATGTTGGCAATACTTATCATTGGAGGGCTGAGGGGCAGTACAGAGCGGGTTCCCGACAAGTCTGCAACCATTGATTGAGAGAAAGATCTCATATAGATGAGGACCTGGTTGTAGAACATGGTATGCTTAAATCCCACATACAAAAAAGATGGTATGTGAAGATATGTTCTCACACTAGTGTTTTTTTATAGCTGGGATGCACTGGAAAGTGGGCAATTTGGTTGTTTTCCAAATCCACCAGTTGGAGTTTCGGGCTGATGCTTTCACCCATATCAAAGGTGCCATTTAATGAGTTGTTCTTCAATTTCCTGTCACAAACTTACAATGATTAAATTGGCACAACTGGAATAGACTTGCCTACATCATCTATGTGGCCAAAGCAATTACACTTGCTGCAGTTGTGGAAAGCTGAACGGCTTTTGTGGGACTGGACCTTGAAGTGCTCCGTGTTCCATTGCTCTGGTCACCCATCAGCAGGAAGAGATTCTTGGGTGAGATGGGTTAGTCTGAGGAATGTGGCACATACTGAATTCCAAAACAGATACTTAAACATACAGAGTGGTAAGAGATTGTGCGGTTGAGAACCAGGTTGGAGCTTCTGATGCATCGAATGAATTGTTGCTAAGGTCCCTGGGAAAAAAAAAAAAAAAAAACCCAAGGCATTAGTTGAAGCAGCACAAGATACCATTAGAACTTTCCGGTGCATTCAATTTAATGGAGTTTCCATGCTGATCTCGTACACAAAATTAAGAGAAGTCATTCCGGTCAGGTTGGGCACTGGCCCCGTCAGATGATTGTTTGATAAATGCCTGAAAGAGAAAGGAAAGGGTCATGAAGAAAGCTGACATCGATAATCATGGTGGATTGTGATGAGGCTACTGTCAGTTCCAGTTTGAAGTATAACTTGGAGTTCATTGATTATTTATTAATTTTTTGGAAAGGTTACTCACAGGTCATAGATCTTCGTGAGGTTGTTAAGGTTATTCGGGATGGAACCATTTAGTGAATTCCTGTCAAGCCGACTGTTGCAAAAGCAGCAATTACAAATATAAAAGTTCAGGTAAGTAGAAGTAGAAACAGAAATCTAGCAAGAGAAGGGAACAGATGAGTATATGGTTTGAGGAACACTCACAGAACCTCAAGGGTTTGCACAAGCCCCAGTGTGGATGGGATCTCCCCAGTTAATTGATTTCCATCAAATAGTCTGCCAGCAAAAAAGCACAAGCAGTTGGTAGAAGCGGAGAATTGAGAGTGGAACATTACTTCAGTAGGTAAGTATTTCCTTACATGTGTATCAGATTCATTTTGGAGCTGAAAAGCGTGTCTGGAATTTTACCTGATAGCCTGTTCTTGTTGAAATGGCTGGCAAGTGCATAAATTGGAAAAACCATTCATTCGATAGTAAGTATATCATTTCCTTGCTTGCAAATGCTAATAAATTGACTTGTTAAATAAGATCCAGATGGCCTTTTTTCTTTTACTTTACTTTAAATAAATAAATAAATAAATAAATAAATAAATAAAAAGAAAAAAAAACCTTTTTTGAGATGGAAGCAGGGGACTTGAAATACTCACAAGTGCCTTGCTTGGAGAAGCTGATCCAAGCCGGGGGTGGTTAAGTTTGAGACAGGGAGAGATCCAGTCAGCTTATTTTCTGCCAGGTCCAGTGCATAAATGTTGGAGAGCTTACCAAAAGGAGGAGGTATTTCACCAGTGAAGCTGTTTAAATTCAGTGCCCTGACAAGGAGAGTCAACATAGAAAATCAGATCTATTGGAAACAGTTAATGATATGAAGGTAGAAAAGGTTCAAGTGAAACTTACAAGAACGTGAGGTCCGTTAGGTTTCCTAATTCCTCTGGGATGTTGCCAGTGAAACTGCAGCCAGTTAGGATCCTGACAGATAAAAAGAAAAGGCGTTGAAGTTGAATTCATCTCTTTCAACTCTAATGCAATATGCATAGATACTATTCATATGCTTTCTTTCAATCTTACAGGATTTTTAATTTCTTCAACTCGCCTATTGATCGAGAGACGGATCCAGATAGGCCTGGATTGAAAGAAAGGTCCCTGTGTTGGAGAAAGATATGTTAACAGAAAGCAATGATCATATAAGTCTGTATTAGTTAAGATGAGTAGTTGGCCGCACAAGGACTGAAATTATAGAAAACAATCTACTTAGATTACTTCTGCCTTTACTATTTAGAGGTGCATGTTATAATTCAGATGTCATTGAAAATGATTCACCACTCAATTTGTATCATATCTGGTAAAGTGACATTCATGGATCAGAAGATCTGTTGAAAAATAGAATGGTGTAGGAGGATTTCATGGTCGTTGATGGTATCAAATTATACCCACTAATTAGATTACTTGTCCTATTATTTCGAGCTGCAAGAAGTGTTGCTCAAATCTCATTTGGAATTGTGTGTAGTGTTGGGCAGATCTTATGATTTACAATTCAAATGCCATGGAAAATTATCTGTGACTCAGTTTGTACCGTATCTGATAAAAGGACATGCATGGATTGAAAGATCTGTTGGGAAAAAAAAACTAAAATTGAAATGTAGTTCTTATAGATTGGAAGGACGTGAAATCGAATTTAAAGTTCTGTGGTAGCATAATGAGATTTCTTTTCAATGTTTGATGGCTTATGCTGTGCACTACTATTTTAGTATTTCTATTACTTCTTTAAATTACAATTTGATTTGAAACAGACCATTAATAATTTTTGTAATTTGTTAGTTTGTGTTTTCATTTCTTTGCTGCTTTAGGTAATCAAGGAATTATCTCCAGTATTATTAGTAATAATGGTAGTAACAGTAGCACACTCAGCAAAATATGTAGAGGATAGAAAACCCAACTCACAAGGAATTCAACTCGGTGAGTTCCCCAATGTCGCCATCAAGAGTACCTACAATGCCCATGTTTGCTAATTTCCTGAAAACATTGAAACGATGATCTTTCCTTATAAGGGGAAGAAGAGAAGTTACAGCAAAAAGAACAAAGCATCAATGAGTGATGGCAGATTAACAGAACAAAGACTCACAATTCAATCACCCTGCCATTGGTGCACTTGACTCCTTCCCACATTGAATAGCAAGGATCATTTGATTTATCCCAACTTGGTGGCGTGTTCTTCCATGCATTCCTTAGAGCACCTAAGGCGGCCGCTGCGTAATTTATCCATTTATTAGCTATTATCATTTTTATCATAGGACACTAGTATTTACATTCCACCCATTTGATTTTCTTAAGCCCTTTGGGTCCCAAAATGGCAAAGAAGAAGATTGGACCCCACAATCTGTTGGATCATGACCATCCATTCTTATGAACCAACAAACCAGAATGCTCAGCCCTATGGATTTGATGTTACATGCTGCTAAATCGAACCGTACGTTCCAGATTCATAGGGCATACAGTCAGGCTCACTTGGCCCTACTGCAAATGAAATTACCTTTGTCAGTAACAAATGGCCCTCTCTGCTATATATGTATGACTTCTTTGGTTACTTATTTGTTGGTTTTGGAAAATTTCTCTTACTTGTTAGTAGCTCAGGCATTTAAGTCTAGGAACTATGTGAAATACTACACATACAAGTAGTTCTGTAGAGAGTTTTTGATAATATAATTGAAAGATACTAAAACAGAACTAGTGAAAATATCTCTAAAATGGTGGAGAGATTATCCACCCATCTCTCTCTTGAATTCTATGTCACAAATCTAGTGGTTGGGCAGTGGATATTGGTGTTTCTCGCCCTTCCGTAATCACTTCAAAGAAGGCCTATTGCGCAATCTCCTGGATTGACTGGTAGATGTCAATTATATTAAGATGGTGGATATATCACCAACAGCCAGCGGCCCACCTAATGAATAGAATAGGATGATTTTTTATGTGGGTGATCTTCGTGATGGGCCTACCATTCACAAGGTACAGGTGTACCGTAAGTGTCATTGTTGGTTGGAAAGATGGGGCAGCATAACAAGTTAGTATACATTCAGCTGTTTGGATATGTGAAATGCTAATATCGATGAAAGAAAAAATCTGGTTGAAAATGTTGTTGGATTTACATAGAGAAGGTGAGCAAGAATTTATTATCAACCGGCAGGGTAAAAAGGTCAATTACAACGGCAACAACAAGGGGAAAAAGACCAAACGGCAAGGCAAAACCAAAAACAACAATCATAACATATTGAAGCCGGGTCATAATCCAAACTACAAGCATTACCGAAGTACTCATTTAGGGCCTGTTTGATTTTCCATGATACATGTAAATCCTGGTAAATAAGTAATTATTATATTTTCACCTTGTTTGAAAATTCAAGAGTAATTTCACCTAACAAATTGATACAAAAATGTTGACTTAAATCTGTTGATCCCACCGTAATGTATATGATATATCTGCACCATCCATCTATTTTATTAGAAACTTTTGGGGCATGAGCTGAAAAATGATCAGGCAATTACAATGCTCAAATGGCCCACATGAAAGGAATGGCCTTAATTCGTACATAGTTGAAACTTATTTCCTTCACTAGCCCCACATTGAGGTTTTTTCATCATCTAACTGATGCAGGTATGAACGTGATGAGGTCGATCACCGTCTTCCTCAAGGATAACTACACTGAATCCACGGAGCTTCTTTGGACTCCTCACAGAGACTTCTCGAATCCACGAGAAAAGAAAGCAAAAAAATAGAAATAAATTCTAATAAAATTCGAGTTTGATTAATCAATCCATAAAAACGAGTTCACAACCCTTTAAATAGTGGTACCAAGAAATAAGAAAGAAATTAGAAGCAAACTAACATTAAAACTCCTAGAAATTTGCAACTTACTATAAATAGTAAATTTACTTTTTATAGTAAGTTTTGTATGTGGCTTAACCACATTATTCTCCTAATTATTCTAAGCACTTTTCATGTTGGACACAACTCCTAAAGCCTAACGAATGAAGAGTTATAATCAAACTAAAACTTGTTATCTATAGGAAAAACAAAACAAAACGTGGAATTTCACCGTCAATAGGATGGAATCTCGCAAATTCGGCATACGCAACCCGGGAAGGCCAGGTTGGTTGGCTAAAGTAGCTCGTCCTACCCTAAAATCATATATGGTACATCGAGCAACTCATTCCAGTTTGAGAGATATGTCTGTTTTATGGTTCTGACGGTCTTGATGATTTCTGTCTCTGACCGGGCCTTCTCTGATCCATCTTAGACATAAAAGTGTCTACGGCCCATCCTACATCAATCCCCTCAACTTCAAAAGAACTCGTCCTCGTGTTCTCGTGTTGCTTCGATTCATGATACTCGGTCTGGTGCGCAGTAAAGATGCCCGGATTAAAAGTTACGATCAATTTATAGTCCACCTTCCTTTGGTCCAACCATGATAGGAATATATCTATGACACGTCCTACATCAGACTCCTCTGCTTGGAAAAAACTCTTCCTCGAGTTACTCAAGGGACTTGGTTCATAATTCTAAGATAACTTTTGATGCCGATGCTTATTAGTCATTTCCTTGTACATGACATTAGGCTCTTGAGTTGACACAATACATGTACTCATGCTATCCTTGACTTGGCTAGTATGAATTGGTTCCTTCACTTCTGCCTTCAAGATTTCATATTCCTTCTAATAATATGGGCAATTAGGTAGACTTATCTCTGTGACAAGATCAATGTGGTTTTGTATATCTCGTATGGGAGACAATTTATTAGGTAGTTCATCGAGCACATTCGTCTTGAACTCCAGCAACACTGGTTTTAAATCTTCTAGGATATTCACAAACTCCACATATTTTTTCTTTTCAACTAATGGATATATATCTCTTGTTTCCTCAGATTGTCTAACAAAAGCCTATTCAGTTGTGAGAGATTGTCCCTTCACTTTAGAAGTCTTGGGTTGGTTCTCCCTTCCCATAAGGGTGAGAATAATCTTTTTTACTTAATAAAGATAAATATGTTATCCCGATCCCTATGTGTAGCATTAATATTATTTTACTAGGGTTGACCAAGTAATATGTGGCAAGCTTCCATGTCGATCATATCACACATTACTTCATCCTTATAATATTTACCAATGGAAAAGGATATAAGACATCGTTTAGTTACGTCTGTTTTGTTGGCCTCCTTGATCCATCTAATCGTGCATGGAGATGAGTGTCTTTCTGTTTTCAATTGTGGCTTTTCCACCATTATTTTTAACACGAAATTCTCATCGCTCTTGACATCGATGATCACATTGTAGACTTTTTTTGTATGCAGTGTACCTTGTTCGAAAGATGTTGTCTCGCTGTAATTCTATTTCTACCTTTGGCATGTATAACGGCTTCCTCATGATCGAAGTGGTGGCCTGTGATTTACCATCATTTGATGGTGCTTTGAAGAAATTGGGGTTATGTCGTACAGCGGCCACGGGCCGTTGCACATCACTTTGAGCTCGGGGCAGGATTAGCGTATCCACAATACGGTTGAAGGTTGTCTGCAGCCCTTGCATGGTCAACTGACTCTCCCGATGGAAAGCTTCCATATATTCTTTCCAAAAGATAACGAATCCCTGAATCACCGTCCACTGGATTTTGGTTCATATCTTTATTATTTACCATCGGCCCGAGGGAAATTCTCCCTCTGATACCGATTGACGCAGGGATGAACGTGATGAGGTCGATCACCGTCTTCCTTAGGGATAACTAATTTGAATCCACAGAGCTTCTCTGGACTCCTCACAGAGACTTCTCGAATCCACGAGGAAAGAAAGCAAGAAAATAGAAATAAATTCTAATAAAATTTGAGTTTGATTAATCAATCTATAAAAATGAGTTCACAACCCTTTAAATAGTGGTACCAAGCAATAAGAAAGAAATCAGAAGAAAACTAAAATTAAAACTCCTAGAAATTCGCAACTTACTATAAAATAGTAAATTTACTTTTTATAGTAAGTTTTGTATGTGGCTTAACGACGTTATTCTCTTAATTATTCTAAGCACTTTTCATGTTGGACACAACTCCTAAAGCCCAACGAATGAAGAGTTATAATCAAACTAAAACTTACTATTTATAGTAAAAATGGAACTAAACATGGAATTTCACCGTCAATAGGATGGAATCTCGTAAATTCGGCATGGGCAACCCAGGAAAGCCGGGTTGGTTGGCTAAAGTAGCTCGTCCTACCCCAAAATCATACAGGTACGTCGAGTAACTCATTCGGGTTTGAGAGATATACCTGTTTTATGGTTCTGACGGTCTTGATGATTTCTGTCTCTGATCCATCTTGGACATGAAAGTGTCTGCAGCCCGCTCTACATCACTAACCCACTCATAGTGTCACACAGACATGGATAAGGGGAAAACACAAATATCAGCTTGATCCAAAACTTTTAAGGGCCCTAAGAAGTTTTTAATGGTAGATGTTTGATTCCTATTGTTTCCAGTGGTGTGGTCCAATTGAGGTTTGGATCTGCCTCATTTTTGGTCTCATGCCCTAAATTCATCTGACATAACAAATGAGCGGTGTGGATAAGTCACATACATCACGATATGCTCCACATTGATTTCATAAATTTCTAGATATAAGTGTTAAAATAGCAAGCTGTCGCAAACCATGGTCATTGGATGCCTATCGTCCAACCTCCTAAAGCCAACTGTAATGTTCATTTGTAATCCAACCCATTCGTGGGGCCCGCCGAGGGTCCCACCACCTTAATGTCTTTGTTATTTCCACGCTGCCTATCCGCCTGGGCAACCTAGGCAGAATGGGAGGCTTGGTTTTGGGTGCATCCCACCAAGAAAACAGTGGTGTTTGAATGCTTACCATTAAAAACTTCCAAGAGCTTACTGTAATGTTTATTTTCCATCTAACTTATCTATAGGGCTTGCTGTGGACCCCACCATGTTTATGAGTGTATCAAGGTCATCCCTAGCTAGTGGGGCCACCATGCTATATGTGTTTTAGCCACTCCATCCAGCAGGTGTGGCTTCTTTGGAGCTAACCTTGATGTGTGTTGTATATTCATGCTGCCCATCTGTTTTATTGTGTGTGTTGTATATTCATGCTACTCATTTGTTTTATTAGCCCCTTTTAGATCATGAGTCCAAAAGCGAGACAAATCGTTGGCCCAAGTGGACCACTCGTGGACGGTGGAACTTTCCCATGTTGTCCAACATATGGGCCCCTTTTGGGGCATCGTTTAGGGTTTGTCATCGTTCTGATCTTGATGCTTATGTTATATCCTTACCGTATATCTATTTTGCTTGGTGCACAAGGGGGCCCCAGTTCTTATGAATGGTATGTTTACCTTGTGGGACTATGGGGTGTTTCCTTTATGTAGTTATGATGTGGATACCTTATGCTTGATGCGGCATTACGATTATGGTGTTTGCGTTTATGTTGAAATCACACATCCTTTTAAGTGTGACACTCACTGACATAGCATTGCCCTTGTCTTTGGTTTAGTACTACTTTTATGCTTGATGCGATATTACATACCTCATGCATAGTGGTGATTGTACGTTATTATATCTCATTTGCATTACATTTGCATGACTTGAATGATGGCTCATTCATGATTAAGTAGAACCAGATTTGGGCCATTGTCCAGCTGGTGGCATCCCCGCTGGCCACAGACTGTGGATAGTACTCATGTCATGGTTTTGGCTAGCCTGTATACAATAAGACTTCTTGATGACCCTATGGTCTAGGGAATTTTAGGGGACCTGTATGAGATAGGGTTATGCCACATGTATGAACAGCTTGCATGACATAGTTGCATGACTCGGATTGTGGACTCATGCATTCACACATTTGCATGAGGCACTTGCATCCACACCCTAATGACATCAGGGTTATGGCAACACAGGTTCATCGTGGTTTGCAGTTGTGAGTATGGATTCCGAAAATTGGGTTATATTTACTAGATGTTATGGATGTCCCTAGGTGTAAGACTCATATCGTAGATCGTATTGTTTCATAGACTTCCACAGTTCTCCCGATCGAATTTCAGGGACCCACGATCTATTATCGACATTTGCGCGTGACCCTGAGTCGTATCCCGTATTCCAGAGTTGGTTCAACCCGAGACTTGTACCCTAGTGACCACGCTATCGCCGTGGTTCGTGTCGAGGCGATACCCGGGCCAGGAGATGTGCGCTCACGTTTAGTTTGAGGAAAACACCATGTGTTGCAATCCCGAGAGCATCCATCACGTCAAATGTTAAGTACACATCACATCACTCTCATCACTCACATCCATCCCAAAGTACAACTACCCATCCCTAAAAGTCAACTTTCCATCACTTCACCCATCCCTCACCCCATCACTCTATCACTCACATCAGCTCTCTCTCTCTCTCTCTCATCTCTCTCTCATTTTTCTCCCAAGCTCCATGAGAGCAACCCATGTCCAAGCAAGCTCCATGAGAGAGTTTTGTGTGGCCCACTTCCTACCACTCAATCCAACCCTTCAAAGCCGATTTTAACCGTTAAAATCCACCCCTTGGAGCTCTAAATCGCATCAATGGAAGGAGTCTGAGAAGATCAAAGGTGGGTGATTTTATTTGTTGATTTTGATGATTTGAGGGCCCACATATGGTGGGACCAATCTTAATGTATGCATTATTTAAAGAGGGACCCATAGTATCAGGGTCCCTCCGTTACTCACATCACTCTCTCTCTCTCTCTCTTGTGATGGGTGTGGCCCACTTGATCTCCACCATATAAAGTCGTGTGGGTCCACCTAGACGGATGTAGCTGGTGGGCCACGTGTATATGGACCCCACCTTGATGGACGTATTGTGTCCACCGTCCATTAATAGATCGTCCAATAGCTAAGGCTACTGGATTGCGTGAAAGGAAACAACATCAACTTTATTCAAAGCTATGCGGACTCACCTCTGATCTATGTACTCATCATGCAGTCCACCGTCTACACATGGATGGTGGGACCCATGTGATGTAGGTGGTTTATATCCAGGCCATCCGTCCATTGTTGGGATGTGAGGCCACTTGGTACATGTGTTGTATATCCACGCCATTCGTCTAGACCGTGGGACCCACCTTGTGAGCATCTGATTGGTCGGTGCTTCACCAGCTAAATAGCTGTTGTAGTAGCATCAATAGCTCTATGGGTCCCACATAGAATTGTATCTGGACCGTCCATCAATGGACGTCTAGAGAATGGATGTTTGATAAATAATAATAATAATAATAATAATTAAATAAATAAATATATTATAATAATATACGTTATATATGATATACATATATACTATATGGCCCCACATGGGAACCCACCTTCATATATATGTGATTTGGAATCCACAGTTGTTCGTCCCTTGTTGGGATGTGGGACCTAGCCACACATGTGGGGTGGGTCCACCTTGATGTATATATTCTATATTCACACCGTCCATCTGGACGGTGTGATGTGTGGGCCACCATGATGTATGAGTTTTTCCACACCATCCATCCATTTCTGCTTCTGGACCCCTTGCAATGTATGTCTTCTTACACCATGTTGTCCATCTTTTTTTTCTGGGTGGGGCCCACCTTAATGTATGCATTGTGTAGCTGTCTGCCCATCTGGACTGTGGATCACACCATGATATATATGTTTCATCTGAGCCATCCGTCTAGTGGGAACCACCTCAATGTATTTATTTTGTATCCACACCATCCACTCAAATGTGTTGCGTGGGCCCCTCCATGATGCACGTGCTGAATATGCACACCATCCATCTGGACGGTGCTGTGTGGACTGACCATGATGTGTGTATTTTATGTCCACCCTGTTCATCTGGTGGGCCCATTTAGAGGTGCAGGCCCACCTTGATGTATTTGTGGCCCATCTTTTTTTCTTTTTTTTTTTACACATGCACACATACCCCCACACACTCACACCACATGCACACACACCGTGGGATTTCACCACCATGGGTACTCGAACCCTTGACCCGGTGTTGAAACTCCAAGGAGTCTACCACCAGGGTAAGAGCAAGGACCCTATTTGTGGCCCATCTGTGAAGCCCACCTTGATGTATTTGTAGCCCATCTGTGAGGCCCACCTTGATGTATTTGTGATCCATTTGTTAAGGCCTACCATTGATGCATGTATTGTATATCTATGTCATTCATTAATTTGGCCCACTTGATGTATATGAGGCCCATTGGTATGGCCCATTGAGTGGCCCATTGTGATATATGTTAGGCCCATATGATGAAGCCTGATGTGATGTATTAGGCCCATTTAGTGCGGCCCATTGAGATGTATATGAGGCCCATGGGTTGTGGCCCATTGTAATGTATATTAGACCTGTAAAAGAGGCCTATTGTGATGTATTCGGGGCCCATGGGTTGTGGCCCATTGTGACGCATTTGAGGCCCAGGTGGTGCGACCTATCGTGACGTATTTGAGGCCCATGTGTTATGGCCTATTGTGATGTATATGCGGCCCATGAGTGAGGCTCATAGTAATTTGTATTAGGTCCTTGTGTGAGGCCATGGGCCCACGATACGTTTGGCTCTATGTGGGCCATTCTTTGGGAGCAATGTTGGTTAAATGTCCACATTGTTAGGCAATGATGGTTAAATGTTCACATTGTGACCTTCCCTTAGCCCTTTGTTAGGCCGATTATTAAGGCTAATTTCAATTGTCGAGGCCGATTTCGATTGTCAAGGCCAATTATCGAGGCCGATTCTGATTACTGAGGCCGATTATCGAGATCGATTTCGATTATCGAGGTCGATTTCAATTATTGAGGCCGATTCCGATTCTGATTGTCAAGGCCGATTCTGATTCCGATTGTCGAGGCCGATTTTGATTATCAATTCTGATTTCGATTGTCGAAGTAATTATCGAGGATGATTCCGATTGTCAATACTGATTTTGATTATCGAGGCTGAATCTGATTGTGAGGCCCAATGAGATGCATATGCGGCCTGTATTTGAGGCCCATTATGATTTGCATTCAGCCTGTGTTTGAGGCCTAATGTGATGTATATACGGCCCGTATTTGAGGCCCATTGTTATGTGTATTCAGCCCATGTGAGGCCTATGTGATGAGGCCCATTGTGGTGCATTTAAGGGCCAGGCAATGGAGCTCGTTGTGATGTATATTAGACCCATGTGAGAGGCCCATCGTGATGTGTATTAAGCTCTTGAGTGAGGCCCATGGGATTATATATTCGGCCCTTGTGTAAGGCCATGGATCCACTATATGTTAGGCTCTATGTGGGGCCATTCCTTGGAGGTAATGTTGGTTAGATGTCCACATTGTCGAGGCCGATTGTCGATGCTAGGTATTAATACTGATTATGAGTATGTGATAGCATAACATCATGATACATGCCCATATGCATCATCTGCATATTTATTATGAGATGTGATTAATCATTGCATATGCCATAGTACAGATGGTTTATGAGACTCCCAAATAGGTAGAGTTATCCCACATGAGCGCATGGTATACGCAAGATTGATGCATGATTGGGCTACATGACTCATGCATCTTACATTGTGTGATTGTGATTACGGTACTCCCTAACGACATCAGGGCTGTGACCTCCACAGGCATGTCATGGATGGCTAGATGGGACACCGAAAATATATGGTTTAAGTATTTGAAAACTTTAGATGTTCTTAGGTGAAAGTCCCTAAACCTCTGAGGCTAGGAGACGCCCTAACGTCTAATGAGTGGATACATAAGCACCCGAGTGCCAGATACTAGTAGGTCGCGTCTCCCACTACGTCGTGATCGGTTGAGAGGGAGTGTTGCCTTATCCGCCCGAGTGAGGGGGTTTATAAGCTAGGCTGAGTTTGACCAGCTCCCAAATGAGTCCACTATTAACAAGCAAGGTAGGCATTGTTATATTACTGGCAGGCAGGTAGTGAGGTCTTTTCCACTCATTAGGCTATGCAGCTGGTAGGGGTAGCAACCAGCTTGGAGTGTATTAGACCCCGATGATGATCCCAGAGATGTACAGTAGTAATTTATGGAGCAGGAGTTGCATACTCAGCATTATACTCATTCATTCATTCACTATCCACTTGGGCTGGTGGTACGTAATCAAGCCATCATTTGTATATTCGTAATGGCCAAGATTTCGGTTGGGGCTCACGACTAAAATGAGAACAGGAGTTTACCACATTGAGTCTATCTATCCAAATTTAGGTATGAGACTGGTTTGTATAAAAGTCCCTTGTGATAGACCCCATAGCCTACGATACTACATACTATTATCCCGACTTCACGTTTTAGCCCGATCATTTCATTCGTACCACCTATTACATTACATCCGCAGCATGTAGCATTTTAGATTGTTATGTTTCTACATTCATATGGCTTAGATACGATTGGTGGCATTCGGGGACTCATCAGGATTTGCATATTGCATTACATTCTCAGTATATGACATTGGCTTAAGCTTAGATAAGGCTAATGGTATTTATGACTTGCAAGCATGTTTCCACATTACTCTGATATTGTATAATTTATGGATTGCCAGTATTTCTGCTTACTCTGATATCTATATGCTTGGCACGTGCAACTACACACTTACACTACCCTCTAAGCTTTCCATAACCTTATGCACGATAGATGCGTGCAAGTGGCATTAAGTCACAACAGTGATGAGCTAGAAGCGTGCAGCGGACTTCTGGAGCTTTGATTTTTGATATATGTATTTTCCTTTTCAGCATTATATTCAAACGTTTATATTAGTAGATATGTGATGATGATGTTGTCTTTGTGATTTGAGTATACCTATGGTTATGGTTCTTATGAGTAAAATGTACATTGAAAAATCCTCCTTGTAGAATTCTAGGATCGAAATCTGGCGTATGGATGCCGAGAGCCGAGAATGGGGTACTACGGAGGCTGTCGGTACCAGATTTAGTGATCAAAAATTTTGTGAGCCTAGTTTCTAAGTTTGGGGCGTGACAAGACCTAAACCCTTATGGGCCACATGATGCTCTAATGCTGATATCGAGTGGATAACATGAGCACCCATGTGCCAAATACCAATAGGTCGTGTCACCCAGTATTTTGTGGTTGGTTGGAAAGGAGTATGGTCTCACCTACTTGAAGTGTGTGGTGACAATTGGGACTAAGTTTGACCAACTTGGAAATGGGTCCACTACTAGAGAGCTTGGTTGGCATTGGCATACCAGTGATGAGGTGAGTAATGAGATCTCTTATACCACTACAGTTCAGTGCCTGTATACTAGACCTCGGGGATTTCAGATGGGAACCGTATTGAGATGTAGATTAGGCATTAGGATTGGCATGTTAGCATCACATGACTACATATGACATATGATCTTCATGCATTCATATAACACTTAGGATTCTAGATACGTAAATACGATCCAAGTGTCATACAATCGTGGGCCTAGGTCCCTAATAGGTATGAGACTATTCAGGATCAGAAGTCTGTCATCCTATAATTACTTCACATGTTAAGTATGAGACTGATATGTGGTGTAACCCTGGGTACGAGGCCCCTACCGATGCAAGATACTACACACTACGACTCAATCATTCATCATGTGTTCTTTTACCCCTCTATCACAACATGCCTCCATGATAATATACTTAGTTAGTTAACTAGATATACATATGCTTACTTTATCTCATAGCGCATATATATCGCCTTAGGTGTGATTGGTTATACACATAGACATTGTCATGATTGGTTCTCTATCTTTGTTGCTTACTCTGATATTGATATTGATATGATATATCACTCATATGCATTGCGCATGCACACATGTACTATACTGAGCTTCGCAAGAAGCTTATGTGTTTTTGTTTATGCAGCAGGTTAAGCTAGAGTGTGTCAGTAGTATTAAAGTTGGAGCGGTGTCTGATCTTTTCAATTTTTTTATATCATGTATTTACTTTACCAATATTGTATATTGAACCATTGTTTAGTGGAGATATATGTTGCTTGTGGAGTTTTTTGGGTTATCCTTGGTTTCATGGTTTTCCTAAATCCTCTTTATGGGATCCTTCTTTCGAAATTTGGTATATGAGAGAAAGAAGTCAAAATTGAGGTACTATAGAGGTTATCACCTCTTGATTCGGGTTACGATTAATGGGCGCTAGAACACACTCAATAGTTTTATTTCTAAGTTTATCTCTATGAGAAGTAGCTAGAAAAATATATTCCAAAGATCCCCAAGGCATTGTGAAATTGTGTGGAATGTGACATAAGACTACGTGCTGAAGGTTGGCGAAGCTAAAGAATTATGGTTATGTCCTAGGGGGCGATTAGGACCAATAAAAAATTATGCATTTAAATCCAATTTCTGCTTAAACTAATATGCAAATTAAATTAGGAAAGACAATTAACTCTAAGGCCTCAAGCCATTAGAGGGTCTAATCACATAGATTATAAAGGATGTAACAATTAAGCAACTAGTTTATAAACATGAAGTGTACATGTGTGTATGGGATGTGCTAACTATCAACATCGAGCATTCATCTAGTCATGCATACATATAATTAAACATTCATCACATAAGCATAATTACACGAGTTCTCGTATAATAATTTTAAATACAAGCATGTTTAGTATTTCAATTTCCTTACTCCTGACGGATGTAGTCAACCTATGAGTATATTAGATTTCACTATCATAGATTTAAATCACATTCACCTCTAACCCTTATAATCCTACACAAGGATCGTCTCCTGTAAGAGACTTTACATGGTTTTCTATAGGCTCGCCATGAACCTCGATCCTACACACAAATATAATGACGTACACTCCCGTCGAGAGCTCTCACAAGAGACTTTGTTGGTTTTCTATCGGATAACCAACAACCTTAGTCCTAATCCAAGGACCTACATTTACTCCCGTCGAAGGCTCCCATAGAGACTAACATGTACGCACTTGTGTCTAGTGGCCTATAAAAGGAATTTGATTTATACCCCAGATAATAGCCAATATCCTACATAAGAAACTAGTCGAGTTTGGTAATTCAAATTCTTACACTAAATCTTACACAAGTAAAGAGTGTATATGAACTCTTACATATGACAACTTGTTGAATTAAGCTTGTTTTGTAGCACATTCTCGGGTTGCTTGATCAATGTGATCATGTGCTTTAATCAACTCCCCTTTGCTCCCCCAATCATAATGTCAATGCTTTGCTAAGGCTTCAACTCTAATATTAAACACTTTGCATGTGACAGTTCGACGCGGTGACCAAGGTGATGAGAGGTTATGTAGAATCTCCTACAACTAATGAGAAGTTATAAAGCCTAGAGGATTATACTTGATGGACATTGTAGAAGTTGATAGACACTTGAGTTTTCCAAGAGAAATGGTGTTTAAACTCTAGAGAGTGCTTGAGATTATGATCTTTTTGTAAATAAGCTTGAAATGCTCATTAGAGTGAAGAATCATTAAGAAGAGAGCATGGATCTCAATGGGATAGAGCTTAAGAGGTTTGGTAGAGCTTGAGATGTACTAGGATCTCTAAAATGTCAAAATTCATCATCTACACAAAGATTCAGTTGCTAGATTTATACAAAAAAAAAAGCTCAAATGGATGTATAATGACTAGTCTTTGGTCACACTGAGTAGAGCTTTAATCATACTGAGTTATGTTTGGTCACACTAATTTTGAGGCTTGGTCAAACCGAATTAGATAGGAAAGCCGCTGGACAGATTTGGGCACATTCGATCGCATTGAAAGTAGTCTTCGGTTGCATTGAAAGTGGTTTTCAATGAGATCAAAGGTGGCACTCAGTTGCAGTTGAATTATTCAAAATTCTCCCCTAGCACATTGTCCTGTTTTAACCATTTTTAGTCAGACCGACAGTGTGTTCGGTGGGACTGAAGGTTCTTGAAATTGTATAGTTTTTTCAATAACATGGGATCTCTAAAGGCAATCTAAGGATAGTCAATTTAGGCTCTTTGGCTTAAAGGATGATTAATAAAAGGTTTACCTATTGAGTTTGAGATCATTTAGAGGTTTAGATTGTTTCATATATATATATATATATATATATATATATATATATATATATATATATATATATATATGTTTTTTGCTCCTTAAGTGTCAAGGGTTAGGGTCACCAAAGCACCTTTGCTCCTTAATGCTCCACCTTCATTTGCGACTTTGGTCTTCAGCTTCCAAGGGCTCAATCGAGTACACGTCACAAGGACTGACGTGATTGATAAATAGAGTGCATAATTCAATACACTAACACATTGGTTAATTACAGAAGAAATCATCTCACTTCATATCTCATATGTGGTCATAGGAATGAATTTAGATGGGACACTATTAAGGATATAAACGATTGTTGTAAACAATATGTTTCCCAATAATGTGGTAAGGAGATTGGCATGTGCAATCATCGATCTAACCATATCTAACTATGTCATGTTTCCCTTCCCTACAACTCCATTTTTTTGTGGAGTTATTATGTACTGTTGGAAGATGCCAAAATTTTTACAATATGATTTGAACGTTTTAAATATATACTCGCCATCTCTGTCAATGCTAAGGATTTTGGCCTTCTATCTAGTTAATTATTTGCTTCATATTTATATTTGATAAAATGATTAAAAGTCTCAGATTTATGTGAGATAAAATAAACATATCTATAGTGTGAATATTCATGAATAAAAGTGATGAGGTATTGACATTCATTTTTACCTCATACATTTAGGTGTCCACATATATTTGAATGGATTATCTCTAGTAAACTTTGGATCTAACCATATTGGGAAAATTGGTTTTTTTAGAATGTTTCTAGACACAATGTTGGTAAAATGACAAATCAACTCTAGATAAAAGACCTAATAGACCAGAACAAGCCAATCTTATTATATGAAACCTTCAAATATGACCTAACCTTACATGGTATTTTAATATACGATTGATTTAATTGACATAATAAATAAAGCAAGAGTTGCATTGTCACATTCTACGTCAAGAATTAATAAATATGAAATTAAATTGTCCTGTGAAAATATGAGGTTATTTAATCTTAACAAAAATTTAGTTATGAAAAAATGAATATCGAAATCATCTGTGAAGAACTTAGAAACAAAAATTAAACTCTATCATATGCCCAAGTGCATAAAGAATATCACAGAGGTTTATTGTCTAACCTATGCACATATGGAGATGGTAAATGACAATCATTAACACATATTCAACAACATTTTCTCCATGTACACCTTGTAGCTCCCTATAACCACAGGCCATAATTCCTTAGGTCCTCAATGATTTCATGTCATATGCTTTATTGCACTTAAAATCAAAATTCAATCTTTAGATAAAGTATCAATAGAAAGGATTCAGATCAAATACTTGCATGTAAAGTATCAAGTGACTTAGGACATCATCGTTCTTATTAGTGCACTAATGTATGTAGTGGCCAAAAGTTTCGCAAGCGAAGTAGATTAGGTTGGACTTTGTTTGCCTTTTCTTCTCTTTTTTCCTTCTTGAAATTAGGAGGTGTCATAGATTTTTATTCTTTTTTGTTACTTTCTTACAAGCTTTAAATGATCTCCTATTAACCTTCTCCTTGTGGGTTTGTGCTACAGAGGTTTGGACTTTGTTGGTGTACTATTTATTTGTATTGAATAAAGGTAATTTACCATGCTAAAGTCTAAAATTTGGCCAAGTACCAGACCATTGCCTAACCATGATGGACCCAATTTGAATTACAAAGGAAAAAGCCCTCTAAATATCTGCACACCTTCAAGATTAAATGGCATGGGCAATTTTAGTCGAAGAGGCAAGGTTTATGAAATCTGTGCTGCCACGTCAAGAGCGCAGATGTTGAGTGTCAAATATTGCATAGTCTCCCCTATTTATATCCTGATTTTATGAACATGATTATGCTTAAAGGAATATTTTATACATGTTTGTGCTGCAATGTGAATCTGAGAGCTTGGAATGTAAAGAATGCTAAAACTATGGATTTGATGCTCAAGAACCACCAAAGCAAAGGATGGATCTTAGGAGACCAAGATTGAAGAATTCACATGCCAAAGATCTAAGGAAACCAAGCAAGGAATAAAGAAAATCGAAGATTTGAAGTGAATTTGCATGATTTTCGACTAGTTAGGACATTTCAGGTTGAGCAATTTTACTTATGCCACTTGTTGAAACATTTCATCACAACATTGTGTTCTACTAAATTCCCATCTTCAGCCATTTATGGTTCCTCTTGAACCTTGTTCAGAGTGTGCAAAAATGTTGTTTTCATCTAAAAAGAATCTCTTGGCACATGACCAATCTTCATAGTCATTACCATCATAATTTTGACTCTTGAGTTGCTTAACAATTCATGTTTTTGTGGCCATCTCTACATTGACAAAAATATCACTACTTAGCTATAATCTAAGGTATTAGTACTAATCATTTGCATTTCTACATGTTATGTAAATATTCAAGTTATAAAAGTTACTAATTCATCTTAAATGGGATATGAAAGTCCACATACCCAAATGGACGGTGCAGATGAATTGAGTTCTCTAAAGTAAGATAAATAAGATGCTTTTATGACAATCTATTTGTGCAACCTATAGAAACCTCCATTATGGTGCAAGTATCATTCTGTGGTTGAGATGAGCTCTCACTCAGGTTATGCACAACATTTAATCAAAGTAATAACTTTAACTCTAAGTTTCAATTTATAATAATAAATGGAGGCATTGATCTAAGAACATCAAGCCTAATTATAACACACATAATGTTATTATTATAAGAATCAATGAAAAGTGATGCTAAATTGAATTAAAAAATCAATCATCATCATTTATGATGGATCTAATCATCACTGTTAATGATCATCATTGATGATGAATCTGATCATCACTGTTGATAATCACGATTAAAGATGGTTCTGATCACTCACAAGCCCATGATAAGTAGTGATAAGATGGATATAAAAATGATCTTCATTCCCATGCATGCACACGTGCACTTTATTATCAAGGAGTTCATGAACAATAGTAACATGATGGATATAAAAAGGATCTTCATTCCCATTCATGCACGTGTATACTTTATTATCAAGGAACACATAGGGTTACACATTTTGGTCATTGAATCCCAAAATGCATGGCCTACCTAATATTATCACACATATAGTCATGATTATGATATAAAATTTCATAATAATATTGATTTATCTAAAATTTTATTATTATATGATTTTTATCTTAATCCATATATTGATCATCATTATCACAAAAGATTTATACCGTTAATTAAAAAAAGGTCTGCATCATTGGTTAGATCTTATTGAAAAATCTCAAGTCACTTCTTAACACTTGGCTTAAATTAACTCACAAATGACCAATTAAAGGCCCGTTAAAAAATAAAAAATAAAAAATAAAAATAAAAATCTCTCTTTGCATTATCATAAACAGGATTTACCGCGTAGGGGGCTTTCCGGCTTGCCTAGAGGAAAAATAACCTAGGTGAAGCTTATCATAACAAACCACAAAAGGAGGAAAAAAAAAAAAAAAAAACACAGACAAAGCTACCCCACCCTCCAAAGGGGTTCACTGGGAACCTTCCTTAGAAGAAAGCCTTATGGCCCCCAGACCCACTCTATCCAGGAAAAGAAGCCCTCTAACTTGAGAAGGGATCTCTGAGAGGTGATGGATTAGGGAGGAGGCTTGGAACTCACTCCCAATTCGGGCCATCCCATCAGCTGGCACATTCCCTTCCCTAAGAACATGCTTAAAACTCACCTGCCCTCTATTTTTAAGCCTCTTAATCCTCAACATCCAATACTGCCATTTCCAACTTGGCAAGGATGAACCTTTCAAAAATGCCACCACCAGCTTGGAGTCAGATTCCACTATAACTTTGGAGAAGCCCAACTTCAAACAAAGGGATAGACCGTCGTGAACGGCATGAATCTCCACTCTGGTATTGGAACCCTCCCCATAGCCCTCGGAGAATGTGAATAGGACTTCCCCCTTGTTGCCTCTACAAACACCCACTCCTCCAGATAAACCTAGGTTACCCCGAGCCGAACTGTCGACGTTCATTTTAACCCTCCTTTTCTTAGCTTTAACCATTTCACAATTTGCGCTTTATGGAGGTGCAGTATACACACTTCACACATAATGGTAATAAGAAAAGTAACTTGGGGTTTGAATCATGCTCATATCGATTTGTGAATAAATATGGAGAACATTTATACTTTCCACATGCTCGAGGATGATGTATGGTGGTCACTAAACTTTAGCACAATTTTTGGATCAAATGGTATCACTAAAACCATCTAATTGGAATGTTAATGGTTAATGGGCCTAATCTAGATATGGTCCCACATATTAAAGATAATCATGAATATTAGCTAAACAACAATGAGTTATGTTCATGAATTTTACCGCGCAAGGCCCATTATTTGTTACAATTTTGGGTAGAAAAAAAATGGCAAAAGGATATATCATTTGAATCCAAAACTGATAAGGCTCATGTAAGACCCGTATCTTAGTCCGTACCGTTCCGTAAACTTCCACGGTCTTACCGGTCAAATTCCAGTAACCTTCAACCCTTAACCGATATCGACGCGCGACCCTGATTCATATGCCGTCAACCTGTATCGACTCAACCCAAGACCAATACCATAGCGACCGTGCCATCATTGCGGTTCCGATGCCGCGACTTGCGCGCCGAGGCGATACCCTGGTCAAGAGATGTGGGCCAACGTTCAGTGCGAGAAAAATATCGCGCGTTGCGAAACTCAAGAGAACTCTACGATGTGTCACATCAATCACATCAATCCATCAATCCATCACATGTCAAGTACATGTCAAGTACACATCACTTTCACCTCTCCCAAGCAAGCCACAAAAGTCTTCCATGCCCATACCTTTCTTACACAAATGGCACAAAAGTCTTCCAATGTCATTCCTTTCTTACTCAAAAGGCCACAAAAGTCAAAAGGTGTCTTACACCCCCATCACCACATCCATCCATCACTCTCTCTCTCTCCCTTTACAACTCTCTTTCTTTCTCTCTTTCTCATTTCAAATCTCCAAGCAACTAAAATCCCCCCATACGTATGGAATTCTCCAAGCATTCCTAAGCTCCAAATGTGGCCCACTTTCCTACCCCATCATCTCCCATCTCAACCCTCCATTCCTCATCTTATCCATTGAAATCCAACCTAAGGTGCCAAGGAACCCCTAGGAGCAAGAAGATCGGACGGTGGGTGTTTAATCATACTAGTTTTTCATGTTTTTGAGATGGGCTAAGTGAGGCCAACTGATCAATGGTTTGGATCTCACTTGGGACCCTAAGTTGTGGCCGATGGACCACTTAGATCATCATGATCATTCCATGATGGGGCCATTCTCCATAGACCCCATCATGATATTTATTTCTTTAGAAAGGTCATCTAGACCATCCATATTGGTGGGGAAAGGATCCCCACCGTTGATTTTAAGTTTTGATGGTCCCATGTGCTAAATGACCCATTTGATTGTATGATTCATTGCAAGGGAGAGCCCATAGTATCGGGGTCCCTCCATCACAAGCGTGTCCCTCCCTCTCTCTCTCTCTCTCTCTCTCTCTCTCTCTCTCTCTCTCTCTCTGTCTCCCTCTATTTCACATTTTTTTTCTATAGATCATGGTGTGTTTGTGTGGCCCACTTAAATGGACCCCACCTTGAAGTATTTATTTTATCCAAGCTTCCTTCAAGTGGGGCCCACCTCATATGTTGGACCCACATCATCCAACAGTGGTGGCCCACCTAATCAGGGCCCACCACAAATGTTTTTTTTTCTTTAAAGACCAACCCGTCCAGCGTCTGGGACGCTGGACGTTCCTGTGTAAAAAAAAAAAGGGGCTTTTAGAGTGAGCCACCTGCATAGGCCCTACCTTGATGAATGTATTCAATCCACGCCGCCTATTCCGTTTTCAAGGCCATTTTAGGCGTTGAGCCAAAGAATGAGATCAATCCGATGACCAGGGGGGTCATACCATAGAAAATGGTATTTTTAACCCTTCAAAGGCTTTTAAGGCCCATTTTATTATTTCTACACGCCAAATCAATGCCAAAAATTATACTTGTACGAAATTTGTGGGCCCTAAAATCTTATGGACGGTACGGATTTTCGAGCAGTGGGACCCACCTGTGAGATTTTGCAGGAAATCAAAAAAAAAAGAAAAAAAAAGAAAGGAAAGAAGGAGCGCTGACAGCGCTGCCAGCACACGAGCGGGCGGGCGGACGTTGGGCGTCCCACGGCTGCTGCCGTGGGCCCCACCATGATGCATATGTCTTATTCATGCCGTTCATGTGGTGGGCCCCCTCGTCAGGTAGGACCCCTCCAAATTTTGGCCTTAATCGCTGATCAGGTGGCCCACACCATAGGAAATAGTGTGAATGAACATCTACCATTGAAACCCGTCCTGGGTCCACAGAAGTTTTGGATCAAGCTGAAATTGGTATTTTCTCTTCAACCAGGCCTGCGTGGCATAATCAACGGGTTGGATGGCATGTGAACATTACAGTGGGCCCCACATGGGACCCACAATGATGTATGTGATTTATATCCACCGTCCAGGCGGACGGTGGAAGCCCACCCTGGTGTTTATATTCTATCCGTCCAGCGGACAGAGGTGATGGGGCCCACGGTGATGTGTGTGCACCGTCCAACCTCAGTGGACCCCCGCCATGATGCATGTGATGCATCCAGACCGTCCATCCACTTGGTGAGATCATTTTAAGGCATGGGTTGCTGATTGGGTGGGCCACTTATGTATGGGTTAGGCCCATTTGATTTATAATAGGCCTATGGGCTAGGCCCGTTTGAATTACAAAAGGCATATGGGTTAGGCCCATTTGATTTATGAAAGGCCTATGGGTTAGGCCCATTTGATTCATATAAGGCCTATGGATTTGGGCCCATTTGATATATAAGGCCTATGGATGTAGGCCCACTTGATAGATAAGGCCCATAGGGTTAGGCCCATTTAATATGTACGAAAACCATGGAATTAAACCCATTTAAGATACACAAGGCCCATGTGATTTGACCCATTATGATGTACTCCGAGGCCCATGGGTTATGACCCATTACAATATACCTAAGGCCCATTGATGTGGTCCATTTATGTGGCCCGTTTGAAAAATAAAAGGCTCATATGACATGGCCCATTAGATGTATTTAAGGCCCAATGGGATGTACCTAAGGTCCATTGCAATGTGTGATCCCAATGCAGATTATGTAGCGATGTTTACGGCGATCGTGCCTTGGGAGCAATGTTGGTTTGACGTCCACATTTGGAGTGTAATGCTGGTTGGATGTCCGCATTACGACTCTCCCTAAGGCCCATTGATAGGCAATACTTATTGTGTATAGGCCGTCCAGGCCCATCTGCATTGTAGGGATAGTTTATTTCATTATAACATGTTTAGTATAGTTCCATGACTCATGATCACACGCATCATATGTATGCTTGACATGAGAATTGACTGATCATAGCATATGCCTTCGGGCAGGTTGTTTATGGGCTCCCGGTTAGGCGGTGTTACCCTACATGAGCGCACGATATGCGCAGGATTTGTTGCATAACTGGATAGCGTGATTCATGCATTTCGCATTTGTGTGACATGGTTATTGTACGCCCTAACGACATCAGGGCCGTAGCCTCCACAGACGCATCGTGGTTGGCAGGATTGGATACCGAAAATCTTATTCTACATGGGGTGCTATAGATATCCCTGGGTGAAAGTCCCTAAACCCTTATGGTACCAAGAGGTTGCTCCAACGTCTAAACCGAGTGGGTAGATGAGCATTGAGTGTCGATTACCAGACGGTTACGCTCTCCACTGTGTCGTGGTCGGTTGGAAGGGGGTGCGGCCTTACCCACCCGAGTGTAGGAGGCAATGCTAGGCTGAGTCTGACCAGCTCGAGGAATGGGTCCGCTATCGACGAGTCGCGCCCGATATTGGCAGACGGATAGTGAGGTCTCTTCCACTTACCTTATTGCGCGCGATGTGGCGGCAATCTGGTTTAGAGTGTACTAGACCCCGGTGATATCCCATATTTGAGCTGTATTGATGTATGGACATAGATGAGGATCTATATGCTTGAGTTGCATTGCACATCGCATGGCCTTGGGATGACCGATACCATTCATTTCTTGCATTGTATAGCCTTGGTACGACTCATGATATTATGGATCCATCTGCATATTCCGCATTACTCTGACATTGCATGTTCATATTACTACCTCGCGCACACACTTTCACCACCCTCTAAGCTTTCTATAAGCTTATGCACGACCATTGCGTGCAGGTGACGTTGGCTCGCAGTAGCGCTGAGGCAGGAGCACGTTACAGATCGTTTTAGAGTTTTTGTTCTTTACCATTGTATTTCCCTTTATGCTCATTGTACTTGTAAAGTTTTTTATCATAGTGGAAATGTAATGGAGTTCTTGGTTGTTGTTTGTGAGTTATGCCTTTAGTTATGCTTATTACAAATCAAACTGACGTTGAAAATCCTCCTCGTAGCATCACAGGATCGGAACCTGGCGAATGGGCGTTAGGTGCAGAGAATGGGGTTCTACGGAGGCTGTCGACACCGGATTCGGCGATCGGAAATTTTGTGAGCCCGGTTTCCGAGTTTGGGGCGTGACAGCTCATTTCATCCAATAACAAGTCTCTTTATTCTAACTCAAAAACTCTACTTCTTTTCATCTTCCTGTCATTTATAGGGCCCATTTGTGAATATGTTTGGGCTTTACAATGGTTGAAAGTGCACTCCTATAGGCCCAAATCGACTCAAGCCCAAAAGTAAGCCCAACTCCTTTTATTCTTCTCATTTTTCCCTAGGGTTTCAACCATTCCTTCTTCTTTTTTTTTATTATTTATTTTAGCAGCTATGGCTTCTCGTTTCTATCAATGAATGGGAAGGCAGCTCAATGCTGTTAGCCGCTATAAATGAGTCTGCTAGTGGCAGTGGCGACCATGCTACAAGGTCCGACATTAGAGGTCTAGACCAACAAAAACCCACCAGCCCAGTTGTGGTTAAGTGGAGACCAGCCCAACTCCTTAATCTCTCTCTTTCCATTTAATTTATTGATTTCTCTCACTTTTGATTAGTGAATATGCTACAATAAGCATTCCTATTCCTCTCTCAGATACCCATTCTTAACATTTCCAATTCCACTCTTGCTACTATCCATATTCTTTACACAGGTCCTTACTCCTGCTCGGGTGGTAGACTCTCAGGAGTTTTAACGCCCAGTCAAGGGTTCGAGTACCCATAGGTAGTGAAATTCCACTAGCTTGAGTGTGTGGGGTGTTTGTGAGTATGTAAAAAAAAATAAAATAATAATAATAATAATAAAATCCATATTCTTTACACAATCGTATTTAATGATCCATTTAATTTTAGAGATGGCACAAATGATTAACATATAAAATAAAATTGACGTTATAATAAAATTTCGTATTAAGAAGATAGAAGGATACTTACATTGATCATAAACACAAAGTAGATCGAAGATCTGTCTAATGCAGTTCCAATACCACTAAAAGTGGCTCGAATTGGTGAGCTCACAATATCTTAGGACCCTCAAAAAAGTCAAATGTGGATGTTGTAAGGTCTAATTACCCTTCTGATTAGACAATCTAGATGGCCTTGGGTTATGATCAACAATTTAAATTCCCTATGAGGTGGGTTATATTTACAATTAGTATGAACTATCCTCTCCTATTTTTTCTTTGGAAATAACACCTATTCATTTGGAATTGGTAAGATGGTATAAGAGATTCTACTTTTATAAGGTAGGAATAGAGGAGGTTGGATGAGGGAGGGACCCATCTCATCTAATGTTCCTTCTGATGGGGTTTTCCTCCTCAATTCGAAGGAGAGATAGTGCAGCCAGTTGAAAATCGGAGTGTTTCACCGTGTTGTTCGACCAGTCGAGTGGACTGTTCGATCGGTCGAGTGAACAGTGCTCAACCAGTTGAGGGTCACTCGATTCAAAGTCCAGCAAGCTCAGTGAATAGTGTTCAACCAGTCGAGGGCTTGGCTCGACCAGTCGAGTGAACAGTCTCGACAAGTCGAGCAGCCTGCTCAACCAGTTGAGGCTACACAAATTTGAGTCCGAATCTTACGCGGAGTGTGGAAATCTGAGGCCCTTTCGCAAGGGGTGCGAAAGGAAGTTTCCTAAACTATAAATAGGGGTGCCTAGGGCATTTTTAGGCAATGCAAGAGGGTTTCCTAAAGCTTTACAAGGGTTTGGTAAAGGGTTTAGGGCTATCAAAGGTGAGAGAGAGAGAGAGAGAGAGAGAGAGAGAGAGAGAGAGAGAGAGAGAGAGAGAGAGAGAGAGAGAGAGAGAAAGGAAGCTTGTAGAAGGGAGGTTATGCTCGTGGAGGCGATCTACTATGCAATCAACATCTTAGTACTTCTATGTCCTCGTGATCGGTGAGATCTCTTCCTTTTTTTTATATTCTCTTACTGTTTATCCACTCTTGCGTGAGTGGAGAAGGTTGTAACATTCTATTTCATAGTGGATTGTTGATCTGGACAAGGTCCCATGGTTTTTACCTCTTTGAGGGTTTTCCACATAAAAATCTCTTGTGTAGTGTGGTTTATGCATTGATTTATTTCATTGCTTTATTATTCCATAATTTTGGTTTGTTTTGGGAGGCTAGATCCTAAGGTTTTGTGCAAGGCACCCAACACCTTCCTCATACATTTGAAATTGAATTTAAAAACTCTTACTTAAATTTTAATTTTAATTAATTTAATCCTTAGAATTGACAAGATTAAGTGCAAAGAAATAGAATTGGTAAGATAACATGCAAAGAAAGATTGGGGGAACTTGTGTGGGATTCACCCACTAGTAGTTGCCCACCTGTGGTCCTCATGAGCCTATATCCAACATTAATAAGACTGGGTGGTCCTCATGAGCGTATATCCAACATTAATAAGGCCAGGTGAAAGTCAATCCATGAGTTTTGGGGCTTATGCACATGGTAGAATTTATAAAAATCATGAAACCATGCATGCATGCTTGCGTAGACATGCATAGAAGAGCTCTTTCTTTTCTTTCAAATGCAAAGACAAGAAAACTGAGTTTCCAATTCTTGGAAATTCTAGTAAGAGTATAAATCCAGATTCACAAATGATTTTTTCTCTAACTCCTGAAAAGGCCATGAGCCAAATGTAGATGTAGGTCCTGAAATGGATTTATGATCGACAATAATAGAGAGTTTTGGCAAAGATTAGTGGAACAAAACTCGCTCTCTCTCTAATGTAGAGTGGGTCGGGTGGCAAACTCTTTCATGGCAAAGATGGACCAAAGAAGGCCTAATAAGAGGCAGAAATGATCCGGGCCTTCATAACCTTAAAAAGTAGTATCTCGCAAATTGGGATGTGTTTTCTGACATATTATATATGATTTTGTAGTTGGAGAACCTACTTTAGCCAACTTGCCCATGTCGGATTTGTGAGATTCTATTAGATGAATGGTTAAAAGTCCCATTTAATTTCATTTTTACTATAAATAGTAAGTTTTAATTTAAGTATAACTTTTGATCATTTGAGTTGTAGAAGTGGTGCCCAACATAAAAAGGGATAAGTTAGGAGAATAATGTGTTTGGGACACTTACTATTTTTACCCAAAAACCATGAAGTCTAGTAAGAAAAGTGATTGTCTATAAATAGGTTTACTATTTAAAGTCACGTTTTTAGAGTGTTTGAGTTAGTGTCTAACTCTATAACTGTGTCCTAAGTTTGAGCTCCTTATTTAAATGGATGTAATTTCATGTTTTTTGTTTTTATTTTTATTTTTATTTTTATGATCAATCAAGTTATTTCGAATTTATTAGGAATTATTCCTGCTTTTATCTCTTGTAGATTCGAGGAAGCTCTGTGAGGAATCCAAAGAGCTCCGTGGATTTGGAGGATAACAAATAACGTGACGTAAGATGAAAAGCTCTCATGTTCAAAATCAAAAAGAGAGAAAAGAGATGAGGAAGGAGAAAGAAAAGAAGAGGAAGTCGTGTATTTTCTTTTTCGTGTCCTTCCATAGGGAAGAGAACCCAATTCAAGTAGAACAGAGGAGAAGCATCTTTAAATTACCATCTCGCCCATCTGTAGAGCTTGAGACCCTGTAAAGGCCCTCCGTAGCAACAAGCAACAGCAACAGCCATGTCAATGGCATCGTCACCATGGCTAGAAGGAGAGAGACCAGAGACCAGTAGAAAAGCAGGCGGTGAACCGAGGATGGAAGTTGGAGGAGAAACTCACGAGCGTCGGATTAATACCTCAACAAGCAGTGGTTTCTTAGCAGAATTGAGTTCAAAGCAACCTCCATTCTCACATCCTAAATATAAATGCATCCACCAACACCATGACTAGCATGTTTGTATTATGGGATGTATGATGTGTTGAAGAGTCTTCAAAAGTCTCCTTCTTGTCTCGTGCCTTTCATGTGTCCACTTTTCGTCCTTATTATGTGAATGAGAAAGAACTCGATTTGATGGAATTGGATTTTTGTTAATTTTCCCATTACTCAGCTCACAAGATTAAGCAAGAAAGGCATAGGTTTGAATTCCATTTCTGCCGGATTTGAATCTGTAAATAGTATTAGAATTATACAACTTTTAGAGTAAGAAAAATGCTCACATATAACGCTAGTTAAAAACAAAAAAAAAAAAAAAAGAAGCCGTTGTGCCCTTTTTTTGGAACATCGATCAGTTCATGCAGGTGGGCCCCACCTTTGAGTATGTACGTAAACACTACAATTTGATAAGAAATGGAATATTTCTTTACAATGAATGATAACATCATATTATAATTAATAAAGATAAGAAATAGGAAATTAATTTGATGGAGTACCAAACACCCAAAGCAAGTGTTTTGCTATTGGTGTGTCTCATTACGTTTGATCAAGATCTTTTTTACCGTGATGAGATGTGGACAACACTCGCCATCATCACCCAGATGCGAATCGCCCTCCACATCGCAATAGTGACGGATGGTAATCCGGAATGGAGCATCAAAGGCCCATGCAAGGATGACCCATCTGGGCCATTCATAAGGTGGTCCCCACGTTTCATGTGTCCTATCTAACAAAACTGGTCTTGTCATTCATAACGTATTCCGTACTGCACAAACAAATGAAAATTCTCACTCAGTAGAAAAGTCATCGTCTGCGAAACTGCTAAGATAGTCCAATCAAAGGAATTTCTGGTCAATGGCCGATTAACGGTGGAGCCATGGGATGCCTGGTCCAGATCATCACGCGCATCCAACACGTGTATAAGCCGTGCCTCCGGGCCAATGGGCCCGCTTCCTCTACACAAATAAATTACACACATGTATTCGAAAGGCTCAACCGTGTATTGGTTATGATTCCAAGGAAGCACTTTGGTCATACTATGCTAACCATACAATATATAGCTCTTAAAGAAAAGGCAGAATTCAACTGATTGATTTCATCTTTTAAATAAGGCCCATCCGATGGATGTAAAAAGTAAACGTACAGTCTTGATCAATGTTGGAATATCCGTGTTGCCTCTATGTTTATAATTCTTACCACGTGGGGAAACGTGTGTGCATGTCCGAACCAACTCTGTGTCTCGATTCCAACCGACTAACTTTAACCCCAAGCATCAAAATAGCCTGATATGTCTGAATTAAGCTTATATAGCTAAAATATATAAAAAAAATTGTTACATATTTAGCCACTTGCAAAATGTTTTTTAAGATAATCCGGTGAGGGCAGGGTTCATCCTCAAAAATGAGTTGTACTTTGTCTTCCATACGAAAGGACTTTTGTAATACAAAATCCAAACAAACATAAATACTTACGGTCTGTCACTAAGAGCAATTGTAAAACACCTTTTCAAAAGAAGAACCGCTTTAATTGAGATAGAATTAGTCCAACATATGGGCATAGACTCGTAATATAATTACTAAATTACTGCTACTCCTAATGTAAGATTAGATTACCAGTTACGCCAATGAATGTAAAGTATTGATTATGCTAAGAAATATAAAAGATAATTGATTAATAAGATAATTGGTTTGATTTGTTTGGTTGGAGTGAGACCCTTTGCTTCGTTAAATTTCTTCTTTATTTATAGATGTGATGGCCATCTAGATGTTTCTTCCTCATGTTCAGTTGATAGCACTCGTTTCGGCACCACTCAACCCTTCAAGACTCTTCTTAGACACGTATCTCAGTTACTTCTATAGCAATGTCTATCTCTCAACCGCGTTCTCCTTTTAAGCTTTTTGGTCACACTATGTCTACAAATGACGTGTATTATCCAATCAACACTAGCTGTCATTTTCACGAATTATGCTCCATGTATCGTAGCAGATCTCATGCGTATTGTATAATCTTCATGCAATAACATGTGTCCCATTATGATTAGTTTTTTCAAGAACGGTAAAAAATAGGGCTCAACATTTCCCCCCATGTTGCCTTGCCTTTGGTTAAAAAGGTGAGAGTGACGTTTGGCTCGCCGTCCGACGCATTAAATGCAACTGTCTCTCTTTCCACGTGTTAGCTCCACATTGATTATAGTAAATCGAGACGAAAATTGAATGACGATTTTTGCCTTCTCTCAGTGGTTACCATTGTGACACGTAGCGATTTCCTTAAATGACCAACTCGTGTGATGAGTCATGATTATCCCATCATTAATGTGCATTCTCCTGGCCGATATATATGTATTCGAAATCGATCGATTCCGATCTTTTGCAATCCTTCCTTCTTATGCTTCTTCTTCCTCCTCTTTCAAAAAACTTTTGTCACTGCCATGACTGCTTATTCATCTTCTATTTCAACTTTTCATCAAGAAGATTTTATAAGTGAGTTGGATGCTCTTCCTTTCGATTTAGTGGTTAGTGACATCATTTTCGACATTCTTGTTGTGTCTAATAAATCAAACCTTACTCTCATCCCAGCTTTCTTTCCTGAAACTATTCTCAAGTAGATCTAATTGATAGATCCATTCTTCCTTAGTTATCTAGGTAAAAAGCCTCTTCTTCAATCCGACTCCCTTCTAGATCCTATTAATGCCTTCAAAGCCCCGAGATCCTGATCAAGATTCATGAAATAATGGTCAGAATGGTTCAACCTAATATCCAACCAGCATGGTGATACATGGAAACATGCAGGCATCTATGAATGTATCGGTATATACCTGCATGAGTATACAACGAAGACTTCTCTTCTTGCAGCGGCTTCAACCTTTTGAAGCCAGTCAACCAACACATTCCATTTCATACGCAGTCCTATGAGCCCAACGGTCATGGATATCTATGCTCTTACCATCTTCTTCCTTTCGGTGATCTAGTCTATCCCAACTTCACCCAGAATGAGTTACACTTCTTTGACCTTCCAGATAAGAATGGACGAGCTTATTCCACTTTCTTATCCACCTAGCACAAACCTCATGACATTGTTGATGACTAAGAACAAACCACATTCTTGTTGATGTGGCTTTGTTGTTACTTGTTTTGTGTGAATGTCCATTAGAATATCTTTTTCTCTAGCATCACTCATTCATTTGCAAACAATATGAAATTCTTCCTTGCCATTAAAACCAATAAACACAACAGTTCTTTCTACCCATTTTGAAATAAAGAATTCAGTTTGGCTTGGTTCATAGAAAAGTATAAGACAACCAATGTAGAAATGGCTAAGCTTAAAGACAAAGCTTCGGAAAGCTATTTCCTCTGTAGAGACCTCCCTTATAGTGGCACTATATAAATAGGTATCAATGTTAAAACAAGATCGAGCAATACTACCCCAATCTCTTAGCTCGTCAATTCGACCTTGCTCAATATCTTTCTTACACATTCACTCATAGAATTGGCAATCAACATCCCTATGAGCATACACTTGTAGATTCGGTCGAGATTTTTCTAACTCTCGACAACAATTTTGATATAATGTGCGCAACTTTCGAACCCCCATCTTCTCGAGTTGTCCTCGCTAAATGCACACCTTTTGTGAATGGTGGATGAATTATTATAATAGATTGGTTACTGAATCCACCGAGTTTATTATCGCTTGACTCTTTCTTTCTGTAATGAGAAGAAGAAATCAATTACCGATGGAAATAAAAAGAGAACCGCTTCAAAGCCGGTCGTGCCCCCAAGTAAGGAGAACAACATGGTCGAGAAAAATGGCATTAGCCACTCCAACCACCTCCCTTTCAGTAATAATTAAGGGAGTAGTCTTGCAATTTCGAAGCTAAAATGCTAAAGGGTATTGGCCGCAAATCCTACCTAGGAAGCTCCTCTGGCTCAACCTTTACCGGCATTAACAACTCCCTTAGTTCTTAAGAGAATTACAAATCTTTGACCTCTCCCAGAACCTATACCTAAACCTCCTATTCCCCCAACTATTCCAGTTATTCCAATAAATCTTCTAGCAATGACTAGCAGAAGCGACCGAGCTGTAGCGAAGACTTCAATTATCTCTTCTTCAGCTAAGGTTATCTTTGCCTTTGAAACATATTATAAAATAAAGTATTGGCCAAGACTCTCACTCTCATATTCTTTATGGGAAATAAACAGAAGCTCATAAGAGACATGAAGAAGCCCATTTTAATCGAGCTTAGAATAAATAGCAGAAAGAAATGGAGAGGTTGAACAATCTTAACATTTCCTTTGACATTTATCTAACATGTTATTGGTCTAATCCAACACCTTTTCCTAGTTCAACTTAACCTCTGGCAATACCTATTGGTGATCCTACTAAAATTTAACTAATGATCGATCAATACTCTGCCATTGTTGGCTGCTTCGACTTAGGTGGATGTTTTCCTTTTCTTTTTACTTATCGCACCCTTTCCATATTTTATACCTTTCCTGATATTTCCTCAACTATATATGCAATAACAAGAGAATTGTCAGCCGTTGAGAAACACGTAGTCCCTGCACCAACTCTACTTAACCAAATATACCAATTACTATTGCTGCTACAACATGAAATCCTGGAATTCCCACGATGGAACTTAATGTGACTGATTTTGAAGCGACGATGAGAGATATCCCTAAGCCCAATGATCAAGCTCAAGAATACACGTGAACATTTCGTGTTTCCGTCCATTCTGAGCCTATATCATCCACTCTCAATTAGGAAGATGATGAGCCCATTGCAGTGACTCTACATAGTTCTCGCAAGACAACATCTTCTCACTTCACTCTTGCATTGGCCAATCCATATGTTCCACCTCCTAAACAACATGTTCATACCACATATGTTAAGCGAATACCAATCATAGGTGAAGAAGAAATAGAACCTTTTTTAAGTAGTTGTTACTACTCCTAGCGAAAAGGAAACTACTGAAGCTCCTTTGATCGATGATGCCGCTGCCCCATCAGAGAAAACCATCTGAAACCGCATGCATCTTTGCCAGTGGACATGACAACAATACATTCTCCAACACCAAAGATAGTGTTTCTTGTTGAAGAAGTGATTTCTTCCCTTGGCCAAGCTCTTGATAAAGACATTACCATGACTGAGTCTCCTTTCCCTTTTTTAGAACTCCAATAGCTCCATGATGGCTTATGATCTCTCATACTTTCGAGAACCATCAAGATCATTTCCATGGGATTAGTCGAGCAACTTGAACATCTCATTCATCGCTACCAAGTATTCTCTCTCTTGGACGATACTTGCTTTGCCAAAAATGCATGCACTTCATGAATTCCTAGACTTCGTCTAAGAGTATCAAGACATTAATGCTATAGTTGAGAGAATTAAAGCTGAGTATTCAATCTTGACCCTCAAGGTGGCTGAAGTTACTATTGCTAGAGAAAAACTCTACACCATGTCCAGCTAATAGAAATCGACTTGGAAATGACCGATGTTGCTTCTCAAATCGTAGAATTAGAGAAAAAACTGAAGGCTTTAAAGAAATGTCATGAGGAGTTGGTTGATGCTAAGAAAAGCAAGTGAAGGAAGTTAATGCCTTGGTTGACTTCATCAAAAGAAGAACCCCTCTATCGGCTTGGCAAGGTGTGTGATTTTGAAGACTCAAATGGCTCTCGTTCAATATGAGGCTAGGCAGGTAAAGATATTGGAGAAAATGGTGTCTTCTCTTCTTTCGATTTTTAGTTTTGAATTGGTACGTATGTATAACCATTTTAATTAATGAAATCAGCCAGAGCATCACTTTTGTTTCTCTGTGTCTTGAACATTCGTTACTTAGCATTTTTCTTCTTCTTGTGTACTAAAGGGAACAACTACCCTAGTGACATGACATAGAAATGTAGAGTTGTGTGTGTTGTTCTCGATAATAACTATTGTTGTGGCTACATGTTCCGACTTCCTAGGAAACATGTTGCATGTCGTTATTAAGCATTCCATTCACTACAATGTATCGAATGCTTACACGATCTTTGTCCCAGGTTCCTATATAAACATCACTTCTCATTGTAATTCCATATGCTTCTAGAACTCCTTTCTTCTAAACCACTTTTGCGATGTCTCTCCATTCTAACTTTTTAACAAATTATGTTTTCAATTGTGACTTATTATCGTCTTTCCTAGGACAAGGCCTATCTGAAAGAAATCCTTGTTGATGATGTTGCATATTATGGCCAATCTTCCTTGTTATTTGATACTGACACCTTCATTTGGGACAACAGGAAAGATGCTCTACCCGATCCACCTTAGGGGAGACTTGGAGATCCTATAAACACTTCATTGCCTCAGGAACACTTTCTTCGAGGTAAAATTTGAACTACAATGCGTCCTCTTCTTCCTGAATTAGAAAGCTTCTCTCTAGGACGAAGCCCGCAATTAGCCAAAAGTACAGGGAAGCTTAGAATATATGCCTCCCCTGGAATTGGCGACATCAATTTGATAAAATGGTGGTGTTCCTCCAAGTTTGGCGCAAGGATTTGATGGGCGACATCAGGGAGATGAAACGCATCTACAGTGAGAGAGATCGCAGCAATCCAAATGAGCTTATCTTTCATGGATTCCTAAATTACCATCTTCTAAGCTCGGTTGAAAGAAAGAAGTGCTCATAAAAAGGAGGTGGAAACGATGCCAACGTCCTCGTCCTTCAAGTGGACGAAGTAACATGCTTCCTTGAGCGTGCTATGACCAGAGGACAATCCTGAAAGGATAGGTAGCACCAGGCATAGGAGGCCAAAGCTCGTGTGCAAAGGTAATAACATCTAAATATTCCATATTTATCATCTTAATTCCATTAGTTTTCATGCATTCAAAGTATTTAATTGATTAACTAACATCTATTCTGTACATGCAAGGTAATTTGTGAAACAAAGACGAAATCATGCCTAAGAAGAATGATTAAAGCTTAAGAGATTAATTAAGATAAGACTTAGAGATTTGGAAGCCATTAATAAAGAATTCACATGCTGAAGATCTAAGAAAATTAAGCACAAAAGGAGGAGAGAAGATTAAAAATCATGCAGTGCAAATAATGGAAATAACAGACTGTTTGGTCCCACCTAAGGTTGGTTCGATCTGACCCAATGTGCATAAAGCAATCTAGCAGAAAACGGTGATTTTCAAAGATAATTCGACTCGACAATCGGTCCAACCGAAGCCAGGTTTGGTGCCACTAAAAGTCCCTTCGGTGCGACCTAAGGAAGACATACTTCAGAGGTAAAATAAAGAAATTTGGCTGCAACTGAGACCTAATTCGGTGCAACTAAAAGTCCCAATCGACTGCAACCAAAATGTAACTAAAGTGCGTAAATTGAAGTTGGTTCCAAGTTAGTTATCATTTTTTCTATTTAAGGAGGTGTTTTAATCTTTTGTAGATACCAATTAGGATAAAAGGGGTGGAGAAAGGATTTGTAGAGCCTTCGTGGAGTCCTCCAATCATTTGGTTCTATTCGATTTTTATGTTTTTCTTTTTGAGTTTTAGTTCAATCATGTCTTTGATTGGCTAATCTCTTGGCTAAGGCTAAGGGATGAAACTTATGATGGATATTTGATGTTTAATTTGTTTCTTCAATAAAAGTTAAGGTTTTTATGTTGAATTGTGATTAGATGTGATTGAATTCCTAGATTGAGGAAGGAATCAATCTGTAAAGTTCTTTGATATATTGTCACCTCTAGGTACAATGATGATTTCAAATCCTGCGATGTGATTACCTATATATTCATGAGAGATCAATCCTATCATAATTTTAATCTATGTTAGATGTTTTTAATTGATATTAAGGTATTATCTTTCGATTAGAATGGATTGGAATCTAGTTCTAGTTAAGTTATGAACTCAAAAAGACAAATTGAATTCAAATTCTACTGATTGAGATTCCTGAATCCGTAATCCTTTTTATGATTGTTTTCACAATTCTACTCTACTGGATTAAAAGCCCAGACCAAATGTTTTTCATAGAATTAATTCTTAACGTGTTCTCACCAAATTTCATGTGGATTCGATTTCAATCTTACCAAGTTATTACTACATCGCAACCTTATACTTGGGGTTATCAACACTTGGGTTCAATCTAGTTTTTGGCACCGTTGCCAGGGATTTTGCGTTATGAATACTTAGGTTTAAGTTAGGTTTTGATTTCTAGTTTTAACCGACGAATTTGCTTTTAGATTTTAATTCTAAGAAGCTTAGTTCTAGTTAGGTTATTACGAATTATTTTGAAACTAACATTGTTTGTTTGATTTTTGTTCTGTATCACCATTAATCATTGTTCTCCTAATCTAGTAACTCAATTCCCTCATCTTATTACTTTTTAATTGATTCTAATTGTTGTAGGATTTTCTTTTCTCGGTGTAGGGTTAGAACTTAGATCATTGTGCTTAGTTCATGCCCATGTGGGTAAGGGACCATACACAATGACTCCTAAGCGAAGAGGGTCTAGTCGATGGGCTTTCGATCCACCATCGAGTTAGAAAATATATGAGTACGCTTGAATCATCTCAAACCATGGCTGCAAATGCTTTAAACATACATGACAAGAGTCTTCCTTTGAGGAAAATATGGCAGAAACTAGACAAAATTTTAATGAGATTCTTCTGCAGAATGCGACACTGGATAGGATGGTGCATGATGAGAACGAAGGACACTACAATCTCCCAGTCAGAACTTTAAGAGATGACCTACAACTAGAAAGAACAACCACACCATCTTGCATAATTTTTCTAGTTAATGTAGGTAACCTAGATTTCAAACCAGGAGTGATCCAACTTCTTCTTGAATTTTACGGACTTGACTCATAAAGACTATACCTATATCTCAAAGAATTCGATGAGATTATAGCGACTTTGCATTACAAAAACGTCTCTCAAGATGTCATTAGACTTGATTTTTTTCCCTTCTATTTAAAGGAGATGGCTAAGTCATGGCTCCATTTACTAAGACCACGTTCCATAGGCATGTGGGTTGAGACAACCCAAGAATTCCTTAAAAGGTTCTTCTTGATCCACAAAACCAATGCCCTAAGGCGCATCATCATGAATTTCTCCCAAAAGGAAGATGAGACATTCTCCCAATTTTGAGAGAGATTCAATGTCTTGTTATTCGCTTACCCACACCACAATTATGAGATTTGGTGAGTAATCAGCTTTTTCTATGATGGACTGAATTCAAATATGCACAAATTTGAGGAGATGATGTACAATGGTGAGTTCATGACAAAGGACCTAGAGGAGGCATGGGATTACCTTGATAGGTTAGTTGAAAATATACAATTATGGGACACCACCAACAAATCGAGTAATTTCAAGCCCAACCCTAAGGAAAAAGGGGAAATGTACCTCTTCAGGGAAGAGGATGATGTGAACGCAAAGATTGAGGGCCTCACTCGAAAATTTGAGGCAATGGAATTAAGGAATGTGGAAGTAATCCAACCCACCAATGCAACTGTAGAAAGTGCATGTGGTATATGTGAGAGTGATGCACACCTTACAAATGATTGTCCTATAATCCCGACTTTTCAAGATGTGTTGCAAGGTCAAGTAAATGGCATGAATGCTTAGCAACATTCATTCAGTGCGTTGAATTCTAACATGTACAACCTTAACCGGCAGAATCATCCCAACTTTAGTTAGAGAAGCGGACTAGCTGCTAATGCAAGAAAACCTCAAGGACCTCTCCCTGCAGCTCAAAGTGCAACACAAGTGCAATCACAAAAGAGGGCCCTTGAGGACACGCTGCAAGCATTCATGCAAGGGCAGACATAATTCAATCAAACCACTATGCACAATATAACAGATGTTAAAACATCATTTTTGAGTTTTGAATCACACTTGATTGTTAGGGAGAAATGGACCTTTCCGGCCCAAGCTCAACCTAACCTAAAAGGCCAATACGAAGTGAGTGATTCAAATCCTCCTAACCCACTTTTGGAACAAGCCAAGTCCATTACCACTCTTAGAAGTAGTAAGAAAATAGACAAAATGATACTGACGAAAACCGACATACCTAAGAATTCGAAAAAAAAAAATGATATTGATGATGGACCAAGCTCGACTCTACACGACAAAGAGTCAGTGCATGAACATAAGCTCGTTGCCCCATTTCCCCAACAACTAGTCTCATCAAAACACTTATCAAAGAATCAAGACATCTTGAAAATTTTCCAGCAAGCAAAAATCAACATTCTATTGTTGGATGCAATTAAATAAATTCCCTCCTATGCCAAGTTTCTTAAAGACCTTTACATGGTTAAACACAAATTAAATGTTCAAAAGAAGGCTTTTGGACAAAATAAGTGAGCGCAATCATCAAGCAGGACACTCCCCCAAAATATAAAGACCCAGAAAGCTATACAATTTTATGTATCAAATGGAATTTTCGGATTGAACAAGCTTTACTAGACTTGGGGGCAAGCGTTAACCTTATACCCTACTCATTGTACGAAGAATTGGGCTTGGTGAATTAAAACCCACTAAGACCACCCTACAACTTACTAATTGATATATTCGTGTACAAAGAGGGATAGTTAAGGATGTGTTAATCCAAGTTAATAAGTTCTACTACCTAGTAAAATTTATCATCTTAAACACACTGTCGGTTATAAATGCTACAACTTAGATTCCGATCTTCATAGGACACCCATTCTTGGCGACTTCAAATGATATCATCAATTGCCGGAATGGAGTGGTGAAACTATCATTCGGGAACATGACATTGGAGGTAAATGTGTTTACTCTCTGCAAACATCCAGGGAGGTAAATGAGGTCCACGAGGTAAACTTGATTGACACATTCATGGAGGAGGAGCTCATATTGACTACGATCTACAACCCCTTAGAAGCCTGTATTGCTCACTTTGTGGATATTGACTATTACATGATATTAGATATAGTGAACACTTTGTTAAATTCTGAGCCAGTGTTTGAAACTAACCGGTGGAGGCCAAGCCTTTAAAAATTACCCCTTATAGACTCAAAGCCTCTACCATCTAGCATAAAACCATCGAAGCTTGACCTAAAACCATTACCATCTAAGCTAAAATATGTCTATCTAGGTCAATGAGATACATATCCAGTGGTGATTTCTTCCCACACCTTAGATAATGAGCAAGAGAGCAAGATGATTGCTACTCTTAAGAACCACAAAAGTGTTATATGATTGATGATTGCAAATTTCAACGGAATTGAACTCCTGATTTGCACTCACCGAATACACCTATAGGAAAATGCCAAAACATCAAGGAAACCATAAAGCCGATTAAATCCTAACATGAAGGATGTGCTTAAGAAGAAGGTGTTAAAACTATTGATCATTACCCTATATCGAATAGTTTGTGGGTGAGTCCAATTCAGGTGGTACTTAAGAAGTCCAAAATTACCATCGTAATTAATGCTAACAATAAACTCGTGCCAATCGGGTCACCACTAGATAGAAAATGTGCATTGACTACATGAAGTTGAATACCATCATGAGGAAAAACCACTTTTCCTTACCTTTTGTAGACTAAATTTTTAAAAGATTGGCAGATCATTCCTACTTTGCTTCCTACATGGGTACTCAGGCTATAATCAGATTGAGATAGCTCTTGAAGATTAGGAGAAGACCACCTTTACATGTCCCTTTAGCACTTTTATTTACCAAAGAATGTCATTCGGGTAATGTAATGCTCCTGCTACATTCCAGAGATACATGCTTAGTATCTTCTCAGACATGGTCAGGCATTTTCTAAAAGTATTCATGAACTACTCCATTTTTTTAAGTATATTTGATGAGTGCCTCGAGCACTTGAATTTGGTTTTGATAAGGTGTGAAGAGAACTTTGTTCTGAAATGGAAAAAGTGTCACTTTATGGTTCAGAAGACAATTGTCCTTGGATACGTGATCTCATCCAATGGAATTGAAGTGAATAATGCCAAAATAGATATAACTGTTAATCTGTTGGCTCCTAAAAAGCATATGTGACATTCACACTTTTCTAGGTCACGTAAGATTTTATAGGAGGTTTATTAAGGACTTTAGTCAAATCTCTAGACTATTGAGTAACCTCCTTCAAAAGGATTTCCCATTTGAGTGAATTGATTCATGTGAAGAAGCTGTTACAAAGCTAAAGGATATCTTGACAACCGCACCAATCATGTAGCCACTCGATTGGAGCATTACTTTTGAAATCATGTGTGATATTAGTGACTATGCTATTGGACTTGTATCAGGGCGAAGTATGGATAAGAAATCATGTGTTATCTGAAAGTGCACCTACTACATGCCCTGGTTTGTCAATTACATTGAGAATTAAGTCAGTAGGACAACAGCGCCTAACAGGAAGATCAAGTCAAGCGTCTGCCTCAACTGGATGTGTGGAAGCTCGCCATAGGTATATCATAGCCTCACATCCCATGTCCCAAAACACCAGGTGATTAAAACCCTTTAAAATAAAACATCTTAGGGTTTTGGGTCAAGAAAACTTTGTACCAAATAGAAAAATATTTAAGTTTCTCTTACCCTGTCGATTATATCGATTCCCTTTTCAATATGATCGACCAGCTCTGTCGATGTCCTCGGCATTTCAATCGATACAATCGAGTGAGGACAAAAAGCGTCCAGCAATCAAACAATCATCTGGACGATTTATTGATATATCGACTGATGAGTTGATGTCATCGATATTCAAATATTGATTCTATCGGAAGAGGATCGATAATATCGACAGACTGTTTTTCGGCACCCCTGTTTTTCTAAAGAAAACTAACATAAGCTTCGATATATCGATGACTGTCCGATTCAATCTAAACTCAAATATCGATCATATCGAAAGTCAGTCGTTCATATCGATTGTGGGCGCATGTCTTCTCCAGCATGAATTTCAGGTTATTTTTAATTTTGATCGGGGTGCTGTCGATAAATCGATATTCATATATCAATCATATCGAGCCCTGGTCTATTGGATCGAGTCCGGACACAGATCGTCCAATAAGCTTATAGGTAAATCTATATGACTTATCGATCTCATCGACACGGTCTCCGATATCATCGATATACAAATTCTGATGACATCGACTGTTCCCCGATCATATCTGTAGAACCTGAAATTCTTCAAGGCTTCTCTCTTGTTTTCACCTGTCGATAGATCAATCCATATCTCGATAGAATCGGAGTTCGAAATCCAATAGCATCGATGTGTGTCTCGATCCCATCGATCAGTTGGCGAAAGGTTTCCAAAAGCGAAATGACAATTGAGTTTGTATCATCAAGAGGCCTGTCGATACAATCGAGAGTATACGCTCGATCATATCAATGATTGCTCGATGATTTCGAACTTTATCATAAATATGACCGTTTATATCCGTTGGAACCTTTTGCCTATATATAGAGAGATTAGTCTCTATTGCTGTAAGAGAAAGAAGAGAGTGCTTTTGAGAGTTTAACCTTCCTATCATTTACCTTAAGCCATTTCTCTCAGGAAGTTAATCCTCCAATCCACCCTCATCATTGATATCTCATAAAGTGGATTGGGGAATGAACTTCCGCATTCAAGGATCTTTCAGCTACTACCTTAATGGCAAATCATTAAGCTGGGATGCCTTGAATGTATAAATGATTGGAACTACTCTATCTTCCTTATAGGAAAATCTTTAGAGAGTGGTATTCCATCATAACCTTGACCCAACCTAAAGCCTAGTATAGGTACATCTTTGTGTTGCGGATCAAGGGAGCTGAAGACTCTTCATCAAGAAGAAGGAGATCTTCATCACTGCGCTAAAAGGGACTCATCAACTTATCTGTAAGTACTAAGAGTCCAGAGGACATTTATTATCATTCCTTTTTAGGATTGGGTCGTAGGTGTTGCTCACCATTTGAAGTCCTCGAAGGATGCCTCCGACGGGAGTGTTCGTGTGAGGTGCGTTATGTGGACCCTTGCTCTGTGGAGAGCATAAACATCTGGTTAGGAGTACGCCAGCAAAACTCTAGGGTTAGAAGTGAACCGAGTAGAAACCTCTGGGTGTGTTGTGTGGACCCTTGCTTTGTGTGGGCATAGACATCTGGTTAGGAGTACGCTCGTAAAACTCCAGGGTTTGAGGTGAACAGAGTAGAAACCTCTGTAAAGGTTGAAGGTGAACCTGATTTAAAACCTTAGGTTTGAGGTGAACCATGGGAAACCTCCTTAGTGAAATCCGGTCACTCAAGGGTTGAGTGTGGAAGCCGGTAGTGGAGTAGACAAGTAGTCGGACCACTATAAAATGACTGTGTTTAAGATTGATATTGTCTTTCATTTATGTGATTGCTTTACATGCCTTTATATATGATTATCTGATATCACATCTTGTGCACACACAGTCATATCCATCACAATCTGATTCATAAAGTTGTTTATCTTACAAGTAGTTTGTGATTGGATCCTCTATCAGGCTTGGAAGCCAGTAGAGTTAATTTTTGAGTAATCCTAATCTTTACTCTGTGATAGGATTAGTGTGATAGGATTGAAATATAACTTATAAATCTTTAAAAAGTCCTATTCACCCCCCTCTAGGACATATTGACATATTCCTACTTCAACTCAAGCGGTCTTCACCGCTATTTCAATTGGTATCAGAGCGGGTCTCTCTTTAAGGGCTTCATCGCCTAGAGAGTGATCTTGATTGAAGTAGAAATATGGCCAAAGGAGAGGGCTCATCTGTCACTAGACCTTCAGTATTTGATGGTTCAAATTATGCTTACTGGAAGGCTAGAATGCATTACTTCCTGAAATCTTTAGATCATGAAGTTTGGGATGTAGTTGAAAAAGGATATGTGGTACCATCTGAACAAATTGTACTTGAAAATGAAACCACAATCACTAAACTCAAACCTAATGAGAAGTGGACGGCGTTTGACAAAGAATAGCGAAATGCTGAAGCAAAAGTAATGAACGCCATCTACTATGCCATGTCCCAAGACATTTTCAATCAGATTAGTATGTGTGGGACCTCTAAAGAAGCATGAGACTTATTGGAAACAACCCATGAAGGCACAAGCACTGTGAAGAGATCTATACTACAACTCTTAACTTCACTGTTTGAAAATCTCAGGATGGAAGAGCATGAGACATTTATGGAGTTTTTCACTAAATTAAATATCATTTGTAACTCCATGGGTGGATTGGGAGAGAAGGGTCCGGTATCTAAAATATGCAGGAAAATCTTAAGATCCTTACCGGAATGCTTCAATCCCAAGGTAACAACAATTGAGGAGTGTAAGAATATTAATGAGATGAAAGTAGAAGAACTAGTAGGTTCCCTACAAACTTTTGAACTACACTTCACACAACCCCAAAAATCCAAAAACACTGTCCTAAAAACCTCTAAGAAAATAAAACATGAGGACAGTGAGAGTGAAAAGGAAGATGAAGATGAGGAAGTGGCTTGCTGGCACAAAAATTCAGAAGATTCTTTCAGAAGAATCGCAGCCGCCCCTCTAGAGGTAGAAAGGTGGATGACAAACCTCCTACAGGAAAATTTGAAAAAAGAAACAAAGAATCACAATGTTATGCCTGTCATGAGTATGGACACCTATCTACCGAATGCCCAAACAGAAAAACCAAGGGCAAGGCGATGGCTACCACATGGGATGATACGTAAGAGTCAAACTCAGAAACATGTGACTCAGAGAGTGATGATGGCCAAAAACCTTTGAAAATTCTTATGGTCTCCACCATTCCAATTATTGTCATGGAATTTGAAAGAAAAGAAAAACAGCAAGCCACTGAATCATTTTCATCTGACAATGAGGAAATTGAAGAAGAAGAAGATAAAGAGCAAAATGAATTACAAAATGCTTACAATCAACTTTACATCCGTAGCGTTAATATTGTCAAGAGACTTGGAATAGTTGAAAACAAAAAAGAATTGCTGCAAATAGATCTGGATAAAGCTTCAAATATTAATACTCATATAATCACTGATTTGCAGCAATGTCACTCAGACAATGATAGACTTAAAAGAACTAACAATTCGTTGAAATCTGAGTCAGAGAAATTAAAGGAACAAGTCAAAGAACTAAATGAGAAAAACCTGATTCTTCAGAATAAAAATTATACACTTCAAAATGATCTAGAAGAATCTAGAAAAATTACCAAAATAAACTGTAAATTTTTCCAGAGTGGTGAGAAATTAGAAAAACTGCTAGGAATGAAAAAATATGGAGAGGACAAAAAGGAATTAGGTTATGGAAAGGCTAGAATAAAAACTAATGCACAACCATTTGAAAAATCTGTTGCATTCAGTAGTAACACCAAACCTATCCCAACTCATTACAAAAATGAAGAGTCAGTTTATGAGCTAAATAAAAAAAGTATACAATCATCATCACTTGAGATAGTTGAAAGGATGAAGGAGCAGTTAAGTCATGTGGACAAATCAGATAAGAATAACAAATCTACCACAAGTAAAACTCCTGTCACAAAGTGGGTGATTAAGAAAAAGACAAATTGCCTTGTTACTCAATCAAATCATTTATCAAGCAATATGGCTAAATGGTACCTGGACAGTGGTTGCTCAAAACACGTCACAGGTGACAAATCTCTCCTTTCAAACTATAAGGATCTTCACAAAGGGGTAGTCACCTATGGAGATGGAACCACTGTTGAAGTAATTGGACAGGGAATTATAGAAGGAATTAATCTATTTAAGAATAAGAATACTTTTTGCATAAAAGGATTGACACATAACTTACTGAGCATCTCTCAAATATGCTATAATGAGCATGTTGTAAATTTCAACAAAGAAGAATGCGAGATTCTAAATCAATCAGGAAAATCAATTATGAAAAGTCTTCGCACAAATAACCATTGCTATATTATTGTAGGAAAAGGAAGGAGTGATATTGAGAAACACTGAGAGAGAAGAAATTAGTCTAGGTTATGCATCAAAACCTGAATATTTGTTGAAATGATGCAATTTTGCCGAGCTTTAAAGAAACAATCTGAGGCATCTCACCTCACTTTTTGCACATAAATATCCAAATGTTTATACTTTTTAAAGTACAGATGATATACAAAATTTTGCTGATACTCTCTGATATGAACTTCATTAAGATACTATTCTGTATAAGAACAATCGTTAGACTGAAGAAAAACTTGAAAAGATCCACCTTCGATATGAGTGTCGATAGGCCACTTGAGAATGTCGATCACATCGACTGAGAATCGATAAAATCGATGACTCTTTGGATAGTTGAAACATCGGGATGGTTGTTTTTCCTTAGAGCTTGAAATTAGAAATCAACATTTGGAATTAGAAAATATGATCAAGGGATAGATAATAGTTACTTGGTGAGAATCAGAAGAACAAAAGGAGAGCTGCATCTAGTGCTCTCAGACCTGGACATTTCATCTCCCCAAGATGGAAAAAGAAAAAGGATTGCTTCATCCACAGCATGCATCAACTGAAAAGAAGAAAGGTAAGCATAATGCAACCACCTCTTCTTCTTTATTCAACTTAAACCTTGTGGCGGAGCGGATGGTTCACAAAATGAGCATTGAACCCTTCAGAATCATCGATCTTCTAAAACAGATTGGATGGAAAAATGTTGTGAATCTTGGTGGAACGTTTCAACATAATCTGGTACATCAGCTTATTAGCTTAATTTTCAATGTTGATAGCAATCCTCCAATTATCTCAGTTGCGGTCGTCAATCGAGTTGAATACATCACGCCCAAACTGATAAGTAGGCTGATTGACATCGGATTCACTAGAATATCTATAACTGATCGCAACATAAACGGTCTTAGTGTATGGGGGGAAATTACTTGTGCTTTGTGCAATGGTGCTACAATTCCCAGGAATGCCAAAAATGTTCTCCATATTAAGTATCTTGATCCTACCTATAGGATTCTTCACAGCATTTTCAGCACTAATGTCTATCCCTGTGAAATCTCCGGCAACAAACTCTCACCATACATTCGTAACATTCTATATGACATTCATCTGAGAATTCCAATATGCCTACCCACTCTAATTGTACAACAGCTAATCCGTGTGCTTACAGAAGCATTCATCACTACACTACCATTTTCATGTCTTCTATCTAAGCTTTCACGTCAATTCGGACTACCACCGACTTATGATCTTCCTCATCCTTGTGCGTGGTTCAACTTTGAAGACATACATAAACTAAACATCTTTGAAAATGAGTTTTGTGGTGGAAGAACTGGTTTAATTCCTGGTAGTAGTAGATTGGTGCAAAATTCTGACTCTGATATCCCTATGCGAGACAACATACAAGATCTTCTGAATGAACAAGCTCACATTTTAGAGAAACTAAATAATTGCGAAGCCTATTTTTCTGAAGTTCAACAGCGACTGATGATCCTGCAACGTGCAACTAAACGAGTTCTGAAACGTCTACCTGCTCCATAAGCATGTTCAGGATACACATCCATTACATCCCTGAAGTCCTTTTAAAATGCTCGGGCCTAAATATCTTTTTGAATGCCTATGATCACATTTATGGGTGTGATGAAATACAGACTTGCTAAGGTTGTTTCTTTTTTGTTTGAATATACCTCATACGGATTGCTTATGATAGATTCTTATTGACTGTTTTTCTGTCTTATCTTAATGCGTCCATAGTTTTGCATGGCATGTGCTATTTTTACTTATATATCTTTGCTGCCATCTTGGTTTATCTGGTAAATTATTGCAATGTATGAGATTTTAAATGACTATCTTATCTGTTATTGCTCTCATAATGCTCTATCATTGATGCATGATTCACACTAGTTTACTATAAATACATATCTATATGGTTCTCTCATATGCTTTAATCTTCAGTCAATATCATGTTTTATGTCTTTGCCAATGACTGACAAAAAGGGAGAGAACAATTCAAACACCCCAAGCGAAAAATTGTATATATGTGTTGCAGGTGTTAGGGGGAGCAGCCGCAACAAGAAAGGGGGAGTTTTTTTTTTTTTTTAATTAAGGGGGAGAATTTATTGGGTGTGTACATGGGTGATTAGAATTTATAAAATTATGTTAATGCATGTACACACAATTTAGGATGTATCTGTCTAGATATTTTTCTAGGGTGTTTTAGGTATTTTGTCATGTAATTGACAAAGGGAAAGATTGAAAGTGCACCTACTACGTGCCCTGGTTTATCAATTACGTTGAGAGTTGAGTCAGTTGGACAACAGCGCCTAACAGGAAGATCAAGTCAAGCATCTGCCTCAACTGGATGTGTGGAAGCTCGCTATAGGTAAATCATAGCCTCACATCCTATGTCCCAAAACACCAGGTGATTAAAACCCTTTAAAATAAGCAAAACATCTTAGGGTTTTGGGTTAAGAAAACTTTGTACCAAATAGGAAAATCTTTAAGTTTCTCTTACCCCGTCGATTATATCGATTCCCTTTTCAATATAATCGACCAGATCTGTCGATGTCCTCGGCATCTCAATCGATACAATCGAGTGAGGACAAAAAGCATCCAGCAATCAAACAATCATCTGGACGATTTATTGATATATCGACTGATGAGTCGATGTCATCGATATTCAAATATCGATCCTATCGGAAGAGGATCGATAATATCGACAGACTATTTTCCAGCACCCCTATTTTTCTAAAGAAAACTAACATAAGCTTCGATATATCGATGACTATCCGATTCAATCTGAACTCAAATATCGATCGTATCGGAAGTCAGTCGATCATATCGATTGTGCGCGCATGTCTTCTCTAGCATGAATTTCAGGTTATTTTTAATGTTGATCGGGGTGCTAGTCGATAAATCGACATTCATATATTGATCATATCGAGACCTGATCGATTGGATCGAGTCTGGACACAGTTCGTCCAGCAAGCTTATAGGTAAATCTATATGACTTATCGATCTCATCGACACGATCTCTGATATCATCGATATACAAATTCCGATGACATCGATTGTTTCCCGATCATATCTGTAGAACCTGAAATTTTTTAAGGCTTCACTCTTGTTTTCACCTGTCAATAGATCGATCCATATCTCGATAGAATCGGAGTTTGAAATTCGATAACATGGATGTGTGTCTCGATCTCATCGACCAGTTGGCGAAAGGTTTTCAAAAGCGAAATGACAATTGAGTTTGTATCATCGAGAGGTCTGTCGATACAATCGAGAGTATATGCTCGATCATATCGACGATTGCTCGATGATATCGAACTCTGTCATAAATATGACCGTTTATATCCGTTGGTACCTTTTGCCTATATATAGAGAGAGATTAGTCTCTATTGCTGTGAGAGAAAGAAGAGAGTGCTTTTGAGAGTTTAACCTTCCTATCATTTACCTTAAGCCCTTTCTCTCAGGAAGTTAATTCTCCAATCCACCCTCATCATTGATATCTCATAGAGTGGATTGGGGAATGAACTTCCGCATTCAAGGATCCTTCAGCTACTACCTTAATGGCAAATCATTAAGCTGGAAGGCCTTGAATGCATAGATGATTGGAACTACTCTATCTTCCTTATAGAAAAATCTTTAGAGAGTGGTATTCCATCATAACCTTGACCCAACCTAAAGCCTAATATAGGTACATCTTTGTGTTGCGGATCAAGAGAGCTGAAGACTCTTCATCAACAAGAATGAGATCTTCATCACTGCGCTAAAAGGGACTCATCAACTTATCTGTAAGTATTAAGAGTCCAGAGGACATTTATGATCATTCCTTTTTAGGATTGAGTTGTAGGTGTTGCTCACTATTTGAAGTCCTCGAAGGAGGCCTCCGACGGGAGTGTTCGTGCGAGGTCCGTTGTGTGGACCCTTGCTCTGTGGAGAGCATAAATATCTGGTTAGAAGTACGCCAGCAAAACTCTAGGGTTAGAGGTGAACCAAGTAGAAACCTCTGGGTGCGTTGTGTGGACTCTTGCTCTGTGTGGGCATAAACATCTGGTTAGGAGTACGCCCGCAAAACTCCAGGGTTTGAGGTGAACAGAGTAGAAACCTCTGTAAAGGTTGAAGGTGAACCTGATTTAAAACCTTAGGTTTGAGGTGAATCATGGGAAACCTCCTTAGTGAAATTCGGTCACTCAAGGGTTGAGTGTGGAAGCCAGTAGTGGAGTAGACAAGTAGTCGAACCACTATAAAATGACTGTGTTTGAGATTGATATTGTCTTTCATTTATGTGATTGCTTTACATGCCTTTATATATGATTATCTGATATCACATCTTGTACACACACAGTCATATCCATCACAATCTGATTCATAAAGTTATTTATTTTACAAGTAGTTTATGATTGGATCCTCTATCAGGCTTGGAAGCCAGTAGAGTTAATTTTTGAGTAATCCTAATATGTACTCTGTGATAGGATTAGTGTGATAGGATTGAAATATAACTTATAAATCTTTAAAAAGTCCTATTCACCCCCCTCTAGGACATATTGACATATTCCTACTTCAACTCAAGCGGTCTTCACCGCTATTTCATTATCTACTGTGTAATTAAAATGTCGAATGATGCCCAAATAAATTACTCCATCATAGAAAAGGAACTCATTGTCATAGTCTTTGTTCTGGACAAATTCAGATCCTACTTGATTAGATTAAAAAATATAATTTTTATTGACCATGCAATGCTCAAGTATCTTCTTTTAAAGAAGAATGTTAAGTTTCATCTTCTGAAATGGATCCTCCTACTTGAAGAATTTGACTTAAAGATACGTGATAAGAAATGACTAGAGAACGTAGTAGTGAATCACTTGTCCTGATTAGTTCTTTCAAATTCCACTGAGAGTTTACTAATCAAAGACACCTTTTCATATGAACAATTATTTAGTCTCCCAATTACATTGGTATGCTGAGATAGCAAATTAACTTGTGACAGGTAAATTGTCGATCCATTGAACATCACGAGATAAGAAAAGATTTTTAACCAAAGTACATAATTTTTTTTGGGACAATCCTTATTTGTTTAAATATTGTCCAGACCAAATCATTAGGAGATGTGTTCCGAATAATGAACACTCTAGTGTCATCTCCTTTCGTCACTCAAAAGCTTGTAAAAGTCATTTTTTTGGTAAAGAAAACCACTGTTAAGATTCTTTAGTAGGGTTTTTATTGGTTGATGATGTTTAAATATACCCATGAGTTTTACAAAGCATGTGAGCATGTCAAAAAATGGAAAGAATGTCACACAAAAATATGACACTTGAAAATTCGATCTTAATTATCGAACTTTTTGATTATTGGGGTATCAATTTCATAGGACCTTTTTCCCTATCTTTTGGACATCTTTACATCCTCCTAGCTGTGGATTATGTTTCCAAGTGGGTGGATGCGATTCCTTGTAGACTAATCATCACAAAGTAGTTCTACAATTAAGGTTTGAAATGCCGAGATCTATAATTAATGATGGTGGTTCACACTTTTGTAATAAACAATTTGATATTACATACAAATTGGCTACACCCTATCATCCACAAACAAATGGCCAAGCTGAAGTTTCCAATAGAGAAATTAAACAAATATTAGAGAAAACTCTGAATCCAGAATATAAGGATTGATCTCTAAAGCTAATTGATATGTTGTGGGCTTATGGAATTGCTTTTAAAACTCCTATTGGAATGTCTCCTTATAAACTTGTCTTTAGAAAAATATGTCACTTACTAGTGGAATTGGAACATAAGGCATACTAAGCCATAAAATTTTTCAATTTTGACATTGGCAAAGCTATCATGCTTCATAAACTACAGCTTGTGGAGTTAGAAGAAATTAGGAAAGATGCCTATGAAAATGCAAGAATTTATATGAAAAGGATGGAAGTGTTCTACGACAAAAATATTTTCAGGAAAATATTTGAGTTAAATAAAAAAACAGTCCTCCTTTATAATTCTCATCACAATCCCTTTCCTAAAAAATTGCATTACAGATGGATCTGCCCATTCATAGTAAAAAAAAAAATTATTCTTATGGGGACGTTGAAGTTGTGAATCCTAAAAACAATAACGTGTTTAAAGTAAATGGACAGATACTGAAATCGTTTGTTAAATAATTAATTCCAGAAGAAGTGTCCATATATCTGGAAGATCCTATGTATTAGGACTTTTCTTCTAGTCTGATGGAGATCCCTTTCCTTGATTGCTTAGGATTTAGTTTCTTTTGGTAGAATAGGATCTTTTGTCTTGTAATTTTAAGTTGCCAAAGCACCAATTTTAGAAGTTCGCTGCAGTATGTCGTACTTCAGGTACTTGTTCCACCTAATCCTCTTTATTTTGTTGCTCTATCTTATTTTTATTGAATACATTCCATACATTTAAGAAAATGTAGATTTTAAGTTGGGGTGGGTTTTCATAGAGATTTTTTAGCTGAATATTCTGAATTAAATTTTTTCAAAGAACTGATTTTCGTAATTTTAGGTAACTTTAGAAGATAAAATTTGAGAGATTTTAGGATTAAGTTCAATTTAATGATATTTGGTTGAAATATTTTTAACATTAATTGAGTTACGAATTCATGTGTGACATCTAACTTACAAATCCTGACCTCTTTATTTTGAAAAAATAATGGGAGATTGTTCGGTGTTTTTCAAAATAAGAAATGAAATTTATATATATTTTTTTAACTTATAAAAGAAAATTTAGAAAAATAGTTATAGTTTTTGGTGATTGTTGGTGTCTATTCATTTGTGAATGGTGGTGCCTCTTAATAAATAGAGCATCATTTGTATTCGAAATGGTAGTGAAAAGATGCTATTAATGGTGGATGAATGACATTATTGAAAAGACAACATAGGAAAAGATATCTTTACATGTAAATGATCTTAAAACAACTCTTGTGACTCTATCTAAACCCATCTTTGGGTCAATCCGAAGACAACAATTCCAATAATCTCCTCTCATTCTTCTTGTTCTTCTCCATTTTCATTTTAGACAGTTTTTGAAAGTAGCAGTTTTGCAGGCGCTAAACTGCAAACAATTTTTCAGACAATAAATTGTAAATAGTTTTCAAGGGATAAGCTACAACAGTATGAAGTCAAGGGTGTAAGCTATAAAAGTATGTTAATGGTGCAGTTTTTCATTTTTGCAAGCCGAAGCCATAGATCTCCAGTTTTGGAGAAAATGCTAATTGTATCCTAGAGACAGATTTGTTGTAACCCTCTTGCAAACAATTTAATTACAAGTAGGGTGCGAATATTACCTTAAAGATAGATCTTAAGTTTATCTTTAAATGATTAATCTTCTATTTTTTCGCCTCAACCCTTATATCCAAGACGTTGTCCCGTTTGCTAACTCATTTTAAGACATATGGCCAGAAATGATGCAAATTCATAGCTCACACGATTCAAAACTTGATGGGGCCACAAGTTTTGAATCAAGCTTTATTCCTATCTTCGTGACCATACGAATAAGCTGGATGGCAAATAAACTCACAGCGGGCTACAAAAACTTTTCAACGGTGGGGGTGGGCGTTTATTCACCATTATTTCTTTTTATTTCATTCACTTGAGCTTTGGATCATCATCAATTTTAACTGCATGCCCGACAGAAAGAGCAGTGGATTCGGTGAGACCCAGTCTCACCCAATACAGTACGGCCGTTACTTTAGTGCCCATCTTGATATATCTATTCTATATCCAAGCCGTACATCCATTTAAAAATATTATTTTAGTACATCATCTCAAAAATGAAGATCTAAATTTCAGGTGGGCCATACTTCAGGAAACAGTGTTGATTTATCCTCTGCCATTAAAAATTCTTAAGGCACGCATTAATGTTTCTGTACCGTTTATTTGCCATCCAATCGGTTGATGAGGTCACATAAGCACCTGGATTCCAAAACTTTTGTGGCCCATTAATAGTGAATCATCACTTCCAATGATATGGTGCACCTGATGATTGGATATCCTCGTGACACGATGTGGCCTGTGAGTTTTGTAGGGCTCATTATAACGTACATGTTTAATCCACGCCGTCCATTTATTTTTTCAAACTTGTTTTAAGGTCATGAACCAAAAAGTAACGTAGATCCAGAGCTCAAGTGGATCATACAAACCTAGATGAGGGAAAACACGAACATAAGCTGTTCATAAGGGCATCATTGAACGCCCACCGTTTAAAACTTCGTATCTTCCATCCAACTTATTGATAAGGGCACACAGACTTGGACGAGAGAAAACACAAATATAAACTTGATTTAAAAGTTTTACAGCTTCAAAGAAGTTTTCAACGGTGGTCAATCAATCCGTACTATTTTTTTGTGGTAGGGTCCACACATCTTTTCTTATAGCCTAAAATGACTTGACAAAATGGATGAATGGCAGAGATAAAACATATACAATATACAAGATGGTGGGCCCTACACAGCTTGAGTCATGTCGTGCCACGAGGATATCCCTTTGGCCGGTGCCACATGTGTACATCATGGTAGGCCCCACGTAGCTTGGGCCACGTCGTGTCACAGAGATGTCTCTTTGATGGGTGCGGAACGTCTATGGCACAAAGGGTGCGCACCGTTTATGGCACCCACCGCGTAACGCGGCTGACTGTGATGTATTACGTTTTATCCATGTTTAGTATCTTGTAGATCATTTTAGAATAGGGTCCAAGAATAATGAGGATCTAAAGTTTAAGTGGATCATACCGGGAAAAAAAATGATTGAGTGCCAACGGTTGAAAACTTCTCAGAGCTATAGAAGTAGTGTCAAGTTTATATTTGTGGATCCAAGTTTGTTTGGTGTTACGAATAGTTTGGATAGCAAATAAAACATGATGGTAGATCTTTGGAAGTTTTTAATGGTGGGAGTTCAATCCTCGCTGAATCCTATAGCATGGTCCACTTGAGGTTTAGATTTGTATAATATTTGGGCTCATGTACTAAAATAATCCAGCAAAACAGATGAATGGTACGGATAAACCGCATACATCATGGTAAGCCCCTTAGGTCTTGCGCCAGGTAATGCCTAAGCAACAGCCACCGGCAATCCACTTCCCTTGACGGGAGATCGTTTAGAACAGATAATTTTACCACTGTACAGCCCATTTATGGCCCATTTATCCGCTTAAGCATACTCCTTTTTACCTGGAATAATCCCCAGTTGCATGGACAACCCGCCAAAGGTTGAAAATGCCCCTACTTTTTCTTCAAGCCGATCGATTCTATGACTACGGATTATAACCATAGTCATTGAAAAATTTAATACGAGCGGCAGCACTGCTAACCTCTGGACATCCGTGCAGTAGTGTTGCCTGGGTGCGGTACTGCTGCCCAGTTTTTTTAATTGGGTGGGTCCTATCGTAGGCCCCACATAATTTTAAATGGCCCCATACTTGATGTTTAGGATTTTGGTGGGCCCCACATCCATCTGTGCACTTTTTTTTTATATGGATAACTTTATTCTACGTACATTTTTCCGTGAAGCGAATTGACCGTGAAATGCATGGAAATGACTGTGAAGTGAAGCAAATTGACCATGAATTGTGTGGAAATGACCATGAAGTGAAGGGAATTGATCGTAAAATGCATGGAAATGACCACGAATCAACACAGAATCGCCAGGAAAGACCGTGAAATGCATGGAAATGACTATGAAGTGAAGCGAATTGAACATGAAATGTATGAAAATGACAGTGAAGGGAATTGACCGTGAAATACTTGGAAATGACTGTAAATCAATACAAAATGGCTGGGAATGACCGTGAATTGCATGGAAATGACCGTGAAGTGAAGCAAATTGACCATGAAATGTGTGGAAATGACCATGAAGTGAAGGGAATTGACCGTGAAATGCTTAGAAATGACCGTGAATCAACATGGAATCGCCGGGAATGACCGTGAAATGCATGGAAATGACGGTGAAGTGAAGCGAACTGACCATGAAATGCGTGGAAATGACCTTGAAGTGAAGGGAATTGACCATGAAATGCATGAAAATGACCCTGAATCAACACGGAATTGTTGGAAATGACCGTGAAATGCATGGAAATGACGGTGAAGTGAAGCGAATTAACCGTGAAATGCATGGAAATAACTGCGAAATGAAATGGAATCGCCGGGAATGACCGTGAAATGCATGGAAATGACCATGAAGTGAAGGGGATTGACCATGAAATGCATGGAAATGACCATGAAGTGAAGGGGATTGACCGTGAAATGCATGGAAATGACTGTGAAGTGAAAGGAATTGATCGTGAAGTGCATGGAAATGACCGTGAATCAACATAGAATCACCAGGATTGACTATGAAATGCAGGGAAATGACAGTGAAGTGAAGCGAATTGACCGTGAAATGCGTGGAAATGACCGTGACATGAAGGGAATTAACCGGCATGGAAATGACCATGAATCAACAAGGAATCGACGGGAATGACAGAGAAGTGCATGGAAATGACGGCGAAGTGAAGCGAATTGACCGTGAAATGCATGGAAATGACCGTGAAGTGAATGGGATTGACCGTGAAATGCATGGAAATGACTGTGAAGTGAAGGGAATGGACCGTGAAATGCATGGAAATGACCGTGAAGTGAAGCGAATTGACCGTGAAAGGCATGGAAATGACCGTGAAGTGAAGGGAATTGACCGTGAAATGAATGGAAATGACCGTGAATCAACACGGAATCGCCAGGAACGACCGTGAAATGCATGAAAATGATGGTGAAATGAAGCGAATTGACCGTGAAATGCATGAAAATGACTATGAAGTGAAGCGAATTGACCGTGAAATGGGTGGAAATGACCGTGAAGTAAAGGGAATTGGCCGTGAAATGGGTGGAAATGACCGTGAATCAACACGGAATCGCCGAGAATGACCATAAAATGCATGGAAATGATTGTGAAGTGAAGTGAATTGACCGTGAAATGCATGAAAATGACTGTGAAGTAAAGGGAATTGACCGTGAAATGCTTTGAAATGACCGTGAATCAACATGGAATGGCCGGGAATGACCGTGAAATGCATGAAAATGACCGTGAAGTGGAGCGAATCTACCATGAAATGCGTGGAAATGATCATGTAGTGAAGAGATTTAACCGTGAAATGCTTGGTAACGACCATTTATCAAGACGGAATGACCGGGAATGACCGTGAAATGCACGCTGAGAGAACATTTCCATGCATTTCATGGTCAATTCACTTCACTTCACGGTCATTTCCATGCATTTCACGATCATTTCAGGCGATTCCGTTTAGATTCATGGTCATTTCCACGCACTTCATGGTCAATTCCCTTCACTTTACGGTCATTTCCATGCACTTCACGGTCAATTCCCTTCACTTCACGGTCATTTCCATGCATTTCGTGGTCTATTCGCTTCACTACAAGGTCATTTCCATGCATTTCACGGTCATTTTCGACAATTCTGTTTAGATTCACGGTCATTTCCATGCACTTCACGGTAAATTCCCTTCACTTCACGGTCATTTCCACACATTTCACGGTCAATTCGCTTCACTTCATGGTCATTTTTATTCATTTCACAGTGATTTTCGGTGATTACATTTAAATTCATGGTCATTTCCATGCACTTCACGGTCAATTCCCTTCACTTCACGGTCATTTCCACGCATTTCATGGTCAATTCGCTTCACTTCACGATCATTTTTGGCGATTCCGTTTAGATTCAAGGTCATTTCCATGCACTTCACGGTCATTTCCACACATTTCACAGTCAATTCGCTTCACTTCATGGTCATTTCCATTCATTTACATCTTTAGAGAAAAGCCTACAACATTTCATGTTTATCAATGCATTCACGTCATTTCAGAAAACGAATGCAGGTAGCCTTGAGTAGAATGGAACATGGAAGATGTAATGTGATAGTAGGATGGAGATTTAATGAAAAAAATCGGTGAAAAGAAAGAATAAGGATGGAAGAGATGAGTTCAGACGTGTATTTGAGGGAATAGGGATGACAGAGATGAGTTCGGACGTGTATTTGAGTGTAAGGGAGTGAATGGAGTGAAATGCATGGAATTGACCGTGAAGTGAAGGGAATTGACCATGAAATGCACGGAATTGACCGTGAAGTGTAAGACCCGTATCTTAGTCCGTACCGTTCCGTAAACTTCCGCGGTCGGCAACCTTCGACCCTTAACCGATATTTGCATGCGACCCTGTGTCACGCCCCAAACCTGAAAATCGGATTCACATGAATCCCGATTGCCGAATCCGGTGCCTACAGCCTCCGTAGTGCCCCATTCTCGGCTCCTGATAATCAAATTCCAAATTTCGATCCTGGGATCTTAAAAGGAGGATTTTCAAAATGATTTTTTTTTTTTTGTAATGGAGCATAACCACAAGCATAACCGAGTCACAAAACAACATCACCACATATCCACTATATCAAAAACTTTAAGTACAATGCGAAAAGAGAAATACAAGGTGATCAAAAACTCCAAAAGGTCCTGATACGCACTCCTGCCTCAGCACTGCTGCTGTCCAACGCTACCTGTACGCAACTGTCGTGCATAAGCTTACAAAAGCTTAGAGGGTGGTGTAAGTGTGTGCGTAAGGCAAACGCCAAGTGTATAGTATCAAAGCAATGCGAAAGTATGCGGTAAGTCCATAGAATCAACCATGCCAAGGCTATATAATGCAAGACGTGAATGCTATCGGCCATACTAAGGCCATGCGATGCGAGATATGAATGTCATCAGCCACACCGATGCAATGCAAGGCCTACATAACCGAATGTCATATGCGAATTGCAATCCAAGCAAGTCTGTACTCATCATGTACACGTATCAGTACAGTTCCTCTCTGGATATCACCGGGGTCTAATACACTTCCTAGAGACTGCCACCTCCCTAGCTGCACAGTCAAGCAAGTGGAATAGACCTCACTATCTGCCTGACCAGTAGTCTGCCAATACCTACCCGGCTCGTCGATAGCGGACTCATTTGCGAGCTGGTCAAACTCAGCCTAGCTTATAGCCCCCTCACTCAGGCGGATAAGGTCACACCCCCTTCCAACCGACCACGACACAGTGGGAGACGAGGCCTGCTGGTATTCAGCACTCGGGCGCTCGTGTATCCACTCGGTGTAGACGTTAGAGCATCTCCTGGTACCAAAAAGGTTCTGGGACTTTCACCCAAAGACATCCTAAGTACCCACAGTGCTAGAATAAGTATTTTCGATATCTAATACGGCCATCCACGATGTACCTGTGGAGCCACGGCCCTGATGTCGCTAGGGCATGCAGTGATCAGGTCACACATATGCGAGATGCATGAATCACACGTCAAATCATGTAGAAATCCAGCGCATACTGCGCGATCATGTAGGGCACTCTATCTCATAATGAGTCCCGTAACTGGTTTGCCCAATGACGTATGCTATGATCAGTCACTACTCATATCAAGCATACATATAATGCGTATGGGCATGAGTCATGGGATTATACTAAGCATGTTATAAAGCGATGAATAGTAACAAGTATGGGCCTACCAATGGGCCCTAAGGAGAGTTAGAATGCGGACATTTAACCAACATTATACTTACAATGTGGACGTCAAACCAACATTGTTCCTTAGGCACGACCCACCATAAATATCATTACATGAACCATGGGAAATCACATATTGCAATGGACCTTAAGGACATCCCGTTGGGCCTCGACCCATGGGCCTTAGATACATCAAATGGGCCGAATCACATATGCCTTACATTCATCAAATGGGCTGCGTTAATGGGCCTCACCAATGAGCCTTATGTACATTGCAATGGTCCATGATCTATGGGCCTTGAAATACATCAAAATGGGCCTCATAATATGGGCCATACAACTATCAAAGTGGGCCTCAATCACGGGCCACAAATATATCGAATGGACCCATAACATGGGCCTCACATTCACATCAAAGTGGGCCTTAACAATGGGCCATAATTGTGACAAGATGGGCTCGATCACTTGGGCCTTATATATATACCAAGGTAGGCCTCAACAACGGCTACCATTACATCAATATGGGTCTCCTCATATGGGCCTTATGAATGCCAAGGTGGGCCTTAAAAATGGCCACAAATATATGCATACATGCATATATATATATATATATATATATATATATATATATATATACACACACACACACACACACACACACACACACACACACACACACACACATATATACACACACACACACATACATGTATATGAATCATGTCAAAGGATCAACCGATCCTCACTTCAATTAATAGTGGTGGGACCCACTTGAACTACGGATCTAACTCATTCTTTAGCTCATGCCAAAAATGAGCTTTCCTAATGGTTGGAAGGCTTGGATGCAACACATGCATCATGGTGAGCCCCACTACAACTAAATAGTGTGAATAAAACACATTTTATTGGGGTTCCACCGTCCACTGGACGTGCAAATAGAACACATACATCATAGTAGGCTCCACCATCCGCCTGGACGGTGGAGGCACCCCACATATATCACTGTGGGTCCCATATGGGGGCCCACCATAATGTTTACTTTCCATCCAGCCTGTTGATAAGGCCACGAGGACCTTGATGAACGGGAAACACAAATTTCATTTTGATTCAAAACTTATGTGATGCTCAAAAGAGTTTCAATGGCAGAAATTCAGTTACCGCTGTTTCCTGTAATGTGGGCCACCTGATCATCAGATCAACCTGATCTTTGAAGGGGGCCCACCTCAAGAGGTGGCCCACCTTATGAATGGCGTGGATATCAAACATACATCATGGTGGGGCCCACGGCTGGGACCGTGGGTCCCTGTCATTTGGCCGCCCGTCAGCCGTTGGACGGCATTGTAAAACACATACATTACAGTAGGTCCCATCCGCCTGGACGGTGGGATGGAACGTACATCACTGTGGGCTCCACGTGAGGGCCCACCATAGTGTTTACTTGTCATCCAATCCATCCATAAGGTCACACGGGCCTGGGTGGGAAGAAAAAAATGAATTTCAAATTGATTCAAAACTTCTGTGGACCCCAAAAGGGTTTCAATGGTAGAATTCAATTCACACTATTTCAGATGGTGTGGGCCACCTGAGTGTTGAATATACTCCATTTTTAGAGGGTGCCCACCTGAGAAGGGGACCCATCAGATCAACGGGTTGGATGGCTAATAAATATCAAGGTTGGGCCCACGGTTGGGGCCGTGGGCTGCTGCCCGTCCGCCCGCCAGTGGCGCTGGCGCGGCCTGCTGCGCCTGACAATGGCAGCAGCCACTGCTGCTTTGTGTTTTTGTTTTTTTTTTTGAAATCGTAAAATTCCGCGGTTTTTCCTGTGTAGGACCCACTTCAAGTAGATCCAATCCATCCATTGGATTCCACAGCTTAAAAGAAGTCCAACGACTCCAATATTGAATATATTTTGGAGGTATAGAACTATCAGAATGCATTTTAATGGTAAAAATCACCATTTTCAATATTGTGGCCCACCAGATACTCGAATCACCTTCATTTTTCGGTTCATCGGCTAAAATAATCTGAAGAATGGAATGTATGGCGTGGATTGAATACATACATCAAGGTGGATCCTATATAAGTGGCTCTCTCTCCAAAAACTTTAAACCTATACACTTTTTTTTTTTGGCCTGACGGTTCACACTTCACTTTGACGTCCAGCGTCCAGGGACGCTGGACGATTTGGATACCACATATTAAGGTGGGCCCCACCTTCAGATGGGTTGTCTAGGTGAGCCACCATGTACATGGATGGTATAGGTAAGGTATATATCAAGGTGGGGTCCATCGGAGTGGGCCGCACCTCTACATCATCACACATAAAAACAATGGAAGAAAGAGAGGGAGAGAGAGAAAAGAGCGGGACACATGAGATGGAGGGACCCTGACACTATGGGCCCTCTGTTTCAACCATCCAATCATACATCAATGGGTCTCATTGCATATGGACCTTACAAATAAAAGATCAACGGTAGAGATCCCTCTCCATCCAAAATGAACGGTCTATATGACCTCTTAATGCAAGAAAAGTAAACATCATGATGGGGTCCGTGGAGAATGGCCCCATCATAGAATGATTTTGATGATCAAGATGGGCCATTGGCCACATCTTAGGGTCCCAAGTGAGATCCAAACCATTGATCGGTTGGCCTCACTTAGCCCATCTTAAAAACATGAAAAAGTAGTCTATGGAAGCACCTTCCAATCGATCTTGTCGGTCCGTTGGATAGCCTATCTCCTTATGCTTCACTTTGATGGTGGAAGATAGAAGATGGATGGTGTAACACCTCGAATTTTGGCCAATCTGGGATTTGACGTCCTTAGGTAATGGGTCAACTAAAACACCTAAAAAATCGCTCAGAACCCAATTCCATAGCCAAAGAAATCACTTAGGATTAATTCCTTTGGAAACTAAGCATAAGTTAGCTAGTGCGACGCTAGAGTAGCTGGGAAACGGTCCCTGGTCACTTTAAATACGTTCTACAAGACCCAAAACTTGTAGAATCTATGATGCTATGATACTCTATAACCTTGGATCAAACGCTAAGCAGGTTTGTTCTCTGGACCACTTTGAAATTTTGTATTAGATCTAGACCACGCGTCGAAAGTCCGATACTTCCTATCTTAGACCGTTAGAACCGCCTAGCTGGACTTGACAATTATTTCGAAAATCAAGTCCAACCGATAATCACAGGCTATTTCATTGAGCCCGGACTGAAGAGAGTGCGAATAAGGACAGAATTGGAATTTCAAATTCAAATCTAGCACACGACTTGACGTGTCAGTATTAAGCGTTCTGACCGTCAGAATTCAGCCAAATTATACCCTCGGATCAGGAAAAATTTCTATTTCATATCATGAGACTTGCAGGCCTGATCTACGTGCGGCGACCACTGAACTGAAACTGGATCTCCACGTGCGATCTGCGAACCCTGCTAGACTGAAAACTTGATGCGTGCTAGATCCTGTACGCTTGAGCTTAAGTTCGATTGCGTTCGGCCAGGGGACCACCAGAAATCATCTTTTGGACCGAAACAGCCCCGATTTGGTTATGCACTAAGTGAACTTTGTTCCTAAGCCTATTTTGGGCGTTTTTAAGCTTATAAAAGGGGTTGAAACCCTCACTCCTCTCTCCCATCCGAATTTGAGAGAAACCCTAGATTGGGAGAGAGAAAAGGTGAGAGTTTGTGAGAGAGAGTAGGAGAGATTTTTCCTGCCTTTGTGCCACCTGTTGCACGTGCTTCAGCAACACATCTCAATCACCTGGCCGATGATTCCTTCACTTTTTCAGGTATGAAATAACCCTAGAAAGTTACTGATTTGAGGTTTACTAGGATTCATAGCTTGTTAGCTGACGTAACTCGTGAATTAGGTTCTCTTATCGCTGTAGACGAAGCGTATACGCTCCGTTCGAAACGACACGTTTATAAGAGACAAGGTGCGGATTTTAGACGCTTTGATTGACTGTTTCCAAAGATTTCAATGTCGTTTAATAGTAGATTATCGACGGCATCGCCGTTTGACATGTACAATATGCTGTCCGTTTCCTGTTTCGTAAACCGATGGAGAATATGAGATTTAGGGCATTTTAGTCATTTGTAGGAAGTACTGTTTTCATTCATATTTTGCTGATGTGATTAACATGGTTTATTGTCACATTAGAATGTTAGGAATGCGTGCATAATTAGTTTGGCGAAGAGATTCTCCTAAATGCGCACTTCGAGTCGACATACTATATGTAGACTTAAGTGTGTAGTTTAAGTGTTTGTGTAAATGTTTATATTAGTATGTATTGAACTAAATGGTGTTATGAATTAATTTGAGATTGATTTCTCAATTAATATGCTGGTGTAAATGGTTTCCTACATGTTAGCCATATGTACGATTTCATTATATGTATGAAATGCATATGCTTGATGTTGCACTTAAGTGGTATGTTATAACATGTACTTGATGATTTCCTTATGATTTAGTTTGAGATTGAATTCTCAATTAATATGCTGATGGAGAGGATTTCCTACATGTTGGCGATATGCATAATTTCATTATATGTGTGAAAGACATGTGTAAGATGATTTACTTAAGTTGTACGTTATAACATGTGTTAACATGCTCACATGTTTGTATTTCATTTCCAATACTCTTACCTGATTGTTGATGTGATTTCATAAATGTTTGGGACTATGCCTAGTCCAGGCAGTCGGTAACCGAGAAATATCGTGGTTGGCTTATCTTTGCCACGAACGACGCGTCGATGAACGCGAGTCGTGTTTGGAGTTGGCGGCAGTGGTTAGGCCACGCGAAGTGTTTCACGCACTTCATGTCGTTCGACTTGCGATGCGCTCGTGCTAGTCGAGCCCGTCAAGTAACCCGACTGGCCGTTGTATGTTCACCCTGCATGAGTCATAACTGCTTGAACCTAGGGTACTGAACTTACCATTGTAAATCCTGTTAACCATGGTACCTTGATCCACGAAGACTCATGAGCCGGGCATGGTAGTATGGGACACCGTTGTCGAGCTGTCGGCCTACGCTGGGGCCACAAACCTCCCCGTAGTGACCAGTGAGCACCTATGACTCGTGAGCAAATTATGGTGGTATGGGACACTATATTTTTACTGTCGGCCTACATTGATAAGGTGATGGGGGAGCGGAGCAACGAGTGCGTGCAACAGCCTTGGCAGCCCTTTGTAGTGACCGCGGGCGTATTCTGAGTCTAAGAGAGGCGACGACCCTTCAGTAGCATTAGAGTACAGTAGGCCTGTATTGATAAGGTGATTGGGGAGCGGTGCAACGAGTGCGTGCAACAGCCCTGGCAACCCTTGCAGCGACCTACAAAATATACCTCATATGAGATTACTAGGAGTGACGACCCTAGACAGGATCTGTGTTGGGATTGATATAAGGGAAGTACCTTAGTTTCCTAATCCTGCTGTTTGAATGGACTAATAACAACTCGAAAATCATATCACCATTACATTACATGTGCCTGGAAGATGTGGAGCACTTGAGGGAGTGCGGCATGCCGCGGTCGTAAGATGGTGCTGTACGAGGGAGATCGTCGGTGAGGGCATCCATCATGTCATGTCATATTGCATTAACAACAGTATTAGGATTGTTTGATTTACTGCTTTACTATTATCGCATGATTGATTTGATAACATGCTAATCTCTGCTCTCTTATCCCACTGAGTTGATCACTCACTCCCACGTTACGGGATGGTGTTTTCGGACACCCACCAGTCCCTTTTTGTGATTGCAGATGATGGCGCTGCTTGAGAAGCGGAGCTGGACTTGATGATGATGAGGAGGATCTCTCCTCCATGCATGATCTGATTGACGGGATTACAGGGAGGTTGATTAGATACCTTGACACTTGTCATTTTATATTTTTAGAACACTCATGTATATCCTTTTGGTTTACTTTATATATGTTATACATACTATCACAGTCTTCCGCTTGTAAATTTAACCGTCTCTGGAGCGTGATATGCTGTTTTAGCTTAATCTCACTCATGTTTAATACATTATCACAGACAACATTCAATCATACATATCTATGTTGCATAAATAACATTTTAGAACTCGGGAGTTGGGTTTTTGCTCGACTCCCCAATTTTTGGGATGTTACAGATGGCCAGGATGGTAGATTTGGGATGGGAAGTGGGCCACTAAAATCACTTCTTTCTCATGGAAGAGAGCTTGGACGTGAGCTCTCTCTTCCTTGCTTGGAAATTGAGATGAAAAATGAGAGAGAGAGGTGAGATGGGATGTAAGGAGAGATGAAAGATGAGTGATGGATGTAAGTGATGGGTGAGGTGATGGTGTACTTGACATGAGAGTTGACTTGGTGGTTGCTTGGCTTGTGGAGAAAGAAAGTATGGTTGCTTTGTACTTGACATGAGAGGTGATTGATGGGATTGATTTGACATTTTATAGAGATTCTCTTGGGATTTGCAATGCACGGTGTTTTTTCTCAAACTGAACGTGGGTCCACATCACCTCGTCTGGGTATTGGATCGGTGCGTGAGTCGCGACGTTGGAACTACGGCGACGGTGCGGTCGCAATGATACAAGTCTTGGATTAAGCCGACTCAAGTGTATAGGATACTACTTACGGTCGTGCACAACGTCGATTATCGGTCGTAGGTTGCCAAAATTCGACGGGAAGGATCGCGAAAGTTGACGGAACTGTACGGTTTAGGATACGGGTCTTACACCCTGATTCGTATGCCATCAACCCGAGTCGACTCAACCCAAGACGATTACCATAGCGACCGGGTCGTCGCTGCGGTTCCGATGCCGCGACTCGCACGCCGAGGCCATACCCAAGTCAAGAGATGTGGGCCAACGTTCGATGCGAGAAAAACGCCGCGCGTTGCGAAACCCAAGAGAATCTCTACGATATGTCACATCAATCCATCAATCCATTATTATGTCAAGTACACATCACCTTTTACCCATTCCCAAGCAACCACAAAAGTCAAAAATCTCTTACAAAGCCCATACCTTTCTTACACCAAAAACTCTCAAAGTCAAAAAGTTCTTACACCACCCATGCTTTTCTTACACAAATGGCCACAAAAGTTAAGATTTTCTTACACACCCATCACTTACCACATCCATCACCCATCCATCTCTCTCTCCCTTTTACAACTCTCTCTCTCATTTTCAGACTCAAAATCCAAGCAAGAAAAATCCATACGTATGAACTCTCCAAGCCTCTCCCTCTCTTTCAAAACTTCAAGTGTGGCCCACCTTTCCATCCCAAGATCTCCCATCCTAGCCATCCATTCCTCATCTCCTCCATTGGAATCAAAGCTAAGGTGCTAAGGAACCCATAGGAGCAAGAAGATCGAACGGTGGGTGCTTGATAAGAGTAGTTTTTCCTGTTTTTGAGATGGGCCAAGTGAGGCCAACCGATCATTGGTTTGGATCTCACTTGGGACCCTAAAATGTGACCGATGGCCCACTAGGATCATCATGATCATTCCATGATGGGGTCATTCTCCATGGACCCCATCATGATGTTTATTTCATTGCAATAGGAAGGTCATCTAGACCGTCCGTATTGGTGGGGAAAGGATCTCCACCGTTGATTTTAAATTTCGGTGGTCCCACATGCTTTAGGGTCCACTTGATGTATGATTCATTGCAAGGGAGGGCCCATAATGTCGGGGTCCCTCCATCACAAGCGTGCCCCACTCTCTCTCTCTCTCTCTCTCTTCCTTTCTTATTTTTATATATATTTTTGTGTGATGATTTGGCCGTGTGGCCCAATTGGATGGACCCCACCATACAATATGTATTTCATCCAAGTGATCCTTAGGTGGGGGCCCACTTTATATGTATTGTATCTCTACCATTTATCGTGAGTGGCCCACCCGAGCAAGGCCCACCTTGTTTTACGCAGACCATCCTAGACGTGAAATGAGAACACAAATATCAGCTTGTTTCCAAGCTTGGGAGTGACCCACTTGTATAGGCCCCACCTTGATGTATGAGTACAATCCAGGCCGCCCATCCTCTTTCCCATATCATTTTAGGCGTTGAGCTAAGGAATGAAGCTAATCCGCTCATTGGGCGGGCCATACTTTTCAAAACAGTGATTCTCACCATTTATAAATTATTTTAAATTTTTCTACAGGCCAAAAGTATTCAACATTGGACTCCTTTGGATTTTCTTGAGCCAGGGAAGCTAATGGACGGGGTGGATCTACTTGATGCGGGCCCCAGATGCGAAAAACCCCAGAAAATGGGTTTTTTCAAGTTTTTTTTTTAAAAAATAAAATACAAGAGGCCTCTGCCTCTGACACAGCTGCAGCAGCAGCACGCTGCTGAGTGCAGCGAGCGGACGGACAGTGTCCCACGGCCCCTGCCGTGGGCCCCACCATGATGTATATGTAATATCTACTCCATTCATTTGACGGGCCCCTCACTGAAGCGGCCCCCCTCCAAAAATGAGGCCGATCTGACACTCGAGTGGCCCACACTGCAGGAAACAGTGGGATTGAACCTCTGCCATTGAAATCCTTGTTATGGGCCACAGAAGTTTTGAATCGATATGAAATTTGTGTTTTCCCTTCATCCAGGTCTGAGTGACCTTATGAACGGATTGGATGACAAGTAAACATTACAGTGGGCCCCACATGGGACCCACAGGGATGTATGTGTTTTATATCCACCGTCCAGGCGGACGGTGGAAGCCCACCATGATATTTGTGTTCTATTCTCACCGTTCAGCGGACGGTGGAGCTGGGGCCCACCATGATGCATGCGCATTATTCACACTGTCCAACCACAGTGGACCCCACCAAGGTGCGTGCGCAGCATCCAAACTGTCCATCCACTTGTGGTATTTGTATTCTAAGGCCCACGGGATTGGGCCCATTTTGATTTAATTGTGGTGTCCATTGAGGCCCACCTTGGCATTTATAAAGCCCATGAGATGGGGCTCATATTGTGGTATTTGTGGCCATTGGAGTGGCCCATTTGATATGATTATAAGGCCTATGGGTTTAAGCCTATTTGACATATAAAGCCTATGGGTTTAGGCCCATTTTGATTTATATAAGGCGTATAAGATTAGGCCCATTTGATTGTATAAAGCCCATGAGATTTAGCCCATTTAAGACACATAAGGCCCATATGATTAGGCCCATTATGATGTACTCTGAGGCCCATGGGTTATGACTCATTGCAATGTACCTAAGGCCCATTGGTGAAGCCCAGTAATGCAGCCCATTTGATGAACGTAAGGCCCACTAATGTAGCCCATTTGATGTAATGAAGGCCCAATAGGATGTACCTAAGATCCATTGCAATGTGTGAACCCAACATGGATTATGTAATGATGTTTTCTACGAGCTATAGCTTGGGAGCAATGGTGGTTTGACGTCCACATTGCAAGTATAGTGTTGGTTAAATGTCCGCATTATGACTCTCCCTAGGGCCATTGATAGGCCGTAATTGTTATGTGTAGGCTGTCTAGGCTCATCTGTGTTGTAAGGATAGTTCATTACTTTATAACATGCTTAGTATAATTCCATTACTCATGCCCATACGCATCATATGTATGCTCGATATGAGGAATGTTTGATCATTGCATAAGCCATTGGGCTGAGACATTTACGAGACTCCTTATAAGACAGAGTGTCCCACATGAGCGCATGGTGCGCACGGGATTGTTGCATGATTGTGTAGTGTGACTCATGCATCTTGTATTTACATGACGTGTGACATCGGGACCATAGCCTCCACAGGCATATCGTGGTTGGCAGGATTGGATATCGAAAATCTTGTTCTACATGGGGTGCTATAGATATCCCTGGGTGAAAGTCCCTAACCCTTATGGTACCAAGAGGTTGCTCCAATGTTTAGACCGAGTGGATAGATGAGCGTCGTGTGCCGATTACCAGATGGTTGTGCTCTCCACTGTGTCGTGGTCGGTTGGAAGGGGGTGCGCCTTACCCGTCCGAGTGTAGGGGGCAATGCTAGGCTGAGTTTGACCAGCTCGAGGAATGGGTCCGTTATCGACGAGCCGAGCCTGATATTGGTAGGCGGATAGTGAGGTCTCTTCCACTTACCTCATTGCGCGCGATGGGCGGCGATCTGGTTTAGAGTGTACTAGACCCTGGTGATATCCCAGAGTTGAGCTGTATTGACATGTGGACTTAGATGAGGATTGTATGCTTGACTTGCATCTTGCATCGCATAACCTTGGTACGGCTCATGATATTTATGGATCCATCTGTATATTTCGTATTACTCTGATATTGTATGATCATATTACTACTTTGTGCACACACTTTCACCACCCTCTAAGCTTTCTATAAGCTTATGCACGACCGTTGCGTGCAGGTGACGTTGGGCCGCAGTAGGCTGAGGCGGGAGCACTTTGCAGATCACTTTGGAGATTTTATTCATCATCATTGTATTTCCTTTTATGCTCATTGTACTTATAAATTTTTTTATCATAGTGAAAATGTAATGGAGTTTTTGGTTGTTGTTTGTACGTTATGCCATTAGTTATGCTTATCATGATTCAAACTAATGTTGAAAATCCTCCTCGTAGCATCCCAGGATCGGAACCTGGCGAATGGGAGCTGCGAGCCGAGAATGGGGTTCTACAGAGGCTGTCGGCACCAGATTCGGCGATCGGGAATTTTATGAGCCCGGTTTCTGAGTTTGGGGCATGACATGAAGTGAAGGGAATTGACCGTGAAATGAATTGAATTGACCTTGAAGTGAAGGGGATTGCCGAAATTGACCATGAAATGCATGGAATTGATCGTGAAATGAAGGGAATTGACCGTGAAATGCACAGAAATGACTGTGAAGTGAAGGGAATTAACCGTGAAATGAATTGAATTGACCGTGAAGTGAAGGGGAATCGTCGAAATTGACCGTGAAATGCATGGAATTGACCGTTAAATGAAGGGAATTGACCATGAAATGTACGGAATTGACCGTGAAATGCACAGAATTGATCGTGAAGTGAAGGGAATTAACCGTGAAATGAATTGAATTGACCGTGAAGTGAAGGGGAATCGCCAAAATTGACCATGAAATGCATGGAATTGACCGTGAAATGAAGGGAATTGACCGTGAAATGCATGAAATTGACCATGAAGTGAAGCGAATTGACCGTAAAATGCGTGGAAATGACCGCGAAGTGAAGGGAATTTACCATGAAGTGCATGGAAATGACCATGAATCTAAACAGAATCGCCAGAAATTACCGTAAAATGAATGGAAATGACCCTGACGTTAAGCGAATTTTCCATGAAATGCGTGGACATGACCGTGAAGTGAAGGGAATTGACCGTGAATCTAAATGGATTTGCCGGAAATGACCGTGAAATGAATGGAAATGACAGTGAAGTGAAGCGAATTGACCATGAAATGCATGGAAATGACCATGAAGTGAAGGGAAATTACCGTGAAGTGCATGGAAATGACCATGAATCTAAACGGAATTGCTGGAAATGACCGTGAAATGAATGGAAATGACCGTGAAGTGAAGCAAATTGACCATGACATGCGTGGAAATGACCATAAAGTGAAGGGAATTGACTGTGAAGTGCATGAAAATGACCGTGAATCTAAATGGAATCACCGAAAATGACCATGAAATGACCGTGAAGTAAAGCAAATTGACCATGAAAAGCGTGGAAATGATAGTGAAGTGAAGGGAATTGACCGTGAAGTGCATGAAAATGACCGTGAATCTAAACAAAATTACCGGAAATGACCGTGAAATGAATGGAAATGACTATAAAGTGAAGCGAATTGACCGTGAAATGCATGAAAATAACCGTGAAGTGCATGGAAATGACCGCGAATCTAAATGGAATTGCTAGAAATGACCATGAAATGCATGGAAATGACCCTGAAGTGAAGCGAATTGACTGTGAAATACATGGAAATGACAGTGAAGTGAAGGGAATTGACCATGAAGTGCATGGAAATGATCGTGAATCTAAACGAAATTGCCGGAATTGATCGTGAAATGCATGGAAATGACCGTGAAGTGAAGGTAAATGACCGTGAAATGCATGGAAATGACCGTGAAGTGAAGGGAATTGACTTTGAAGTGCATGAAAATGACCGTGAATCTAAACAGAATCATCGGAACTGACTGTGAAATGCATGGAAATGACCGTGACGTGAAGCGAATTGACCGTAAAGTGAATAAAATGAATGAAATTGACCGTGAGGTGAATGAAATGGATTTTTGACCATCAACCCGATAGAATCTTGGAAAATAACTACGTTGGTTGGCTAAATTAGCTTCTCCTACCCCAAAATCATATTGGTACGTTAAGTAACTCATTCTAGTTTAGGAGATATGCTTATTAAATAAATAGACAAAGAAATGAATTAAAAGATAAAAAAATATTTTTATATACTTATATTTACATATTTATATAATTATGTATTAGAGAAAAATGTAAAGGGGATAAAGTTCTCCTTGTAAAAAAAATAAATAATTTCTGCCAGCCGCGGCAGTCTGGTCTCTTTTTTTTTTTTGCTGTAGTATTTTCGTTTCTTTTGTGGGTCGCATCATAAGGTCTGTGTTATATCCAAACCGTCCATCTATTTGGCGAGCTCATATTAAGGCTTGAGACAAAAAATAAGACAGATCTAACTATCAAGTGGACCACACAGTAAAAGGCAGTGGGGAATTGAAAGTATACCATTGAAACCCTTTTAGGGGTTACAGAAGTTTTGGATCATTATGAAATTTGTTTTTCCTCTTCTTCCCGGTCTTTGTGACCTTATGAATAGATTGGATGGAAAATAAATGTTATGGTGGACCCTATAAAATTTTTAACGGTGAAAATCAATTTTCCCGCTACTCATTGTGGTGTGGTCTTGTTGATCTTTGGGTATGATTTTTTATTTTTTTTTTATAATGCTCCGAAATGATCTCGAAATATGGATGAACATTGTAGATATAATAAATACATAACTGTGGGGCCCATGTAACTTTGATATCTTTTGAACCGTTCGTACAACTCATAGTTCGAGGAGCGTAAGCGTTTGTCTTCGAGCACCAGGCGATCCACCTCAAGAAGGAAAGCAGAGGCATTTTTGACATGAGAAATGGGGCCGTACAGCTGGGGCTTATTCTTAGGAGGTAAAAAGAAAGTGGGCTTAAAAAGGTTGTGGACCATATATTGGTCGTACAGTTGGAAATTTCTCTCAAGCCTTTGACCATACGGGAAACACGTTGGTAAGTGGGGAGTGACTTCCAGGTAAGTCACTTACAAATGATGTTTGGGAGAGAAAATTTGCCTGTGAGTAACTTACAGACTTACAGACATATTTACGAAAAAATTGCAAGGGGATGGGGGTGAGAAGTCACTTCTTGGTAAGTCACTTAAAGGCACAACGGTTGGATTTTTTAAATGAGGAGAAGAGGGAGAAATGCACTAACCCACCAACCACCATTAAGCTCTGCAATCTGTCTCTCTTTCTCCCTCTCTTCAATCTCTTTCTCCCTCTGCGATCTCTCTCTGCAAGTACTGCTCTCCCTCTCTCCTCCTCTCCAAAATGGTAGAGTTTTCATCACAACCTCCCCTTCTCCTTTTTTTTTTCCTTTAAAAACAGGAGTGGTTTAGGTGTTACTAATGTGGAGGCATGCTCGCGGCACACGTGTGCAACTTTACACACATGTCATGGGACTCTAATTAGAACGGTCCATGTGATGCGGCATACCATTAAACCCCCCGGGACCGATTTTCAACCTAACATAACACTCTGGTGGGCCATAGAAAAGTGATATGCAAATCAAGGGAGGAAACTGTAAGTTTTTTCATGGCCCACCAAAGTTTTGGATCAAATTAAAAGTTGGGCCCTGGGGGTTTCATGGGAATGTACATCACGTGGACGAATTGGAGAAGCTGCACACATTTACAATGGACCTAAATGAGTTTATGGTGGGCCTAAATGAGTTTACCGAGTTTACTCAGTATAATAAAAGTATATCGTGGGGCCTACCTTGATGTTATATCCACTCCATACATTTATTTCTCCAACTCATTTTAGGACGTGGTCCCAAAAATTAAGTAGATCCAAATCTCATATGGATCCCACCACAGCAAATGGTTGTGAGTAATTAATGGAGCCATTAGCTTTGTTCCTATTTCTAATGGTGTGGTCCACCTGAGATTTGACTCTGATCAAGTTTTGGGATTTCATCCTAAAATGAGGTGGAAAAAAGATGGTCAGCCTCAACATAAAAAGTATTCATATGGTCAGCCTGAATATAATGGTCAACCTGGATATAAAAACAAATGGTTAGCCTGGATATAGAAAAAGATGGCCAGCCTATTTCTAATGGTGTGGTCCAACTGAGATTTGGCTTTGCTCAAGTTTTCAGATTTCATCCTAAAATGCTCAAGTTTATTCCCAATGTTTAAATTGAGTTATTGCATCATATTATATATATTTTAAATTCATAGGCCCACTTAATGATTAGTTTGACCTAATAATTAGCTCAAATATTCATCTTGATTAGCTTAATAAAATGACATATTTGATCCTATTCATTCTTATATGATCATAACATTTTGGAACAATTCCCTGATCCAAGCTCTGCTCAGTACGAATATACAAATTTTCACCTGTAATTAACTTATAGATTACCCAAACAGAAAACTAACTTACCTGTAAGTAACTTACAACTTATATCCAAACAAGTTACCTGTAAGTGACTTACCTATAAGTGACTTTCACTTGTACATAGGCCCACTTTTATGGCCCAGTTGATGATTAGTTTGGCCTAATAATTAACTCAAATATTCATCTACATGGGCTTAATAAAATGACATGTTTGATCCTATTCATTCTTATATAAACATAAAATTTTGGAACAATTCCCTGATCCAAGCTCTGCTCAGTACGAATATACAACTTTTCACCTGTAATTAACTTACAGATTACCTAAATAGAAAAACTAACTTACCTGTAAGTGACTTACAACTTATATCCAAACAGGTTACCTGTAAGTGACTTTTACATGTAAGTGACTTACAGGCATCCGAACAGGCCCTAAGGGATCTCCAAAAAATCTATCATTTGAAATATTTCAACCCTTTAACCGAAGTGAGTTTTATGCAAAATTCCCCCAATCACCATCTTACCAAATAACGCCTTCACACCTGAAAATTATGAAAAGGTGCTTTTAAAGAGGAAATTACAATATATATATATATATATATATATATATATATATATATGTATATATACATATATATATGTATATATACATATATATATATACATATACATATATATATATACATATACATATATATATATATATACATATATATATATATATATATATATGTATATATATATATATATATATATATATATATATATATATATATATATATATATATATATATATATATATGTATATGTATATATATAGTGGTAGTCGGACTTGTGGCGCAGCCCACAAAACATATAGACCTCGTTGTGTTGGTATGTTGATCGAATTATCAAATGGGTTGCAATTGAAATTGGATGTTTTGAGTAGTGTATATTATTTTTTATTGATTGGTCCACTTTTTGATTGAATCCTTAATAATTTTGGATCATCTAATAATAATGTTGGTTTTTCATCTGCTAAAAGGTTGGATGTTAGACACATACCACATGGCCCCACGATTCTCAATTCCCACTTTATAAAGAAAATATAAATGAGGGTATTATTGTAAATTCACATCTAAAAAAGCTCTCTTTAATAATATTAATTCATGGAAGCATTATTTGGTAAAATCTCAAAAGTGTTGTTGATGTCTCAAATCTTTCATCAACAAGCATCGACAGACCATTCAACACCATCGAACAATTGCTCAATGCCATCGAGAAAATTTAAAAATCTCACATTGGTCGCTGGACACTTTAGGTGTCTTACTTGATGCCATCGAAAGGAGTTTGATGCAATTGATGAGTCGTCGATGGCTCGAAGTCCCATCAAAGTGTCATAGAGAAAATTTAAAAAATTCATGTTTAGTCATTGGAATGTTTTGCTATTACGCTCAATGACATCGAAGTTCCATCTAAGGTGTCATCGAACGTGCTCGTAGAGTTACGCAGAATTGTGTAAGTGCAAAATTTGTTTCCTATTTCGATTGTGATTCTCATAAATGCTATATATATATATATATATATGTATATATATATATATATGTATATATATATATATATGTATATATATATATGGGTGTAATCATGAATAGGGTTTATCTAAGAGCTTTCTAATTCATTCATAGGGTTTCAAGGGTGTAGCTTAAGTGATTTGAGGCTTGTTCGGACCGGATAATCCCTATCTCTTTTAATTTTCTACTTTCATTGTGCATTATTGTTGTTTTGTATTGTGGTTTTTTCCTGTAAGGGTTTTTCCATGTTAAATTCAATGTCTTTTTTATTGCACTTGATTGTGCGATTGTAATACTTTGCTTGATTCATCTTTATGTGCTTCTGCAATTCCCCAACAAGTGGTATCAGAGAAAATCGTTGGGACATAGTTTGAATATGAAAGTAAATTATCAATGGTTTCAAATTCCAAGTTCGATGTTGAGAAATATTCTGGAAAAAATAACTTGAATTATAGAAGGTCAAAATGATCATTCTTTTAGTTCAGCACGGATTGGATGATGCCATCTTTGAGAAGCGGCCAGATTCTTTAATAGATGAAGAATTAAACAAGATAGATAAGACAGTTAGAACCTCTATCCAATTATGCTTAATGGATGAAGTTCTCTACAATGTAATGAAAGAGAAAACTGCAACAAATACATGGGTGAAATTAGAGGATATCTACTCGAAGAAATCTCTTTTGAATCGCCTGTACTTGAAGCTCCAAGTGTTCAATCTGAAGATGACAGAGAGAGGTGATGTTAAGGTCCACATTACTAACTTTAACGAGATAATTTACAAATTGTTGGATGTAAAGGAAATGGTAAAAGACGATGATCATCATGCATCCCGTTGAATTCTCTCTCAGCTTCATATAAGTCATTCAAAGACTCATTGTACACGGGTAGATCATCCATAAGAGTTAATATTGTTAGCTTAACCCTTTATGGAAAGGCGATGAGAAAGAAAAATGGTGGTGACATGGGTGCCTCTACTGATACACTAGTTACGATGGGACAAAATTCTGATGGGGCAATGGGTCTTCTCGATCGAGATCTAAAACCAATGGCAAGGGCAAAGGAAAGTTGAAGTGCTGGAACTATGGGATGTCTGGGCACATAAAGAAAGATTGTACAAATTTTAATGTAAGAAAAGAGAACTTGGAGACTTCTTCTAGAGAGCCCGACACTATCAAGTCTGATGTAGATACGAGTGGAAGTGATGTGTTATCAGTGTCCATAATCAGACACTTATACGATGATCATAAGCATGAGTGGATTTTGAATATTAAGTCATCATATTACATGACTCCTCATCGGAATTGGTTCACCAGTTACAGAGAGTGCGATGGTGGCCAAGTATTTATGGGCAATGATAATGCCTGCAATGTAGTGGGTGTTGAATAGGTGAGTATCAAGATGTTTGATGGCATGGAGCGTACATTGACCGATGTGAGACACATTCCTAATATGAGGAAGAGCTTGATATATCTTGGTACACTCGAGACGCTTGGGTGTAACTTCACTAGCTTTGATCATGTCGTTAAAGTTTGAAAGTGGGCACTCGTTGTCTTGAAGGCACAAAGGAGCGGGAACCTTTGCAAGTTGATCGAGAGTACATCATTGGGTGGAGCTGCAACTCTATAGCGGATTTCATGTTTGCACATATGTGGCATGCACGTCTGGGCCACGTGAGCAAGCAAGGCGTGAAAGTACTTTTTGACCTTTGTTTAATTCTAGTTTTTAAATGTTTAGATTTTAATATACGCAAGCATTGTATATATGGTAAACAATCTATATTTTCTTTTAAATCTAGTAAACATGTATGAAATGGTGTTCTTGACTATGTGCATTTTGATGTATGGGAGTCGGCGCCCATGGTTTTTGTTGGAGGTTCGCCATGGTTCGTCACGTTCATTGACAACTAGTCCAGGATAGTATGGGTTTATTTTATGAAAAATAAATCTAATATTTTCATTAACTTCAAGTAATGGAAGGTGATAGTTGAAAAAGCATCAGGGTGAAAGGTGAAGGTACTAAAGATAGATAACGATGGAGAATTTACTTCATGTGAATTTAATCAATACTGTAAGGATAAAGGGATCGTAAATACAATACAGTGCACCACACACTAGACTAAAACAGTGTGGCTGAGAGGATTTATCAGACTCTCTTGGAGAGGGCCCGGTGCATGATTAGTAATCTTGAGTTATTCAAAGAATTGTGAACTGAGGTCGTTAATATGGCTTATTATTTAGTGAATCGGTCTCATTCTATGACCATTGATCATAAAATTTTGAAGGAAGTATGGAGTGGTCAGTAGGTAGACTATTCAAGATTACGTGTGTTTAGTTGTGAAGCTTCATGTACTGTTAGCTGAGAGAGATAAAATAAATCAAAGAGCCAAAAAATACATCTTTATTAGCTATGGTGGTGGTGTGAAGGAGTACAGGTTGTATGACCGGGCCACACGAAAAATCATCATTAGTCGTGACTTCAAACTCGACAAGGATCCTTATTCCATAAGAATGTGCATAAGGAACCATAAAAGTTAGTTGTGTACGTTCAAGTGGACATTGATGATACTCAGGCAAAATGCATATATGCAAACAGAGGTACAAGGATAGGTGGAGCAGCCACCTATGAGAAGAAATCCCCCGCGAGATCACAGGTTACCAGTAAGATACAAGGATGACTCCAAAGTTACTTTTGACCTCATTACAGATGAGGGAGATTCGTCTACTCTTTGAGAGATTCTTAATGAGTTTCATACTGAAAACTAGAAAACAATGATGAACGATGAGATGGACTCTTTATACAAGAATGAGACGTGGGAGCTGGTGGAGCTCCCTGTTGGTCATAAAGCGATTGGATGCAAGTGAATATTCAAGAAGAAACATGATATGTACAAGGCAAGGTTGTTAGCGAATGGATATGCTTAGAGAAAAAGTAGTGACTTCACTGAGATATTTGCGCGGGTTGTGAAGTAAGTATTTATCATATTCATGTTGGCATTGATTGCCTAATACAATCTTAAAGTGAAAAAAATCGATGTGAAGACTACCTTCCTGAATAGAAAAATTAAAAAAACATATCTACATGAAGCAACTAGAAGGATTTGAAATAAAAGGGGCAGAGAACAAGCTTTGTAAGTTGAAAAGTTCGTTGTATGACCTAAAATAGTCACTTACATAGTGGTACAAAACGTTTGAATCTTTCATGTTAAGTCAGACGTTTAGTAGGAGTGAGTATGATCACCATCTTTTACAAGACACTGAACAACGAGCAATGAAACCAAAGACATATAAAGCCTTTAAACTATAAGACAAGTGACGCTTCTCCGGACCATACAAATGCACGGGGAGCCCATGCAAACATGGAGCATTCACCCTGATTGATGCGAATGAACAGCCAGCTTGATTTGTGTTAACGTGAATGACCATGCTATGTTGATCCGCATTAAGGCGAATGGTCTAATGGAAAATTTATCATCCTAGTGTTGTATGTTGATGACATGCTTATCGTTAATCATAGTGTGTCTGAGATCGACTTACTGAAGACTCAGCTATTAGGGACATTCGAGATGAAAGAGCTGGGAGCTACAAAAAGGGTTAGTGGCATAGATATACATAGAGATTGGAAGAGGAGCAGACTTTGGTTATCTCAAGTAGAATACCTTGAGAAAGTGTCGATCAAGTATGAGATGGACAAGGCAAAGTTGGTCAACATTTCCCACGTGGTTCATTTCAAGTTATCTTCAGAACAATGTCCTAAAACAGAAGAAGAAAAACTTGCTATATTTCATGTTCCTTATTCGAGCGTGGTTAACAGCTTAATGTATGTCATGCTCTATACTAGAACAGATATTTCACATGCAGTTGGTGTTGTTAGCAAATATATATCTAACCCTAGTAAGCAACACTAAGAGGCAGTGAAATGGCTACTTCGATACATTCGAGGTATGCAGGACTACGTCTTATCTTTTGAGAAATCAGGAATCAAGATAATACGTTATGTGGATTCTAATTACGCATGTAATATGGACAATAGAAGATTGATTTCCGGTTACTCGTTTGTGCTTGCAAGTATAGTGATCAGTTGGATGTCAAAGCTTCAGTCCGTGGTGGCTCTTTCCACAACCGAATATGAATATACAGCAGAAATTGAAGCATTCAAGGAAAATATTTGGTTGAGGGGGATGATAAATCAGTTGGGTCTTCAGTAGGAGGTCGTGCTGATCAATTTTGACAGAGAAAATGCGATCAATTTAGCTAAAAATTATGTATAACATTTACGTACTAAACATATTGAGATGCATCACCATTTTATCCAATAGGTATTTGAGGAAGGTGACATGACTCTAGAGAAAATTCACATGAGTGTGAATCTAGCTAATGTGCTCACTAAGGCGGTTCCCTCAAAAAAGTTTAAGTTCTGTGTAATTTCTTTAGGCTTGGCGAAGGTATAAATGGAAGACAGGATGCACAATAAGCAATGATAGATCTATGATAAAAAATGAAATTTGAGATGAGGAAAAGAAGCTACAAAGAATGAGGATTGAGGACATGGTGGAGATCGTTGTTGATGTCTCAAATCTTTTAGCAACATAGTCTGTCGATGCCATCAACAGATCATTCAATGCTATCAAACAGTAGCTTGATGCTATCGAGAAAACCTGAAAATCTCACATTGGTTACTAAACACTTTAGGTGTCCTGATTAATGTCATCAAAAGAGTTTTGATGTCATCAACGAGTCGTCGATGACATCGAAGTCCCATCAAAATGCCATTGAGAAAATCTGAAAAATTCATGATATGTTGATGACATCAAAGTGCCATCGAAGGTGTCATCGAACGTGCGCATAGAGTTATGCAAAATTGTGTAAGTATGAGATTTGTTTCTTATTTAAATTATAATTCTCATAAAGGCTATGTGTGTGCGTGTGTGTGTGTGTGTGTGTGTGTGTATAATCGGGAATATCTAAGAGCTTTTTAAATCACTCCTAGGATTTCAGTAGTGTAGCTTAGGTGATTCAAGACTTGTTTGGATCGGGTAATCCCTATCTCTTATAATTTTCTTCTTTCATAGTGTATTATTGTCCCTTTGTGCCGTGGTTTTTTTCGTGTAAGGATTTTTCAATGTTAAATTCGGTGTCTTTGTGATTAGGCTTGATTGTGCGATTGAAATACTTTAGTTGATTCATCTTTGTGTGCTTCCACGGTTCCCAAAAAAAAATTTTGTGATAAAAGTCTCCAATTTAAAGGAGGCTTTGACGACCATCCATGCTCAAAGCAAAGGAGCCAGATCATCAAAGGTTAAAATAATCTAATCTTGATCCTTTATTTGTTGTCCATCCACCCAAACCATGTGAGCTTTGGATCGTTTAAACATGACACAAATTAAGATGATGTAGTCCGGACTTATCTAATTGCAATACATTGCAATGTATTCTTGATCATTGTTTTCGACCTTTGATAGGACAAGATATTACCCAACGGCCAACGCTCAGTTCCGATGGTGGAGTGATCCAAATCGTTGATACTACGGGCTCACCCCTTCCATCAAATCCACTCACTTGATCTTTTGTTTCAATTGAACGCTGAGACCTAGGCAGGATTCTTTATCAGCCATATATTTTCTGAGCCCAAATCAAGGGTTGGGATTTTTATTTCTCAAATTTTTTTTTTTGGGTACGCGGCCTAGTTAGGATGGAACCTAGTATATCAACGGTTTGGATTTCCGAATCATGCCTACCTGTGCTTGCACAAACTGCATACCCGGAACGAAAATGTAGATACTGCCGAGTAGGTACTAAACAACAGTTCTCTCTCTCTCTCTCTCTCTCTTTTTCTTTTTTTTCTTTTATTCTTTTTTTTTTCTTTTATATATATATATATATATATATATATATATATATATATATATATATATATATATATAAAAGCTGAGAACCATTCATCAGGCACCCTGTCCCATTTTAACTATTGAATTTAAAAATCATGATCATTTAAAACTCAAGTAAGCTAGGTCAGAGGACTCTACTAGAACATCCACCGTTAGTTTTGTGTATGGCCAACTGTAGTTTTTATATGCCATCCAATCCATTCAGCTTAGGTCACTCATCGAAATGAAAGAATTATATATAAAAAATATATATTTTTTAAAACTTAGGTGACCTATGACACGTGAATTTATAGATTTTAGGGTGTTTTTTTTTTTTTTTTTGGGGGGGGGGGGGGGGAAAGTGGGGGTGACCTGAGTGTTCAATCATCATAAGTTTTGGTATCAAGGACCAACCATGACTGGTGTAAAGTGATGGACGACGTGACTTTAACCCGAGTTGTTTGTCTCACGTTAATGAAATTAGCTACCCAAGTGTTTTTCTTTTCCCAACGGGAGTCATTTGATACTCTGGCAACGAACAAGGCTTCATATGCTGGCACTTCCACATGTGTCATGCCTTAATACAAATCAAACCGAATAACTTGCGAACCCGTCGGTGAGTCACATCCCAGAACTGATTGATTGGGAAATCATATCCTCAGATTCTTGGACGAGTTTGTTGAAACATCAAACAGGGCAACTAGATATTTTCCATTTTAACCGTTCAAAAATACCAATACAATATCGAGATAATCCACAATTCACGACACAGCTAGAACACAACCCATAATTTTGGGATGAGGATTACAAGGTGACGCAACGTTAGGATGTCATCGGATTTGATTGGGCCACGTATCTCCGTTAGAGATGGAGCCTAAGAAAAGCATCTTTGAATGGAAACATCCTTCAATAAAATGGGAAACAACGAGTGAATTCTTTGAGGCATTAACGTGGCAAGATTCGATTGGATTAGTCTACGTGTGACGTCCGTTAGTGATCACTTTCAAACATGCCTTGCACAGCTCATTTCTAATAGAGGCATGTGGCCCAATCAAAGCTTGACAGATCAGGGCTTCACGGGGAGTTGTTTCCTTATCCTGGCCGAATCTGGTTCCATTTGGAAGTTTTTAGGTCAGCGTGTTGATTGGGTACCCTCCTGCGTGGACAGAGCTTCTTTCTCCTTTGATATGGTGGAATTTAATTAAAGGGTGGGGCTAAGGTCAAGGATGGACTAAGTTGACTAGGTAACTTTCAAATACAATTTATGTGGATTATAACAATTGCCTATCGTCTAATTAAATTTCGCTATACTAGGGATAGAAAGCTCCTTGAAGATAGCACTCAATCCACGTTTATTAAGTTCAATTGGGCTGTCTGACAGCAGAATGATATCAATAAAATCCCATCCTGTCCCAGTATTACCGTGCTGCTTGTTGTTAAGGTCACCTGGATATCCCGGTCGAAATGTTAGTCAAATGGCCACGTATCCCATTTCTAAGTGCCTGTGTATCATCCGTCATGCTATAGTAGATTAATTTTCAAGAGTTTTTTCTCTTCATTATGTTGATTTCTGTTAATGCAAAAAACTAGTGTATCCTTCTCCTCCTGTCACCTACACCAGAAGAAGACGAAGGAGACCCTGGCTAGAGCCGGAGACCCTTCGATGCTAAAGTCAAGGACAGGATTGTGTGAGAGGGTCGTTTGAGATAGTTTTTGCATACCTTTCATCTTAGAGGTCTCATGTATTTATAGGAATGAGAGAGTCCTGTCGTGCAGAGATTCTTCTCCTAGTATCTTGGAGATTTGATATTAATTCGTTTTTGGACTTCATCCAATCCCGAGATTTTCAGGATTGAGGTTCCGTTTACAAGATTTTCGGGATGGTATTTTTGTTTACATTGTCTTTACCTTACTTGGCTCGGTCCTAACCGACTCTAGGGATGAGTAGGCCTCGGCTGGCTACAAGGATAATATTATTTGCCTTCTGTCGGATGAAATGAAACCAATCCGTAATCAATATCCTCTCTTAATCCGATAGCCGACTCTACAACCGACCCAAACATGAGTCAGTTTTGTAGTTGGTCAGGTGGTTTCTAAGCTTTGGGCCTTAATCAGTCTCTTTAGATGTTGCTGCCCTGTTTACCGATTCAATTTTATGCATCTTATGTACTCCGCCTTATGGCTCATGACTTTATAAACCTCGGTCAAGTCTCTCCTTTAGGCGTTTATTTTACTTGCCTTGGTCCGGCTTGTTACCTCAGATTCTCGGGCGATCTCAGCAGAGTTGGTCCGGTCTTGTAACGTCTCGAAAAAATCCATACAAAAACCCGAGTACCACCTCAGGCAGAAATCGTTAAGAATCGAATTATGTAGAAATTAGACGAAAATTAATTAAGTGATAAACTAAATTAATTGATAGATTAGCTTAAACCGTTTTTTATATGAACTGCAAGACTCAAAACCAGTAGAATCACTAACTCAACAATATCTAGAAACCTACGATCAATCTCAAAACCCAGTTGCTCTCGGGAGCACGTTGAAACTCCGTATCAGACCTATACCGCGCGTTGAGAGTCCGATTACCGCGGCACTATACGGTTATGACCGCCTTACTGGGCTTAACAACCATCTTGGGAATCAAATCTAAATAGTATTTAGAAACACACAACTTGAGCTCGGAACGAAGAATGTGAGAAACACACATATATTTAGAAAATGAACTCAAACTTAAGTGATTTTGATCGTTCGCTTGTAGGCCAAATTTAAGATTCTAACCCAACTACACCCTTGAATAAGAGAAATTTTCCTACACATGTCATTGTACTTGTGGCCCTGATCGAGTGATGATGACTATTGAACTAAAACTGGTCCTCCACGGTCGATCCACTGATCTGATCGGACCGAAATCTTAACCTGACATAAATCCATTGTCAGGAAACTTTCCCCAGACCGTATGCATGCAAAAGGCCTCCAGATGAGCTCCATTGGCCCGAAACAGACGTGTTTTGGCTATATCCTAAGTATACCATGGCCTTGGGGCCATTGACATCAGTTCTGGGCCTATATAGGGGCCTTAACCTACCACTCTCTCATTTCATACGAATTTCCTAACCCTAGGAGAGAGAAGAGAGAAAAGAGAAGGAGAAAGTGAGGAGAAGTGAGAGAGAGTTGTGGTTTGTTACTGGGATTCATTCCCGCCACTCCATGTGCTGAATTACCTCTCCCATGTCACTACAACAACGAATCCGAATCCATTTTGGGGTAAGAAATCTAACGCCAATTTGTTTTAGGTATCCAAGTAAAAGAATCGGCGAAAGAGCTAACATATTTCATGATTCAGGTAGCTGTAGTGCAGTAGACAAAGGCGTAGTGTTCGAACTAAGTTTAATACAAGTTTACCGATGAAAGGTGCGGACTATAAATGTTTAGGTTGTGGTTTTCAAGGCTTTCAATGTCAGTAATGGTTTATGACTGACTTGATTACTGTCACATGTGCTTGGATGCGATGTTTTTCATGTATTATACATATATATATATATATATGAACTATGTTAAATATAATGCATTCCATGTGTTTATTGAAATGTTTGAATGAATATGAAATTATGATTTGTGCTTGCTATGATTATTGACTAAGAATACATGTTCGTTATATGTGTGACAAATCCTTTGTGAAAGGATTTGCTATAATATATGTTATAATAAATTTATTACGTGTATGTTAATATGTGTAGTCTAAGTGTTTGATAAAATGCCTGAATGAAAAAATGCTTGTTGAAATGCATTTAATGAGGGTGTTGAGATATGATTCTCAATTACCTTATCTATAGTTACAATTTTCTTCATGTAACCTATCTTACTACAACGTGTTTTATAGATGAAATGCCTATGTATGACAACATGTGTACTATATGTTTGTTGAAAATGCTCAAATAAGATTTATATATGAATTGGTTGTCACATGTTATTTGACTATCACATATGAATGCCTATTGTGTTTGAGTATGATTGAGACTACTGCATAGTCCAGGTAATCGGTAATGATTCCTGAATTAGTGGCCGAGGTCGTTTCACCACACAAGACACATTCGATAAATTCGAGTCGTATGATGTTTGTCGACAGTGATTAGGCCACGTGGAGTGCTTACGCGCTCCATATCGACTAATTCAACGTGCGCTCTTACCAGTCGAGCTTGTCAAGTAACCCAATTGGCCTCATTTATTTTCATCATATATGCACGCAATTGTTTGAATCTAAGGTACCACTTACCAGTGAAAAGCTCATTTAACCTTAGTACCATAATCCGCTAAGACTCATGAGTCAGACATGGTAGTATGGGATACCGTGGTTGAGCTGTCGGACTACACTGGGGTGACAAGCCTCCCTGTAGTGACCAGTGAACAACCTAAACTCGTGAGCTGAATACGGTGGTATGTGATACTATATTCAAGCTGTCAGCCTACGTTAAGGTGACAAGCCTTCCTGTAGTGACCTCGAGCATAAAATAGGCCTACGATCAGGTGACGAGCCTCTCGTAGTGACCTCGAGTGTGAATTAAGTATACGCTGAGGAGACGAGCCTCCTGTAGTGATCTATAGTAAAAACTCGTGAACTTGCCCATCGTATGTGATTAACTAGGATTAACGACCCTAGATTGATCATTGTTTAGGTAAATGATACAAAGGGAGGTACCTTAACTTCCTAAACCTGCTGTATGAATAAGTTTAATCAAGAACTCGGCTAACACTTGCATGCACCGCATTGCATGTACCTTTAGGGTGGGTGTTGAGCACAGTGGGAGTTTAACATGTGCAACCATGAGATGTTGTCATAGAAGGAGTGCAGGCATCATTACTAGATACCATTCTTACATTAACAAGAGTACTTGAGACATGATTATTGTACTATTTTATCATTACTGCTTGATTGAATTGATAACATATTAACGTTTGCCTTATAGCTCCACTGAGTTGATCACTCACTCCCACTTTGGGACAGTATTTCAAAACATTAACCAGACTCGTTGTAGCTGCAGATGACGGCGAGGCTTACGATATGGAGTCTTTCTTCTACGACGACGAGGATGAGTTCTCCTACCTACAACTATCTAGCGGGTCTATGTAGACCTAGAGTTGCGTCACCGGGTGTAACAACCTGAAAAATTTCGTACCAAGACCCGAGTACCGCCTCGATCAGAAATCACTTAGGATTAATTCTCTTAGAAATTGAACCTAAGTTGCCTAGCACTAAGTTGGACTGGCTGTGAAATTTGCACTGTTCGCTTTAAATACGTTCTGCAAGACTCAAAACTTTTAGAATCAATGACGCTATAGTACCCTGAAATCTAAGATCCAACTCTAAACCCAGTTGTTCTAGGGAATGTTTGGTAACTTTGTATTGGATCTAGACCGTGCGTCAAAGGTCCAATATTTATAATCTCAGACCATTACGACCGCTTAGTTGGACTTGACAATCGTTTCAAAAATCAAGCCCAACTGATGTCCTGACACCATTTTACTGAGTTAGGAGTGAAGAGAGTGAGAAAAGAAAAAGATTTAGAAAATTAATTCTATTTTTAAGTAATCTGGCACGTGTCATTTGCGCGATATTTTTAAGCATTCTGACCATCAGAATTCGATCAAATTTCACCCTCGGATCAGGAAAATTTGCCCTTACATGTCCAAGTACTTGTGGCCCTGATCGAAACTCAGTGACCGTAGAATTGAAGTAGGTTCACCACGGGCGATCTGAAAATTTGATCAGACTGAAAACTTAACTGATTAAAGATCTGATGCTAGTGAGCTTAAGTCCGACCGCAATTGATAACAGGACCTCCAGAAATGCTCCGTTGGATCAGAAAGACCCTGATTTGGTTATAACCTAAGTATACCTTGACTTAAAGTCTATTTTAGTTATGTTTGGGCTTATAAAAGGGTCTTAAACCCTTAGTTTTCTAACCCATACGAATTTCTCAAACCCTAGAGATTTGAGACATAGAAAAGAGAGAGAAAGTGTGGGAGAATCAGGTGAAACTCCATCGGAGTTTTCTTAACCCATCTAGACATTGCACCAGCCTTTCTAAATCATTCTTCCGGAGATTCTGATTCTGTTTTTGGGTAAGTTAAGCTAACCCTAACCTGTTTTGAAGCTTAGACTAGCTCTAATAGGGTTCTAGCTAACCTGTTTCTTGCCATAGGTAGTGAATCCACCTTTGACGAAGACACGTCGTTTGAATCATCTTGAAAACGACTTTTCTAATTTAAGGTGCGGACTATATGCGCTTAGGTTATGGTTTTCAACCCTTTCAATGATAGTTAATGATTTATTCATGTTGTGAATGCAATTACACATGCCAAATATGCTATCTGTTTTTCTTTCCGTATACGTATACTGTATATTGTAAATACCGTATTCCATGTATATGTTAGAATACACGTATGTGTATGGAATTTACTGATTTGCTTGCCATGATAAATTGTTGTTGTGATATACCTAATATGTATGTGACAACTCCTTGGTGAGAGGACTTGCCCAAATTTGCAACGGTGTCGACATACATGATGTATGTTGAATAGTATAACCTAAGTGTTTGAGTAAATGCCTAAGTGAGTTAGTAGTTAGTAAAGTGTGATTGTTAAGATGGTTGAGATATGGATTTCAACCATAGTATTTGTGTGTATGATTCCCTCCATGAATCATGTAACTTAGGTTGTCCATGCTAAATGAGTATATGATTTCCTCCATGGATTGTGTACTTAGTTAAATCCTGATAAATGTGTGCATGAATTCCTGCATGTACTGTTTACATTCAAGTTATACTTCATGATTGCTCACATGGATGTAGAATATGAATCATATGCTAGTTATTCTCCTTGTTTATGAATGAGGCTGTACTACAATCCAGGTAATCGGAAAATGTTTCGTAAATGGTGGTTGAGGTTGCTTTCGCCATACGAGATAAGTTTAGCGAATCTGAGTTGTGCTTGGGGTATTCAGCAGTGGTCAGGCCACACAGAGTGCTTATACATTCCATGTCGTTCAACTCAACGTGCGCTTGGCCTAGTTGAGCTATCAACTAACCCGATTGACCGATGCTTGTTCACCATGTTTGGTCGTCACTGTTTGAATCTAAGGCACTGAGCTTACCAGTGAAACTTTTATAACCATGGTACCGAGATCCCCTAAGACTCATGAGTCGGGCATGGTGGTATGGGACACCGTGGTCATGTTGCCGGCCTATGCTGGAGCCACAAACCTCCCTAGTGACCAGTGAGCACCCTACTCTGAGCAGATTATGGTGGTATGAGACACTATATTCTCGCTGTCGGCCTACACTGATTGGTGACGAGCCATCTGTAGTGACCATGAGTTTATCCTGACACAGCATGGGGGCGACGAGTCCTGATGCAGTCTTAAGGATATAAATAGGCCTGTATTGATAAGGTGATGGGGGAGTGGAGTAACGATTGCGCGCAACAGTCCTAGCAGCCCTTGCAGTGAACTAGAACTATACCATCGTATGAGATATCTTGGGACTGACGACCCTAGAAAGGATCAATGTTGGGAAATGATACAAGGGAGGTGTCTTAGCTTCCCAATCCTGCTGTATGAAAAGGACTAATAAGAACTTGGTAATCATATTCATAACACCGCATTGCATGTGCTAACGGTGTTGGTGATAAAGCACTGAGGAAGTGAGTCATGCCGCGATCGTTAGATGATGTCGCAGAGGGGATTGTGGTGAGGGCATGCATCATTCTTCATCGCATCCTTGCATTAACAAGAGATCTAGGACTTGTTTGATTGTACTGCCTTATCATTACTACTTGATTGGATTGATAACATGTTAACTTTTCCTATATAGTACCACTGAGTCGATCACTCACTCCCACGTTCTGGGATGGTGTTTAAACACCAACCAGACTGCTTTAGATGCAGGTGATGGCGATGCTGGCGAGGCAGAGCCAGACTTTGACGAAGACGAGGAGGTGTTCTCCTATATGCAGTTCTCAGGCGGGTTCATGTGAGCCTCGTCCTGACCAGCGGGGGATTATTTTAGGCTATGTATTGTATCATTTTGAACAGTTCATGTATGTAATTTGAGACACAAATATATGTATATTGCCCTGGGCAGAGCACGCATCATTCGGGGATTTATTTTGAATTATTTAGGTATTTAAATCATTACTTGCATTTTCTCAATATCCCTGAATTATGTCTGTTAATCTAGCTTGATCTATATCATGTTTTATGCATTAATACAGACAACATACAAACATTATCACATATGTTGCATAAGTGATGTTTTGGAACTCGGGAGCTGAGTTATACTCGACCCTCGAATTTCAGGGCGTTACACCGGGGCTGCAGGTGTAAGACCCGTATCCTAGTCTGTAATGTTCCGTCAACTCCCACGATCCTTCCGGTCGAATTCCGGTGAGCCGCGACCTGTTATCGGCGTTTACGTGCGATCACGAGTCGTGTCTCATATATTAGAGTCGGCTCGACTCAAGACTTGTACTTGTGCGATCGCGGCGTCGCTGCGGTTCCGATGCCGCGTCTCGCGGGCCAAGACGGTACGCAGGCCAGGAGATGTGGGCCCGCGTTCAGTTTGAAGAAAACGCTGCGTGTTGCGAGTATCGAGGGAATCTCTACGAAATGTCACATCAATCAATCTCATCCATCACTTCACATGTCAAGTACAAGCCACCATACTTTTTCTTACAAAAGTACTCTAAAGTCAACTTTTCTATTACTTCACCCATCCTTATTTCCATCACTCTATCACTCACATCATTTCTCTCTCTCTCTCTCTCTCTCTCTCTCTCTCTCTCTCTCTCATTTCTATCATTTTCTCTCAAGCAACCCCATGAGAGCACCCAACGTCCATGGCTTCCATGGAGAGCAAGTGTGGCCCACTTTCCTATCTCCCATCTTCACCATCCTAAGTCAATCTCAACCGTTGAAATTGTCCATTTGGGACTCCATCATACATTGGCGGAAGAAGGAAGGAGAGATCTTGAGGTGGGTGCTTCTTTCTCTCTTTCTTCCTTTCCTTTTACTTTGTTTTGTGGGTGATTTACCATCGATTTTGTGATTTGTGGGGCTACATGTGGTGGAACCCATTTTGATGTATGCCTTGTATTTAGGGAGGGCCATAGTGGCGGGGTCCCTCCCTTTATGTTTCTCTCTCTTTCTCTCTCTCCCTCTCCTTTTTGATGATGTGGGCCCCACCAACATGTGTTATATCTACTCCCTCCATCTAATGGTGTGGCCCACCGTACGCATGTCATGTCCACACCATTCATTGTTGGAATGGTGGAAATACCACCTGGACGCTGGACTAGTAGTCCGGCAGCATGGGGTTGCTGCTGTAATGACGGTAGCCAGTTCTGGGGTCTGATTCCAAACTGTATGTGTTACACCCCTACTGATGTATTTGTTACACCCCTACTTGATGTATGTGTTACATCCAAACCGTATCCAAACTGTACATCCATTTGGCCAGCTCATCTTAAGGCTTGGAACAGAAAATGATGTAGATCTAATGATCAGGTGGGCCACGCCGCATAAAACAGTGTAGAGGGTGGACGTCCACTGTTGAAACCATGGGACCCACCTGCTGCTGGGAGCAGATTGGCTGGTCTATCACACCAGCTATAAAGTTGGTGCATTGACGTCACCTAACTTCAATGGCCCCACCTTGTCTAGGGTATATTCAAGCCGTCCATTTGGACGGTGGCCTGGTTACACACCAGCTATATGGCTGATGACGTCAGCTGGCCCTGTGGGCCCCTCGTGATGTGTATGTTGTATCCCAGCCGTCCATCTGTGCGGTCCCACCTTGATGTACCTCTTGTATGAGCGTGCCCCCCCCCCCCCCCTTGATGCATGTATTTTATTCAACACCGTTCATCTAGATAGTGTGGTCCCATGCAGCAGGCAGCTGCTGTTGCCTTGCACGCCAGCAAGTTAGGTGGACCCTACCACCATGATGCACGTGGTTTATATCCACGCCGACCATGCTGAGTGCAGCACATGGGGCCCACCTTGATGATGTATGAATCCAGGCCGTCCATCAGCAAGTTCTGTGGGCTCCATTCCACCGTCAGACTGTCCAGACGTCCAACCATCTGTACAGTTGATGTTTATATATATATATATATATATATATATATATATATATATATATATATATATATATATATATATTAATATATATATAGATGTGGTAGTCCATCCACGTGGGACCCACCTGAAGTTTGGATCTCACCTGCACCGTCCATTTGTTTACTATCCAGACAACACGTCTAATGGACGGTGGGCCAGCCCCATGTAGTTGTGATGTCAGCAAGTTTTACTGATATGATCATGGGATATGTGTTATATCTCAACCGCGCATCTTTGGGTCCCACGTAGGGATCCACCTTTGATGTATGTCTCTCATAGGGACCCACTTGTGGTGTATGTCTCTCATTCTCATCGTCCAGCGTCTGGACTGTGAGCTCCCACCCACTCTACACGTGTGGTATCCACCGTCTAGTGCGAGGACGGTGGGATCCACCGTAATGTATATGTATTACGTCTGACCGTCCATCTGAGGACGTTGGGCGCGCCAGGATGTATGTGTTCTCCACACTGTCCATCTGTTTATCCAAACTGTCCAGTTGTGTGGACGTGGACCCACCATAATCTATGTGATATATCTGCACTGTACACGGTGTTGTGGGGCCCTGCATTGGCGTATGTGTTTTGATCCACACCGTCCAATGTTTGGATGGTGCTGGACTGGTTGGTTGGCGCTGTGGACAACAGCCATGATGTATATCTTGATCCACACCATCCAGAATGTCTTGACAGTGCTGGACTACCTTTGGACGATACTGTGGACCCCACACTCAATGTATGTATTGTGTATCCACACCGTCCAGTGGTCTGGACGGTGGCGACGACCTCGATGTATTTATTTGTCCATCCCTAGACATGGTCATGGACCCCACCTTTGATGTACTGTTTCATCTGTCTATCCATCTGACGGCGGACACCACCTTGATATATTTGTAGCCCATCTATCAGGCCCATTAGTGCGGCCCATTGATGCAACCCACCGGATGTGTATGAGGCCCCTTAGTGCGGCCATTGATGCAACCCAGTTGTTATATATGAAGCCCATTGGAGAGGCCCATGGATACGGTCTGCTTGATGAATATAAAGCCCATTGGTGCGGCCTATGGACGCGGTCCACTTGATGTAAATGAGGCCCATTGGTGCAGCCCATTTGATGTATATTAGGCCTTTGTGTGAGGCCATGGGCCCACTTTATGTTTGGCTCTACGTGGGCCACTCCTTGGGAACAATGTCAATTAAATGACCACATTGATGGGTACTGATGGTTTAATGTCCACATTGTAACCTTCCATTAGGCCTTGTTAGGCCCATTCTTACCGACTCCGATTGTTGATTAACGATCAAGGCCAATTACTGATTTTGATTTGTAGTGGCCGATTGCCGATTATTGATTGAGGCCGATTATCTATTTGTCGTGGCTGATTGTTGATTGACGTGGCCGATTACCGATTCTGTTTGTCGTGGCCAATTGATCGATTACCGATCGAGGCCGATTATCGAGACCGATTACCGATCGTGGCCGATTGTCGATTGATGTGGCCGATTGCCGATTCTGTTTGTCGTGGCCGATTGACCAATTACAGATCGAGGCCGATCATCGAGACCGATTACCGATCGTGGCCGATTATCGATTGACGTGGCCGATTGCCAATTCTGTTTGTCGTGGCCAATTGACCGATTACCGAGCGAGACCGATTATCATGACCGATTACCGATTACCGATCGTGGCCGATTATCGATTGACGTGGCCGATTGCCGACTCTGCGTGTCGTGGCCGATTGCCGACTTTGCGTGTCGTGGCCGATTGACTGATTACCGATCGATGCCGATTATCGAGACCAATTACCGATCGTGGCTGATTGTCGATTGACGTGACCGATTGCCGATTCTGCTTGTCATGGCCAATTGATCGATTCTGATTATCGAGGCCGATTACTGATCGAGGCCAATTATCGTGGCCGATTGTCAATTCTGATTATCATGGTTTATCGCAAATTTCGATTATTGAGGCCCAATATGATGTATATGCGGCCCGTTGTGATGTGTATCCAGCTTGTGTTTAAGGACCAATGAGATGTATATGAGGCTTATATGATGAGGCCCACTGTGATGCATTTGAGGGCTAGGCGATGGAACCCATTGTAATGTATGTTAGGCCCATGTGAAAGGCCCGTCGTGATGTGTATTAAACTCTTGAGTGAGGCCTATGGTGTTGTATATTTGGCCCTTGTGTGAGGTCATGAGTCCACTATATGTTAGGCTTTATGTAGGCCGTTCTTTAGGGGACAATGTTGGTTAAATGTCCACATCGTCGATGTCGATTGTCAATGTCTATTATTGATATCGATTATGAGTATGTGACTGCATAACATCATGATATATGCCCATACGCATCATTTGCATGTCTGTTATGAGATATGACTGACCATTGCATATGTCATAGTGTCGATTGTTATGAGACTCCCTGATAGGTGAAGATTGTCTCACATGAGCGCACTGTATGTGCAGGATTGATGCATGACTGGATTGTATGACTCATGCATCTTACATTATGTGCTGTGATTATTGTATGCCCTAGCGACATCGGGGTCGTAGCCTCCACAGGCATATCGTGGATGGCCAGATGGGACACCGAAAATCTATTTTACATGGGGTGCTATAGATATCCTTGGGTGAAAGTCCCTAAACCCTCTTGGTTCCAGAGGTTGCTCCAATGTCTAGACTTAGTGGGTAGATGAGCGTTGAGTGCCGATTACCAGATGGTTGCGCTCTCCAATGTGTCGTGGTCGGTTGGAAGGGGGTGCGGCCTTACCCGTCCGAAAGTAGGGGGCGATGTTAAGCTGAGTTTGACTAGCTCGAGGAATGGGTCCGCTATCGACGACCGGGCCAGATATTGGCAGGTGGATAGTGAGGTCTCTTCCACTCACCTTGTTGCGTGCGATGGGGCGACAATCTGGTTTGGAGTGTAATAGACCCCGGTGATTTCCCAGAGAGGAACCGTACTGATATGTGGACTTATTGAGTAGGAGTTGCATGCTCATTCATTCATTCATACATTCACTATTCAGTCGGGCTGGTAGTGCGCAACCAATTGTTATATACCTTCGTTATGGCAAGAATTTCGGTTGGGCGCGCGACTAACCTGAGATCAGGAGTTTACCACATTGAGTCTGACTATCCAAATTTAGGTATGGAACTGGTTTGGATAAAAGTCCCTTGCAGTGGACCCCGTAGCCTGCGATACTACGTACTATCATCCCGACTTCACATTCCCGCATAGTCATTTCATCCGCATCGTATATTGCATTGCATCCTCGGCATTTGATATTTGTCTCTTGATGACTCCTTATCGCATAGTTGTTCTATATTGCGTATTTTGATATTAATTGACTTATGGACTTGTCCATACTTCCACTTACTCTGTTATCGTATGGTTTATGATCTTGTCAGTATTCTGCTTACTCTGATAATTCCTGCTCTTGTCAGTATTTCTGTTTACTCTGATAATTCATGATTTCATCAGTGTTTCAACTTATTCAGATGTTGTATGGTGTATGGATTACTAGTTTTCTGATATTGTATGGTTATGACATTATATTGAATACTTGACACTTACCTTGTGCACGCACTTACACCACCCTCTAAGCTTTCTATAAGCTTATGCACGATAGATGCGTGCAGGTGATGTTAGGTTGCAGCAGTGTTGAGCTTGGAGCATGCAGTGGTCTTCTGGAGCTTGATTCTCTATTTATGTATTTCCCTTTCAGTATTATATTCAAATGATTATATTATTGGATATGTGATGACGATGTTGCCGTTGTGAATTGGGTAATCTTGTGGTTATGCTTATTACTAGTTAAATGTACATTTCAAAAAAAATAAATCTTCCTTGTAGGATCCCAAGATCGAAATCTGGCATATGAATGCTAGGAGCCGAGAATGGGGTACTACGGAGGCTGTCGGCACCGGATTTGGAGATCGAAATTCCTATGAATCCGATCTCCGGGTTTGGGGTGTGACAACAGGGATATAGATTAGATGGCATTACACTTTATCATTTTATATATTTTAAAATTATATACGTAATTATTCAGGCCGGGGCTACAGGGATTTGGGGTTATATCTACCTATACACTTTATATATCTATCACAGCCTTCCGCTTGCTTAATTTAATCATCTCTGGAGTATGATATGCTGATTTAGTGCAATCTCATTCATGTTTAATGCACTAATACGGACAACATTCAATCATCAGTATCTATGTTGCATAAGTGATGCGTTAGAACTCGGGAGCTAAGCTTCTACTCGACCCCCGATTTTCAGGACATTATAGTTCCATAGCCGAGTCACTGGACACGTTCTATTTTTTCCCCAACAATAAGCCCCCCTACTCCTTGCATTAACGTTGTTAACGCTATGGAGTAAAGTAATCGTTAAGTCGGCTTGAACAGGGACCGACTTTATGATGGACCATTTAATGCTCGAGGGAGTCTTACGTCGTCCAGAGCACGCAATGGTTCATCGATCAAGGTCGCATGAGCGGGTAGCCGTCAGAGCACTCTTTCCCGCTTATAGGCGTTAGACACGTGGCGATGGCGGCTATTGCGTTGTTCAAAATGCACCACGTGTCGGGCAGGGGAGTCGAAGCAGTCATTGATTCGACTCCTCCTTAAATGCCCTAGCCACGTGGCGCGGCTATAAAGGGAGGAGAGGGATGCGAGATTTTCATGCATCTTCCTTTCTCTCTAATTCTCACTGCTCTCCCATTTTCCGCCATTTTCATCCTTCCTCTCTGATTTTCGCTTCACGTTCGCCATTTTACGGTTCTTCTCGCTATCTCCGGTGAGTTTCAAATTCTCTCCCACCCTTTCATTTTCAATTTTAATAATAATGCAAGGCTCCTCAAGCCCCCGGGAAGGAGTTTTCGATGATGAGGGTGAAGCGAAGCGTCTCTGGGACGTCTCAGAATCACCTTCATTGCTTACAAAGATGGTTGTAGTTGTTAATGTGGCTTTCTAGCACTTTGAAAGAGTGACTGGGTCCTCAGCAGAGCGTCCTATTTCTACGGGTCCCTCCCACAGAAAGGCATCTTTGGCAATTGCCCCAGGCAGACCTAATCCTCCTAGGGAGGAAACAGAGGAAGAGGATGAAGAGACTGAAGGGACCAGTGAGTCGGTCTCCACCCAAAGATCAGCGAAGGCTGCAGAGTCGACGGCCGAGGGAGGGGAGGCCGGAGACAAGCAGAAGGGTCCGGTTCCCTCGGTCTTAATTGAGGCAGATCTGGACAAGATTAGGGCTGGGTATCATGTCCCGGACTCGATCATTATTCGTCTCCCTCTGCTGAGCGAATTACCCGACCGTCCTCCTGCTAGGGTAGTCGTTATTTTCCAAGTCACTCTGCAATGCGGCTTACATCTGCCCCTCTAAGGAATAGCTCGGGATCTGCTTTCACGACTTCATATAGTGCCCAGGCAGATAGTCTCGAACGGGTGGAGGAACTCGTTCGGATGCTCGGTGTTGTGGGTTGAGACAGAGCAACCCTCACTAACTATCAATGAGTTTCTCCATCTATTTCAAGTACAGCCGAATCCGCAGCAGCCCGGCTGGTACTTTTTGTGTGCTTGGCAGAATAAGGGCGAACCTTTGATAACCGACCCACCTACCTCCAACAAGCACTGGAGAGAGAGATGGTTCTGGGCGTGTGGCCACTGGGAGATTACCGAGTCAGGGCTCATCAAATCTCGCGTTCCTCGGGTGTTCTCTCATGCAGGTGATTTGGCATACGCTTCTCGTTTATCTTCTCGTACTAGTGTCTTTGAGTCTAACTGGATACGTTTTGCAGATATTCCCAAATGAAGGCTAAAACTCGAAGCTGGCGCTTTGACTAGGATCAAGGATCTGAAGGCACTGAGTCCAGAGCAGCGGTCTTGGAAGAGACTTCTCCAGCCGGAGCATCTTCTTGACTCAGGTTTGGACTATACCTTAAAAGGTACCTTTTAGTTTTCTTGTCGTATTCCCTTTGAATTTTGTTTGACTCATCTTGCTTTTTCCAATCCAGAGATGGCTAAGGCAAGGCCCTTTCTTCTTCCGCCTTCCAAGATGAAGGTCCCTCCAAGGTCAGAGCCTCGGCCCCTTAAGAAGCCGAAGACGGTCTCGAAGGTTAAGGGGCAAACCAACCCGGCTATCCTGACCGTGATCTCGACCATGATAATCCCTAACCAGGAGGAAAGAGTGGAAGTGGCGGACGTAGTGGCTCCTAAGCCAGGACCTGTTGCCAAGCAGGTTCCAGAGCAGAGGGAGGAGCAGAGGAGAGGAGAACCCTCAGGAGGGGAGACGACTCAACAGGAGACGTCGATCTTCCAACGGGCCGTGTCGGACATGGACCCCTAGGCTATTTCCCATGAGATTGAAAAAGAGTTCGCTGCCCTCTTCGAAGGTCCCCAGAGGCGGACTCTCTCCCATATGGCGAAGATGGTTCTCAAGGTAACATCTGAACTTGGTGTTTGTCCTACCGTTTTCCTTAAGCTTTATCTGACCTTACATTCTCCTTTTGCAGTTCGCTCCTTACGTGCTCAGGGTTAGCTCGGATCTGGCACATGCTCAGAAACGGGCAGAGCGGGCAATGAAGACGAAAGCACAACCTGCGGCCACTGTGACTCAGATCAATATAATGACTGGCGACTTAGAGCTTTCCAGGAAGGCCGTTGATGAGGTCAAGGCCGAGAGTTCTCGTTTGGCCTCGCAATTGCAAGAGACCTAGGAAGAGAACCACCAGAGTCGTCAGGCCCTATCTTCTTTGGAAGAGAAGTTGTCTCGGCTCAAGACCGATACTAAGGCTACCATTGAACAAGCCAAGGTCCAGGCCATGAAGTCCTTTCTTGAGTTCGCAAGTATTTGGAGGAGCGGGATCACTTGTATCAAGATGATTACATCAAATGTATCGAACTGATGAAGCAATCTTTCTCTGACTTTGATCTCTCGGGATTTGATGAAGGTGCCTCTGGGTTTGAAGGTTCGAAAACCTAGGCAGCTGGGTCTACCGATGCTGCGACTGATCCTGAGGTCGCTTCTGAGGCTACTCCTGAGGCGACATCAGAGGTTGCTCCAAGTGGCGGGGCAGCTGAGTCTGAGCTACCTCCTGAGTTAGCTCTTGATGAACCTTGGAGCTTCATTTTGGATTGCAACGCAAAGTGTGTCAGGCACTTCAAGTGCACTAAGCTTCAGGCACTTCAAGCACACCAAGCTTCAAGGTGGGCTCGAGATCATCTGCAACCAAGAGAGGACATCGGGTGTCGCGGCCGACTCTTTTTGTCTATCTTTTTTTTTCGCCAATGTAACTCCAAAGTAAGGATCAATGTAATCCGATGTAAAACTTATATTGATGAATGAATATACTCAGTTTTCTTATTCATTTGACTTAGCTTACATGTTTTACATTCTTTAGTTAGTCGATTCTTTTCAATTGCTCAGCAGCCAACCTAAAGATAATATATTTTTAGATGCTGTCTGGTTAGATCTTCCAACCGATATGTTCCAGGTCGGATGGTGCTCGAGACTATATAGGGTCTTTCCCAATTGGGTCCCAGTATGCCTACACCAACTTCCTTAGTGTTTATGAACTTTTTTGAAGTACCATGTCTCCTACTCAGAAGCATCTAACCTTAACTCGGGCATTATAGAACCGAGCTACTTGTCGTTGCAAGCTACTTCCCTCTATTCTTCCAAAATGTCAAGTCCGAGAGCAAGCAATTCTTCATTTTCTCGCTCATTAAACAAACTGACCCGAGCTGAAGGCAGTCCGATCTCAACTGGAGTGATAACCTCTGATCCATATGCAAGGGAGAAGGGAGTTTCTCTCGTGGCCATTCGAGCAGTGGTTCGGTATGCCCATGCTATTTTAGGGAGCTCTTCGGCCCATGCTCCTTTAGCTCGATTGAGTCAGGTTTAGAGGTGCCATTTTACAATCTTGTTAACTGCTTCAACTTGTCCGTTCGTCTGAGGATGATGGGGGGATGATTAGACATTTCTGATTCCGAGATTATCGTATATTTTCCAATACAGCCTATTGTTGAACTGCTTCCCGTTGTCGGTAACCATGGTGTGAGGTATCCCTAATGGGCAGATGATGTTTTTCCAAACAAAGTCCATGATCTTTTGTTTGGTTATTTTAGCCAATGGCTCGGCTTTGACCTATTTTGTGAAGTAATCTACTACAACAATGACAAACTTGGTTTGGCCTTTCCCTAAAGGGAGGGGTCCAATGATGTCAATTCCCCATTGTACGAAGGGCCAGGGGCCGGCACAGGGGTCAGCTCCTCGAACGGTTGTCTCAGGATGGCTGCAAATCGTTGACATTTTTCACAAGTTTAGACGAGCTTATGAACATCTTGCTGAATGGTTGGCCAATAATACCCTTGTCGTAGGACCTTGTGTGCAAGTGATCGTCCTCCCGAATGATTTCCACAAATTCCTTCGTGGATCTTTCGCAATGCATAATGGACTTCATTGTGATTTAGACAGTGTAGAAAAGGAGCGAAAAGTCCTTTCTTACATCATATCACATTAAGTATGGTGTAACGAGAGGCTCGGACCTTCAATCGTCGGGCCTCGACACGATCTTCAGGCAACTTTCCACTATCGAGATATTTGACGATCAAGTCAAGCAAAGTAGGTTCCAAGTCGATTGAATGTATGGTCGAGCTAAGTGGATCGACAATACTCGGTTCAGTGACATACTCGATCGGGACGGACCTGGGTATATCGTTTTTATCGACAAAGGCAAGCTTCACCAATAGGTCGGCCTTAGCGTTTTCTGTTCGAGGGATCCGAGTGACAATACATAGTTGAAAACCTTCAATTAGTTCTTTAGCTTTCTTCATATATGCTTTTAGTTTCTCTTTACGTGTTTGATATACGCTAGTGAACTGGTTAACGACCAACTGTGAGTCGTTGAATTTGTTGAGATGACTAACACCCAGGTTAGCTGCCAATCAGAGGCTGAGTAATAAAGCTTCGTATTCTGCTGTATTGTTCGATGCTTGAAATCTAAGTCTTAAGGCATATTACATGTAGGTTTGATCGGGAGTTTCTAGGACGACTCCTGTCCTGCTTACCTTAGAGTTGGAAGAGCCATCGACATAGAGCTTCCAAGGGGTTAGGTCAGGTGACGGCTCAGGAGAAGAAGCAGTTGTCGACTGGTTAACTAACTGATCTGTAGAATCAATAGGTGAGTCAGCTTGTGGTATAACTTCAGCTATGAAGTCGACCATAGCTTGGCCTTTAACTGCTACCCTCGACTTATATTGAATGTCGAATTTACTGAGCTTGATTGTCTATTTCGTTAGTCGGTCGAATGCTTCTGGTTTTTGAAGGATCTAACGTAATGGGAGATTGGTCATAACAATGATAGTGTGAGCTTGAAAGTATGGCGGAAGCTGTCGAGAGGAAACGACTAAGACTAGGGCCACCTTTTCCAGGGTAGATATATGGTTTCTACCGGTAATAATGCTTTGTTGATGTAATACACCGAAAATTTCTTTCCTTTGTACTCGCGAATCAAAGCTGAGCTTACAGCTACGTCAAAAACTGCCAGGTACAACAACAAAGCTTCCTCTAGCTCGGGTTTTGATAAGAGAGGTAGAGATTCAAGATACAACTTTAACTGCTAGAACGTTGCTCCACACTCTTCCGTCCAATCTACCATTTATTGTTCCTTCAATTGTTTGAAGAACAGGAGGCATTTATCAATAGCTCAGGAGAGGAAGTGGTTGAATGCGGCTACTCGTCCGATCAACCTTTGTATATCTTTGATCATTTTCAGGGATTCCATGTCAAGCAATGCTTTGATCTTTTCAGGATTCGCTTCAATCCCTCGCTGACTGACCAGGAATCTGAGAAACTTACTCGAGCTTACCCCAAAGGCGCAATTGCTCGGGTTCAACTTCATTTAGTATTTACGAACGATGAGAAACATTTCTTCTAAGTCGGCAATATGATCAGCCGCGTGTATCCTTTTGACAAGCATGTCGTTGATGTATACTTCCATAGTTTGGCTGATATACCGAGAGAACATTTTGTTTACTAATCATTGGTAGGTCACTCCTGCATTCTTTAGACCAAATGGCATCACATGGTAATAGTAAAGTCCTTTGTTAGTGATAAAGGTAGTCTTAGATTTATCTGATTGATGCATTACAATTTGATTGTATCCAAAATAGGCATCCATAAAACTAAGAAGTTTGTGTCCTGCCATGCTATCCACCAACTGATCGATCCTTAGAAGAGGGAAGCTATCCTTTGGGCAGATTTTGTTTAAGTCGGTATAGTTAACACAGACTCACCACTTCCCATTACCTTTCTTAAGGAGTACGACATTGGCTACCTAGTCCAGATAGTATATCTCCTCAATGAATTTAGCCTTGAGGAGTGTAACATCCTGAAAATCGGGGGGTCGAGCAAAAACCCAACTCCCGAGTTCCAAAATGTTATTTATGCAACATAGATATGTATGATTGAATGTTGTCTGTGATAACGCATTAAACATGAGTGAGATTAAGCTAGAACAGCATATCATACTCCAGAGACTGTTAAATTAACAAGTGGAAGACTATGATAGTATGTATAACATATATAAACTGTTGTATGTCTCCAGAGTGTGAATATGTTACCAGGTTATATACATACATGTATACTCCAAAAGTAGACAAAACGAATATACCTGAGTGCGCTAAAAATATAAAATGACAAGCGTCAAAGTATCTAATCAACCTCCCTGTAATCCCGTCAATCAGAACTCGCATAAAGGAGGAATCCTCCTCATCATCATCAAGTATGGCTCCGCCTCACAGGCCGCGCCATCATCTGTAATCACAAAAAGGTCTGGTGGGTGTCCAAGAACACTGTCCCGTAACGTGGGAGTGAGTAGCTAACTCAGTGGAATAATAGAGCAAGGATTAACATATTCTCAAATCAATCATGCGATAATAGTAAAGCAGTAAATCAAACAATCCTAATACTGTTGTTAATGCAATATGACATGACGTGATGTATGCCCTCACCGACGATCTCCCTCATACGGCACCATCTTACGACCGCGGCATGCAATCGACCCTCAAGTGCTCCACATCTTCCGGCACATGCAATGTCATGGTGATATGATTACCGAGTTATTATTAGTCCTATTCATACAACAATATTGGGAAACTAAGGTACTTCCCTTATATCAATCCCAACACAGATCCTGTCTAGGGTCGTCACTCCTAGTAATCTCATACGATGTATATTTTGTAGGTCGCTGCAAGGACTGTCAGGGCTGTTCTCGCACTCGTTGCACCGCTCCCCCATCACCTTATCAATACAGGCCTACTGTACTCTACTGCTACTGAAGGGTCGTCGCCTCCCGTAGACTCAGAATACGCTCGTGGTCACTACAAAGGGCTGCCAGGGCTGTTGCACGCACTCATTGCTCCGTTCCCCCATCACCTTATCAATGTAGGCCGACAGCAAGAATATAGTGTCCCATACCACCATAATCTGCTCACGAGTCATAGGTGCTCACTGGTCACTATGGGGAGGTTTGTGGCCCCAGCGTAGGCCGACAGCTCGACCACGGTATCCCATACCACCATGCCCGGCTCATGAGTCTTCGTGGATCAAGGTACCATGGTTAACAGGGTTTACAATGGTAAGTTCAGTACCCTAGGTTCAAGCAGTTATGACTCATGCAGGGTGAACATACAATGGCCAGTCGGGTTACTTGACGGGCTCGACTAGCGCGATCGCATCTCAAGTTGACGACATGAAGTGCGTAAAACACATCGTGTGGCCTAACCACTGCCGCCAACTCCAGAACACGGCTCGCGTTCATCGACGCGTCGTTCGTGGCAAAGATAAGCTAACCACGAATTCGCTCGGTTACCGACTGCCTGGACTAAGCATAGTCCCAAACAATTAAGGAATCACATCAGCAAATCATATGAGAGTATTGGAATTGAAATACAACCATGTGAGCATGTTAACACATGTTATAACATAGAACTTAAGTAAATCATCAAGTACATGCATTTCATATATACAATGAAACCATGCATATAACTAACGTGTAGGAAATCATTCACATCAGCATATTAATTGAGAAACCAATCTCAAACTAATCCATAACATCATTTAATTCAATACATACTAATACAGGCATTTATACAAACACTTACACTACACACTTAAGTCTACATATAATATGTCGACCCGAAGTGTGCATTTAGGCGAATCTCTTCGCCAAACTAATTATGCACGTATTCCTAATATCCTAATGCGACGAGAAACCATGTCAATCACATCAGAAAAATATGCATGAAAACAGTACTTCCTACAAATGACTAAAATGCCCTAAATCTCATATTCTTTGTTGGTTTACGAAATAGGAAACGGACAGTATGTTGTACATATCAAACGGTGTTGCCGTCGAGAATCTACTATTAAACGACATTGAAAGCTTTGGAAATAGTCAATCAAAGCGTCTAAAATCCGCACCTTTTCCCTTTTTGGGGTGTGAATTCGAACGGAGCGTATACGCTTCGTCTACGACGAATAGACAACCTGATTTACAAGATCTATCAGCTAACATGCTATGGAACCAAGGGAATCTCAAATCAGCAACTTCTAGGGTATTTTCTTACCTAGAAAAGTGGAGAAATCACCGGCAAAGTGGTTGAGTTGCGTTGCTTAGGCACTTGCAACAGGTAGCACAAGCGGCAAGGAATTCTCCTCCAATCTCTCTCACAAACTCTCACCTTTTCTCTCTCCCAATCTAGAGTTTTTCTCAAATTCGGATGGGAGAGAGGAGTGAGGGTTTCAACCCCTTTTATAGCCTAAAACATGCCCAAAATAGGCTTGGAAACAATGTTTACTTGGTGCCTAGCCAAATCGGGGCTGTTTCGGTCCAAAAGAGCATTTTTGGAGGTCCCCTGGCCAAATGCGGTCGAACTTAAGCTCATGCATATTGGATCTAGCACGCATCAAGTTTTCAGACCGGTAGGGTTCCCAGATCGCACGTGGCGGTCCAATTTCAGTTCAACGGTCATCGCACCTAGATCAGGTCTACAAATCTCGTGATATGAAATAGAAATTTTTCCTGATCCGAGGGTATAATTTGGCTAAATTCTGACGGTCAAAATGCTTAATACTGATGCGTCAAATCTTGTGCCAGATTTGAATTTCAAACTCCAATTTTAACCCTATTCTCACTCTCTTCACTCCAGGCTCAATGAAATAGCCTCTGAATGTCAGTTGGACTTGATTTTTGAAACGATTGCCAAGCCCAGCTAAGTGGTCATAACGGTCTAAGATGGTAGGTTTCGGACTTTCGACGCGCTGTTTAGATCCAATACAAAGTTTCAAAGAGGTCCCGAGAACAAACCAGTTTAGAGTTTGATCCGAGGCTTTAGAGCATTATAGCACCATTGGTTCCACTCGCTTTGGGCCTTGTAGAACTATTTAAAGTGATCAGGGACCATTTTCCAGCTATTCTAACGTTGCGCTAGTTAACTTATGCTTAGTTTCTAAAGGAATTAACCCTAAGTGATTTCTTTGGCTATGGAATTGGGTTCTGAGCGATTGGCCAAAATCCGGGGTGTTACAATCTACCCCCCTTAAAACACAATGTCGTCCCCGACATTGGCGAAGGGCAAGGAGTACCTAGAGAGGCTTTAGTATTGACATTCTAAGGAAGGTTCAAATCTTATTTAACGACCTAACCTTTACGTATAACCTAAATCAAAGGTTTCGATCTTGGGCCAGTGGGAGGAGGCCAACCACGCTTCCGCTGCGCCACTCGGATCGAACGGTAACGTTGACTAACCTAACTGGATTGGACTCAAGACGTTCTACCCCCCTTAAAACTTGGTTTTACTTAGAGTTCAAGAATCTTTACATCACTCCGTATATCGGAATAAGGCGCAACTTAGGGGCTATCCTTAACCTAAAATGGAACCAACCTTTCTCTACATGGTTTTCCTTGCTAATGATGCGTTCTATGGCATTGGTACCTATTATCATAGAGATGAGCCTAATCTCTATTGTGGTTAAGTTCAGGGTCAGGTATGAATTGGTGGCAAGATGTCGAATCCTCTACTGGCTTTAAGTCCTCGCCATTTCCCAAGGGCAATGTGATCCTGTTTGGTTATAGGTGGTTGGGTCATCACAGAAGAAAGGTTGTGTAGTAGGTCTGAGCCAGATACATAGACTTTCTGTCTAGCTAGAACAGAAGATTTATTGTATCAATTCTTAATCCGAGTCGATGCCGATCTTCTGCTTGATCAGAGCATTGGATTTATTGGTAACCACTAGGATTAAGAAGTCGATTCAAACCGCGAATACATCGCTTACATGTAGTTCCTTTATTTCGCATTCCCGAATGCAATAAGCCCTTGGGGAAGGCAATTCTAAGGGGCATGCTAGTACATTCTAAGTTCATTCTGAGAGATTTATAAATCTTTCCTAAGAGGAAATGGTTCTAAGTTACGTAAGCTTCCTGAGAGTTACTAAAGGAGTCTATGGATGTTATGAGGGTCTATCCAAGGAAGGGAGTCTCATTCCAAGTAAATCTAACCTACTATTCCTTAGCATGTACAGGCTTTACACTACTTAAGGTAACTAGTAGGCTAGTCTGCAACTCAGTAGCTATAATCCAAAGCCTAAGTTTATACGTTAAATGGTTCCATACCATTTCTACTACAGGGAGTTGTTCTATTACTTAGGGTCAAGATTATCTAAATGGAATTGGATTTCCTATATCGTCATATCCTTCAAATCTAGGAGTGCTAACACTAGGTCCAAAATGCCAAGGGCCTATGCGACCAGTAGCGTTAAGTTGTATTAAATGGAACTGTATTTCTAATCCCAGGTTGGGATAGGGTGTGACATGCTTGGTAGGAGGGTGGGGTGGGATAAAAATTAATCTGTAGACTGAATCTCGGGAGTTACAATACTCCCAATCTAGGGACAAAACCTAACAACAAATGAATGGAATGCACTCCATTCAACAAAATTTGGCTATGCTAAAGCCAAACCACTAACACAAACACATTTTCTACCTCTGACTTCACTAAACCTAACAACAACAAAGCAAAAAAATCCTTAAAACAAAAATCAAAATCTACAAGGCAACGACATTAGGCATTAGGCATCTATGCCGTTGTAGACTGATGGTTGGTCGATACCACAGCTTGGAGAAGGCATAGAGAGGGTCGACCGAGTATAGCGTCGTAGACTGATGGTTGGTCGACTATCAGAAAGTTGACCATTATTGTCGCCTAGTGTGGAGAGTTACCAGCAGTGAGTGGCAATGAAATAACTCCTTCAGGGAGTATTCATCCACTAGAGAATCCGATCAATGGGGTGTGAACTGGTCGTAACGACGATCGTTCAATACCCATTTTGTCGAATGATTGAGTAAACGGTACATCTGTGGATGACCCTATGTCGATGAGAATGCAGAATACCTTGCAGTTCGCTATAGTGAGGGTGACGACTAATGCGTCATCATGCAGATGATGGATGCCTCGAGCGTCTTCATCAGTGAATGATATGCAGTATTTCTCCCTTTTATTTTCTTTCGAAGATCTAGCTAAAATTAGGATTTCAGACTCAGGTCGACTGATGCTCCTGGCATGATTTTTCTGAGCATTGTTTGAGTCACCTCCACCTCGAGGATCACCAACGATGGTTTGGATTTCCTCCGTGGGTCGGTTGTCACCCGAACGTTCTTCTATTGTACCGATTCTTTCAACATGCTCTCTGAGACGGCCTTCTCGGATGAGTCTCTCGAATTCTTCTTTGAAGTGATAACAATCACTCGATTATGCCCATGATCACGATGGTAATGACAGTACTTGTTCTTGATCGGTCAGTTCAGATTGGTTTGGAGTCTATCTGGCCAGTTGTCGAACCCTTCGCCCTTAATTTCCATCAAAATCTACTCTTGTGGTTTATTGAGTGGGGTATATGTTTAAAATTTGAGGTTAGGTTACTTACTCAACCTGCGCTCATCACATGCCTGATCATCTTTATGATTCTTTAAACTAGCCGAGTCAACTTCTTTCTTTGCTGACTCTTTAGCCGGGACTTTTACGTTTTGGGCTGCTTCGCGCATGTTCCGAGTTTCTTCGGCATTCGCGTACTTATCTAACTGAGCCATGAACTCAGCCAGAGTAGTAGGTCGGTTCTAAGGATGCCAAAAATGGTTTGTCTTTGACGCCTTGTATGATTGAATTGAGTGTTGTCTCGTCTGAATGTTTCCGGACTTTAAGCGACTCAAAGTTGAAGCATCTGATATAATATTTTAGCAGCTCTCCCTCTTTTTGAACTACGTTGTTCAAGTGCGTGGGTGGCTTCAACTTTTTCTTCCCACCAATGAAATTGGTGAGGAAGGCATCGCTATGCTCCATGAACGAGCTAATGGACTTTGGTTTCAACTGTTTGAACCAAAGTCGAGCTACGTCGGCTCAAGTGAGGGAGAAAGCCGGACACATCACGGCATCCGAGGCATTGTGTAGTTCTATATATGTCCAAAAGGATTGCCTCAGGCCTTCTTTAATGTATATCACGGCCTTGCTTCATATCTGTGATGTCTTCCCACACTTCCCTCCTGAAATCCTGTAGGTCAGCTTTCCAGGATTCGTCATTATCTGTCGTCCCCTCAACCAGGGGCCTGCCGCGCCTTCTCCGATCTATTTCATGTCGAAGATTGATGGAAGGTAATGGGACAGTCAAGGAATGAGCGGATGTGGGCTCGGGCGGACCCTGGCGCTGACTCTGCTGAGAGGCAAATCGCGGAGCGATAGGCTGAGCACTACAAGAAAAACGGGCAAAGGCTACAGCCAAAAACCATAGCAAAAGCCCTTTTGCTATGAATCGTCCGTCTCTATTGGTGGGGTAGCTAAAGGTATACTACGGATATATCTATAACAATAGATACCAATAGCTACAGATTATATCTATAGTAATACCTTTAGCTACCCCACCAATAGCGACGGACGTGCTACGAATCATATCCGTAACAAAAGGGATTTTATCTTTAGCAATAGATACCAATAGCACCAATAATATCCTAGCAATAAACACCAATAGCTACAGACAAAAGCCATAGCTATAACTACGGATTATATTTGTAGCTATTTTTTAAAATTGTAATAATACGACCGGTTTTCATTGAAAGAACCTACAGTGATTGATAACTCATCTAAGCTTAATGCTGATAGAAATAGTACATAAAATGTAATTAGAAAAAAAAAACGATGCATTTATTACAAATAGCAATCAAATTATACAATGCATCCTACATTCACATTTCTAAATAAACAATACTTCACTTTGCTTAACCTATCATAAGAATTACAACTAAGGCGTGCCCTCATGTGCAAGAAACAAATACACTCTAACACAGTAAACACCCTCCATATGCATTCAATAATGCTCACATTTTTACAGAATTTTCTTCCTTCATACGATCAATTTCAGCAAATGCAGAAGATAGAGATTCTTCTTTCCTTGAAGCTGCAGATGAAACTTCTGTGGACTTCGACACAAGATCACTTTCAAGTTTTGAAACCCTTCCCTTGAGAAAATGAATTTCATCCTCCACTAACTTCTTTAACTTGTCAGCCTGTATAAAATAACATTTATAGACACAATCAAACAAGCATGCCTTTGTACACATCTCAAAAGGAAGAAAGATTAAAAAAAAAAAAAAAAAAACACTTAAATATGAAGAAATAAAAAATGTACTTATAAATCTTCTAAACTATGGGAAAATTCAACATGAGTAATGTATTCAAACCTAGGATGGACTTTTAAACTCAAAACTTAGGTTTAGGTTTAGGTTTAGGTTTAGGTTTATGTTAAGGTTATAGGTTTAGGTTAGGTTGAGGTTAAGGTTATAGGTTTAGGTTTAGGTTTAAGTTTAGGTTTTAGGTTTAGGTTAAGGTTATAGGTTTAAGTTAGGTTTAGGTTATAGGTTATAGGTTATAGTTTTAGGGAATTGAGAATAGGTTAAGATTTAGGTTTAGGAAATCAGGTTCGGGATCGGGTTAGGTTTGGGTTTTCAAGTTTAGCTTTAGATTTCGGTTAGGGAGTTAAGATTAGGATTAGGTGTAGGTTTAGGTTTAGGTTTTAAGTTATAGGTTTAGATTTAGGTTTAGGTTTTAGGTTAAGGTTAAGGTTAGGTTATAGGTTATAGGTTATAGGTTAAGGTTTAGGTTATAAGTTTTGGTTTAGGTTAAGGTTATAGGTTTAAGTTTAGGTTAAGGTTTAGGTTTAGGTTATAGGTTAAAGCTTTAGGGAATTGAGAATAGGTTATGGTTTAGGTTTAAGAAATCGAGTTCAAGTTTGAGATTAGGTTTAGTTTGGGTTTTCAAGTTTAGGTTTAGGTTAAGGAGTTAAGATTAGAATTAGGTGTAGGTTTAGGTTTAAAGATTTGAGAATACATTTACATTTTAGGTTTTAGGTTTAGGTTAAGGTTATAGGTTTAGATTAGGTTTAGGTGTAGGTTATAGGTTATAGCTTTAGGGAATTGAGAATAAGTTAAGGTTTAGGTGTAGGTTATAGGTTATAGCTTTAGGGAATTGAGAATAAGTTAAGGTTTAGGTTTAGGAAATCAGGTTCGGGTTCAGGATCGGGTTTAAGTTTGGGTTTTCAAGTTTAGGTTTAGGTTTGGGTTATGGAGTTGAGATTAGGATTAGGTGTAGGTTTAGGTTTAAGGATTTGAGAATACATTTAGGTTTTAGGTTTAGATTTTAAGTTATAGGTTTAGGTTTAGGTTTAAGGATTTGAGAATACATTTAGGTTTTAGGTTTAGGTTTTAGGTTATAGGTTTAGGTTTAGGTTTTAGGTTTAGGTTAAGGTTAGGTTATCAGTTATAAGTTTAGGTTATAGGTTATATGTTATGGGTTAAGGTTTAGTTTATAGGTTTTGGCTTAGGTTAAAGTTATAGGTTTAGGTTAAGGTTAAGGTTAAGGTTATAGGTTTAGGTTTAGGTTTAGGTTAAGGATAAGGTTATAGGTTTAGGTTTAGGTTTAGGTTATAGGTTAAGGTTATAAGTTTAGGTTATAGGTTATAGGTTATGGGTTAAGGTTTAGTTTATAGATTTTAGCTTAGGTTAAGGTTATAGGTTTAGGTTTAGGTTAAGGTTTAGGTTTAGGTTATATGTTAGAGGTTATAGGTTATAGCTTTAAGGAATTGAGAATACGTTAAGGTTTAGATTTAAGAAATTGGGTTCGCGTTCAGGATCGGGTTTAAGTTTGGATTTTCAAGTTTAGGTTTAGGTTTAGGTTAGGGAGTTGAGATTAGGATTAAGTGTAGGTTTAGGTTTAGGGATTTGAGAATACATTTAGGTTTTAGGTTTTAGTTTATAGGTTTAGCTTATAGGTTAAGGTTAGGTTATAGGTTAAGGTTTAGGTTTAGGTTAAGGTTTAGGTTTAGGTTATAGGTTATAGGTTTTCGGATTTGAGAATAGGTTTAGGTTAAGATTATAAGTTTAGGTTTAGGAAATCGTGTTCGGGTTCGGAATTGAGTTTAGGTTTGGGTTTTCAAGTTTAGGTTTAAGTTTAGGTTAGGGAGTTGAGATTAAGATTGGGTGTAGGTTTAAGTTTAGAGATTTGAGAATACGTTAAGGTTTAGGTATAGGAAATCAGGTTCGGGTTCGAGATTGGGTTTACGTTTGGGTTTTAGGTTTAGGCTAAGGATTTAGGGATTCAGATTCAGGTTCAGGATCGGGTTTAGGTTTAGGTTTAGGTTTAGGTTTTACGTTTAGGTTAAGGTTATAGGTTTAGGTTTAGGTTATAAGTGTAGGTTATAGGTTTAGGTTATAAGTGTAGGTTATAGGTTTAGGTTTAGGTTAGGTTATAGGTTACGGTTTAAGGAATTGAGAATAGGTTAAGGTTTAAGTTTAGGAAATTGGGTTCGGGTTCAGGTTCGGATTCGGGTTTAGGTTTGGGTTTTCAAGTTTAGGTTTAGGTTAGGGAGTTGAGATTAGGATTATGTGTAGGTTTAGGTTTAGGGATTTGAGAATACATTTAGGTTTTAGGTTTAGATTTAGGTTCTAGGTTTAAGTTTAGGTTATAGGTTATAGCTTTAGGGAATTGAGAATAGGTTAAGGTTTAGGTTTAAGAAATCGGGATCGGATTTAGGTTTGGGTTTTCAAGTATAGGTTTAGGTTAAGGAGTTGAGATTAAGATTAGGTGTAGGTTAAGGTTTAAGGATTTGAGAATACATTTAGGTTTTAAGTTTAGGTTTAGGTTTTAGGTTTTAGGTTTTAGGTTTAGTTTTAGGTTATAAGTGTAAGTTATAGGTTTAGGTTTAGGTTAGGTTATAGGTTAAGGTTATAGGTTAAGGTTTAAGTTATAGGTTAAGGTTTATGTTATAGGTTTTGGGATTTGAGAATAAGTTAAGGTTAAGGTTATAAGTTTAGGTTTAGAAAATTGGGTTTAAGTTCGAGTATAGGTTTGGGTTTTCAAGTTTATGTTTAGGTTTAGGTTAGGGAGTTGAGATTAGGATTAGGTGTAGGTTTAGGTTTAGGGATTTGAGAATACGTTAAGGTTTAGGTTTAGGAAAATGGATTCGGGTTCGAGATCGGGTTTACGTTTGGGTTTTAGGTTAAGGGTGTGGTCCCTGCAAATACAGATAATTTCGAATAAATAAATAAATACGGCCTGTCCAAATGGTCAGGCCCCTCCAATGTTGTCCATAGAAAATGAACAGCTTCATCATGGTCATAACAGCGGTTCCCACCTTCCAGAGACTCCCGCTCATCCGGATAGCTCCGATGCACATTTGGGTCTGCTCCATTAATTTCGAGAAAATACATAAACTTGGCCTATCCCTGGGATCCACCGAATTCGTATGATCCAGGGATCCAAGGAAGCCAGATACTATAATTTGGACCATAGTTTTAGCCATCTGAAATGCTGAAATCACGCACACTAACATAATCAGGAAAGAAAATTTCTTTTGTTAAAATATACCAACAAAAGTAAATGGCATTCTTGATTTTCAACTAGAAAGCACAAAATATGAACTGGAACATGAGAGCAGAGAAGTGTTGACTCACTTGTTCACTTTAACCCAAGTAACTTTTAGTGCTTCCTTCTTCTTTTCATCAAGCACTTCAATCACCTTCTTGATTTTTGACTTATCATTCTAAGTAAGAGAAGAATACAGTAAACAAACAACTTCAAACATAAACAAATTCAATTTATTTTTATTTTTATTTTAAAAAAAAAAGATAAGATCCTTTACAGGCTGAGAAATAGAACAATATACCTCAATGATATTTTTCTTGGATAATAAGTCATTGTATTCATCTTCAACTTTCTCGAACATTGCCATAACTTTTTTGTTGACCCTCTTCTCAAGGCTGAAAGCAATCAATCAGATTAACTGAGATGTATGTCCATTAACCTTCTTCTTTCAAAAAAAATGCAAAACCAAACATCAATTGGGTGTTGAATCATACTATTTCATTGTCATGGAAAAGAAAACAAAGAAGCACAAGAAACATCACAACAACTAATCTAATCACACACCCAAATTGTTCAGCTTGAAGTTTCTCAAGCTCCTCCCTTGATTTACGAGGATCACGAGATGAGAAGTCATAATCTGTCCCACTTTTTCCAAATAATTGTTTCTCAACTACAATCCACCTATGCCTTTCTAGTAGTTTATCTACCTTCAGAGAGTAATCTTTTTGTTTCATCTCCATTCACTTGATCTGTGTGAATGGGAAAGAGTGGGTTTCTATCAAGAACACATACAATTTCATAGATCAAGTAAGTTAAATAAAATAGGAACAGAATAACCACTATAAGTACCTCATTTTCCAGTTTTTTCCTCTCAACATTTGCATCACTAATTTTATATTGAAGCTTCTGTTGCTCCTTGACAATGGCACTGATCTCAACATCACATTCTTCCATTGTATGGTAACTCCAAGAAATTTCACCATCAACCACCATTCACTAGGAATAGTGCTCCCATGCAGGTTGATCAATTTGATTTTGAACCGCCCAGTTTAGCCCAATCTGCTGGCCCTTTTTCCCCCCAACCATGTGAAGAATCGGAACATTTATCTAGATGTGCGCCCCTGCCTCAAGAGGGTTCTAATGGAAAAAGATCTCATGAGACCCAGAAAAGCAACTTCAAACCCAACTAAAAGTTGAATGTTAATTGATCTCCGAGGGACACTTTCCATCCTAGATGAACCAATGCGGATCATCACGTGGTGGCTCATCCTTGCTAGGAAACATGCAATGCTCCGTTAGAGAGCATGTACAGCATGTTGCAGCATTCCAAGCTGTTCATATGATGAGTCCCACCATGTATGGTCCTTGCACCGACAAATGGGGACGAGGACTACTGAAGCTGACAGTAGCGCGACTCGCTACTGAAGTGACGTCACCACTTTTTATGGGCCCCACTACGATGTATGTGTTGTATCCAAGCACCCAAGAGCCATCTGATAATTCATCATCAGTGATTAAGCTAAAGAAAGGAAAAGCAATTAGATATGGAAGTATTACTTGAATTTCAGGGAAAAAAAAATAGGAGAGTAACTGATTATACAAATATAGTGACAAATGCAGATAGAGAAACCTCAGCAAGGATGCAAGAAAAAGGATATGGGAAAGCTTAACCCAATGAATGCTCCCGCTTGAGTTTTCTGGGCCATGGCATGTCGGAAACACCCGAAAAGCAGGCCTGACCTCGCACTTGTGTGCAAGGTTGGCAACTTGAAATGCCTGCCACCAACAATATCTTCAATATCTCCTCACACAAATAGCCTCAGCTTGCCACTTAAACAACGACTATGAAACTCAGCTGAGTCAGCTCAGTTTGGTGGGTATTTCATTGACATGCTTAATATGAAATTGAAAGAACAATTTCCTAGTGGAATCCAAGTCGAAGAACGAGGGTTTAAATAATGATTTTTGTATTTGAGATCATGTGTGCCCCCAACAATTCTCATTGTCTGATGCTCCCAAAGAGAAATTGCTGTGCAGATTGGTTTTAGAAAATTTACATTTGCCCACAGGCATGTGAAATAAAGCTCTCATGTACACACCACATGCTAGAATGGCACAATAGTTCTGATATCCAATCCATCTATTAAAGAGACCTATATCAATGCCCTAGCACAAGAACCAATTTGATCCACTTGTCAGGTGGCCACAGTTTGCAAAATAAATGTATGGCTCTGAAAAAAACTTGGCTGAAGTTTTCTAACCCATCCACCCATTTCCAATACCAAGGTTCACCCACTGAATGGACCAGATTTTTTTGGGAGAACATGTACAAGGTCAGACCAACTTGATGGATGGATTGAATTGCACGCCTATATGCCATGCTGGCACATGTGTGTACACAAGCTTTATTTCACGTACGTGCGCTTAGCAAAGCTCAACGTTTTGTTTCTGTTTTTTAGCAATTGTGGTGGGGAGCTTAATTTTCGAAGATCAACCAGGATCCCTGATTTTACAGATTTGCCAAAATATCCTCATCCATTTCAAGCATGATGAAGGAATATCCTTAATAGTATTAGAGGAAAGCTTAAGGTTTGTCTCAGGCAAGAAAAAATAGAAAACATTCAAACAATTGAATAAACTCACTGGAATAAGCCGTATGGTCTGGTAGATGCCTGACTGTTGTACCCTGAATACTTTCTGGTAGTAAACAGCTGCAGAAAGAACCTGAAACTTCCAAATGTCCACATTATATAGAAAAAGGAGCAGTGATCATAGATAAAGACAGCATGGTTCAGCCAAAGACTCTTTACCCAATCTCGCAAGCTGTGAGACCTGACCCGAGTTCGCTTGTGTGCATGTGTGTGTGAGTATGCATTCCGACCATCTTGGTCCCGCGGTCCTACCGGTCGAATCCCGGTGACCCGTGACCCTTGGATAGTGTTTGCAGTCATCCGTAAGTCCAGTCATAAAGAACGGACTCGGATCGAGTTAAAATCTATGTCATTGTGACTGCATCGTCACCGCGATTCCAACGACGCATCTTATGCGTCCATCCAATATGTAGATCAAAAGTTGTGTACATTTCATTATATGACCATCGATCATGTAGCCCACTTAGGTGGAATGCATGTGTGGACCACCACCTCCCTTAGCATAAGTTCCAAGGTACACTACCCACACACTACACAAAGATCCATAACTAACACTACCAACCACAAATACTACAAAGAGACCTACCCTACCCCTAGCAACTTTGGTTTCTCCTCCCTATGGTAATCATTTATTTTCTTACAAATACATCATTACTATCTCTCTTTCCCTCTCATTTCTCTCTCTTCTCTTCTTCCCTAGCAACTCCCCTCCATTTCTCTAGCCCATCTTCCCTCCATTCCGGCCCCTTCTCCCTAAAATACCTCCTCATCTACCCCTTCTCATTTGATCTTAGCCATTGATCCATGTTGCTTGGAGCCTCTAGATGATGGTGATGTAAATTTCAAGGTTGATTTAGGTGGGTGCTTCTTCTTCTTTCCTTTCTCCCTTCCCTTTTGCTACATGCATGGAAGCATATAGGACCCACCAATCCATGGTGGAAGTCTTACATGGCTCCTAGGATGAAGGCCATGGGCCTAGATCCTACTCATTCCCTTCCATGGTGGGCCATTCTCCATGGACCCACCATGATGCATTCTCCTTTATTCTTGCATCTCATAAGCCATCTAGGTCTTTGTATGCATGTAGAGAGGGTGTCCCTACCCTACAGCAAATTATCTTGATACATAATAGCTTGCATGTAAGTATATACATGGTGGATGGTGTAGATTGTGGAGTGAAAGGTCCATTAGTGTCGGAACCTTCCCCCAATGGCCGATTGCTTCTTCCTTATCCCTTTCTCTCTCTCTTTTTTTGTCTCTTGTGTATTCTGATGATGTGTGGCCCACCAAGGAGAGGTCAGCAACATCTCAGACCCTTAGCTAGATGGGAAGTCCAAGCCCACTTGACTAGATGTCTAAACCCACCATGCATGCATGGTTTGGGTGACCTCCAAAATGACATTTTCATGGAGGTCTGAGTGAGCTCATGGGTCTGAAATTTTGTTAACCCATCAAGGTGGACCCTACATGTTGAATCAGGGCCATAAACCCTTTGATTAATTTATATGGGCTGAAATATGGACAACATATGTTACTGTCCAGATTCCAGACCCAGTTGAAACATTACTTTTGAGCTAATGTTTGGATCTGTTTACATGCCCTTTTTCCCAAATTTTCTTGAAGATTTTGCAGTGCATGGACCCCACTTTGATGTGGAATGGGGTCCACACCATTTCCCTCATGATTGAGACCCATGGGATGGGCCAAAGTGGGCTGACTGTCCAGAAATTTCTGGACAGTTCGGCAACACTATAAGTTGGAAATGAGCATTTTTACCTGAGTTTTTGGAATAAGTGCACCACCCCAGTGGACCCCACTTGTTATCCAGATGTAGGAACACCTTTTTTCCAATTTTTCAAGGGTTTGGGTGGGTCCAGGCCCACCCCATGTGGTCCCAAACATAGGGACAGTCACATTTTCAGCAATATTTTTTTAACAATAGATTTCTTCAGGAATACTTATCTGTACACAAATTGCAGGGGTTAAATAAAATATTTTTACTTTCCTAAAAATTCTAAATTTTTGTAGGGAGGTGTCCCACCCATGGTAGAACCAACCTATACAATTTCAGGTCCAAGGGATCCCATTTGGGCATCCAAAAGGGTGGGCCAACATACTGGACTGCCAGAAATTTTTACTGTTCAGTCCAGCAGCATAGTCCCAAAAGAATAAAATTCTAAAAATACTTTTTAAGAATTTGGGCCATATTTCTGGGTCCAACCTTGTTGTAGGCTTGATGAGGGACCTTGGGTCCAAATTTCAGGAATTTTGGAGGCCCAGAACCTACCCATTAAATGGCCCAAATTTAGAACAGTTACATTCCAGCAATAGTTCACCCTGTAAAGATTATATTCTTAAAATTTATTAAAATACTTTTGAGTGTCTAAAAATTATAAACATTTACAAGGATGTGTTAAACTCATGTTAGGACCTACCTGCAAAATTTTGGAGCCATTGGACACCTGTACACACTATGGTGGTGGCTGGACCGGCCCACTATTATATGGTGTCCAGATCAGTCCGAGTTTTAGGACAGATTGTATTATTTGAATTAATTAAAATATTTTTAAATATCCAAAAATTATAAAATTTTATGATGGTGTGGCCCACTCTTGGAAGGACCACCGTATAAATTTTTAGGTCCATCGGACCTCTGTACCGACTGTGGTGTGGCCTGCAATTTGGACCAGTTTTGGGTCAAATACCTAGACACACCCTTACCTTGGGTTGTTGGGCCTACATTCTAATGGCATGGCCCACTTGAAGTAAGTGTTGTATATCTCCCTTCTTATCTAGTGGGACCCACTGTGATATATGTGGATCGCCATGGGTCAGTAACCCATCTAAATTAAATAAATTTTTAAACTCCAGCAGGCCCAAGAAATGGGTGGGCTGGAATTCCAGTAAGGGGCTCAAAATTTATGACATGGTTGATTGTTTAGGAACTATTGTGGCACACCAAATTTGAGAGAGTGTTGCACACACTCCTTACTTTCCTTCCTTAGACATTTTAGGCTTAATGAGTACCCCCTTGAGGCCCACCTTTGTGGTGGTTTTGTGGGCTAGCTTTAACCAGAATTTTTAATAATTTTATAGGCTCAATGGGCTGGAAACTTCTTTCTTGAGCCCAAGATTATGCAAGGGTTGACCTTATTGATTTACGGGCCCAATGGGCCGTCTACAAGCTGATCATGTATATTTATTAGCCTTGATGTCCTCATAAAATGCTTAATTGTGGGCTGACTTGCAAGGCCCACATAAATGTATATTGTGGGGGAGCCTTGCTAAGTCTTTGAGCTGATGTGGCAAGGTCCACACTATCAGTATAGACCTTGCCCATGTGTATTCTTAGGCTAATGGGTTGCCCTCAAGTCCACTATAATGTATGAATTGGATGGCTTTTGTTTTGGGTCATTTCTTTAGGGCCCATTATGTGATGTAGTATATGTATGTTTGTATTAGCAAGTAGGCCTTATGGACTCAATTCTTTTGGATAAGCCCATTGATCTTAGGCCTGTACTCTCCTATCTATTGTGATGGGCTTAGGGGTAAATATACACAAGAAGTCGGGCCATTGGCTGCCCTCTAAACTGACCCTGTACTTGGGCCAAAAGTGAGTCCCAACTCACTTGTGTTAAATGTGAAACTTGCCATGTAAATGAATTATTGGACTGCCCATGAAGCCCACCACAATATGTGGAATTATGGCCTTTGTGGTTGAGCCCAAACCTTACTTGAGGGCCCACTATATGACCTATGAGTTGGGCTTGGTGTATGGCCCATTAGGTCATGCATTGCATAGGCTTTAGACCTTACATTATACGAGTAGTGGCGGGCTATCTCTTGAAAATCAGTTGAGGTTGGATGTCCTCCTGGGTGATCCTAGGGTAGGCCCATGGGTTCCTCTATGGATGGTTAAAGGCCCACCATAGACCCTTGACTGTGTATTTGAGGCTAAATATGGATGCATGTGGAGCCTACCTCAACGCATGTTTGGTCCAGGCTGTCCAAGCCTTGGATTGCCCGATCATGGAGGCACTCTCTGCCTTGGGTTGCTGCTGGACTCTCAGTCCATTAGCAAGCCCACTTGACCTTTTCATGATGTATGCACACCCTCCATCTGGTGGGGCCCCCTGTGAGTATTGTTGGCCTTCATGAGATACATAGTGGTAACAATGATACATGAATCAATGTATATATACATGAATCATCTCAAAAGGATCAACTGGATAGCACTCCAAACAATAGTGGTAACAATGATTTCCACCATTAAAATCCTCAAGGACCACTATATTATTTATTTTCTATCCAATCTGGCCATAAGGTCACACAAACCTGGATTTAGAGGAAAGGCAAATTTCAGGTTTATCCAACCTTGTAATCTAATTATTTTAATGGTGGACTTTCAATCCAACATCTTTCTATAGTGTGGTCCATGTGATCCTAGATCTGTCTTATTTCTGAACTCAAGCCTTAAAATGAGCTTGCCACATGGTGGACGGTTTGGATGCAACACATGCATCATGGTGGGCCCCACATAAAGCCCCACCATCATACATATATACATATATAATATATACAATATTATAATATATATATATATATATATATATATATATATATATATATATATATAATACTCACATATGTGAATAGAGTGGATGGAAAACATAAATCATGGTGGGTCCCACTGTCCAATCAGTGGACAGTGCGGATGAACAGGCACATCATAGTGGGCTCCACCGTCCGCTGGACGGTGGGAGTACAACACATACATCTTGGACTCCACCGTCCACTTGGACGGTGGGAGTATAACACGTACATCACTGTGGGCTCCCATGTGGGGCCCACCATAACATATATTTTCCATCTAATTTGTTGATAAGGTCATACAGACCCGGATGAAGAGGAAATACAAATTTCAGTTTGATCCAAAACTTCTGTGGCCACCAAAAGGAGTTTCAATGGTAGGCGCTCAATCAACATTGTTTCCTATGATGTGGGCTACTTGAGTCTTGGATATGATTCATTTTTGGAGGGGACCCACCTGAGGAGGGGTCCCATCAAGTGGACGGTGTAGATGGGATATAAACATCAGGGTGGGGCCCACGGCTGGAGCCGTGGGTCTGCCTCTGTCTGCAGCCAGCCGCTGGACGGCATAAAAAAAAACACATACATTATAGTGGTTCCCACCGTCCGCCTGGACGGTGGGATGGAACACGTACAACACTGTGGGCTCCACGTGAGGGCCCACCATAATGTTTATATGCCATTCAATCCATCCATAAGGTCACACAGACCTAGATGAAGAGTAAAAACAAATTTCAACTTGATCTAAAACTTATGTGGACCCAAACAGAAATTCAATGGCAGACGGTCAGCCCCACTATTTCCTGTGATGTGGGCTACCTGAGCTTTGGATGGGCCTGATCTTTGGAGGGGGCCCACGGACCTAAGAGGCCCACAGAATGGACGGAGTGGATACAAAATATACATCATGGTGGGGCCCACGGCTGGGACCTGTGATCCCTGCCCATCCGGCCCTAGGACGTTGTGACGTCCCTGGTGTGAGGCGCTGCTGCCTAATGCCCTTTTTTTTTTAAATAAGAAATTCTGCGGTTTTTCCTCTGTGGGGCCCGCATCTGAAAAATCCAACCCATCCATTAGATTCTACGACCCCTGATCGATCAAATGAGACCAATATGCGACATATTTTTGGCGAATAGAAGAATCAAGGTGGGTTTTAATGGTAATATCATTATTTCCTATGGTATGGCCCGCTAGAAAGTCGGATTGATCTCATTTTTCATATCAACGCCTAAAATGAGCTTGAGAATAGAATGGACGGCGTGGATTAGATTCATACATCGAGGTGGGGCCTACAGGAGTAGCCCCTGCACCAAGCTTGTAAATCAAGCAAATATTTGTATTTTTCCAAAACTCGTCCAGTGAGTCCAACGTCCCTGGACAGTTTGCAGAACACATACATATGAGGTGGGCCCTTACTAAGATGGGCCGTCACATGGTGGGTGTTATGGGCACAATGCATATATAAAGTGGGTCCCACCTATGGATGGCTTGGATAAAATACATGATTCATGGTGGGGCCCATCCGGGTGGGCCACAAGGCCATATCATCTCATACAAAAAAAGGAGAGGGAGAGAGAGATTGAGGGACATACGTGCATGGAGGGCTCCGCCACTATGAGCCCTCCCATCCACATCTTCAATCATACATCAAATGGGTCCCACTATATGTGGGCCAACCGATCAAAATCAACGGTGGAGATCCTTTCTCCACCGAAATTAACGGTCTAAATGACCATATTTATGCAAGAAAAGTAAACATCATGATGGGGTCCATGGAGATTGGCCCCATCATGGAATGATCTTGAAATCAAGGTGGGCCATCGGCCACATCAAGGGTCCAAAATGAGATCCATACCATCGATCGGTAGGTCTCACTTGGCCCATTATCAAAATAAGAAATCTGCACCTATAGGAGCACCCACCTATCGATCTTCTCGGTCCGTTGGATAGCCTATCTCCTTACGCTTCACTTTGATGGTGGAAGATGAAGAATGGATAACTAGGATGGAGGTTTTGGGATGGGAAAGTGGGCCACCAAAAATCACATTTTCTCTCTTGGAGGAGCTTGGACGTGTGGGCTCTTGGTTGCTTGGGAAATGCTTGGAAAATGTGAAGAGAATGAGAGAGAGAGAGAGGTGGTTGTAAGGAGATGTGATGGGAGATGGGTGATGGATGTAAGTGATAGGTGAGGTGATGGATTGATTGACTTTGGGTTTGCTTGACTTGTGGAGAAAGAAAGCATGGGTGCTTTATACTTGACATGAGAGGTGATTGATGGGATTGATTGATGGGATTGATGGGACATGTCGTAGAGATTCTCTTGGGATTGCCAACACGCGACGTTTTCTGGAAATAAACGCCGGCTCACATCTCTTACTCAGGGTATCGGATCAGTGCGTGAGTTGCGGCGTTGGAACCACGGTGACGGTGCGGTCGCAATGGTACAAGTCTCGAATTAAGCTGACTCAAATGTATAAGATATGACTTACGGTCGTGCGCAACGTCGATCAGAGGTCGCGAATTGTCGGAATTCAATGGGAAGGATCGCGGGAAGCCACGGAATAGTACAGATTAGGATACGGGTCTTACAGGTTACCTGTGTTTTTATCTAAATGTAGGCCTTGGGCCTTCTATCCATATAGTTCATGGCTGATATGCCTTTTTGGGGAATGACTGTTAAATGTCCCCATTATGGACCCCTCTAGGCCCGGTTATATCTAAATGTGATTAGATGCTCATCTTAAACTCTTGCTAGACTCACTTCTGTATTACTTAGACACATAATTTGTATGCTTAGTCTCGTGGGCTACCCTAGGTAAATGGGTCCCCACTAGAGGTTGGATTCTTTAAGGATATTGTCTAAGTACCTAGTCTTGGTCCCTTCTTGGATAGGAGTGTACTACTTTGTATATCGCTGCATAATGTGTCTAGACCCATCTTCATGGCCCATGTACATCATTGTATGCTTGGTTGACACTATGTGAGTGTGGTCATATTCTGTCATTGGGCATTGCATGATACTTTTCCCGAGGGACGTAGTATCCCCTCTTGAGCATGTTGGTTTCTTGAGATTGATGCATGGTTGATTGTGTTATTCATGCATCTGGCATTGCATAGCATATGAGCATTATCGCCCTTACTTCATCAGGATTGTGGCCTCCACAAATACATCGTAGATGGCCATGTTTGGTCACCAGAAATGTTACTTGAGCATACCGGGTGCATAGGATGCCCATGGGTGAAATTCTCAAAACTTTCATGGTACTAAGGATCTGCTCCAGCGTCGTGACCGAGTGAAATATATGAGAGCACAAGGGCCTTATACGGTTAGGCCGCGACTCCCACTGTCGTGTAGTCGGTTGGATAGGGGTGTGGCCTTACTCGCCTGATGTAAGAGGGCATTGCTAGGCTGAGTCTTACCAGCTCGTGAATGGGTCCGCTACCTTCAGGCCTTGTTGGTGATTGGTTGTCCACAGGTGGGTAGTGAGGTCTCTTACGCTCGTTTGACTGTGCGGGGTCTGTAGAGCGGCAGTCATCCAGCAGTGTAATGGACCCCAGTGATTTCCTTATGATGGAAATGTACTTGATATGTGATTGGATATGAGCATTGGCATTACTTCGCATTGCATTTGCATCGGCTGTGTAAACCTCATAATGCATCGCCTTGGCATGAAGCCTAGTACTCATTGCATTACGTTACTTATTGCACTATATAGCCTTGGTATGGATTCCTACATTATCATACTGCCATGGTATAGCTTCTTATGTTCATGATAGCCTTGATAAGGCTAGTGGTATTGATATTGATCATGACTCCCTTCTGCGTTCTCTATCTTCTTCTAAGCACCATTGTCACACACTTTCACCACCCTCTAAGCTTTCTATAAGCTTATGCACGATTGATGCGTGCAAGAGATCATAAGTTAGCGTCTTAGCAACGGAGCTTGGATAGGTGTGCGATATGAGGATCTAGTGTTGCAGATTCTCTTCCTTCTTCCTTCTGTTATCTTATGTATGTCCTTTTGGACCTGATGTAAGCTTGTAAAAGTTCAAATTCATAGTGGATTAGGTGATGTGTGCCTTTGTTATTCTCGGAGTTACTTGTTGTGATCTTGGGTATGCTCGTATTGGAAATGATTATATTGTTGTGGAAATCCTCCTTGTAGGATCCCAGGAACGAAACCTTCCTCAAGAGCCGAGAATGGGGTACTACGGAGACTGTTGCGGCCAGAACCGGACATCGGGTTCCTTGTGAGGTCCGGTTACCGAGTCTGGGGCATGACACAAGCTGATTTACCCAGCCAGGAATAGGCTTTCCAGTCAGATGCATGCAGACCTCATCCGTGAAATGATTGCAGTTCTTTGCAATCAGATGATACGTGTCGCCATGATAATTTCCAGAAAGGTGCTCCATGAACAACTTGAACTCTAACCGGGACATCTCAGTGCTGCCCAACCATACAGAACGTCTGAAGACAAAACCAGGGCAGCTTTTTGGTTCCACCTCAAACACACCACTGGTTGGGTATTCATGGGCTCCAAAGGCGTACTCGATGCCATGGACTGTTAGTCAGGTTTAAACATTCTGTTAACATGCATTGAACAAAATGAACAATATGAGAAATTGAAAAGCATAAATAAGTCCAGATGATAAACAAGAGACATGCTGCTATTAAAGAACAAAAAATGAACCACATCTGATTGAAATGTGTTCACTTATCCCCAATAAAATCCAATTAACAGAATAAGATGTAACTGTGTAGCCAAACCAGAGATCAAATGTATAAACATGTCAATTAGAGCAATAGTTCAAATAGTTTCTTTTCGTTAAAATGAGGAAGAATGGTAAAGCAAAACAGAAGGTAAGATCTTAAGACTAAAAAATTCTCTATTTTTCCCTTTCAAGGTTAAGGCAAAATCTGTTACGACCGAGTTCTTTTCATCATTTTCTACTAGCAAAGAGGACTCCTGCATACATGGGTCCAAACCAAATTGCAATTCAAACCAACAAAACCCAGATATGGAAAAATTTGGGAAGAAAATTGTCAATTTGAAAAGTTAGGAAAAAGCACACCTATGGCTCATGGATGAGAGTTTCTGAATCACCCATGTCATTTAAATATCGCACAATGCCTTTCTTCCAGAAGTTTAGCATGCAAGGCTTGGATCATGCCTGAAAGGTTTCTAAAAATTTGACAAACTTCCTGTAGATTCTTCTTCACAAGCACCACGAGAGACTTTTAATTCATTTAAAAAAAAAAAAAAAAAGAAGACAAGATTCTGAAACATTCAAAATTGAAATCTGCACGGCATGCTAGAGTGGGACAAATGGGTGTGGCGTTTGTTGAGCCTCCAGGTGTCACTCCATTTCCACTATGAGACCCACAGAACTTGATTATGTTGACTTCATTTGCATTAGTACATACAGGATTCCCTTGAAGCCTGATCATCATGTCAAACAAATCACTTAAATCACCATGGCAACCAAGTACAATATTTCATAATTGAAATACAATTCATTGGAAATAAATCACTTAAATCACCATGTAAAACAAATCATTCACCTTGTGTTATTGGAAACTATCATAGAAATAAGAGGGGCTATAAAAATTCGGATCGAACTTTTCAGAATGGCTGTAAAAATTCAATATGTTATGGATCTTTTATCTGCACTTACCAAGAAAATGGTGAACGCCTAAACGATCATGTGGGAAAAAAATGGAAAAGTGATTACCCACTTGCAAAACTTCCTGAAACAACATAAATTACTTCTTCAAGCTGTTGCTTGAAAGGACTTTCTTCCCATAAGGGCTACTCCAGAGTGCTAGAACATGGGGCCTGATGGCCTCCACAAAAGCTGCATTAATAGCACTCTACTCCGCAGTAGAACAGTGACAAGGTTACAATCAAGAAAGAAAGAAAGGAAAGAAGAAGAAGATTTTCTTCAGTAGAGATTTTCTTCCACTGTGAGATCCCTTGTCCAACAATCAATTTGGTCCTACAACCAGATATGTGGCTCGCAAGTAAGTTGATATCTATCGACAAGGACAACATGCTAAAATAACTTCAAAACTGCCCAAGGATCCTATTTTTAAGCTTAATTTACTCAAATAAACTAAATAATGATAATATACCATGTTACTCAATTTTTTTTAATACATATGAGCTTTGACTAGAGTTCAAATGATTCTTCTATAACAAATGATAGAATTAATGCTGAAATTACAATTATGTTAGCATCATTTATTATGGCAAGGATTCCAATCCACTATAGATAATTAATCTTTAGATGAATAGAAGATCGACAGCCCTTGCATTACTTGCATCAGTATCAAAGAAATGAACATGTATATACACTAATGAGAAGTACATGTTAAAGATGTTGGTGGATTTTGAGTGGAGTTAGAGAAGGTCACCTCGGTCAAAGCTTAGAAAGAGATTTTCTAGAAGGTCACCTCAGTCAAAGCAAATCAACGATTGCTTTAAGAATCCCAATGCCAGAAAATGCTTACCAATCCAGCAATCTTTTTTATCATTAGGCTGGATTAGAGTCTAGTCTCAACATGCATCTTTTATGAAAGTACAATGTATTGGACTAGAAAGGAAACACAGAGAAGTAATAGAGAAGTCTATGTTACATCTAGTTAAAAGACCCAGATTAACCATGCTTAAGAGAAGTGCACTCACACATTCTTCAAGCCTTGTTGTTGAACAAAATCTAGACATCGTTTCACAAGCTGCACCAGATCGAAATTTGTTAAAGCATGGAAGTCACTTTCACCAATTAAAAAGAAAAAATAAATATTTACCTTCTTATTTATTTTCGGTCCAAGAAAATTCACACCAATACATCTCCTAGCCACTTTAAACATAAACAAACCATTTCTTGCATTATAATCATCAGAATGATCAGGGTTGAGAATTTAATGGAACTACAGTGCATGTACATCAAGAAAACATTTACTAAGTAAAAAATTTCAATTTATTAGTCAGATACATCCAGCTAGACCAAATACTGCTTTTTCCTTTTCTAGATTGAAATAGATCACCTCAGTCAAAGCTCTTTTGCAAAACAACAGTGTGCTGCCCACTGTAGATATCAACCAATTCACCTAAAGGAAGTGTATATAGGTTGTGTTAGCGTGCATTATTGAATTCAATTGCAATCTTTTAGCTCAATAAAGTTGATATGGACAAATTACATTACCTTCCTAAGTATTCGATCTTCTACAGATAAGACAACCCGTTCCTCAATATCTATCTCGTTTAATTCAGAAATAATGCTATCTGCCATTACTGATCTTTTGCATAGAAACTCCTTCCAAGCATTTAGTTTTCCTTCGAGGAGCTTGAATTTTTAAGAAAGAAAAAACCCAGCTATTCCTAAAACAATTAAGGACTGCCACCATTTTCTAACAGTATCTGCAAAACCGTCCACTTCCAGCCTCGCAAGTTCAAAGCGAAAGGGCTTGGGAGTTGTACTGGAATTCTCAGGTCCTTTGGGTATTCACGACTCAAATTATGCCGAAGTGGCTACTTTTCCCCAAGGGGTCAGATTATCTGTTAATCAGTCCGTCCTCTAATCATTGAAAGGAAGTAATGTGATTTGGTGGATCAAATTTGGTTAGTTCGGTTAAGGCTATTGTAACATCATCTTGTAAGCTTCAGACCCTTAAAAGAGAGAATGGAAAAAAAAAAAAAAAACTCAAGAGCTTCAGACTTATGATCATACATATCGGTGTCTCATGTTCATGTACCCCATTCTGCAAATCCAGAGGCAAATAGTTTAGGCAAGGAGGGCATTAATAATGGTCAAATGTTAACTGTGGATTGGAGACAGTGTTCTCCTTTGGTTCCAGTGTCTGTCTTTGCAGTAGAGTTTTTTCTGTTTTGCTTTTGTGTTTGATTCCAGTCTGCCGATAGCTCTATGTCGCAGTTGTATTTCCTTTCTCTTTCTTCCTTAATAAATCTCATATTCATCCAATTAGAAAATACATTAAAAAATAAAATAAAAATTAGCCACATGGTATCTATAAATTATGTACAAAAACAGAAAAACAAGTAGTCTACAACTCTAACATGACTAGAACTTTGTAAAATTGCAAAACACCAATTGTTCTGCCCTTTTGCCCATACTTGCATCATGCTAATTACTATCGCCATCCAATATAGTGAAAAAGGAAAGTGGGTGGTTTTTGGTGAGAGTTACATGTTACAGCATTGCTTTCATGCTGATACCATGGTTGGACTGAGTCGTAACAGTGTTTGCTATAGGAAGAGCTTGGATTGAACTAATATTCGAGAAAGAAACAAAAGGTTGTTTTGTTGTGGCATTTTGTCGAACATGTCATAGGTAACTGCTCTAAGAGTTGTACTTATCAACAAGGGTCATTCTCTAAAAACTGGAAACAAAAATATCAGAAAACCCATACGAAAATTTTCAAGATCCAAGCATAAAACCCCTAATCCTCTCTGCAATACGAATCTCTAAAATTCCCCAGAAATTGCAAATCAGAAGCAAAATCATCAGAAAGTAAGAAAAACTCATTTGAGAAGTTCTCTATACCAAACAGAGAAAAACAACTCAGAAGCACAAAACAGATTTAGATTCCGCAACAAAATAAAAAACATAAAAAAGGCCCTCACACAAAACATATTCAGATTCTATATCCGGCAGACATCACCTTTTCTAGTAAACTTCATGAAAAGGATCAGAATTCTCTACAAATGACAAAAATCACCAGAAATTAAATAGATTAAGATTTAGATTTACAAAACAACATATTTGCCAAAAATTTCAGAAAAAAGAGCCGTCCTAATTACATGAAACACTAGAAAAACTTCCAGCATCACCAAAATCGATACGAAGGGGCACAAGTACTTCCACCGCAACAAAAAACAATGCAAAAAAAGAGGATCGACGAATCTGAAATTGATTAAACAAAGGACAATCGAGAGTGAGAAGCATACATTCATTTTTTACATATTCAGAAAATTTATTAAAAGAGATGGAATGAGGGCTTACCTGTATTCCCAGGACTGGAATCCAGATTTGAAGAGGAGAAAATGTAGAGGCTCCCAGTAACTGAAGACGTCGTCGCATTGGTGTATGATGTTCGATGTCGCGCTCATGTATCAAAGGATTACCGGTGCGAAGAACGGAAGCTTCCAGCTCATGGATCCGTCATCTGTCGTCTCTCCACCGTCCAATTTCTTCTCTGGTTTGTCCTCCTTGGTGTAGCTCTCCGTAGAAGGCGAAGATGAGGTGGGAGGGCATCGTTGCCTCGATGTGGAGAAAGAGAGAGAGAGAGAGAGAGAGAGAGAGAGAGAGAGAGAGAGAGAGAGAGGGAGCCTGGGAGATGGAGCGAGAGAGAAAAGGGCGGACGCAGGCGGGAGATAAGAAATTTTGAGGAGGGGCGCATGACGGACGGACCATCAGGACCGTGCATTTTTGGGACGTGGGGCCCACCGTGATGTATGTTATTTATCCACTCCGTCCATTAATTTTAAAATATTATTTTATGGGTTGACATAAAAAATAAGTCAGATCTAAGTTTTAAGAAGACTACAAAACATATTAACAATAGCAATTTAATTTTTATTGTTGCTTATAGTGTGGTCCACTTATATTTTTAATCTACATAATTTTTGGACTAATCCACTGAAATTATATATCAAAATTTATGGACGACTTAGATCAAACACATATATTCCAATGGGCCCAATGGAGCCCCTTAAGCACAATCAATATATAATAAGGTCCTCGTGAGGAGGTAGGTTTTAGGTCAAATAATTAGATTTTAGCTATAGATTAAGTCTATAGCAACTATGGTAAGGTGTAGGGTCAGCTCATGGATCCGTCATCTGTCGTCTCTCCACCGTCCAATTTCTATAGCCAAAAACTAACATGGTTTGTATCCTTTGCCCCTTTTTTTAGTAGTGGAGGGTCAGCGAATTATTGCGTGGCGTTCGTCACTTGGTCATCGTCGCGCTAAGGCAGCTGAACTTGCTGACGATGAATCTGTTTCAGCATTTGCTTCATGAAGTTTATATCAGTTCTGAGTTTCTTGGACTTCCCTATCTAACCGACCATTCCCTCAGTTCCGCTGAGTATGTCTAGTCGAAACAGAGGTTGTCGGATGGGCCGCAGAACCTTGTCGATTGATGTGTCGATTATGGGCTCTATTCGTACCCGGCGGGCCTTCGATTGCCGATGGTCCAGTGAAAACGACCTTATTAGGCTCGCTTTGAACAATCTTTCTAGTTCTCACCATTGGAGCTTCGTGATAGAGCTTAGAAAATGACCTTTCATATCGTTTCCCACAGACGGCGTCAATCTGTTGATACAAAAAACTGATGCGTCCTCCTCCTCCTGTCGCTTACACAAGAAGAAGACAAAAGGAGACCCTAGCTAGAGCCGGAGACCCTCCGATGCTAGTCAGGGACAAGATCACCTGGAGGGTCATTTGGGATAGTTTTTACATACCTTTCATCTTAGAGGTCTCCTGTATTTATAGGAATAGGAGAGTCCCGTTGTGCAAAGATTCTTCTCCTAATATCTTGGAGATATGATATTAATCCATTTTTGGACTCCATCTTATCCCGAGATTTTCAGGATCAAGGATCCTTTTACTAGATTTTTGGGACGGTATTTTCATTTACACCATCTTTACCTTTCTTAGCTCAGTCATAACCGACTCTAGTGATGAGTGGGCCTTGGCTAGCTATAAGGATAATACTATTTGCCTTCTGTCAAATGAAATGTAACTAATCCATAATCGATATTCTCTCTTAATCAGATAGCTGACTCTGTAACCGACCCAAACATGGGTCAGTTTTATAGTTGGTTAAGTGGCTTCAAAGCTTTGGGCCTTAATCGGCCTCTTTAGATGTTGCTACCCTGTTTACCTAGTCAACTTTATGCATCTTATGTACTCCACCTTGTGGCTCATGACTTTATAAACCTCGGTCAGGATTCATTTCCCGTAATCCGAGCTAAGTCTCTCCTTTAGGCGTTTAGCTTACTTTCCTCGGTCCGGCTTGTTGCCTCAGATTCTCGGGTGGTATCAATAGAGTTGGTCCATTCCATAGCCGAGTCACTGGACTTGTTCTATTTTTCCCCAACAATTTCTTTGTTAATTCTAATAGATGTGCCCATACATCGGTAATATAGACTGGGCGTGACTTGGATGAGACCCAAACCAGCGAAAAGTGGGAGGTACTTTGATGTGTCAAGCTCCGATTCATTTAGTTGGTGGGTGTGTGCAAGAGAGTCAGCACGTAACAGGGTTGTAGTCTAACTGTCGTTAGGCCAGTGACTCGGGTTTCCCTATCTCTCTACCGATGGGATCTCTTTGTGTCCCAAACTTCTCGCAAGTCTCCCTCCGATTGCAGTAGCGGATATCTCGGTCTGACTGTGGCAGCGGGAGCACCCTGACACAATTGTTGTTGCCGAATTTTGGCCAGTTTTTTTGAACTTCTGGTCTCATTGAGGGTAGTCATGTGTGTGTGTCTATATATATATATATATATATATATATATATATATATATATATATATATATATATATATATATATATATATATTTATATATATATATAAGTTCTTCAATGGTTCTGAAATTGTCGTGTATTAGTGGAATATGATGAAGAGTCATTGTTTGGATGGAAAATTATTTTCGACGATGTCATTGAGCCCCCACCTTAGTCGGTGTAATCTTTGACCGAATTAGGTCGATTCTTCCAATCTGAGGCGTAATTCCCTCCGAATTACTCGTACCACTATAGCGTGGTTGGCCTAGTCAACTCGGAGTGTGGGGGAGCTCAGGGCTTAAGCTCATTTCCTTATGGGTGGCTCAAGCCCCTTCCCTTATGAGCTCATTATCCACGTTGTAGACATTCCTGGTGAGGCAAGTTTTGTCCCGCTGAGCTATGTCCTGGAACAACTTAGATTTGGGGCTCGTCTCCACATCAAAGTTACTCCTTGCCATGTCTCCTAGCTCTATGCTATGACAACTCAACACAACAATTTGTCGATAGCCCTTTTGCCTGGACCGTTAGCTCGGGGCTACATTAGCCCAAAGGCATATCACTTATAATTAGACCAACATACTTTCCCGTGTGAGGGACCAGTTCGGTTTTCACCTTAACTGTTGCCCACCCCCTTCCAAGCTTGGCTTGTTCAAGCCCGGAAGTGAGACGTTAGACTGGTCTGGAAGTGCGGGATTCCAAATTTAAATTTTGAACAACCCAAAGCCCGGTCTTTTTTAAATTTTGAACTCAACCCGAATTTTCCACCAACTACCAGAGGCAAGAACTGAAAAATGGGCAACAAGCGTAGAAGTCGAAAAGGCGTCATCGATGGCTGTAAAAAATGGAGAGGCGGGCATTTATTGTAGATCGTTATCTCAGATTCTGAGTAAATTAGAGTGTGACAGTTGTCAATCGAGTAGTTGTGCCTTAATTTGCTAGGGCATGTTGTACCGTATTCCTGAATATTTTTGGGAAACCCAATTGGAAAGGACAGGTATTATAGCAATGGAAATATATTGTGGGTTAAAGATCTCCAATAATGCTTGAAATGTTTTTTATAGAATCGAAACTGATAGGATGAATACACAGGGAGCATTTGAGAGGAATTCAAAAGTAAACCAAGCAATCGACCAAGCAACCAATAGCTATCTAAAAGGCAAACCAAGCAATTGATAGTCATCCAAAATGCAAACTAAGCGGCGATGGTCATCGAGAAGCTTGATCAAGCAGGAGATGGTCATCTAGGAGCTTGATTGAGCAGTCGACTGAGAAAAGAGGTCTCGATAGTGGCAAGGAAGTCTCTAGAATATTGTTGTAACGTCCTAAATTTTCACTATTTTGGATTGTCAAAAATCCTTAAACTTATCTATCTATATATATATATATATATATATATATATATATATATATATATATATATATAACAAGCCTACGTCATCACTTACTGACCTTTAATGCTCGAAGTGAGCCTATACATGGGTGGTACTGATAAAGTACCGCACAAATAAGATTAATCAACTGTAGAAAGCCAATGAATCCGACCGATCACTTAAACATCGAGTTTAGCACCATGGTTTACTCACATAGGGCTCAAATCTAGCCACCAAATCACTAACTAATCGAGATAAACATAACCAAATAAAGACCTACCTAAAGCCAAGACAACTATGGGTTAGATCTTAATTATTAAACTAAACTAACCCGTTCACTCATTTAGCCTAAGAACCAATGATCTAAAGTGATCATGACCTAATCAACATTTTTACTAATTTCGAATAGACCACACTATGAACTTAGTTAATCTAGACCCTAACAACTATGCCCAAGAAATCTCCCTACCCAATTCATTCAAAAAATGCCCTGATTATCTAAACAAGCTCTAAGCTGCTCGTTAGTGGACCACTGGTTCCAAAATTATAGAATAATGTCAGTCTCACTAGGCTTAACATCCTTTGTGGGGGACGAATCAAGATAGTACCCAAATTTGCATAACTTAGGACAGAGGTTAAGTGCTTGAAATGCACAAATACCCAAGGTTAAAACCTGAAACTTAAGTGAAATGAACATCTCACTCTTTCGCGAAGTTGTGGCTTTCCGACCATTGGATCGCGACCAAACCCAAGGTATGAGTTAAAAATATTTTCCCACTCATATCCATATAGTCGCAGCCCCAATCGAGTAATGACAACTATAAATCATATGTAGGGTCCCTGCGGTCGATCAAGAAATTTAATCTCCACTAAAATTGGTTCGATCACTCATCCTATGATGGGGCACCTGCCGCAACGCGCGGATGGGCCAGTGGGCCCCTGAAGTAACCCTATGGGCCAAAATTCAGCCCATTAGGGGCGTGCATGCTAGAAAAAGGGCCATCATAGCTATTTAGAAATAAAAATTGGGCTATATAAGGCCCATAAATTCACTCCCTCACTCCCATACAGATTTCTAGCTCTAAGGGAGAGAGAGAGTGTGTGGGGAGAAGTGAAAGGAGCTCCTTGAGGGAGCTGATTTGGGAAAATTTCTCCTTATTGTTGCCCATAACGGACCTCATAACCATGCCCCACCATAGAGAGTGGCCCACTGGTGATAGAAAGGTAACCTTCTAGCTCTCTCCAAAATTCAGCATCGTAGATTAATTTACATACGCCCTTATGAGCTAATTCCGTTTTACGCAGGACCTCGATACACCAATTTTTGCAAACCCGAAACCTGAGGAGCATCACCACAAATCGACGGACTACTCCTAGGTGCATACCATTAACCTTAGGTGACCAATTATCGAACCTAGTTGTAATTAATGATTGTGTTGTGCAAAACTAGTCCATATGTTAATTAGCAACTAATCTTGGGTTGTTAGTCTTCCAAGATTTGCCAAATCATGTTTTGAGGGTCAAATATTGCATATTAGACCCCATTTATATCTTAATTTTATGAACATGATATTACTTAATGTCCTATTTACTTATGTTTGTGTTGCAAGGTGAATTTAAGAGCTTGGATTAGAAAAGGTGCTTAAAGCATGGATTTGACACTCAAAGATCACCAATGCAAAGAATGGATCTTATGAGACAAAGATTGAAGATTTCAAGGTCCCAAGATTCAAGAAAACCAAGTAGAGAAAGAACGAATTCGAAAGAACAAGGGTAGAATATACATTGACTGTGTCATCGAGCACCATTTGATGACATCAAGGACACATTCGATGAGATCGAACACAGGTCGATGATATCAAATTTATGAAGGAAAATCGATTTGGTCACTGGACAAATTGAAGACCTTTTTCGATGACTCGAGAACTTGTTCGATGACTCAAAGCTCTGCTCGATGTCATTGAATTTTCTCTGGAATTTCAGCAGAACTTGTTGGACACATTGGGCACCATTTTCGATTACTCGAAGTACTCCCCGATGACATCGAAGATCTGCTCAATGACATCGAAGGTCTCTTCGATGACATTGAATTTATTGAAGAAATTAGAATACTCCCTGGACTGTTTCAAACACATTATCGATTCCTTGAACAATGCTTAATGACATCGAAGTCCTCTTTGATGACATCGTCATCGAAGGTAGGTTCAATGACATCGAAGGTTACGAAGTTCAGATGAAGCTACAAAAGCCCGAAAAAAGCACATATAAAAGACACGTTTGATGACATTGAAACCTATTCGATGTCATCAAACAGATCGCGTGAAGTTACGTAGAGTGCCTAAATTTGAGGCAGTTTCCGGATTTTTCCAAAGAGGTGTAAAAGGATGTGTTGCACAACTATCAATAGGAATCCCAGGGCATCCCTTAGGATCTATCTAATCATTTTAGGGTTTGAAGGAGCAAAGCACAAGGGCTATCGGAGCCGAGGACGGCTCTGCCCTCGGTGGGGGATATTATGACGCTCCGTCACTGTGTGGTCACATGTGGGCGGGCACACATGGGCAAACACTGATGTGGGTGGGGCCTAAAGGGTCTGGGCGAGCTACTAGTGGTTGGCAAGCTACTGTGCTAGCAGGCTACTGTACCCACAGTGAAGGTGGAACCTTATCCCACATCGAAAGAGTTGTCTGGAATTGTGTTGGTTATATGTTGGGTTTCCCCTTAACTGACATGACATGTTTTAAAGCCGTGAGCTTCAGTAAAACGAAAAATATCATGTGCTGTGGGGGAGGGCCTTCACTGGATGGTGGGACCCGACCCACCAAAATGTATATGTTTTATCAATGTCGTCCAGCCATTTTGTTGGGTTGCTAGACGGCTAGTGGACCCCACCTTTAATGTATGTGTTACGTTCAAATCATCTATCCAGTTGGAAAACTTGCTTTGAGGCTTAAGAAAAAAATGAGGCAGATTTATTAGGTGGACAACGCCACAGAAAATAGTGGAGAGATGAACGCTTACCATTGAAGTCCTTTTGGACCACAACAGTTTTGGATCAACTTGATATATGTTTTTCCTCCTAACCAAGTCTCTGTGACCTTATAATTAGATTAGATGGAAAATAAATGTTATGGTGGGCCGTGGGAATTTTAATGGTGGAAATCATTATCACCACTTATATTTGGGTGTGGCCCATTTGATATACATGGGGCCCATTGGTGTAGCCCATTTGATATGCATATATGTCACGCCCCAAACTCGGTAACCAGAATCACAAGGGACCCGATGGCCGGTTCTGGTCGTAACAGCCTCCATAGTACCCCATTCTCAGGTCCTGAGGCAGGTTCCGATCCTGGGATCCTATAAGGAGGATTTTCATAACAGTATAATCATTACCAATATGAGTATACCCAAGATCACAGCAAATACATCTGAGAATAACAAAGGCACACATCACAAAATCTACTAAGAATTTAAACTTTTACAATCATCCATAAGGTCCAAAAGGACATACATGAGATAAAAGGAGGAGAGGGAAAGGTCGGCAACACTGGAGTCCTCAAAAGCTCCGCTCTACTGCACGCGCTGCTGCTACGATGCCTGCCTAGAATCTCCTGCACGCATCAATCGTGCATAAGCTTATAGAAGCTTAGAGGGTGGTGAAAGTGTGTGACAATGGTGCACAGAAGAATAGTAGGAGATGTAAGAAGGGAAATGTGCTCAATGGAAAAATCACTAACCTTACCAAGGCTTATCATGAATATGATGCAATGAGTACTGGATGTTAAACCAAGGCAATGCATGAAGGGGGCTTGTACAACCAATGCTAATGCGATGCAAGTAATGCTAGTGCTCATATCCAAATCATAAGTCAAGTACATTTTCAATCATAAGGAAATCACCGAGGTCCATTACACTGCCGAATGACTGTCGTTCTACAGACCCCGCACAGTCAAACGAGCATAAGAGACCTTACTACCCGCCTGTGGATAGCCAATCACCAACAAGGCCTGACGGTAGTGGACCCATTTATGAGCTGGTCAGACTCAGCCTATCAATGCCCACTACACACCAGGAAGGTAAGGCCACACCCCTATCCAACCGACTACACGACAGTGGGAGTCGCAGCCTAACGGTATAAGGCCCTCGTACGCTCATGTATTCCACCCGGTCACGGCGTTGGAGCAGATCCTTGGTACCATGGAAGTTTTGAAAATTTCACCCATGGGCATCCTATGCACCCGGTATACTCAACTAATATTTCCGGTGTCCACACATACGACCATCCACGAATATCCCTGTGGAGGTAAGGCCCTGATGAAGTAAGGGCAGATATCCACATGCTATGCAATGCCAGATGCATGAATCACACAATCACCCATGCATCAATCCCAAGCATTCATCTCTCAGGGAGATACCAACATGTCCTACACAATGCCACAACCATAGCCAATCATTCCTCAACCAAGCATGCATATGATGTGTATGGGAGTGGGCCATGAAGATGAATAAGGGTGCCAATACGGTGGAGATGAACTCTCTACCTAACCATGAAGGGTCTAGGTACTTAACTAATTCCTCATAAGGAATACAACCTCTAGTGGGGGCCAATATACCTGGGGTAGCCCACAAGACTAAGGAGAAAAATGGTATAGGCCTAAATAGTGAGATGGTTTAGCAAGGTTCTATGGTGAGCCTTTAACCACCCATAGAAGCCCATGGGCCTACCTTAAGGCTACCAACGTGGACATCCAACCACAATTGGTCCCTAAGGGGTAGCCCATTTCTAATTGATCATGAATCAAGGACCAAGGCCCATGCAACATCAAAAATTAGAAATGAGTAGCCATAATTATACCACAACACTCATATTGGGCTTCAGAAAGGGCGGCCCAAGGCCTACCCAAAATATGGGTTCAAGGAGAACACACATAACCCAACTCATATATAATACTATGGGCCCATAAGGGAAAGGTTAGGGCCCAACATAAAAGTCACTAATCCCATATATTATGGTGGCCTAGTGGGCAGCCCATTGCTCAAACCACATGGGCAATGTCATGCTCTTAGTCAAGTGAGTTGGGCCTACAACTCGGCCTAAGTATAAAGTTGATTTGATGGGCAATCAAGGGCCCATCTACTTGTGTAATCTGGCCCACTAACCCAACATAATAGTATAGTAAAATGGCCCAATAGTTCAACGGGTCTATCTGGAAAGTTCCAACCCAATTGGGCCTAAGGAGTTCAACAACTAGCTACATTCATGGACCCAATTAAATTTAACTGTGGTGGGCCTCAAAAGTGCATTTATTAAGCCCAAAATTTAAGAAACTAAAGGTATTAATTATCTCCTCTAATACCTTCATAAATGTGGTGGGCCTCACTCCTCAAAATTTCAGCCCAAGTCCAAGCATAATTATAACATGTTGTTGTCCTAAATTTTGGCACTCCATTGGAGTGGGCCCAAGGCCTCTAAAACTCTGGAAATTGAGGGCCATGGCCCCTCATCATTCATACAATGAGAGGAAACCCAAAAATATGGCCCACCATCAAAAGAAACATTTTTGAATTTTAGTTTTTATCAAGCATATTGCTGGACTGCACAACAGAAAAATTGGGAGTCTAGCCATCTTGGACCATTTTTTTGGATGCCCTAAAGGAGTCATTTGAGGCTGAAATTTTACAGAGTGATACTTCCATATGTGCGTCACACCTCTACAAAATTTCAGAATTTTTAGATATTTATAAGTATTTTAATTAGTTTAAACAAAACAGACTGTCCATGAAATCGGACAGACCTGAACGTCCAAACATGGTGGGCCAGTCCGGCCATTGCCACGGTGTGTACAGGGGTCCATTGGCCCTGAAATTTGGAAGATGGGTCCTACCATGAGTAGATCACATCCCTATAAAATTTCAGAATTTTTAGACACCTATAAATATTTTAATTCATTTAAATAAATCAGTCTGTCCTAAAAATCGAACTGATCTGGACACTATATTATAGTGGGCCAGTCCAGCCACCACTATGGTACGTACAAGTGTCCATTGGTCCCCAAATTTTATAGGTGGGTACTACCTTGAGTAGGCCACCCCTGAATAAAATTTTATAATTTTTAAACACCTATAGATATTTTAATAAATTTCAGAAATCCAACTGTCCATGGTGGAATGTTGCTGGAATAGAGTAGAAAATTCAGACTGTCCACCTCACTTGGACCATACCTTTGGGACCTCAATCAAGGTCAGATGGAGCTGAAATTTGGGGAACATCAAGATGAGATCCCCACCTTTCAGAAAAGTATATTTGATGGGTATGAATAGTCCCCCAAACAGTCCCAAAATCTGGTCCAAAAACAACCAGAAATTGTCCAGAAAATTCTGGACAGCAACATGTACTTAGATAAAATTTATTATATAGGTTAAATAAAAAGGAAAACACATTAATAGAGGATGGTATGGCCTTCCTTAGTGGGCCCCACAAATGTCCATGTCATAATCTAAAGCCAACACACCTTGCATGCATCATTAAGGTAGCAAGTAGGACACCCAAAATCAAACAATGGGCAGTTTGGGCATCCCACCTTGCTGAAATTTATGGATGTCCTAGGCCCACCAAATGAGCCACACACATCAGGAAATAAAATGAGAGAAAAGAGAGATAGAAGGACAATCCGGCCATAGGTAAAGGGCTCCGCCACTATTGAGCCCTCCCTAGATCAATCACACCCATACATCATACATAGATTTACATTCATAACATGAATCTTGCACATGCATGGCCTATAATTAAAATGCATGGTGAGGATGCCATCCCCACCATGGTTATAAGGTCTAGATGACCCAAACATAATATGATATGAAAGAAAATGGTCATGATGGGGCCCATAGAGAAAGGCCCCATGCATGGATCATGCATGCATAAGATAGGCCATTAGGCCACAACCATGGGATTGTGTAGGATCTCCACCATTGATTGGTGGGTCCTACACTTCCCTCATGAAAAAAAAGAAACCATCTAGGCTATAGAAAATAGATTTTTACATCTAAAGGGGCACCCACCTCAAAGATGACCACCAAACTTTCACACTAAGGTCCTTTAGCACCAAGGGAGATGGATCAATGGTGGAGATGAGGTTTTAAGGGTTAGATGGTGGGGGATTAAGGAGGAAGGTGGCTGGAAAAATGGAGGAAAATGGGCTGGAGAAATGGAGAAAAATTGCTAGAGAAGAAGAGAAGAGAGAGAGAAATGAGAGGGAAAGAGAGGAAAAATCTTTTTAAAGAAAGTAATCATTAACCTATGGTGATACAAACAATGTTGCTAGGGTAGGTTAGGAGTGGGTGGTGTGTGAGGTCTTGGTAGTGTGAGTTATGGAGATTTAGGTGGTGTGTGTAGTGTGTGTTAAAACTTGTGCAAAAGAGGGAGTGTGGGCCACATGCACCACTCTAAGGTGGGTCACATGATCGAAATCAAGGGCCAAAGAATGAAACGTACACAACTTATGATCCACATATCAGATGGACGCACAAGACGCAGCGTTGGAACCGCGGCAATAATGCGGTCGCAATGGCATAGGTCTCAGCTCGATCCGAGTCGGGTCTACTTGATTGGACTCTAGGATGACCGCAGCACTATCTGAGGGTTGCAGGTCGCCAGAGTTCGACCGGTAGGACCGCGAGACCATAAGAAATGAAATGTACACTCTCACACACACATGCACATATGTGAACTTGGGTCGGGTCTCACAACCCTCCCCACCAATAAAGAAATTTCGTCCTCGAAATTGACTAATCCAAGACAGAATAAAAGAGAACACCACCATCACATAGTAATCATCATACAAGAAAGGCAATACAAACAATCATATATCTATCAATCATCAAACAAATGGGGATAACACTCTCTAATCTCAGCCTCGCGTTCCCAAGACGCTTCAGCCTCCGAATGATGACCCCATTGCACTTTTACCAAGAGAATGACCTTAGTCCTGAGGACCTGCTCCTTCCGATTAAGAATACGAATCGGCTGCTCAATGTAAGAAGCATCCTCACGGACCTCAAGTGGCTGCCAATCAATCACAGGAATAGTGTCTGACCCACATTTTCTCAACATAGAAACATGAAACACGTCGTGGATCGCGGACAACTCAGGAGGTAAGGCAAGCCTATAGGCCACAGTGCCTACGCGCTCGGTAATCTCAAAAGGTCCAATAAATCTCGGGGCGAGCTTGCCCTTCACACTAAAGCGAACTATGCCTTTCATAGGTGAGACCTTGAGATACACCATGTTCCCGACTACGAACTCGAGGGGTCGACGCCGACGATCAGCATAGCTCTTCTGCCGGCTCTGAGCTGGCGCATCCTCTGCCTAATAACATCAATAGCCTCTGACGTCTGTTGCACAAGCTCGGGACCTAAGAGACGGCGCTCTCTAACCTTGGTCCAACAACTAGGAGATCTGCATGGCCTACCATAAAGTGTCTCGAAAGGAGCCATGTCGATAGTCGACTGATAACTGTTGTTGTATGCAAACTCGGCAAGGCGCATATGCTCATCCCAACTGCCCGCAAAGTCGATCACACAAGCCCTGAGCATATCCTTTAGGATCTGGTTGACCCTTTCGGTCTGTCCATCCGTCTGCGGATGATAAGCGGTGCTGAGATGCAAAGTAACCCCCAGTGCTTGCTGAAAACTCCTCAAAAACTCCTCCAAAACTGAGATGTAAACCTAGAGTCTCAGTCTGAAACAATCGAAACTGGGACACCATGCAGTCTCACTATCTCCTCAATAAATATCCTCGCCAACCGGTCCATAGACCAGGAAGCACGTACTGGAATGAAATGAGCCGACTTTGTCAAACGATCGACGATAACCCAGATGGTATTGTGACCGCGCTGAGTCCTCGGCAAACCTGCGATGAAATCCATCGATATGTGCTCCCACTTCCACTCTGGAACGCTCAACGGCTGCAAGGGACCAGGGGGTCTTTGATGATCGGCCTTGACACGCTGGCATGTGTCACACTCAGCCACAAAACTCACAATCTGGTGCTTCATCCCCTGCCAGAAGTATTGCCTCCTCATATCACGATACATCTTCGTAGAGCCCGGGTGGATAGTAAGTCTCGATCGGTGTGCCTCGGTCATCAGATCACGACGCAACTCTAGAACGTCCGGGATACACAACTGGCCCCTGAAGCGTAACTCACCATCGGAACCAATATGCCAATCTGACTGCTCCACGGAGGCGGCCTCTGCTCGGTACTCCTAAAGTGACTCGTCCGTCTGCTGAGCCTCGATCACCCTAGCCACCAAGGAGGGTTGAATCGATAAGCTCGAAAGCTGAACAATGGAAGACTGCAGACCGAACTCAAAGTCAAACTCTGAAACATCCTCGAGCATTTGTCACTGTCCAACCATCATATGTGCCACCAGGCCTCGTGGCTGACGGCTGAGCGCGTCCGCCACCACGTTCGCCTTGCCCGGGTGGTACCGAAGGTCAAAATTATAATCCTTTAGCAACTCCATCCATCGCCTCTGCCGCAGGTTTAACTCGGACTACGAAAATAGATACTTCAAGCTCTTATAATCCGAGAAGAGCTCGAACCTGACCCCATATAGATAATGCCTCCACACCTTCAGTGCGAATACAATTGCTGTAAGCTCTAAATCATGAGTGGGGTAGTTCAGCTCATGGACCTTGAGCTGACGCGAGGCATACACTGCTGGCTTCCCGTGCTGCATCAGTTCAGCACCCAAGCCAACTCTAGAGGCATCAGTAAAGACAACAAAACCCTCACTCCCATCAGGAAGAGTGATGACAGGAGCGGACGTGAGGCGGTCCTTCAACTCCAAAAATGCTTTCTCGCAAGCGTCACTCCAGAGGAACTCGACGCCCTTCCGCGTCAATCGGGTCAGCAATACCGCAATACGGGAGAAACCATCGATAAATCGTCGATAATATCCCGCTAGACCAAGGAAGCTGCGAATCTCAGACGCGTTCGTGGGCTGACCCCACTGACGCACTGCATCAACCTTCGAGGGGTCCACAGCGACACCCTCCCTTGTCACCACATGACCAAGGAACTTCATCTCCTCCTGCCAAAACTCGCACTTCTCCAGCTTCGCATACAGCTGGTGGGCACGAAGGGTCTCAAGTACAATCCGCAGGTGCTCGGCATGGTCCTCACGGCTCCTCGAATATACAAGAATATCATCAATGAATACCACCACGAACTGATCGAGGAACGGCCGAAAGACCTCGTTCATCAGCTGCATGAATATGGCGGGCGCGTTGGTCAGTCCGAATGACATGACCAGGAACTCGAAGTGACCATAACGTGTCCGAAACGCCGTCTTCGGAATGTCCTTCTCTCGGACCCGAATCTGATGGTAACCGGAACGTAAGTCTATCTTGGAAAAATACTGCGCACCCTGCAACTGATCGAATAGATCATCAATATGGGGAAGCGGGTATCGGTTCTTGATGGTGACTCTGTTGAGCTCACGATAATCTACACAGAGTCGCAACGAGCCATCCTTCTTCTTCACAAACAGTACCGGGGCTCCCCAAGGTGAACTGCTGGGACGAATGAAACCTAACTCCCGAAGCTCATCCAACTGCTCCTGTAGTTCTCGCAACTCTAACGATGCCATCCGGTAGGGGGCCTTTGAGATAGGAGCAGTACCAGGCACCAAATCTATCTGGAACTCCACCTGTCGACGTGGCGATAAACCCAGAATGTCCTGAAACACATCCGGGTACTCACAAACAACTGGCAGCTGCTCAATACTCTCTGCCACAGAATCCTCAACGACCGAAGCCAAGAAGCTAGATAACAGCTCTCTTCTAGGCTCGGTGACGAACTGAAACACTGGCAAGCCTGGAATATGAAATGTAACTGTCCTCGCAGCACAGTCTAAGACGGAACGATACTCCGCAAGCCAGTCCATACCTAGAATCACATCAAATCCTACCATCAACATCACGAACAAATCGGCAGGAAGGAACATCTCACCCACTAACACCGGGCAAGAAGGACAGCGACAGGTCAATATCACAGACTTCCCCATGGGAGTCAAAACGGTCAAGGCCTCGGACACGGACTCCGATGGAATACCGGTCGATTGGTAAAACTGCTCGGCCACAAACGAATGGGAAGCACCAGAATCAAACAAAACATGAGCAATGCAAGTAGAAACAAGAAGAATACCCTCAACGACTCCACCGGTCGATGACTGAGGGTCCTGGCCTGGCGCCTGCTGCGCAGAATAAAAACGGCCCTGAGCTGGTAGGGGAAGCAATTCGGAAGACTGATGGTCCTGAGTCTGAGCCTGCTGGGCTGCTATACACACTGGACCTAAGGATCGAGCAACATATGGATATCCCCTCTGCTGATGCTACTGCTGCTGCTGTTGTCTCTACTGAGGAGGTCTGCCTGGCTACCTCTACTGCTGAGGAGGAACCCTAGGAGCGGCGGGTGGAAGCTGAGCTCTCTGCTGCTGCTGAGGAGGACAAGGAGGAGGCAACTGCGGTGGCCTCTGCTGCTGAATGGGGAGAGGGCACTCACGCCTCTGATGCCTAGTCTGTCTACAGCCGAACCATACACCTGAAAAGGGGCCAGAAGATAAGGCGGCTCGCGGTGCCGAAGATTATGAAAAAGCCACTGTCTGAACCGCGTGCTGTCGAAATCCTGATCTGCCTCTCCATCTCTGCTGACGATGCTGTCTGGAACTGCCGGCTGGTACTCTCCTCTTCCGGTCTCCACCGGAACTCTGCTCTCTCGACCTTTGGGTCATAGCCCAGTCCTCCTCATAAACTAGTGCTCGATGCACATCCTGGTCGAACGTCTCCAAGCAATGCCCTATAACACGGCTGCGAAGGGTAGGGCGTAAACCAATCACAAAACGACGGGCTCATCTTCTCATCACTGGTCAGATGAGGAGCAAATCTAGACAAGGCCAAGAAACGGGCCTCATACTAAGATACAGTCATATCACCCTGCACTAGGGTCTCAAACTCAATCGCTCGCTGGATATGAACATGTTCAGGGAAAAATTTTTGGTCGAAACGGGTCACGAACTCCTCCCATATCCAAACGAACTGAGGTCCAACCATCCTAGATATGGATGACTACCAATGACGGGCCTCACCCTGAAGGAGATAGGTCGCAAGGGATACTCTCTGGCCTGCAGGACACTGTATAGTGTCAAAAATCCTCTCAACCTCAGTGCGTCAAGCCTCGGCGGCAGAAGGTCAGGATCACCACTAAACCTCGGGGGATCATGCTGTCGAAACTCTCTGGCTATGGCACTATCATGAGGTAAGTCAGACCGCCTGGAAACCTCAGCGGTAGCTGGCTGACGGGTCTGCAAAGCAGTGGCAACAAGCTGCATCAACTGCTGAAAATGCTCAGCTCCTATAGGTACTGTCGAAAAGGTAGGGGCGGCACTCACCTCAGGTGGAGGCACGGGTGCAGCCGATGGGGTAGGAGCCTCAGTGACTGGAACAACAGGCTGAGTAGGGGGAATAGGTGGGGGAACTGGAGCAACTGGAGGTACAGGCGCTACGGGCTCAACTGGGGGAATAGGCTGGATCGGGACCTCAGGAATCGGATCCTCAACTACTGGAGCAGGACGTGCTCGAGTAGGATGGGTACCTCGGGCGCCTCGCCCACGGGCACCACGACCACGGGCGCCACGACCACGAGTGTCACGACCACGCGGCATCGTCTACAAAATAATGACGACGTAAGGAATCAGGTCAGTTAAAGGCTCAATACGGAGCGAAAGGAAGGATCTCGGGACACTACTTGCCCCATGCGCTTGGCAGACATGTGATGTTCCCTAGAGTCATTCCAGAATTACTTGCTATGCTCTGATTCCAACTCCTGTCACGCCCCAAACTCGGTAACCAGAATCACAAGGGACCCGATGGCCGATTCTAGTCGTAACAGCCTCCATAGTACCCCATTCTCGGGTCCTGAGGCAGGTTCCGATCCTGGGATCCTATAAGGAGGATTTTCATAACAGTATAATCATTACCAATATGAGTATACCCAAGATCACAGCAAATACATCTGAGAATAACAAAGGCACACATCATAAAATAAGAAATGAGTAGCCATAATTATACCACAACACTCATGTTGGGCTTCAGAAAGGGCGGCCCAAGGCCTACCCAAAATATGGGTTCAAGGAGAACACACATAACCCAACTCATATATAACACTATGGGCCCATAAGGGAAAGGTTAGGGCCCAACATAAAAGTCACTAATCCCATATATTATGGTGGCCTAGTGGGCGGCCCATTGCTCAAACCACATGGGCAATGTCATGCTCTTAGCCAAGTGAGTTGGGCCTACAACTCGGCCCAAGTATAAAGTTGATTTGATGGGCAATCAAGGGCCCATCTACTTGTGTAATCTGGCCCACTAACCCAACATAATAGTATAGTAAAATGGCCCAATAGTTCAATGGGTCTATCTGGAAAGTTCCAACCCAATTGGGCCTAAGGAGTTCAACAACTAGCTACATTCATGGACCCAATTAAATTTAACTGTGGTGAGCCTCAAAAGTGCATTTATTAAGCCCAAAATTTAAGAAACTAAAGGTATTAATTATCTCCTCTAATACCTTCATAAATGTGGTGGGCCTCACTCCTCAAAATTTCAGCCCAAGTCCAAGCATAATTATAACATGTTGTTGTCCTAAATTTCGGCACTCCATTGGAGTGGGCCCAAGGCCTCTAAAACTCTGGAAATTGAGGACCATGGCCCCTCATAATTCATACAATGAGAGGAAACCCAAAAATATGGCCCACCATCAAAAGAAATATTTTTGAATTTTGGTTTTTATCAAGCATATTGCTGGACTGCACAACAGAAAAATTGGGAGTCCAGCTATCTTGGACCATTTTTTTAGATGCCTAAAGGGGTCATTTGAGGCTGAAATTTTATAGAGTGATACTTCCATATGTGGGCCACACCCCCAAAAAATTTTAAAATTTTTAGATATTTATAAGTATTTTAATTAGTTTAAACAAAACAGACTGTCCATGAAATCGGACAGACCTGAACGTCCCAACGTAGTGGGCCAGTCCGGCCCTTGCCACGGTGTGTACAGGGGTCCATTGGCCCTGAAATTTGGTAGATGGGTCCTACCATGAGTAGGTCACATCCTTACAAAATTTCAGAATTTTTAGACACCTGTAAATATTTTAATTCATTTAAATAAATCAGCCTGTCCTAAAAATCGGACTCATCTGGACACTATATTATAGTGGGCCAGTCCAGCCACCACTATGGTACGTACAGGTGTCCATTGGTCCCCAAATTTTGTAGGTGGGTCCTAACTTGAGTAGGCCACCCCTGAATAATTTTTTATAATTTTTAAACACCTATAGATATTTTAATAAATTTCAGAAATCCAACTGTCCATGGTGGAATGTTGCTGGAATAGAGTAGAAAATTCAGACTGTCCACCTCACTTGGACCATACCTTTGGGACCTCAATCAAGGTCAGATGGAGCTGAAATTTGAGAAATATCAAGATGAGATCCCCACCTTTCAGAAAAGTATATTTGATGGGTATGAATAGTCCCCCAAACAGTCCCAAAATCTGATCCAAAAACAACCAGAAATTGTCCAGAAAATTCTGGACAGCAACATGTACTTAGATAAAATTTATTATATAGGTTAAATAAAAAGGAAAACACATTAATGGAGGATGGTGTGGCCTTCCTTAGTGGGCCCCACAAATGTCCATGTCATAATCTAAAGCCAACACACCTTGCATGCATCATTAAGGTAGAAAGTAGGACAGCCAAAATCAAACAATGGGCAGTTTGGGCATCCCACCTTGCTGAAATTTATGGATGTCCTAGGCCCACCAAATGAGCCACACACATCAGGAAATAAAATGAGAGAAAAGAGAGATAGAAGGACAATCCGGCCATAGGGAAAGGGCTCCGCCACTATTGAGCCCTCCCTAGATCAATCACACCCATACATCATACATAGATTTACATTCATAACATGAATCTTGCACATGCATGGCCTATAATTAAAATGCATGGTGAGGATGCCATCCCCACCATGGTTATAAGGTCTAGATGACCCAAACATAATATGATATGAAAGAAAATGGTCATGATGGGGCCCATAGAGAAAGGCCCCATGCATGGATCATGCATGCATAAGATAGGCCATTAGGCCACAACCATGGGATTGTGTAGGATCTCCACCATTGATTGGTGGGTCCTACACTTCCCTCATGAAAAAAAAGAAACCATCTAGGCTATAGAAAATAGATTTTTACATCTAAAGGGGTACCCACCTCAAAGATGACCACCAAACTTTCACACTAAGGTCCTTTCGCACCAAGGGAGATGGATCAATGGTGGAGATGAGGTTTTAAGGGTTAGATGGTGGGGGATTAAGGAGGAAGGTGGCTGGAAAAATGGAGGAAAATGGGCTGGAGAAATGGAGAAAAATTACTAGAGAAGAAGAGAAGAGAGAGAGAAATGAGAGGGAAAGAGAGGAAAAATCTTTTTAAAGAAAGTAATCATTAACCTATGGTGATACAAACAATGTTGCTAGGGTAGGTTAGGTGTGGGTGGTGTGTGAGGTCTTGGTAGTGTGAGTTATGGAGATTTAGGTGGTGTGTGTAGTGTGTGTTAAAACTTGTGCAAAAGAGGGAGTGTGGGCCACATGCACCACTCTAAGGTGGGTCACATGATCGAAATCAAGGGCCAAAGAATGAAACGTACACAACTTATGATCCACATATCAGATGGACGCACAAGACGCAGCGTTGGAACCGCGGCAATAATGCGGTCGCAATGGCATAGGTCTCAGCTCGATCCGAGTCGGGTCTACTTGATTGGACTCTAGGATGACTGCAGCACTATCTGAGGGTCGCAGGTCGCCAGAGTTCGACCGGTAGGACCGCGAGACCATAAGAAATGAAATGCACACTCTCACACACACATGCACATATGTGAACTTGGGTCGGGTCTCACAATATAGCCTATGTGATGTGGCCCACTTGTCATATGAGGGCCTATTGTGATGTATTCAAGGCCCATGGGTTATACCCCATTGCAATGTATATAAGGCCCATTGGTGCTGCCCATTGATGCTGCCCACTTGATGAATATAAGGCCCATGTGATGCAGCCCATTTGATGTATCTAAGGCCCATGGGTCGAGGCCCAACAGGATGTACTTAAGGTCCATTACAATGTGTGATTCCACCATGGTTTGTGTAATGATATTTATGACGGGCCATGCCTTGGGAGCAATGATGGTTTGACCTCCACATTATAAGGATAATGTTGGTTAAATGTCCGCCTTATAACTCTCCCTAGGGCCCATTGATAGGCCCATACTTGTTATGCGTAGGTCATCTAGGCCCATCTTCGTTGTGAGGATAGTTCATCACCATATAACATGCTTAGTATAACTTCATGATTCATGCTCGTACACCTCATATGTATGCTTGATATGAGGAATGTTTGATCATAGCATAAGCCATTGGGCTAAGACATAAGACGGAGTGCCCCACATGAATGTGCAGTACGCCCAGGATTGCTGCATGATTTGACGATGTGACTCATGCATCTCGCATATGTGTGACATGATCATTGTACGCCCTAGAGACATCAGGGTTGTGGCCTCCACAGACACATCGTGGATAGTCGTATCAGATACCGAAAATACTTGATTATAGCACTATGGGCACTTAGGATATCCTTGGGTGAAAGTCTTAGAACCTTTTTAGTACGAGGAGATGCTCCAAGATCTAGACCGAGTGGATACACGAATGCCCGAGTACCGAATACCAGTAGATCGCGTCTCCCACTGTCATGGTCGGTTGAAAAGGGGTGTGGCCTTATTCGCCCGAGTGAGGGGGTTGTAAGCTAGCCTAAGTTTGACCAGCTCACAAATGAGTCCGCTATCAACGAGCTGGGTAGGTATTAGAAGATTACTGGTCAGGCAGATAGTGTGGTCTCTTTTACTTGCTGGGTTATGCAGCTAGGGAGGCGGCAATCAGTGTGAAGTGTATTAAACCCCGGTGATATTCTAGAGAGGAACTGTACTGATATGTGTACTTGATGAGGACTGACATGCTTGCCTTGCATCACACATATGACATTTGGCTACATAGGCCTCATATCGCATGGTCTTGGTATGGCCGATAGCATTCTTTCCTTGCATCAAATAGCTTTGATACAGCTAATAGCATTCATGGACTTACCACATATTTTCACATTACTCTGATATTGTACACTTGGCACTTGCCTTGTGCACACACTTACAACACCCTCTAAGCTTTTGTAAGATTATACACGACCGTTGCTGTAGGTTCTGTTGGATCGCAGCAATGTTGAGGCAGGAGTGCGTATCAGACTATTTTGGAGTCTTTTGATCACCCTGTATTTCCCTTTCCACATTGTACTGAAAGTTTTTGATATAGTGGAATGTGGTGATATTATTTTGTGAGTTGGTTATGCTTGTGGTTATGCTCAATTATAAAATAAAAAATAAAAAAAAAAAATCATACTAAAAATTCTCCTTGTAGGATCCCAGGATCATAAATCTGGCACATGAGTGTTGGGAGCCGAGAATGGGGCACTGCGGAAGCTGTCGGCGCTGGATTCGATGATCGGGAATTCTATGAGCCCATTTTCTGAGTTTGGGGCGTGACAAGGGCGGAGAGCCATCGCCAAGCATTTTTCTTCCTTTCTTCCTTAGTTTTTCATGCTTTTTTCTAAGGTTTTAATTCCAATCATGTCTATGGTTGGGTAAACCTTTTAGCTAGGGCTAAGAGGTGAAGCTTGTAGCGTGATGGGATGTTTTTTATTACTTTGATTCATGTTTATGTTGAACTCTCTTTGTTCTAGTTTGATATTTAAGAAATACTTTTAGTTTTTAATGGTTTTTTATGACTTAAATTACAATATATCTATAATAGCATCAAGTTATTCTTTTCATGTATTGAGATTGTGAAGTTAGGAAGTCCTATTATTCACCATCATCCCTTGAGCATGGTTAGATGACAAAATCCCTTCTAATCTTCATAATTCTCTTATGTTTGTTATGAGATTAGTATATCATATTGTGAGCCATTGTCTCCTGGACATGGTTTTGTGATGAAATCACTTCCAGTTCTCACAACTTTCATCCATTGAGAATTAGGTCAAAGGAAGTTCAGATTTGGTTTTACTGAGATATCTTCTAATTGGATAAGATAGGACTGTGATTCCAATTGTGTCCTTGAATCAACCATAAATCTCCCTGATCTCTATAAGTGGATCCTTGGAAACCCTAGTTTCCCAACTTTGAATTTCTTAAGTTTTAGTTAAATAATTCACAATTACTCCCTTTATTTCCAGACTTAGGTTTATATCTTCTTCTAGTTCTACTTCTAGTTGATTTCAGAATACTCACAAGATTAGTCCATGTGGATTTGACCTCAGTCTCACTGAGATTATTACTGCATCGCGGCCCTACACTTACGGTTGTACTCGCATGCCCATCATGATGTTCAATTGAGTTAAATGCTCAGATTTAATGTCATGCATGCCTATAATTTCCTGGAATAAGTAATGTATGTGACCTTCTATGAAATGTACACTTGGGGCTGTGAACAAGTTTTTGGCGCCGTTTCCGAGGATTAACGGTTGCATTTTTCTGAGATTAACTAGTTTTGCAATTAGTTTAAGATTAGCATTTTTTGATTTTCTATTTTTAGGATTAGATTTTTTCTGAATTATTTTAGAAACTAACTTAGCTTTCTAATCCTAGGTTTAGAAACTTTCCTTTTCTATTTTTAGAAACTTTCTTCTTTCTACTTTCTAATTCTAGAATAGAAAATTTCCTATTTTGTTTTTAGAAACCAACTCACTTTCCTTTTTCTTTTGCAGGATCCTAACATAGAACCTTCTAATTTGATAACTTCTTTCTAATTCTCTTTTTATATTTCTAGATCTCTACTTCCTTTTTCTTTCTTTTAGGTATAGGTTAAAATCTGAAATTGAGGGCTGAGAGTGTTTCATGCTCAAGTGGGTCCGTGACAGCACTCAACGTCTTTTGAGTGAAGGAGGATTGGTTGAGGGGTTATCTGTCCATCATAGGATTAGACACCACTCGAGATCCTTAAAGTTAATTAAGGCTATGGTTGCAAATTAACCTGTAAATCAACCGCAACCTCGAGTTACGGAGGTCCAGGATGAGAATGATGTGCACCATGCACCCTCGCCTGGTACTTTACAAGATTACTTACAACCGACGGGGCTGAGCATGCCCTCTTGTATGGTTTTTCCAAGAAACACAGGAAACATGGATATTAAGCTTAGAGTGATCTAACTCCTTCTAAAGTTCCTTAAACTTAAATCTGAAAGTCCTACACTTGTAAGAATTTGACGAGGTTATAACCACTTTATACTTTCCTAATGTGTTTGAGGACATAATCAGGCTTAAAATGTTTCCTTTCTCCTTGAAAGAAAAAGCTAAGACGTGGTTGCATTCACTACGCCCGTGATCTATTGGCAGATGAAATGACATGATGAAGGAGTTCATAAAAAAATTCTTTCCATACTATAAGACGAACAGCATCAGGAAGTCGATCATGAACTTCGTCCAAAAGGAAGATGAAACATTCTTCCAATGTTGAGAGTAGTTCAAGGATCTCATCAATTCATGCCCACAACACGATTTTGAAACGTGGCGCATGATAACCTTCTTTCACGATGGACTGACAATTTTCATATGCTAATTCATCGAGACGATGTGCAATGGGGAACTCACGAACAAAAATGCTAATGAGGTGTGGGATTACTTTGACAAACTCGTTGAAACCGCACAATCATGGGATATCTCTCCAAATTTTAGCACCACATCTAAGCTTACTTAAGCAAGATAGAGAGGTGGGATATACTTGCTGAAAGAGAATGATGATATAAATGCTAAAGTGGCCAGTCTCGCAAGAAAGGTCGAGGCCATGGAACTTAAGAAGGACAAGCCTAAGGAAGTTCTTTTCGATATTTGTGCTTGCAACATACATATAACTGAAATTTGCCCAATGATACCTGGTTTTTGAGTAGCACTGAATGAGCAATCGAATGTCATGAACAACTATTAAAGACCTTTCAGTGGACCCATCTCTAACACATATAATCCTAGTTGGAGAAATCATCTGAACTTTAGTTGGAGGAATGGACAAAATACTACTTCTCAAGGAATCCCTAACCAATTCTTGAATCAAGGGAAACCTCAAGAGGATATAGTTTGGAAACATACTCAAAATCAAGAGCTTATCAATTAGAGTATATTGCAAACCCTTTAAGACCTTTTAAAGGCCATAAAGGGCATGCGATAAAAAATTCAATTGGGGAAAAAGGGATTCTTCCAGCCCAACTTTTCTCCAATCCTAAGCCACAATACGAAATAAGTGATCTAAGCACTTCAAATCAAATGGAGTAAGATAAATCTATTACTACTCTTAGGAGTGAGAAGATAATTGACAAATCTATTCTGGTAAGGGATGAAAAGTCTAACAACCCAAAAGTAGATGAAACTGATAGACCTAACAACACTCCACATGGATTAGAACTGGAACCTCTGAGCAAGCCGATTGCACCATTCCCCCAATAGTTGATTAAACCAAAACCTCTGTTTAACTCTTAGGACATTTTAGAGGTGTTAAAAAAAGTGAAGGTCAATATTCTTTTACTGGATGCGGTTAAACAAATACTTTCATATGTCAATTTTCTGAAAGACTTGTGCACAACTAAGAGGAGGCAAAGTATCAAAAAGAAAATTTTTATAACAGAAAAAGTGAGTGTCATCCCAAAGCAAGATGTGCCACAGAAATACAAAGATCCCAGTAGCCCAACCATTGCTTATGTAATTAAAAATTACCGCATTGATCACACACTTCTTGATTTAGGAGTGAGCGTAAATCTGATCCCATACTCAGTCTACGAACAATTGGGTTTAGGTAAATTAAAACACACCCGGATTACATTTTAACTTGCTAATCACTCAGTTCGTGTACCGAGAGGGGTAATCGAGGATGTGTTGGTCTAGGTTAACAAATTCTACTACCTAGTGAATTTTATCATCCTGGATACTCAACCCATCGTGGACATAAGCACTCAAATTTCTGTCATCCTAGGTCACCCATTCCTTACCACATCAATGCAATCATTAATTACAGGAATGGAGTCATAAGTTTATCTTTTGGAAATATGACATTGGGGTTGAATATCTTTTTTAATATAGGCAAACAGGTAGAGGATGATGATGATGCCCATTATGTTAACTTGATTGATTCTTTTTTGGAGGATAGAACTCTGATGACCTTGTACTCTGACCCTCTAGAGACGTGGCTGGCCCACTCCCATGATTTAGACAATGATATGATTAGGGAGATGAGGGCCATGCTTGATACTGTGCCAGTACTTGAAGTTAATCGGTGGAGGCCACAATTTGAAGAATCAGCTCAAATTGATGTCGTGCTTCTACCGTCTAACCTCAAGGCACTAAAGCTTGACCTAAAACCTTTGTCCTTTAATTTAAAATATGTCTATTTAGGTCAAGATGAGACATATCCAGCGGTGATTTCTTCCCACCTTGAGCAAGAACAGGAGAGTATGCTCATAACTACTCTCATTCAACATAAGGGAGCCCTTAGATGGTTGATTGTGGACCTCAAGGGAATTGACCCTTCGATTTGAACTCACCACATTTATCTAGAGGATAATGCGAAGACCTGTAAGCCCCGTATCCTAGACTGTACCATTCCATAGGCTTTCGCAGTCTTCCCGGTTGAATTTCGACAACCTTCGACCTTTATTTGACGTTTATTCGCGATCTTAATCCAAGTCTTGTATACCGAAGTCGGCTCGACCCGAAACTTGTACCCTAGCGACCGCGTCGTCGCCGCGGTTTCAATGTCACGTCTCGCGTGCCGAGGCGATACCCAGGCCAGGAGATGTGGGCCCGCATTCAGTTCGAGGAGACGCCGCGCATTTATAAAACTAAGGCAATCTTTCAAATCAATCACATCATATCCCGTCTCATCAATCATGTACTACATCACACCTCATGTTAAGTACACATCACCTTTCACCCATCCCCAAGCAACTCCAAAGTCAATACTCTCTTACAACCAAGTACACTTCCATCACCCATCACCCATCACTCTCCCATATCTCTCTCTCTCTCTCTCTCTCTCTCTCTCTCTCTCTCTCTCTCTCTCTCTCTTACTACTCTCTCTCTCTCTTAGCTCTCTCCCTCACTCTCCAACGTCTCAACCTCTCCATGAGAGAAGCCATGTGCGGCCCACCTTCCTACCTCCCATCTCCACCATCAAAGCCTCATCTCCACCGTTGGATCACGTTCCTTGGAGCTCTAGGATGCGTTGAGGAAAGAAGAAGTCCAAGAAGATCAAAGGTGGGTGTTTTCTAGGATTATAATTGTTTCTTTTGCTTACATTTTGATGATTTGAGGGCCTACTTGTGGTGGGACCCATTTGATGTACGGTTTATATCGCCTAGAGGGGGCCATAATGGAGGGGTCCCTCCATCACCATCCATTCTCTCACTCTTTCTCAATCCTTCTTTTGATGGCCCACCTTGATGATATGCGTTGCCCACACCGTCCATCCATTTGGAGTGTGTGGCCCACCTGATGCATGTGCCGTATATCCATGTCGTCCAGCCACATGACCCCCCACAGACGTATCTGTTGTATATTCACACCTTCCATGGACGTGGGCCCCACCACATGATGTAAATGTTTTATCCACGCTGTCTGTCCACGGGCGGGTTTCACCTGCCTGTCCATTTGGACAGGCCCTGGATGAAGGGAGAAAATAAATATCAGCTAGATCCAACTGAGGTGGGCCACCACGTGGGACCCACCTGCATGTGGATTACATCCACATCGTCAGCCCATCTAGCCAGGATCCACCTAATACGTGGATGGAATCCACGCTGTCCGTCCGATCCATGGACGCTAGTAGAAAGGAAAAATATAAAAGTCAGCTTGGTGCTGACCTGGTGGGCCCCACACGTGTGGACCCACGTAATTTTTGGGTTTCATCCCCATCGTCAGTTCATCTGGACAGGACTCCACCTTAATATATGGTATTATATCACCGTCCATCCAGTAGTAGATAGCTGCTGGACTGACGTCAGCAACCCTGTAGACCCCACATGATGTATGTGTTATTTCCAGTCGTCCATTGTATGGACGTCAGCACTTGGGTCTGACCATGAGGTATTTGTTATATCCTAACCATCCTTTCACTGAACGTGGCCCCACCATGATAGCATGTGGGGCCCACCTTGATTTAATGTAACCTCACCGTCCAGATCTTGGACGGCGGGAATGGATTGACTAGTGTACTGCACGCCAGCAGTATTACTATTGTACTTGCAACAGCAGCAAGCCCCCTGGGCGCCTTGATGTATATGTGTGGATCCATGTCGTCCACTTGTTTTGGGGCCACCTAATGAAAGTGGTTTATCCACCGTCCTTTTAATGGGGTGTGGACCCCACGCCCCACGTGTGGTTCCACTGATGAGATCCACACCGTCCAGACCATGGACTGTGGGTCTCCTGCTACCCTCTCATTTGCTGAGTTGACATCAGCAAGTTATGTGGACACGTGATGCATACAGGTGTTGCATCCATACCATTCATCCATTTCAGATTGTGGGAACCTCCCCACACGTGTTGTACATGTGGAGGTGGGGCCTACATTGATGTATGCATTAGGTAGCCACCCTGTTCGTCCGTTTTGAAATGGGATGTGGCCCACTATCACGTATGTGTTTTATTCATACCAATCATCTATTTTGACTTGTGGGGCCCACCCACACGTGCTGCACGTGTGGGATGGGACTCACCTTGTTGCATGTGATTTATATACACCATCCAGTAGCTATAGAGCTGATGGATTAGTGCCAATAAGTTCAGTGGGGCCACCTTGATGAAGGTCTGATCTGGACCGTCCAGACCCTACATCAACCCACCTGTAATATGTGTGTTTAATCCTTGTTGTGGGACCATGTGAGGTAAGGGTTTTATCCAGCCATCCGTCTTGATGAACGTGGCCCACTGTGATGTGGGCTTCATCCACGTCATGCATCCCTTTGCAGCAGTAGCAGTTGCTACTGCTGACGTCAGTGAACAGGTGGGGCCACCTCCAATGATGTATGGGTTTTAACCTACACCGTTCGTCCACGTGCTGGACATCACCTTGATATATTTATATCCACCCCATCCATGTAGGGGATGTGGGGCCCACCTTTGTGACGTGCTGAGTGAAGCATGTGGACCCCATGATGCATGTGTTTCATCCACTCCATCCATCATCCTGCTAGATGCATGGACCGTCCACAATCCCGCCAGGTGGACGGTGGCAATCCACCTCAATATATGCATTTCATCCCAGCCGTCCATCAGATTTCAGGACGGTGGGCCCACTGCAGCAACATCAGCAATTTCTGTGAATGTGGTCCACATGATGTATGATGTATGTGTTTTAAATCTACACCGTCCAGCCACACCGTCCAGTAGTCTAGACGGTGGAACCCACCATTGATGTATTTATTCTATATCCATGCTGTCCATCTAGACAGGGCTCGTGAAGCCCACCTGGGTGTAGTGTTATGTCCCCTCCATGCATCCATGGTGCCATGTGGGGCCTACCATGATATAAGTGTTTCATTCCAAGCCGTCCATCTATTTTTCTTTCTTTTGGACATGGCCCACCATGATCTCGACGGTGGGCCCTATCAGGATGCATGCGTTCATCCATGCAGTCCACCATCCAGGTATGAATGGTGGGACACATGCAATGTATGTGTTTCTCCAAATCTTTTAAATCATGGGTGCATACGTATTCTATATTCACAACGTCAACTTTGGACAGTGCCACGTGAGGCCTACCATTGATGCGTATATTGTATATTGTTTCATTCATTTGTGCAACCTACCATGATGTGTGTATTGTATGCACATGGTTCATCCACTTTTCTAGGCCCATTAGTGCGACTCGTGACACCTTCCATTTGATACATAAGGCCCATGGGTTAGGGCTCATTGAGATGTATTGAGGCCTATGGGTTGAGGCCCATTTGATGTACATATGGGGCCCAATGGGTGTGGCCCATTATGACATGTATTAGGCCCATGATGCATAGCCCATTTGGTGTATTCAAGACCCATGTGTAGGGCCCGCATGTTGTGTATTTAAGGCTCATGCGCAGGGCCCACCTATATGTATATGAGACCTATTAATGCGATCCACTTAATGTAAATTGAGGCCCATGAATCGTAGCCCATTATGATGTATTTGAGGACCATGAGTCGTGGCCCATGGAGATGTATATTAGGCCCGTGTATTCGGCCCCTTGTGATGTATATTAGACCCTTGTATGAGACCGTGGGCCCACTGTATGTTCTGCCCTATGTGGGCCACTCCTTGGAAGCAATGTTGGTTAGATGTCCACATTGATGGACAATGATGGTTAGATGTTCTCATTGTGACCTTCCCTTAGACCTTGTTAGGGCCATTATCTTCTTGGGATTAACCCAAATAAGCGGGCCCCATTCATCATAGACGGATGGCTCCATGCTATCGGATTTGATATAACCACGGTTGAGTGTTGATCTTTATACTATGGTTGATCGGTTGATCATCTATGGACCCCGCTTTATTTATTTGCTGATTATTGGTGCCGATTGTTGAGGCCGACGCCAATTATTATCCCTGAGTATCGGTGCTTATTATCGATGCTGATTATTGATTTCGATTGATGTGACCGATTTGTCGATTCTGACCATCGATTGATTTCGATTGTTGTGGTCGATTGCCGATTCTGATTGACATGACCGATTTATCGATTCCGATTACTGACTGATTGTCGATTCCGATTGACTTAGTCGATTTACCGATTCCGAATGATGATATCGATTGTTGATGTTGATTCCAATTCTGATCTGTCGAGGCTGATTATATAGGCCGATTTTGATTATCGAGGCCGAGTATCGAGGCCAATTCTGAATGTCGATTTCTGATTGTTGAGGCCGACCTCGATAGTCAAGGTCAATCTCAATTGCCAAGACCGACTATCAAGACCTATATGATGTACATGCGACCCGTAGTTGAGGCCCATTGTGATGTATTCACGGTCCATGGGTAAGGCCCATTATGATGTATTCATGGCCCATGGGCAAGGCTTATAGTGATGTACTCATGGCCTATGGGTAAGGCCCATTGTGACATGTATCAGGCCCATGAGAAGGGTCCACCCTTTGTGTATATGTGGCCCTTGAGTAAGACCCCTTGTATTGTATATTAAGCCTTTGTGTGAGGCCGTGGGCCCATTATATGTTTAGCTCTGTGTGGGCCATTCCTTGGGGGCAATGTTGGTTAAACGTCCACATTGTCGAGACCGATTGTTGATGTCGGTTATTGATACCGATTATGAGTATGTGACTGCATAGCATCATGATACATGCCCATACGCATCATCTACATGTTTGTTATAAGATGTGGTTGACCATTGCATATGTCATTGGGCAGATTGTTATGAGACTCCCTGATAGGCGGAGGTTATCTCACATGAGTACACGGTATGCGCAGGATTGATGCATGACTGGATTGTATGACTCATACACCTTACATTGTGTGCCCTAGTGACATCAGGGCCGTAGCCTCCACAGGCATATCGTGGATGGCCAGACAGGACACCAAAAATCTGTTCTACATGGGGTGCTATAGATATCCCTGGGTGAAAGTCCCTAAACCCTCTTGGTTCCAGATGTTGCTCCAACGTCTAGACCGAGTGGATGTATGAGCGCTTGTGGGTCGTATACCGTTAGGCCGCGTCTCCCAATGTGTCGTGGTCGGTTGAAAGGGGGTGCGGCCTTACCTGCCCTAGAGGAGGGGCCAAAGCTACACTGAGTTTGACCAGCTCGAGGAATGGGTCCACTATCGACGATTCGGGCCTGATATTGGCAGGTGGATAATGAGGTCTCTTCCACTCGCCTTGTTGCGCGCGATGGGGCGGCAATCTAGTTTGGAGTGTAATAGACCCCGGTGATTTCTCAGAGAGGAACCGTACTGAAATGTGGACTTGAGTAGGAGTTGCATGCTCCTTCATTCATTCATTCACTATCTACTCGGGCTAGTGGTGCGCAACTAATTATTGTGTACCTTCGTTATGGCAAGGATTTTGGTTGGGCGTGCGACTAACCTGAGATTAGGAGTTTACTATGTTAAGTCTGACTATCCAAATTTAGGTATGGGATTGGTTTGGATAGAAGTCCCTTATGGTGAATTCCCTTACCTGCAATACTATGTACTATCATCCTGACTTCACACTCCATCATGGTCATTTCATTCACATCGCATATTGCATTACATCCGCAGGCATATGACATTTTGGGTTGCTATGTTTCTGCACTTATATGGCCTAGACAGACTTAACAGGATTTGTATATTGCATTGCATCCCCGACATCTGATATTTGGCTCTTTATGACTCCTTATTACATAACTATTTTATATTGTGTATTCTGATATTGATTGACTTATGGACTTGTACATATTTCCGCTTACTCTGTTATCGTATGATTTATGATCTTGTCAGTATTTCTGTTTACTTTGATAATTCATGATCTTATCGGTGTTTCTGCTTATTCAGACATTGTATGGTTTATGGATTAATAGTTTTCTAGTATTGTATGATTATGACATTGTATTGAATACTTGGTACTTACCTTGTGAACACACTTACACCACCCTCTAAGCTTTATATAAGTTTATGTACGATAAATGCATGCAGGTGATGTTAGGTTGCAGCAGCGTTGAGCTTGGAGCGTGCAGGGGTCTTCTGGAGCTTAATTTTTTATTTATATATTTCTCTTTCAGTGTTGTACTCAAATAATTATATTAGTGGATATGTGATGATGATGTTACCTTTGTAAATTGGGTAATCTTGTTGTTATGCTTATTATTAGTTAAATGTAAATTGAAAAAAAAAATCCTCCTTGTAGAATCTCAGGATCGGAATCTGGCATATAAATGCTAAGAGCCGAGAATAGGATACTACGGAGGCTGTCGGCACGGAATTCAGCGATCGGGATTCGTATGAATCTAATTTTGAGGTTTGGGGCGTGACAAGACCTCCCGGCAAACACAATGTAGATAAATCCAAACACGAAGGAAGTGGTTAAGGCGAAGGTTCTTAAGCTATTGGATGTAGGTATCATATAACCAATATCCAATAGTCAATGGGTGAGTCCAACTCAGGTGGTTCATAAGAAGTCTGGAATCACCATTGTACCCAATGCCAATAATGAACTCATGCCGACTAGAGTCACTACGGGTTGGAGAATGTACATTGACTACTGAAAATTGAATACTATCATGAGGAAAGACTATTTTCCTTTTCCCTTCATTAATCAAATTTTGGAAAGGCTAACTAGTCATTCCTATTATTATTTCCTTGATGGATATTCGGGGTACAATCAGGAGATATCCCTTGAAGACAGAAAAGACCACGTTCACATATCTTTTTGGTACATTTGCTACCAAAGGATGCCATTTGGATTGTGTAATGTCCGCACCACTTTTCAGCGATGCATGATGAGTATTTTTTTTGATATAGTAGGCAAATATTTAGAGGTCTCCATAGACGATTTCTCAGTTTTTGGTCATCTTTCAGCAAATGCTTGGAAAAGTTGAAACATGTGTTAAAGCGATGTGAGGTAAAGAATTTGCTACTAAATTAGGAAAAGTGTTATTTCATGGTTTGTAAGGGGATTGTCCTTGGATGTATCATCTCTTCAAAAGGACTTGAGGTAGATAAGGATAAGAATGATCTTATCTCTAACTTACCTCCACCTAAGAACATACGAGACATATGATCATTTTTAGAATACGTTGGATTTTATAGAAGATTCATAAAGGACTTTAGTCACCTCTCTTGTTCTTTATACAATCTACTTCAAAAGGATGTGCTATATGAGTGGATTGAGCAATGTCAGGAAGCTTTTACTAAACTCAAGGGCATGTTAACCACTACACCTATCATGCAGCCACCCAACTGAAGCCTTCCTTTTCAACTTATGTGCAATGCGTCTAAATATGCTCTTAGGGCGATTTTAGGCCAAAGAAAAGAGAAGAAGCCCTACATTATTCATTATGCAAGTAGAACTCTAAATCTTACCCAAGTAAACTACTCCACTATGGAAAAGGAACTCTTAGCCGTAGTGTTCGCTTTTGACAAATTTAGGTGCTACTTGCTCGGATCAAAGATTATCATTTACATAGATCATACGATGCTCAAGTATCTTCTTTCTAAGAATAATGATAAGCCTCACCTGATAAGATGGATCCTCCTCCAAGAATTCGATTCGGAAATAAACGATAAAAATGGAGTAGAGAACGTAGTGGTTGACCATCTTTGTCACCTTGATTTTTCTAAGTCCTTTGAGACGACACATATAAATGTCATGTTCCCTGACGAACAATTGTTCAAAGTCTCCCATCACCTTGGTTTGCGGACATTGCCAATTATCTCGCTACAGGTTTCACGCTGACACATTGGACTGTGTAAGAAAAAAAATCTTTACCAAGGTACGCGAATTCTTTTGTGATGATACATATCTGTTTAAATATTACCCAGACCAAATCTTACGGAGATTTGTGCCAGACACTCAACACCAAAGTGTCATCTCCTCTGTCATTCTCAAGCCTGTAGTGGTCTTTTTTTTGCTAAAAAATGGGCAAAATTCTACAGTATGGCTTTTACTTGCCCAATATGTTCAAGGATACTCATGAATTTTGCAAACCTGTTAAGCATTATTAGAAATTGGGAGCATTTCCCCGGTGAAACATGCTGCCCTTGAACTCAATTTTGATCATTGAAGCATTTGATTGTTAAGGCATCGATTTCATGGGACCATTCCCCTAATCTTTTGAGAATTTATATATTTTTCTCACCGTAGTATGTATCAGTAAATGGGTCAAAGTGATTCCATACCAGAATAATTATCATTAAACAGTCATTAAATTCTTAAAAGAGAACATTTTTTCTCGATTCGAAACGTCTCGAGTCATCATTAGTGATGGAGATTTATATTTTTGTAATAGGTCATTTGCAAACTTAATGAAGAAAAATGGCATCTCCCACCAAGTGAGCACTCCATATCACCCATAAACAAGTGGGAAAGCTGAGATTTTTAATAGGAAAATTAAACACATCTTGGAAAAGATGGTTAACCCTAACCGTAAGGATTGGTCAATCCAATGACTAATGCCTTATGGGTTTACCGTACTGCATTCAAAACCCCTATTGAAATGTCGCCCTTTAGACTTATCTATGGGAAGGCTTGCCACTTGCCTCTAGAGTTGGAACATAGAGCCTTTTAGGCTATTAAAAATCTGAACTTCAACTTGGACAACGCTGGCTCGCTACGTAAACTTCAGTTGAATGAACTTGAAGAAATTCGGAATGATGCGTATGAGAACTCAAGAATTTACTATGATAGGATGAAAGTGCTTCATGACCAACAGATTCTTCGAAAATCATTCACATCAGGTCCAAAAGTCCTCTTGTACAATTCTCGGTTACATCTCTTTCCAGAAAAACTTCGATCTCGTTGGACCAGCTCTTTCACTATTACTAATGTGTATCCTCATAGGGCTATCGAGATAAAGAATCCAAACAATGGTAATGAATTGAAAGTAAATAAACATCGATTAAAGTCATTTGTTAAGAAATTTGATTCAGAGGACATGTATATACCACTAATTGATCATGTGTACCAAGATTAATCTCCTAGTCTGATGGAGTTATAGGTAGGTTTATCGCTTTCATAGGACTAGTGTAGTTTACTTCCATTGTTTTAGGATAGTTTGTTTATACTTTTTTGAGTTTTGTTTGGTGTTAACCTATCTTCACACTAAGATTATTGGGAACGCCTTAGAATTCCTTCTTTAGGTATTACCTTCTCATCGCTTCTCTTTTCTTTTCATTACCTCTTTTGCATTGCATACTTATTCTTTTACATTGAGGATAATGTAGATTTTTCGTTTGGGGATGATGGATTAGGTAACCTAATCAGTGTTTTCTTAGTTTTGAGTAAAAATTGTGAAATTTTTTAATATTTCAAATTAAAATTTGTTTGGGAAGCGATTAATTGTGTACTTAAGGATGTTTTAAGTATGAGATTGAATTTTGAATTGCTGGAATCTAATCATCTAAGTAACTTATCACTTATGTGCTTGCGCTCAATTGATTAAGTGGTAGTTTAAATATCATGTTAATTTAAATAACAAGACACATTATACTCAATCTACCTTCTGTAAGATGTATTAGAATTTCTGATTGTTAGTATATTAATCATTAATAGATGGCGAGAATTGAGTCTAGAGAATTTTATCCACCTTAAAAGAAGAAAAGAATCAGTTAAAAAATAGGAGATCAACAAAGAGGTCATGAAAAAGAATGAAAAGACTGGAAAAGAATGCAAAAATAAAAAGAATGAATAAAAATTAACCGTCAATATAAAATCAAAAACTGAAAAATTAAGGAAAAGGGTATAAATTCAGAATCAGTACTTGAGTTTCAAATTGATCTTGAATTAATGAGCATAGCTAACACGATGAATTAATAATATTCACACAGGAAGTAAATTGACTTTCACTGAGTACATTAAAAAACTTGATATACAAATTATGCTTCGATTTAATAGATAAAGAACTTATTTAATTAGTTTCTTATGTGATTAGGTTGTAGGTCTTCGAAATCTCACTTTCGTATCTTAATTTTATCCATTCATCCTTGAGTGCATAAAAGATTATTTTCTAAAAAAGATTTCCGACATTAAGAATTGAGATTTATTTTTCACATACTTTGCTTGGCACTAGTAAAATATTGATTAGGAATTGTGTTGAGGGTCAAATATACATATTGGACCCCATTTATGTCTTGGTTTTTACGAATATTATACTACTTAATATCCTATTTTACTCATGTTTGTGTCATAAGGTGAATTTAAGAGTTTGGATTGGAAAAAGTGTTAAAAGCATGGATTTGACACTCAAAGATCACCAATGCAAAGAATAGATCACAGGAGACAAAGATTGAAGATTTCAAGGTCCCAAGATTTAAGAAAACCAAGTGGAGAAGGAACGAAGCTGAAAGAACATGTGTAAAATACACATTGATTGTATCATCGGGCACCATTCAATGACATCGAGGACACATTCGATGACATCGAATTTATGAAGGAAAATTGATTTGGTCGCTAGACAAATTGAAGACGTTTTTCGATGTCTCGAGAACTTGTTCAATGACTCGAAGTTCTGCTCGATGACATCGAAGACCTGCTCGATGGCATCAAATTTTCTCTGGAATTTCAGCAAAACTCGTTAGACAATTGGGCACCATTTTCGATTACTCAAAGCACTCTTTAATAACATTGAAGAACTATTTGATGACATCGAAGGTCTCTTCGATGACATTGAATTTATTGAAGAAATTAGAATTACTCTCTGGACTGTTTTGGACACATTATCGATTCCTCAAACAATGCTTAATGACATTGAAGGCCTCAATGATGACATTGAAGGTATGTTCGATGACATCGAAGGTTACAGAGTCCAGATGAAGCTATAAAAGTGTGAAAGAGCATGTATAAAAGACACCTTCAATGACATCGAAGAAGCCTGTTCGATGTCATCGAACAGATCACACGAAGTAACGTAGAGTTACAAGAGTGCATAAATTTGAGGCAGTTTATGGATTTTTCCAAAGAGGTGGGAAAGGAGGTGTTGTACGACTATAAATAGGATTCCCCAAGGCAACCTTGAGGATCTATATAATCATTTTAGGGTTTGGATGAGTGAAGCATAAGGGCAAAGAGCCGTCGCCAAGCATTTTTCTTCCTTTCTTCCTTAGTTTTTCATGCTTTCTTCTAGGGTTTTAGTTTCAATCATGTTTATAATTGGCTAACCCTCTTAGCTAGGGCTAAGAGGTGAAGCTTGTACCGTGATGGGATGTTTTCTATTGCTTTGATTCATGTTTATATTGAACTCTCTTTGATTTTAGTTTGATATTTAAAAAATACTTTCAGTTTTTAATGGTTTGTTGTGACTTAAATTATAATAGATTTGCAATAGCTTTGAGTATGTTCTTTTCATGTATTGAGATTGTGAAATTAGGAAGTCCTACTATTCACCATCATCCCTTAGGCATGGTTGGATGACCAAATCCCTTCTAATCTTCATGCTTGTCTTATGTTTGGTTATGAGATTAGTATATCCTATTGTGAGCCATTATCTCCTAACATGTTTTTGTGATGAAATCACTTCCAGTTCTCACAACTTTCAACCATCGAGAATTAAGTTAAAGGAAGTTCAGATTTGGTTTTACTGAGATATCTTCCAATTGGATAAGATGGGACTCTAATTCCAGTTATGTCCTTGAATCAAGCATAGATCTCTTTAATCTCTACAAGTGGATCCTTGGAAACCCTAGTTTCCCAACTTTGAATTTCTAAAGTTTTAATTAAATAATTCATAATTACTTTCTTTATTTCCAGACTTAGGTTTACATCTTCTTCTAGTTCTACTTCTAGTTGATTTCAAAATACTCACAAGATTAGTCCTTGTGGATTCGACCTCGATCTCATCGAGATTATTACTGCATCGCGACCCTACACTTTGGGTTGTGAACATTTGCTTCCATGATAAATTAGGCCAAAACTATTGAATTGTTGCCCATGATTTCTTCTATTGTTTTTCACATGCAACTAATTTTTGGATGATTACCAAATCTGCGATGAATTGGGGCCATGTATCCACATGCCGGTCATGATGTTCAATTAAGTTAAATGCTCAGATTTAATGTCATGCATGCCTGTAATTTCTTAGAATAAGTAATGTATGTGACCTTCAATGAAATGTTAACTAAACGACCAATTGGGTTGGCCAGCAAATTATAAAAAGCCGCACGAGCAGCCCTTTCAGGTTGGCTGCCCAGGGGCCAATCCAACCAATCTAGGTCAAACACGGATAGTCGGCAATAGTTAGATTAAGGATGCTCGACCCAACGCTGAAGGCTCCGTAGTTTGCCTGAATCAGTCGAATTGGCCCACTAGCTGACCAACCATGTATGATCACGCCTGTTTAAACCTGAGACAGCCCACGCCCTTAGAACACCCACATACAACTGCTATAATACAATCCACAAGTCTCGTAAGCTGAGTATGGTAGTATGAGATACTATGCTCGAGTGTTGGCCTACACTGGGGTGACGATCCTCCCCATAATTACCCTAAGCAACCCATTTTACAACCCGCCATTCATATGAGTCAGCTGGGAGTGATGAACCCAGATGGATTAATGATCACGAGCATGAGGCTTCTACAGTCACCCTGAGCCTCGCAATCAGATTTGGGCAATGATTTTGTAAGGGTGCCCCAATTTCCCCAACCTTGCTAGACGAAGGACATAACTAAGCACGTGGCTAACATGACCATTGTATCATTACATTACGTAGATGTGGCGACTCGGCAGTTGAGGTCGCATGATGAGGGAGTGTTGGTCATTTATGAATATAGGATGGAGTCGCTATGAGGGAGTGTTGGATTGCGAGGGCATGCATCATATCATAATAACATGAACGTGCATTAATAAGAGTATCCAGGGATTGTATGTTTATGTTGCTTTTCATTAATTGTGCCTGGAGAATTAATAATTTGTGTAATTTGATATTAATGGAACCACTGAGTTGATCACTCACTCTCACTCTAAGACAATGTCTTAAAACACTAACCAAACACTTTTGTAAATGTAGGTACTAGGAGTCCGATGCCTTGGAGGAGGCTCACTAAGAGTCGAAGGAGTCCTTGTACTTTCAGTTGCTGGATGGACTGATGTAGAACACTTTCAGGACGTCAATGAGATTTTAAAGTTGATACATTTTGTATTTTTTAAACTGTGTTTTTTATTCAGTTGTACTCCTGTACTCTAGATAAACATATTTTACTTATTAGTTGATTTTCTTAAGTTAAAATTTACATTTATTCCAGAGTACATCGCATAGCCTTATTTAATTCCATGAATTGCTCAAATGTCAGGTAACACAAACTATAGAACCCCGCTTTTGTAAAGCATAAATGGCACCCGGGATATCAGGAGTCAAGTATCTACTTGGGGCGTTACAGGTGGTATTAGAGCAAGATTTGGAATTAAACTATGTCGTGGGCCGTGGACTCGTCATAATGCATTCGCCGATATAGATGGGAGCGTTGAAGCCTAGTGACACGGAAACCCTAGGACCGAACCCATAGCTATTTCGAGTGGTCAGGTCTTAGTTTAGAATTTGGACTTAGAAGAGACTTAAACCAAGAGAGAGTAGTTGTAGTAATACTAGGGATGGGGCCTTGTGAAAAGGCCAAGCTATATGTCCTGGGGTAACTAAATAACACAAGAATCATGCAACAAGTCATCATCAACTAGCACATAATCATGCACGAGTTACAAGAGGAAACTATGTAACATCCCGAAAATCGGGGAGTCGAGTAAAAACCCAACTCCCAAGTTCCAAAATGTTATTTATGCAACATAGATATGTATGATTGAATGTTGTCTATGTTCATGGATGAAACATGAGTGGGATTACGCCAGAACAACATATCATACTCCAGAGACAGTTAAATTAACCAGCGGAAGACTGTGATAGTACGTATAACATATATGAACTGTTGTATGTCTCCGGAGTGTGAACATGTTACCAGGTTATATACATACATGTATACTCCAAAAGTAAACAAAAAGGAATATACGTGAGTTCTCTAAAAATATAAAATGACAAGTGTCGAGGCAACAAATCAACCTCCCTGTAATCCCGTCAATCAGAACACGCATAAAGGAGAGATCCTCCTCATCATCATCAAATCCAGCTCCGCCTCGCAAGCCCTGCCATCATCTGCAATCACAATAGGGACTGGTGGGTATCCGAAAACACCATCCCGTAACGTGGGAGTGAGTGATCAACTCAGTGGGATAAGAGAGCAGAGATTAGCATGTTATCAAATCAATCATGCGATAATAGTAAAGCAGTAAATCAAACAATCCTAATACTGTTGTTAATGCAATATGACGTGACATGATGGATGCCCTCACCGACGATCTCCCTCATACGACACCATCTTACGACCGCGGCATGCCGCACTCCCTCAAGTGCTCCACATCTTACAGGCACATGCAATGTCATGGTGATATGATTACCGAGTTGTTATTAGTCCTTTTCATACAGCAATATTGGGAAACTAAGGTACTTCCCTTATATCAATCCCAACACAGATCCTGTCTAGGGTCGTCACTCCTAGTAATCTCATACGATGTATATTTTGTAGGTCACTGCAAGGGCTGCCAGGGCTGTTGCTCGCACTCGTTGCACCGCTCCCCCATCACCTTATCAATACAGGCCTACTGTACTCTACTGCTACTGAAGGGTCGTCACCTCTCGTAGACTCAAAATACGCTCGCGGTCACTACAAAGGGCTGCCAGGGCTGTTGGACGCACTCGTTGCTCTGCTCCCCCATCACCTTATCAATGTAGGCTGACAGTAAGAATATAGTGTCCCATACCACCATAATCTGCTCACGAGTCATAGGTGCTCACTGGTCACTACGGGGAGGTTTGTGGCCCCAACGTAGGCCGACAGCTCGACCACGGCGTCCCATACCACCATGCCCGGCTCATGAGTCTTCGTGGATCAAGGTACCATGGTTGACAGGGTTTACAATGGTAAGTTCAGTACCCTAGGTTCAAGCAGTTATGACTCATGCAGGGTGAACATACAACGGCCAGTCGGGTTACTTGACGGGCTCGACTAGCACGATCGCATCTCAAGTCGAACGACATGAAGTGCGTGAAACACTTCGCGTGGCCTAACCACTGCCACCAACTCCAAATACGACTCGCGTTCATCGACGCGTCGTTCGTGGCAAATACAGGCTAGCCACGAATTTTCTCTATTACCGACTGCCTGGACTAGGCATAGTCCCAAACAATCATGAATCCACATCAGCAGTTGTGTAAGAGTAATGGAAATGAAATACAACCATGTGAGCATGTTAACACATGTTATAATGTACAACTTAAGTAAATCATCCAACGCAAGCCTTTCATACATATAATGAAATTATGCATATCGCCAACCTATAGGAAATCATTTCCATCAGCATACTAATTGATAATTCAATCTCAAACTAAATCATAATGAAATCATCAAGCACATGTTATAACATACCAATTAAGTGAATCATCAAGCACATGCATTTCATACATATAATAAAATCATGCACATGGCTAACATGTAGGAAACCATTTACATCAGCATGTTAATTGAGAAATCAATCTCAAATTAATTCATAACACCATTTAATTCAATACATACTAATACAAGCATTTATACAAACACTTACACTACACACTTAAGTCTACATATAGTATGTCGACCCGAAGTGCGCATTTAGGCGAATCTCTTCGCCAAACTAATTATGCACGCATTCCTAGTATCCTAATGCGACAAGAAGCCATGTCAATCACATCAGCAAATTATGGATGAAAACAGTATTTCCTACAAATGACTAAAATGCCCTAAATCTCATATTCTTCATCTATTTGTGAAACAGGAAACGGACAGCATGTAGTACATGTCAAACGGCGTCGCTGTCGATAATCTACTATTAAACGACATTGAAAGCGTTGAAAACAGTCAATCAAAGCGTCTAATATCAGCACCTTATGTCCTATAAGCGTATCGTTTCGAACGGAGCGTATACGCTTCGTCTACGGCGACTAGACAACCTGATTTACAAGATCTATTAGCTATTTCACTATGGAACCAAGGAATCAGCAAATCAGCAACTATTAGGGTTGTTTTCTTACCTAGAAATGTGGAGAAATCACAGGCAAAGTGATTGGAGCGCGTGGCTTTACCACTTGCAGCACGTGGCACAAGCAGCAGGGAATTCTCTCCCACCTTCTCTCACAAACTCTCACATTTTCTCTCTCCTAATCTAGGGCTTTTTGCAAATTCGGATGGGAGAGAGGAGTGAGGGTTTCAACCCCTTTTATAAGCCTAAAAATGCCCGGAATAGGCTCGGGAACAAAGTTTACTTGATGTTTGTCCAAAGCGGGGCTGTTTCGGTCCAAAAGATGATTTCTGGTGGTCCCCTGGCCGAACGCGATCGGACTTAAGCTCATGCATACTGGATCTAGCATACATCCAGTTTTCAGTCTGGCAGGGTTCGTAGATCGCACGTGGCGGTCCAGTTTCAGTTCAGCAGTCACCACACGTAGATCAGGCCTGCAAATCTCATGATATGAAATAGAAATTTTTCCTGATCCGAGGGTGTAATTTAGCTGAATTATGACGGTCAGAACGCTTAATACTGACACGTCAAGTCGTGTGCCAGATTTAAATTTGAAATTCCAATTCTGTCCCTATTTGCACTCTCTTCAGTCCGAGCTCAATGAAATAGCCTGTGGTTATCGATTGGACTTGATTTTCAAAATGATTGTCAAGTCTAGCTAGGCGGTCCTAACGGTCTAAGATAGCAGGTATCGGACTTTCGACGCGCGGTCTAGATCCAATACAAAGTTTCAAAGTGGTCCAGAGAACAAACCGGCTTAGAGTTTGATCCGAGGTTATAGAGTGTTATAGCACTATGCATTCTACAAGTTTTGGGTCTTATAGAACGTATTTAAAGTGATCAGGGACTGTTTCCCAGCTACTTTAGCGTCGCGCTAGCTAACTTATGCTTAGTTTCTAAAGGAATTAACCCTAAGTGATTTCTTTGGCTATGGAGTTGGGTTCTAAGTGATTTTTCAGGTGTTTTACTTAACCCATTACCTAAGGACGTCTAATCCCAGATTGGCCAAAATCCAGGGTGTTACAAACTAGTTACGCCCTGGTTAAAGAATCATGCACCAGTCATCATCAACTAGCACATAACATCATGAACTAGGCAAAACATCTCCTCACATACTCCCCCTGAGTAGCACAAATATATCTAAAAAAAATTTCAAAAAAATACTACTACTCCACAATCCATATGCATAACCAAATACATTCTCCCCCTTTTTGTCAAAATATGACAAAGGAAGAAACAAAGATATGGAAGAGTAAAAATTAATAAGAGAGTAATAAAGGAGTTAAGTAGTCAAGATATGAAGGATATATAAGAAAATTCAAAGTTCACATATCATTAACCATAAAACAATGGAGTTAAATTCTTAGTCGAAAAATTAGAAATGCATGCAAACATGGATTGAGTAATAGGCTAGTATGCCGGCCCACACCAATGTAAGATGTTATCCCAACCTTAGCTTAAAGAAGTGGAAGGAGACCAAAAGGAGTAATGTGTTCAATACACACAGATCGCTCAACAATAACATTGCGCATTCTTATATCCCGAACATATGAGGGATCATCATCGAGTGACCAAAGATGGCGCCTTGTTAAAGGAGTAGATCTAGATGAGGAAGTACCACAGGAAGTATTCTTTTTCCCTCTAGAATCCATTTGCAACAAGAAAATTAAAGAAGCAAGATGTTGCAAATGATGTGAAATGGGTTTTCATAAAAACAGATTTGGGTGAAGAAAACCCCAAATCTTCAAGGAAACTTGAAATTAAGCACTCCAAGGAAGAAAGTGAAGTGATTAGAGCATAAATCTATAAGAAAAACTGAAATGATGCACTCACCTCACCTTGAAGAATCAAAGAGATGGGTACGACTAGTCGTGCCACGGCTCATTGGAGAGGAAAGAAGAAATGAGGAAGAAGAACGTTTTACCCAAATTAATATGAGCAGTGTGCTACACGGCTGGTCGTGGGACGTCCTCGACTGGTCGTGCCACGACTGGTCGAACACGTCCTCGACTGGTCGAACACGTCCTCGACTGGTCGTGTACCAACAAAAACAAGCATATTTCATAAAATTTTAAAATTTAAACTAATAAATTTTAAATATATATACACTATGATACAAATATGCATGAATAATCAATTTAGAATGCACATATCAAGATCAAATTTTAATTTATTAAACCTGCTTTTGTTGAGCGGTTTAGTGAAAATGTCAACAAGTTGATTCTCGGTTGGAATGTATTCCAAAGATATTAGCTTTTTTTCCACTAATTCATGAATGTAATGAAATTTAATGTCAATGTGCTTGATACGTGAATGCTGGATTGAATTTTTTCAAATATTTATTGCACTGGAATTATCGCAATATAAAACCATTGAATCTTGTGCAATTACATAATCACTTAACATACATTTCATCCAAACAAGCTGAGTACATGCATTTTCAGCTGCGATGTATTCAGTCACATCAGTAGAGACTGATATAGAACTTTGTTTCTTGCTAAATCAAGAAACTAAAAAATTTCCAATATAGAAACAACCACCACTGGTTGATTTTCTATCATTGATATTACCAGCCCAATCAGCATTCGAGTACCCAGCCAACTGAACACTAGTCTCATGTGGATACCAAAGACCCATATTTGTTGTACTTGTGACATATCGCATAATCTGCTTAACAGCAGTTTGTGACTCTTTAGGATCAAACTGATATCCAGCGCAAATACCAACACTCAAAGCAATATCAAGTCTACTAGCAGTTAAATAAAGTAAACCGCCAATCATACTACGATATAATTTAGGATCCACATTTTTACTTGTAGAATCCTTCGAAAGTCTTAAGGTTGTACTCCTAGGAGTATTAAAATTCTTACCATTTCAAATCTGAATTTTTTAATCAAGTTCAGAGCATATTTAGTCTGAGAAATGAAAATACCATTAGGTTGTTGTTTTACTTGCAACCTAAGGAAATAGTTCAATTCCCCAACCATGCTCATTTCGAACTTGGATTTCATTAAATCTGCAAACTCAACAGTCATGTTAGTATAGGTAGATCTATAAATAATATCATCAACATAGATCTGCACTATTAAGATATGATCATTATGTTTCTTAACAAAAAGAATTTTATCAACACTTCCCATTTAAAAATTATGACTTAGTAAAAACTTAGTCAATTTTTCGTACCATGCCTTGGGAGCTTATTTTAAACTGTAAAGTGCCCTTTTTAGGCGATAGACATGATCAACATTCTTAAGGTCTTCAAAACCTATTAGTTGTTCAACTTAAACTTCTTCATGCAGATCACCATTTCAAAACATACTTTTTACATCCATTTAATAAATTTTAAACTTTCTAAAGCAAGCAATGGATATAAATAGTCTAATTGATTTAAGATGATCTACTGGGGTAAAGGTTTTATCATAATCAATGCCATCAATTTGAGTGTACCCCTGTACAACTAACCTAATCTTATTTCGAATTATATTACCAAGTTCATCAGACTTATTTTTAAAAATTCACTTAGTTCCGATAATATGTTTATCTTTAGGTCTAAGAATAAGATACCAAATATCATTTCTAACAAATTAGTTAAGCTCTTCTTGCATCGTAACTATCCATTTTTCGTCAGTAAAGGCTTCTTTTACGTTAGCCGGTTCTATCTGGGATGTAAAACATACATAATTATATATGTCTTCAAGTTATTTATATGAGTGTGTATACCAGTGTGACACCCCATCACTATTACACATGTGGGCAGGCACACGTGGGTGGACGCTGATGTGGACGGGGCCTAAGGGCCTGAGCGAGCTATCAGTGGTAGGCAGGCTACTGTGTACGCAGTGGGGGTTGAACTTGTCCCACATCGGAAGAGTCGTAAGAAGTTGTAGTGGTTATATGTGGGGTTCGCGCCTTAAGGATACAACGCGTTTTGGGGTCAACCCCGAGAATAAAGCTGTGAGCCCTTTGAACAAAGCGAACAATATTGTGTCCTTAGGTGGGTCATTTCATATGGTATCAAAGCCGAGGACGGCTTTGCCCTCGATGGGGGATATTGTGACGCCCCGTCACTATTGCACATGTGGGCAGACACACGTGGGCAGACGCTGATGTGGGCGGGGCCTAAGGCCTAGGTGAGCTACTATTGGTTGGCAGGTTACTGTACTGGTAGGCTACTGTGTACATAGTGGGGGATGAACTTATCCCCACATCAAAAGAGTCGTAGGAAATTGTGGTGGTTATATGTGGAGTTCGCACCTTAAGGATACAACGCGTTTTGGGGTCAACCCTGAGAATAAAGCCATGAGCCCTTTGGGCAAAGCGAACAATATTGTGTCCTTGGGTGGGTCATTTCAATCAGTGAGAGGGTTTCCAAGAATCTGAGTGGTTGGTGATCTTTAACAGTCCTTAGTTCAGAGTTAGTTTGATTTGATGAAGTATTTGGTTTGTCAATTAAGAGAATTCATCATTATCTGAACTTGAGGCAAGTGTATTTAAGTGATCGTCAATGACCACATTGATGGACTCTTGAATAATACCAGTCCTCTTATTCAGTACTCAATATACGCGACTATTTAAAGAGTATCCTAAAAAGATCCCTTCATCACTTTTAGTGTCAAACTTACCTAGATTTTCATGGTCACGTAAAATATAGCACTTGCTGCCAAAATCTCGAAAGTCTTTGACAGTAGGCTTCTTATCGAACCACATTTCATAAGCCATTTTATTATTAGATTTACTTGTATAAACCCGGTTAATTATATAGCAAGCAGTATTTACGGCTTCAGTCCAAAGATTTTTAGATAGTTTTATACTATTTAACATTACCTTAGCCATTTCTTGAAGCACTCTATTTTTTCTTTCAATAATTCTATTTTGTTGTGATATTTTGGGCATAGAGAATTCATGTGATATTCTCTGATCGCTACAAAATTTTTTAAAACTGTTATTTTTAAATTCAGATCCATAATCACTACGAATCTTACAGACTAGAGAACCTTTTTCCATTTGAATCTGTTTGAGAACTCTTTCTACTTCTTCAAAGGTTTCTGATTTATCCCTTAAGAAGGCTACCCATGTAAATCTGGTAAAATCATTTATGATTACCAAAATGTATTTTTTGCCACCTCAACTCTCTGTCCTGGTAGGTCCTATAAGATCCATATGGAGAAGCTCGAATGGTTTTGATGTGGCATTGGAGTTCACCTTTTTGTGAGAATTCCTTGATTGCTTGCCAATCTGGCATTCGCCACATATTTTGTCTACTTTCTATAATTTAAGTAGACCTCTTATTAGTTCTCTTTTGCTCAATCTATACAAATTTTGATAATGTACATGTCCAAGGCATTTATGCCACAAATCAGTCTCATTAGTAACATGATTGACTGGATGAGCTGGATTCACTAGCAATATAATAGTTTTCCGAAGTTCTACAACCAGTTAATATTACTGAACCCTTATTATTTAGAATTTCATAACCTTGGTTAGAGAATTTTTGCTATAATTATTATCGCATATTTGAGATATGCTTAACAAATTGTGTTTTAACCCTTCAACATATAAAACATTTTTAAACAAAGGGAGGTTATAGAGTTGAACCATATCTTGACCAATAATCTTGCAGTTGCTACCATCACCGAATGTGACTGAACCATCAGCCATGTCTTTCAGATCAGTGAATAGACCTTTATCACCAGTCATATGCCTTGAGCATCCACTGTCTAGATACCACTTTGAATGGCTTGTAGCTTTGAAAGTCATGTGGGCAACCAAGCAGGTAACCTTAGGAACCCATTTCATAACTGTTTTGGGTTTAGGAGTATAGTTGGTCTTCTTTTGTTTGTAGTTGTTGTAAGAGTGACCTACAGAGTTAGATTTTAAAAGCTCCTTGACTAAATCAACTATTTTTTCAGCTAAAAGGTTTTGGTTCTGATTTTTATAGTTGATATAGTTGTTTTTAGGTTTTTGAAAAGTTTTAGTATTTTTAGAAAAATTTTGATTTGTACTTTTCCATTTTGAGTTTGAGGTCTCTCCTTTTACAAACTTAGGAGGAGTATTCTTCTGTTTAGAAGGAATGTTTATATCGTAGTTCAAACTAGATTAGTCGCCACATTTTCTTGATCCAGATAAAAGTTTTTCTAACTTTGGATCTCCTTGGGCATACTTTCATGTATCCTTTAAACTCAAAAGTGAAGAGACTTCAAGTTTAAGTTTTTCATTTTCAGATTTAAGATTTTTAATCAGGAAGATTTTGAATTCTAAATTACATTTAGTCTTTTCAAAATAATCTGAAACATGGGATTTTTCTAAAACAAGGGACTCAAAATTTTCTTTAAGCTTTGAAAATTTTTCTTTTCGAAGTTTAAGTTTCACAGGAATTTTACATCTTTCATTGTATAGGGCATTGTAAGCATCTTGAAGATCATCTTCATTTTCACAATCACTATTTAGATTTTCTTTACTAGTTGAATCATCATTATCTGAAAAAGTGAACTTGGCTAGAGTCATAAGGGCTTTAACTTCACTGCCCGACTCAGTTTCAGAATCTTCTAATTCAGAAAAGGCTTCAGAATCAGAGGATTCATCCCAAGTGGCCAACATATCCTTCTTTCTGGGTTTGTCCTTTTTAGGACATTTGTTTGTTAAATGCCTATATTCATGACAGTTATAACACTAACTGACTTTTAATGATTTTCGAGTTTTAGGTTTAGATTTCTTCTTATAATTTGATTTTTGAAAATCAACCCTCTTTTTTCTTTTGAAAATTTTATAAAACTTTTTTGATAAAAGGGTTATATCATCTTCAGAGTTTTCTAAATCATAATTGGTATTATTTTCCTGAAAACTAATTTTAAAATATTTAAGGGCAATAGATTTACCTTTTGGAGCTTTAAAGTCAGTAAGTCAGTAAGGGCTTGACTCATAAGTCAGTAAAGAGCAAACTAATTCCTCTACCCTCATATTGTCCGTATCACAAAGTTCCTGGATCGTGGTTACCTTAGAATTGAACAGTTTAAGAAGTGAGTGTAGTATTTTTACACAAATTTTACTTTCTGAGATTTTATCACCAAGACCTCACATAGAATTCATAATGTCATTTATTCTTGTATCGAAGTCCATGAACATTTCATTTTCTTCCATACGTATTTCCTCAAATTCGGTTGCGAGGATTTGAATTTTAAATTTCTTGACAATTGATGTTCCCTTGTGTATCATTTCTAAAATATCTCAGGCTTACTTTGCAGAATCACAGGATATAATTCTTTTGAATTCATCCGGTGATAGTGCGCAAGTGATTGCATTTAATGCTTTTGCATTTGCACTGCTCTCACTTTCCTGAAGTGTGGTCCAAGAGAAATAAGGTATAATTCTCATAGATTTGGATCCATCAATTTCAATTACTTCAACGGTAGGAGGGATCCATTCATTCACTGTGGCTAGCTACACACTCTCATCCATGGATTTAAGGAAAATCCTCATCTTGACTTTCCAATAGGCATAATTGGTGCCATCGGTGGAAGCCTAGTGACTGAAAGGCTATCAAAATTTGACATCTTATATCTAGCTTAGATCGATTAGCTCAGGAAATAAATCTAAATAAAAAGAATTAAAAGAGAGCTATTAGGCTCTGATACCACTTGAAAAGGCCAAGCTATATGTACCTGGGGGGGGGGGGGGGGGGGGGGGTGAATAGGATTATGCTTAAAAAAAAAAATTACAGAATTAAAGAATATGATAGCCAAGTAAAGGAAAGACAACAATCCACAATACATAATGTAAAGTAACCTCAAATTCTAGTATTGAGAGGTTGATACAAATGTTGTTCTAAGGACAACCTTACACTATAAAAACCAAGGGTTTATGGCAGGACCACCTTACTAAAACGATGAGGATCAAATTCTCAAACTGAAGAGGAAAATAAAAGGAAATGAATTGCAAGAATTTAAATTATTACAACATTCCCCACAATGCTTGAAATGTAAATATTACAACATGTGCATCCACACATACATCCCACAATTTTGAATGATAAAGGATAGGAAAAATAAATCACACATCCAAAATAACACAAAGAGTTGTAGTGGTTCGCCTATGTGTTCACCAACTGTTAAACAACAGCCACACAGCTTGTTACTACACTCCTAATATCCTCACACAGTGGATATTAGCGTTCACTATGAAAATAGGTTTTTCTCAGGTTCACCTAAAACCCTCGCAATTGTGTCTTTCAATGGGCTTACATAATTACAAAAACCCCACTTCTGAGTTTTCTGGCTTTCCTCAGATAACCAATAAATTGAGATTTTTCTGGCTTAATCTCAAATAAAACCAAAAGAATAAAATTTATAATAATGTAAAATACCTGAATATCTTCTTTTGTTGCAGTCTGGAAGAGCTAATTCAGAGTAGAAGTTAGAATATAGAAGTTCAATGTCCAATACTCACTTTAAAATAGTTCTAAGTTGTAATTAACTTTAAATTAAACCAATTGGGCTAGCTCTATTTGATTTTCATTCCAAGAAGAAGGAATTCAACAATTCCTCTTTCAAATCATTTTGGAATATAGAAACAAAATCAAATCGACAAAGCTAACAAAAGAGAATATTAAATATACACAATGTAGCTTAAAAAAACCTAACTTCTCTCAAAGTGATGCCTTGATTTTTCATGAATTGGATTATCGAAATCTGAAATTCGTCGTTTATTTATAATTTCAGAAACTCATCTATGACTGGTCCTGTAGACACTACGACTGGTCGTAGGAGAAACAGATTTTTGATTTTTTTTTAATTTTTGAGCGTGATCAGATAAAACTGTTCCATGACTGGTCGAAAGCTATCCATGACCAGTCGAAGGCTGTCCACGACCGGTCGTAACGTGCACACGACTGGTCAAAGACAATCTGCTTTAGTCGCTGGAGTTTGAGTTGCAGTTGCACGGCTGGTCATGAACGAGTTATGTACTGTTCACACGACCGGTCGAGCAGTCTCCAAGACTGGTCGTAGATGAACAAAAAATTCTAAAAAATTGCAACAAACTTACAACTGCTCCTGAAATTTCTTAAACTGGTCGAACCAGTGCTAAGACTATCTTTGAACAATCCAAACATTTACAAAGTGATTCAATTTGACTTCTGTATACAAAATGACCTACCCTAAGGTCAATCTAAGGTCAATCATACCTCGAAAGTGATGTATGAACATTGAGACTTCATTTCTTCAGATGATGGTTGACCTTTGAAGATTACGAAACTTGATATCGCTATACTTGATGTAGCTTGAACTTGAGATCTTCTAGACCTTGAAAACTTCATCTTGAATTGTAAACTATCTTGAGTCTTGAACTGTACTTGAGTCTTGAGCAAGAACTTGTCTTTTGATGTAGCTTTTAAAAGACTCTGATCTTTGAAGATTTATAGGAGTGGACAACGTACTTGTAACACCCTGTACTTTCCAGTACTCGAGTGTTACTATTTAATTTAATTTGATTTAATATAAATACCAAAAATAATAATAATAATAATACAACCTAAATATATATAGTATGGAATGTTATTTTTATACTTTATAAATATTTAAAATTACGTACTAAAATAATATGTAACTATAATTCATATTATATGCATATACTTACAATATTATTATTATAAATTACAAACTATGGAATCTGTAATAAATAAAAATAAAATATACTGAAAAATTTTTTATAATGAGTAACATATTTCAAACAATTTAAAGACTTGTATAAAGTTTAAAAACCTAACACATATATGACCGTACAAATAATAATAATAATAATAATAATAATAATAATATATATATATATATATATATATATTAATTAATCTATGCTTACTTAAATTCATATAATTTATACATATATATATGTATATTAACAATTTGTGATAATATAACTTATATATGACAAAACATATAAAGGAAAATAATAATAATAATAAACGTTAAAACTTATTCTAGTAATAGCATTTAATATTCTAAACCCATAAGTGCAGGTGGTCCTGGTTGCCTGAATAAATCCCTTAGACCCTTTTAACCGTTGTAGTTCAAATTCGGTGTGATCCGACCATTGGATTGACGGAAATCTACCAATACGACCCAAATCGAGTTGTGGGCCCCACTTAGACCTTGGATCTGCCTCATCTTTGGTCTAGGGCCCTAACTGGACCCTTAGAACCTAATGGACGGTGTGGATTTCATCAAATCCACTTGTGGATCCCACGTTTCCTTGCACATTTACATAGTGCAAGAACAACCGTCGTGCACCGGACTTGCAAGCTCAGTCAGCACAGCTGACCCGATGAAGCCTAAAGAGGAAATCTCCTCTTCTTCTTTCCTGCTAGTAAAACGAGCAACGCCTGTTTGATTGATCCGCGGGCCACCATGATCATCCGATCAGACAATCCAAACCGTCCATCCTGTAGAAGGACACCAGATGACCAAAACCCGACCCATATCACACGTCGGAATGCATGCGTGTAACCACGACCTCCAGCGAAAACAGACCCTAAAAAAAAAAAAAAAACTATGTTTCTAAAAACAGAAACTGTCTCCTGCTGTTGCCACGAGGGCGATCCGTCTGAGGAGAAAGCCTCTCATCTTAGCCCTCCGTTCGGGCACATCTCGGCCGTCCGATTCTAGCTGTGGTTTAGGGCTTCAAAACCACGACCGGTTTCATATCCTCTCACTTTTTTGAAGGTAGTTTCTGTCAGAGGAAATCTAGACCACTTGTTGCTCATCCGACGGTCTGAAAATGTTAGGGCAAGCAGATAAAAGAGTGTGGATCGAGCAACAGGAGATCCTCCCTTCATTTCTAGCTGCCACACCCAAAAACCAGCCGCAAGCCTTCTCCATTGAACCCACCGCCAAAATCCCCTTAGAGCTTCTATCCGACCATGCTTTTAGCTCCTATAGACCCGTCTACACCATTCCCATGCATCACTTTGGAGCAAGACATGGGCGTTCGTGATCTGCCATTAATGGCAGGTCATCTCCCTCGTCAAGAAGAACGGCCACTAGCCTTGTTATAGTCGTTAACCCCTGATCAGTTTCATTCGCAAGGTGGGCCATGTCTTCAGTAACCCATGCAGGAGAAAAGGAAAAGAAGAAGAAGAAAGGAAGATGAGAGGAAGAAAGGGTGTGCGGGTCCGTGCTGCACCAACTCGCTGGGTCGAGTCGAGTTATGCGAACTGAATCGTCCTTGGACGTTCAGTTGTCATCCTCAGATTTTCAGTCGCAGTTGAGAAAGAAAAAAAAAGAGAGAGACTCAGAGAGAGAGAGAGAGAGAGAGAGTAGAGAGGAAGCGGAGCAGCTGCTGTTCGCTGTCGTTGCACCTCTTCACTCCACCCGCTGGAGCAAGTTGTTGTCCGGGTTTCGGCCAGTGGTCTCGCTGAGGTGAGAAAAGGAAGAGGAGAGAAGAGATAGGGAAAGAAGAAAAGAGAAAGAAACTGAGAGAGGAAACAGAGGAAAGAGAGAGAGCGAGAGGGCTGCTGTCTGGTCAAAAACCGAGTCAACTCGGTTTAGGGACTGGGTTGACTGGGTCGAGTGGCTTAGTCCAACTAGGATTCTAGCAAGGAAAAAAATAATAGGAAAGGGAAGAAAAAAGAAGAAGAAAGAAAGAAATGGTGGGAGAAAGAAAAAAAAAAAGGAGGGATAGGAGGATGAGTGCAGGGTGTCGAGTTGCGATTCGTTAAGGCAACTCGCTGAGTTGCACCATTTGTGGGCCCAGCCTCAGCACTGTCACTGGACAATGGTGGAAAGAAGAAAAGAAAAGAGAGAAAGGAGAGAAGGGGAGAGTGAGAGAATGAGTTGTGGTGTTGGTGTTGTGCCGAGTCAACTCGACTCGATCCGAGTCATCAAGATGAGTCATCATTTCTTCCCTAATCTAGCCTTGCTTTGATGCACTATTATCATTTGTTACCATTGTTGTTATTAGGATTATTAATACTAACCATGGTTAGCCATTAGTAGATCATTATGCTAGGACTAGTTGTTATAAATAAATTGTAATTATTAAATGGTAATATTTTTATTTATCATCCTAGATATTTGTTTGGGATAGTAGATTGTACTAATCATAATGACTATTATTGCCATGATTAACTAATATTAATTCTATCAGTAATATTAATAATTATGTTACAATTATAAATTATCATGATAATTGACTTTACATAAGTTAGCATTCAAATCCTACAATCTAAGTTTAGGACCAGACTCTGGGATGGAACCCTAAACCTAGGCAATCTAAACCCTAGGCTAAGACCTTAACCATGATTAACCATTAATGGGCTACTTACGCTAATACTAGCTATATTAAACAAAATTACAATTATTAAAAATTTATATCCATTACTCTTAAATATTATCATGATAGTAGGACATAGTATTAGCTATCATCAAAATGATCACCATTATCATGTTACGCTAATAGTTATTATAAATGAAACTATCTTTAGTGATATTAGCATGGTATCCATCGCTTGAAAATATTACCTCTAATAATAGGTTGTACCATTTTACTTTAATTGTAATACAGATTAATACCATGGTCACAGATAGTAGTTATATCATTAACGTTAAATGGTAACTAATACACCAGCTAGAGTTCAAATCCTAGAAATGAAATTTAAGACTAAACCCTAAGATAAATGATTCAAACCCTAGGCCATGATCTTAAACCCTAGGTAGTGATTAGAACTTGGACCTAATTATACAAGTTCATGATTTGTGGTAGGATACAATTCTAAGGGCGCAAGTGCTTAGCGACACTAGAAGGCGATTCAAAGTATAAGGTGATGATTCTTCCCCTTGAGCTTTCCATCTTCTCATTAGCTTAAGTTATAGCTTGTATTTAAATTCATAATCGATATCTCCCTTTATACTCACATATGTTAGCTGGTAGAAATTGAATTGCTGTATTACATGTTTCATGATTATCCTGTATAATTGCTCATGCTTATGGATTTCTTTTTGTGGATTGCTTATGGAAATTAAACTGGTACATTAGTGGGAAATTCCCATATATGAATGTACACCCATACTCGGGATGTAACTTGACTAGTTGTACTCGTAATCGACCTTCGGCTTGGTGGTTATTGAGTGATGCCCTTGGTGGATCATTGATGTGGGCCTACCATCCAGGGTTGTTGTGTCTAATGATTTTCAAAGATGGTCTTTTATCGCACCGTTATAATACTCGCCCTATGTGGCCTACTTTGATATCGCCCTATGTGGCTTTATTCCAGTATTTTTTCTGTATGGGTTGGATGTTTTATACTGTATAACCATGCAATGGTAAGCCCCATATATTGTAATATGATTGGCCACTAGTCGACAGGGTACCATTAAACATCCTAAGGTGGTAGTCTCATGAGCCGGGGATGGTGGTATGGGACTTATGCCCGAGCTGTCGGCCTACGCTGGGTTATACGCTCCCCGTAGTGACCTTTGAGCTTATTTAAATTAGCTGGTTGCAATTGAACTAATAACGGATTGGCTAATCATGCATGCATAGCACAGACCAACATCTATTGTTGTTATACGAAACATACAGATTCACCTGTCTGGATGTCTTACCCGAGGCACCAACCATCATCTATTGTTATCGTATATATTTACCTGTCTGGATGTTTTACCCGAGGCACAGACCGTCTGGATGTCTTACCCAGGTCGATGATTGCATGGGTGACGACCCCTATGTCCGTCTGGATATCTTACCCGGGACTGATTTCATTCACGCATCCATGCATCTAATAAGACTGCATTTACTCTATTTTGGTTGTCTGAATGTTTTGTACTATTTCTTACCTAATGCGGAGGTGTGTAATCTTGAGTAGAATTCACATTGAGTTGGCCACTCATCCATCAAATATACAACCGTACAGGTAGTACAGGTAGCTTAAGCGATATGCATGTTCAAACTTGATGAGGAGCAGGGTACAATCACCAGGGATGCATAACTGTATGTGCCTGGAGGAGCTGTGTGATCTTGCGGCTTATATTTACATGCTTTCTACTATTCTTCAAGTATTAATTCTTGTAAATCTTGTATTTGTTAAATTCAGATACGTTGGTTTGTATAAGTCATTACGGGCAACTTCTTGTATACTTGAGTGATAATGAAATTTTCTTTTATGTCGATTTGTCCACACTACGCTCATTTGCCTACTCTGATAAAAGAAAAAAAAAATGTACACTCAAATTTGACCATCCGTTAAGGTTAACACTCGGATTTTTAGGAAACGAGTTGCGTACTCGGGTCCTGAAAAGTCGGGCTGTTACAGTACTTGAGCTTACATGTCTTGAAGTAGAGCTTCATTCTCAACTTAAAGTTTTGTAATGCAATTTCTTGAACATATATATATCCTCAAGCTACACAAGACACAGATAGTGTTTTTGGCACCACAACATTTGTCAACATAAAGGAGCTATCATCCATAACACTTACACCTTGGAATACTAGGAGGTGTTTCGACCCACACTTAGCCGAGAACTCACAAATTCAGTGTCATAACCCAACATAGTGAGGTTGGGTGACTAAAGTAGCTTGTCATACCCCAAAATCACAGATGGTATGTCTGATAACTCATTTCGGTTTGCGAGATATGTCCATTTTAAGTTTTGACAGTCCGAATCATCTCCACTTCTGAACAGGACTTTTTCTGGCACAGCTCGACCATGGGACGAGCAAAACGGAGTGGGAATTAGAAAGAGGGGGAAGCTTAGAATAGGAAAACCCAATCTTCACCACAAACTGGTACCCCGACGCCCAAATGGGCCACCGTCGAATCTAATCGAACGTTTCTGGTCCATTATGCACATAGGATAATTGTGATAACTAAGAAGTGGCATTGTTGCCACCAAATCGAAGCACTGCCCCAAAAATTTGACTACACGAGACAATGATGCTACGAGAGACTTAGGCACGCGGCCCAAAATAAACCGATGGGTCGTGGGGCCACTCCTAAATCAGTCGACCCCACCTATAGGGAGCCAGAAGGTGGCGAGGCCACCGAGAAATCAATGCCAAATTTAGACAGCAGGTAGCAAGGTCGCCGTGTGAGCTATGCGACCTCGAAGATCATACACAGAGGGCGAAAGGGCCACCACGGGATCAACGTAACGTCATCGAAGTTGAAAAGGGGGCGGCGGGGCCACCACAGAGTCCACGTGACCCCGTTGAGCGTCTCCAGGGGGTGGCGGGGCCACCTCCAGTCCGGCGTGACCCCACTGGCATAGGTAGATCCTGGTAGGGCCACCACCAGTCCGATGTGACCCCACCAACACAGGTAGAGCCTAGTGGGGCCACCGCCAATCCGGCGTGACCCCGCTGGCAACCAAGTTTTGTGGGGGCCACCACACATGTGCGGGCCCCCCCTTTCCCCTCTTAGCCCTTTTAACCTTAAACACTCTCCCTTTCCACCCCATTTCAACTTCAAACCTCCCAAATTCGAAATTCGCCAAACCCCTTTCTCTCAAAGGCCTAAAACCTTCCTTTAAACCCATTCCCTACATCCAATCCTCTCCTAAAAACCCCATTTCCCTAAATCCTCTTCATCTATAGGCCCTCTATTTACCAAAATTATTCCCTTCAAACTAAATTCCCTCAAAACCCCTCATTCCCTAAACTCGTCTTCCTCAAGAGGATAGCTACTCCGAATCCATGGAGCTTCCTTGGACTCGTCATAAAAATACCTCGAATCCATGAGGAAAAATGAGAAAATATAAATAAATTTTTTAAAAATCAATATTTCATAAGTATAAAAAAAAAATTATAATCATTTAAATAGTGATACTAAACCTTACAAGAAGTTACAGAATCAGACTCCAACTCAAACTCCCTAAATTCATAACTTAATATAAATAGTAAATTTGCTATTTATAGTAAGTGTCCTATTTAGCTTAACTATGTTATTCTCCTAATTTTTCTAAGAACTTTTCATGTTGGACACTACTCTTAAAGCTCAAAGGATGAAGAGTTATGATCAAACTAAACCGTATTATAAATAGTAAAAATAGAAATCAAGTGGATTTTTGACCATTGACCTAATGGAATCTCATCAAATAACTAGGTTATTTGGCTAAAATATCTTCTCCTACCCCAAAATCATATTGGCATGTCGACTAACTCATTCTGGTTTGCAAGATACACTGATTTCCAACAACGAGTGATGGGGCCACCACCAAAACAGCGTGACCCCGTCGATCCCGCCTAGAAAGCGGCGGGGCCGCGGCAGAATCAGTGTTACCTCACCGATCCCTACCAAAAAGTGGCAGGCCTGCCGCAGAATCGACGCGACCCCTCCTGAATTCTTCTGGACCCCACTAGGATTTTCTACGATTTTCAAATTATTTTTTTTGCTGACTTCAAAAAGTCATATCTCCTTCAATATAACTCTGATTGGGGTGATTCAAAAGCCATATTGAATATTAATAAGTTTAGTTTCCGATTAAAATAAATAAAAATAAAATAAATTTTTAAATATGATTAATTTTGGGATATATGGACAACTGTTCAAAAATTAATAGTATCAGACACCTATTACTTCTAAAATTTTAATAATTTTTCTACAACTCCAAATGAAATGAAATTTTGTGGAATGATTTTAAAATTAATGATAAAATATTATAAAAATTTGAAAAATGATTTAATAAAAAAATATAGAAAATGTTATAAGGAATAGATACATTTTGGATCATATAGAAAATGTTATAAGGAATAGATACATTTTGGATCATACAGAAAATCATTGGTTTGGACAACCAGTACTTCCTGATGTTTTATAATTTTTATGAAAATTAAAATGTAATGAAATTTTTTGAAATAAAATTAAACCTAAAAACAAAAATAGATAAATAGTAATTTAATAATTAAAAGTGACAAAGATGTTATAAATAATAGATGAGTTAGACATGAATTAAAATGAGAACTCTCTTTAACCAAGACCCGAAAGACAACCTTATAAATGTGAAACTCGAACTTCGTAATAAATTTTAACATTTCCCAAATGTCTAGAATAATTGGACTATGAAATTACAGAACCATACACCTACGAAGCATTGGCGGCTTGACCCAATTATCAATCCTGGGCAACCACCAATGCACTCACTGTTGTGATCAAGCAGAAGATCAGGATCCACCAGGATTACGAAAGGATACGATGAACCATCTACCCTGGTCAGGTAGATGATCTATCTATTGAGTTCAAGCCCCACTATTACCGTCTCTTCGTATTGGCCGAAAAGTAAAAACAAATATTTTTACTCTAGATAGAGGAGAACTGTCGTAATGAATCCAAATCTTTTGAAAAATTGTAGTAAATTATCAGGGTGAAATTTTTTTAAGGGCGGTAGACTACAATAAGCTAGACTAGCATAGTTGGTGTGCACCCTACAATGTACACGAACATGAAATCAACAAAACTTAGGCGTACAAAATTAGAATATTACCTGTTTACATTAGGCAAATTCAAGGACGAAATTGTTTTTAAGGGGTAGATTATAACGTCATGAAATTTTTCTATTTTAGATTGTCAAAATTTCTTAAATATTATATATATATATATATATATATATATATATATATATATATATATATAACTAGCCTACGTCATCACTTACTGACCTTTGATGCTCGAAGTGAGCCTAAACGTGGGTGGTACCGATAAAGAACCGTATAAATAATATTAATCAACAATAGAAAGCTAATGAATACAACCAAACACTTAAACACCGAGTTTAGCCCAATAATTTACTCACATAGGGCCCAAATCTAGCCAACCTATCACTAACCAATCGAGATAACCATAACCAAATAAAGACCTACCTAAAGCCGAGACAACTATGGGTTAGATCTTAATTAATAAACTAAATCAACCTGATCACTCATTAGCCTAAGAACCAATGATCAAGAGTGATCATGACAGAATCACTATTTATACTAATTTTGAATAGGCCACACTTTGAAATTAGTTAATCCAAATCCTAACAACTGCGCACAAGAAATCTCCCTACCTAATTCATTTGACAAATGCCCTGATTATTCAAACAAGTTCTACACCACTCGTTAGTAGGCCACTAGTTTTGAAATTATAGAATAACGTCCGTCTTACAGGGCTTGACGTCCATTACGGGTGGCAAATTAAGATAGTACCCAGAACTTCAAAACTTGGGCCAGTGGCCGAGTACTTGAAATGCGTAAATACCGAAGGTTAAAACCTGAAACTTAAGTAAAATGAACATTCCACTCTTTCATGAAGTTGTGACTTTCCGACCATTGGATAACAACCAAACTCAAGTATAAGTTAAAGATATTTTCTACTCATACATTGCTCCCAAGGAATGACGCTCATAGGACCAATTGTATAATGGGCCCACGGCCTCATATACATCATCATGGGCCTTGCTTATGGGGCATATACGCATCACATTGGACCTCACTTATGGGCCAATATATATATATATATATATATATATATATATATATATATATATATATATATATATATATATATATATACACACACACACACATATAAGAGAGAGAGAGAGTCATGCTCCCTTGCGCACCTACGCACGCGCACACCTTTGCACACGTGTCATGGGTGTCTAATCTAAATGGTCCATGTAATGCGGAATCCCATGAAACCCCATGTGACAAATTTTCACCCCGATATAAAATTCTGGTGGGCCATAGCAAAGAGAAATGCAAATCAAGGGAGGAAACTGTTTTCATTTTTCATGGCCCATCAAAGTTTTAGTTCAAAGTAAAACTTGGGCCTGGGGAGTTTCACGAGGTGTTGCTTCACATGAACGGTTCAGATTTTGGATCCACATCACGTATGATGGGTTCTCAAAAAAGTTCGTACGTAGTACGTACGAACTAGTTCGCAGGTGAGCATTTTCGTGTGTGTGTATATATATATATATATATATAAACATCGGACCATATCAAATGGGCCAAATCAAGTGGGCTAAGTCAAATGGGCCGATTCAAATAGGCCGATCGAATAAGCCGAGTCAAATGGGCTAAGTCAAATGGCCGAGTGGAATAGGCCGAGTTGAATAGGTTGAGTCAGATGGCCGAGTCGAATAGGCTGAGTCAAATGGACCGAGTCAAATGACTGATTCCAATACACCATACATCCATTGTTAGATACCATTATAGAACATTAAAAAAAAAATGAATCATACTTAAAGGATCATTTGGACCATACCACAAATGGTAATGGTAATAATGACTTCCACAGTTAAATTCCAATGGGCCCACCATGGTATTTATTTTCCATCCAGTCTTTGCAAAAGGTCATAAAGACCTGGATATAGGAAAAAAAAACAAATATTATATTGATACAGAACCCTGTAATCCCAAAGGGTTTTCAATGGTGGGCGTTCATCCCACTGTCCTCTGCAATGTGGTCCACTTGATACTGTATCTGCCTTATTTTTTGTCTTAAGTCTAGAGACAAGCTTGCCAGATGTATAGACAGTTTGGATGGAGAACATCCATCATGGTGAGGTTGCTGACTGTCCAGCAGATGGACAGCCAGAGACTGCCATGTGGATGGACGGTTAGATGAATCACATATGTTAGGTGGGGTCCACATACGTGGCCCGCCATAAAATTGAATCTGCTTAATTTTTTAAATCTCAAGCCTTAAGACAGCTCGTCAAATGGATAGATGGTTTGGATGTAAGGCGTACATCCAGGAACAGGGACATGGGTCCCACAGAACTTGTTGACGTCACCTCATAGCAGGCATTGCCATGTGAGGTGTGTCATCCAATTCACTCATTAAGTGGGTCCCACATACATGGCCCACCTACTATATACACCATCCAATCCGTTCATTAGGTGAGTCCCAATGAAATAGATGGACGGTGTGGATCTGAAGCATACATCACAGTGGGCTCCATCATACGGTGTGGATTAAAGGGACCCACAGAAATTCTCATTGATACAGCAGCATGTGTTGCTGGTGTGGGTGTTCTAGCCAACCAGATTCACGATGGGTGGGTCCCACATGGGGCCCACCAGATATATATCAATATATGTAACGCCCTGAAAATCAAGGGTTGAGCAGAAGCTCAGCTCCTGAGTTCCAACTCATCATTTATGCAACATAGATAATGATGATTAAATGTTGTCCATATTAGTGCATTAAACATGAATGGGATTACACTAAATCAGTATATCATACTCCAGAGATAATTAGATTACGCAAGTGAAAGACTGTGATAGATATATAAAGTATATAAGTAGTTGTAAGTCCCCAAAGTATGAACATGTCACCAGGTTAAATAATTACATGTATAGTTTCAAAATTCACAAAATGATACAATGTAATGTCCATCTAGTTTGTATCCCTGTAATCTCGTCAACACAACTCCAGGTCTACATAGACTCGCCAAAGAGTTGCATGAAGGAGAACTCCTCGTCATCATAAAAGTTAGGCTCCACTTCGTAAGCATCATCATCTACAGCTAAAACAAAGTCTGATTGGTGTTTTAAAACACCATCCCAGAGTGGGAGTGAGTGATCAACTCAGTGGAGCTATAAGGCAAACGTTAACATGTTATCAATTCAGTCAAGTAGTAATGATAAGGCAGTACAACAATCATATCCTAAGTACTCTTGTTAATTCAGGAATGGTATGCTATAATGTGCATGCCCTCGCTTGCACTTCCTCAGTGGGCATTCCCTCAGTGGCATCATCTCACGATTGCACATGGCAAACTCTCTAAACGTGAGCTTCCTCGTCAAAGCACATGCAATACAGTGCATGAAGTGTTAAGAAATACTTTATTAGGTTTATTCATAAAGCAGGTTCAGGAAGCTAAGGTACCTCCCTTTATATCATTTACCCAAACGATGATCCATCTAAGGTCATCAATCCTAATTAATCACATACTATAGGCAAGTTATAGGACAACGTCACCCCTGATTTAAAAGCAGTGGATAGGTCAGTTCAGGTCACTACGGGAAGCTTGTCACCTCGGCGTAGGCCTAGTTTATACTCGAGGTCACTACTAGAAAGGTTCGTCACCTTAGCGTAGGCCGACAGCTCGAATATAATGTCCCATACCACCGTATTCGGCTCACGAGTTTGGTTTGCTCACTGGACACTACGGGGAGGCTTGTCACCCCAGCGTAGGCCGACAGCTCGACCACGGTATCCCATACCACCATGCCCAGCTCATGATTCTTAGAAAATCGTGATACCAAGGTTAAACGGGCTTTGCATTAGTAAGTGGTACCTTAGATTCAAGTAGTAGTATCTATACAGGATGAACATATATTAGGCCAATCGAGTTACTTGACAAGCTCGACTGGTACGAGCGCACATTAACTTAATCGACATGAAGTGCATACGCACTTCTTGTGGCCTAACCACTGTCGATAATCACCGTATGACTTGAATTCAACAAACGTGTTTGTGGTGGCGAAACTAATTCAGCCACTCGATTGGAAACTGTTACCGATTGCCTGGACTATGCGATAGTCCTAATCATACTCAGTTGCAATAGGCATTCATATGTGATAGTCAAAAAGTATATAACAATCAAATCACATATAAATCTCATTCGAGCATTTTAGCAAACATATAGTGCACATGTTATCACACATAGGCATTTCATACATGAATCACGTAGTCGAATGTAAATTACATGAAGGAATCTATTCATATAAATAAGGTAGTTGAGAATCTTGTCTCAATACCGTTAATAAATGTGTTTCATCAAACAATCACCCATTCGGACATTTCATCAAACACTTAGACTACACATTTCAAACATACATGTAATGAATTAATTATAACATATATTATGAAAAATCCTTTCATAAAGGAGTTGTCGCATATACGACGATCATGTATTCTCAATTAACAATCATGGCAAGCACAAATTGAAATTTCATATTCATTCAAACATTTTAATAAACACAAGGAATGCATAGTTCATACACATATAATATATGGAAAACACCGTATCTAAGGGTATATAGTGGCAATCAAGTCAGTCATAAACCATTACTGACATTGAAAGCCTTGAAAACCATAACCTAAACGTTTATAGTCCAAACCTTTCGTCAGTATACTTGTATTGAACTCAGTTTGAATCCTATGTTCCCGAATACGGAATAACGGGTACCTATACATTGAAATAAGTTAGCTATTTCACCAACTCCTCTATTTGGATCCCTAAAACAGATTAGGGTTAGGATTTCTTACCCAAAAATGGATTCGAATTTGATGGTGTAGTGATACAGGAGAGATGATTTGGCCTGAGGAATGGTGGGAATGAATCCCAGCAACTATCTCTCACTCTCTCTCTCTTCTCCTCACTCTTTCCTCCTATTTTCTCTCTTCTCTCTCCTAGGGTTTAGAAAATTCGTATGGAATGAGAGAGGGGTGGGTTAAGGCCCTTATATAGGCCCAGGACTGATGTCAATGGCCCCATGGCCATAGTATACTTAGGTTATAGCCAAAAGTCATCCATTTCGGACCAACGGAGCTCATCTGGAGGTCCATTGCTCACCTTCAGTCTGAAGAAAGTTCTCTGACAATGGATCTATGTCAGGTCAAAGTCTCGGTCTATTCAAATTTTTAAATCGACCATAGAGGACCAGTTTCAGTTCAATAGCAATCGTCACTCGATCAGGGCCATAAGTACGTTGACCTGTGTAGAGAAATTTCTCTAATCTAAGGGTGTAGTTAGGTCAAAATCTGATGGTCTGAAACATTAAATTTGGTATGCAAGCGAAAGGCCCAATTCACTTAAATTTGAGTTAATTTTTTAAAGATATTCACATTTCTAACACACTTCGCTTCGGGCTCAAGTTGTATGTTTCTAGATACTATTTAGACTTGATCCCCTATATGGTTGTTAAACCCAGCAAGGCAGTTAGAACCGTATAGTTTCATAGTAATCAGACTTTCGACGTGCGGTCTAGGTCCGATACGGAGTTTTAATTCACTCCTGAGAGCAACTGGGTTTTGAGATTGATCCTATGTTTCTAGGTAATATTGGGTTAGCAATTTTAATGGTTTTGGGTCTTGCAGTTCGTATATAAAGTGATTCGAGCTAATTCACAGATTAATTCAGTTTAATACTTAATTAATTTTCATCTAATTTCTAAAGGATTCGGTCCTTAGTGATTTTTGCCTGAGGTGATACTCGAGTCTTTGTACGGATTTTTCCGAGACGTTACAATATATGAATATAATATATATATATATATATATATATATATATATATATATTATAATTATAAATTATTATTATTATTATTATATATTATTTAATATTATATATATAATATACCCATCCAGCATCCAGTTGTCCATCCATTACTGGGCACTGGATGCTGGATGCATGGATCAGTATAATATATTATATTATATAATATATTATATATGTTATATATAGAAACCATTACAGTGGGCCCACATCAACGTCAACGGTGGGAGCTCATCCAAACTGCTTTCTGCCATGCAGTCCACTTGACTTTGGACCTGCTCGTTTGGGCCAAGCCATGAATGAGCTGGCAATGAATGGATGGCGGGGGTATAAAACACACATTGGTGGGGCCCACTTCATCACAAAGAGATAGAGAGAGAGAGAAACGGTGAGATTAGAGGGACCCGCCACTATGGGCCCCTCACTACATTGTATACATCAATGTGAGTCCCACAACAAGTGGGCCCTAAAATTTGAAATCAACAGTCGATCACCCACCTAGCGGCCTTCTTCTTTAGCTCCTTGGACTCTTATGCTCCTTGCCTTCTGTTTTAATGGAGATTGATGGAGAATGAATGGTTGAGATGGGAGATGAGAGGGTGGGAAAGTGGGCCACACTTGTTGTTTTGGAGAGCTTGGGGAGGCTTGGACGTGTGATATTTTGTTGCTTGGGAGAGTGTTTGAGAAATGAGGGAGAGAGATAAGTGATGGGATGATATGGGATGGGTGTTGTAAGGAAAGGATGGTTAGGGTATGGGCTTAGTTGAAAATTGTGTAAAAGAGGGATGGGTGAGGAGAGAGAGAGTAGACTTAGGGAAAAAGAGTGATGGTTGCTTGTACTTAAGGTATGGAGTGTACTTGACTTGATTGATTGATTGATGGGACATGACGTAGAGATTCTTCTCAAAATTCATAACGCACGGTGTTTCTTTAGAATGAACGCAGGCCCACATCTCCTGGCCTGGGTATCGGTTCAGTGCGTGAGTTGCGGTGTTTGAACCGCGGCGACGGCGCGGTCACTAAGATACAAGTTTTGGGTCGATCCGACTTTAGTATGCAGCTCTCAACTTAGGATCACACGTAAATATCAGATACAAGTCAAGGGTTGCCGAAATTTGACCGGGAGGACTGCGGAAGCATTCAGAACGGTACGGTCTAGGATACGGGTCTTACTAAAATAGCAGTGAAGACCGCTTGTGTTGAAGTAGGAATATGCCAATATGTCCTAAAGGATGGTGAATAGGACTTTTTAAAGTTTTTACAATTTATTTAAAAATTCTATTACACTAATCCTATCAATTATACATTTATCAGGACTACTCAAAAATAACTCTACTGGCTTTCAAGCCTGATAGAGGATCCAATCACAAACTATTCAAGAGATAACAGTATATACCCTAGTTTTTGATAGACATGACTATGTATGTGTGTAAGGTGTGATCTTGGGTATACAAATATGAAAGTATTGAAATAAATCACAGACATAAAAGAATAGCAATCGCAAACACAATCATTTTTATATTAGTTCGACTACTTGTCTACTCCTCTCTCGGTAACCGCACTCAGCCCTTGAGTGTCCGGATTTTACTAAGGAGATTTCACAGCGGTTCACCTCTAACCTAAGGTTTTAAATCAGGTTCACCTTCAACCTTTACAACTTATATTGAGACTGACTGTTTATGCTCTCACGAGCAAGGGTCAACATAATGCACCCACTTTTAGGCACACTGGATAAGGATCTTCCATAAGACCCTAACGGAGGTTTCTATACGGTTCACCTCAAACCTGAGGTTTCACAGTGATTCACCTCAAACCTAAGGTTTTGACTGATTCACCATCAATCGAATGTTTATGCTCTCCACAGAGCAAGGGTCTACACAATGCACCCACCATGTACACTCCTGCCAAAGGCCTCCTTGAGGACTTCAAAGGGTGAGAAACACCTTAGAATCTTACAAAGGAATGATCAAAGGGTCCTCTGGACTCTAGATACTTACCGATAAGTTGATGAGTCCCATTAAGTACATTGACGAAGATCTCCTCCATGTTAGTAAAGAGTCTTCTACTCCCTTGATCCGCAACACAAATAATGTACCAATATAAGTCGACGGGTTTGGTCAAGGTTATGATGGAATCCTACTCTCTAAATATTTTCCTATTAGGAAGATAGAGCGATTCCAATCATCTATGCATTCAAGGTATCCCAACTTAATGATTTTTCATTAGGGTAGTAGCTGAAGGATCCTTGAACGTGGAAGTTCATTTCCCAATCCACTCTATTGAATATCAATGATGAGGGTGGACTGGAGGATGAACTCACTTGAGAGTGGGCTTTGGATATATGATCTAAGGTTAAACACACAAAAGCACTCTCTTCTTTCTCTACCAACAACTAAAGACAAGTTCTCTTTATATAGGCAAAAGGTTCGAACGGATATAAAACGGTCACATTTATGACAGAGTTCGATATCATCGAGCAGGTTCAATATCATCGAGCGTATACTCTCAATCATATCGATGGTCTGTTCGATGACACAAACTCAATGTCATAAGCTTTTGGAAAACCTTCTACCAGTTGGTTGAAGGGATCGACACTCGTGTTGATCCAATCAGATTTGGAACTCCGATTTTATCGATGCGAGTGTCGATTCCTCGACATGTGAAAATGAGAGAGACTTGCTTTGAAATTTTTCAAGTCATTAGATATGATCGGGGGATACTCGATATCATTAAAATTTGAATGTCGATGATATCAGAAGTCGTGTCGATGCATCAAAAAATCTAAAGATTTTATCAATGAGCTTGCTGGACAGTTTTATCCATTCTCGATGCAATCGATCCGACCCTGATATCATCGATATTAGAATATTGATTCTATTGAGTGACCCCCGATCAAAATTGAAAATCACCTGAAAAATGTTGGTGGAGAACTACACGCCCATGACCGATATCATCGAGAGCCAACCGATATCATCAAGATTTGAACTCCGATAGTATCAATGATGGCTTCAATATATCGAAGCACAAATGATATTCTTAAGAAAAAATAGGGGTGCTGGATCTGCCTGTCGATATTATCGAGCCACCAAATATCGATGATATCGATACGAGTGTCGATACATCAATAATTTTGTCCAGATATGTATGTGGTTACTGGACACATTTATAAGTGCTTTGATTTCATATCCCTTTGGCTGTCAAATTTTGTGGTGCCAAAACCTATATCTATGTCTTGTATATCTTGTGTTTCATGGTTGAGACTATTCATTGCTTCAAAATATCATATTTCAAGACAAGAACTTAAATAAAGAAAGTTTCAAGTTATGGATGAAGAATTCAAGAATAGAAGTCTCCAAGTATGCATGTTCAAGATTCAACCAAGCACAAGTATTGTAGAAGACTTTATCAACTCAAGAAATGATCAAGTTTGAGAAGGCCTACTACAAGATTCGTATATTCTCAAGTTTCTCTTAAGGGTCATCTGAGTGTACAGACTTTCAATGTCCATCTCACTTTTAAGGTTTGTTTGACCTTAGATTGACCTTAGGATGGGGTTTACTGTAGGTCTTTTTGGATACATAATTCGTATATTTTAATATACTTTTTTGGGCTATTCAAAGACCAGTTCTATGGACTTCAAGATCAGTCCTAGCTTTGCTACGACCAGTCTTAAGTTTTTCAGGACCAGTCCTAGGTTGTTGAAGATTTTCAGATTTTTTTGGTTGTCCTACCACCAATCCTGTGAGCTGTATGACTTGTCCTTTGACCAGTCTTAGCCCTACGACTCAAACTCCAGCAACTAAATTGGGGGTCCTATGACCAGTCGTAGGTAGCCCACGACCGGTCGTAGGCTACCTAAGACCAGTCATGGAACAGCTAATCCTTATTCCGCGAAAATCTTTGAAAATCTTTGATGCTATGACCAGTCCTAAGATCCTAAGACCAGTCGTGGATGGGATTTTTCAGGCTATAAATAGAGCACGAAATTCAGAGCTTTTTAATTCAATTCAACTCTATTCAAGCATTCTTTAGGCTATACTCTGAGATAAGTTTGTATTGTTTTTAAGCTACTTTGTGCTCATTTAATATTCCTTTTGCTAGCTTGTTTATTATTTGATTTTGATCTACATTCCAATCTTATTTGAAAAGGAAAATTTCTGATATTCTTTCTTCTTGGATTTAAAATCAAATAGAACTAGCCCTTTTGATTTAAAATCAATTAGACTTAGAACCATTCTTAAAGTGAGTATTGGACTTTGAACGTTGAATCGAACTTCTACTCCGATTGGTTCTACTGGGCTACTTCAAAAGGAGATTCAGGTATTTTACATTTGTGTAATTTACTTTCTTTAGTTTTTTTTGAGATTTGCCAGAAAAATCTCATTGTGTGGTTATCTGAGGAGAGCCAAAAAACTCAGACTGTGTAGGTTTTTGGATTGTGTAAGCCCATGATAAAAAGACACAATTGTGAAGGTTTTAGGTGAACCTGTGAAACCTATTTTGATAGTGCATGCTAATATCCCCTGTGTGAGGATATTAGCAGTGGAGTAGCATTCTGTGTGGCTGTTGGATAACAGTTGGTGTACACACAGGCGAACCACTATATATCGTTGTGTTGTGGATGTGCTTTATTCTTTCATTTCTTTATTCATTCAATTTTGTGGATTGCATTTGTGGATGAATGTTGTAATCATTTTATTTCAAGCAAATGTGGGAATGTTGTAATAACTTAGGATTTATTTTTGCAAGTTATTTTGGTTTCTATGCCTTTTATTTGTTATTGGTTTGTGATACAAAGGACGTTCTAGAAATAAGGTTGTCCTACCTTAAACCTTTGGTTTTTGGTGTAAGGTTGTCCTTAGAACTGATATGGTATCATTCTCTTATATCTAGTTTATTGAGATTGATTTTTAATTCAGCATTGTGCTTTATTTCTTTTATTATTCCGCTGTTTTAAGTTTTATTTGGCATTGCCCTATTCACCCCCCCACCCCCCCCCCCCCCCCCCCCCCCCCCTCTAGGGCATATATCTAGGCCCTTTCAAGTAGTATCAGAGTGCTTATTGTTTATTTATTGGATTTATTTCCTGAGCTAACGATCTAAGCTATATTAAGATGTCAAATTTTGATAGCCTATCAGTCACTAAGCCACCACCTTTTAATGGCACAAACTATGCCTATTGGAAAGCCAGGATGAGGATCTTCCTCAAATCCTTGGATGAAAGTGTGTGGCTGGCCACAGTGAATGAATGGAAACCTCCTATCACTGAAATAACTAATGACGATGGTTCAAAATCAAAGAAAGTAACGGCTTATTCTCTTTGGACCACACTTCAGAAAAGTGAGAGTAGTGTCAATGCAAAAGCACTAAATGCAATTACTTGTGCATTATCACCAGATGAATTCAAAAGAATCATCTCTTGTGAAAATGAAAAACAAGATTGGGATGTATTAGAAATGACACGCGAGGGTACATCAATTGTCAAGAAATCTAAAGTCCAACTCCTCACAACTAAATTTGAAGAAATTCATATGGAGGAGAATGAGATGTTTATGGACTTCTACACTAGATTGAATGACATTGTGAACTCTATGTGGGGTCTTGGTGATAGAATCTCAGAAAGTAAAGTGTGCGTAAAGATACTACGCTCACTTCCTGAACGGTTCAATTCTAAAGTAACCGCGATTCCGGAACTTTGTGATACGGATACCATGAGGGTTGAGGAATTAGTTGGTTTACTTCAAACCTATGAGTTATCCTTTAAAGCTCCTAAAGGAAAATTAATTGCTCTCAAATCATCTAAAAATATTTCACAAGAGAATACTTCGGATTTAGAAAATTCTGAAGATGATATGGCGCTTTTAGCGAAAAAGTTTTACAAAATTTTCAAAAGCAAGAAAAAGTTGATTTTCAAAAGTCAAATGATAAGAGACGATCTAAACCTAGAGCTCGAAAATCTTTGAAAGATAGTCAATGTTACAATTGTCAAGAGTATGGGCACTTAGTTAACAAATGTCTTAAAAAGGACAAATCAAAAAAGAAAAGCATGATGGCTACTTGGGATGAATCGTCTGATTCTGAATCCTCTTCTAAATCAGAAGATTTTGAAACCGAGTCGGGCGATGATGTTAAAGCCCTTATGACTCTAGCCAAGATCACTTTTTTAGATAATGATGATATATCTAGTGAAGAAAATCTAAATAGTGATTGCGATAATGAAGATGATCTTCAGGATGCTTATAATGCCCTTTATAAGGAGAGTTGTAAAATTACCGTCAAGCTTAAATTACAAAAAGAAAAATTTTTTAAACTCAAGGAAGATTATGAGTCTCTCGTTTTAGAAAAGTCTCATATTTTCAATTCTTTTGAAAAGACTAAAGGTGATTTAGATTTTAAAACCTCCAAAATTGAAGATTTGAGATCCGAAAATGAGAAACTCAAAAATGAGGTAGCTTCTTTTCTGAGTTTGAAAGACACATGGAGATATGCCCAAGGTGATCCTAAATTGGAAAAACTATTATTCGGATCAAGAAAATGTGGCGATCGATCCGGTTTGGACTATGATAAGAATACATCTCCTAAACAAAAGAACATTGCTCCTAAATTTGTAAAAGGAGAGTCTTCAATCTCAAAAGAAAAGAATACTTATCAAGGTTTTTCTAAAAATTTAAGGACTTTTCAAAAACCTAAAGGTGGCCATGTCAACTTTAATTTTTAAAACTGAAATCCTTTAGCTGAAAAAATAATTCATCTACTCAGGGAGCTATTAAAGTCTAACTCTATAGGTCACTCCTATAACAACAGACAGAAAAAGTGTCACGCCGCAAACTCAAAAACCGGGCTCACAAAATTCTCGATCGCCTAATCCGGCGCCGACAGCCTCCGCAGTACCCCATTCTCGGCTCCCAGCACCCATATACCAGGTTCCGATCCTATGATGCTACAAGGAGGATTTCTAATATCCATTTGATTTGTAATGATAACATAAGCATAACCCACGGACAATAACCACAAGAACACCACCACAAAATCCAATATGATCAAAAACTTTTGAGTACAATGCGTCTGAAGGAAAATACAAGATAATACAAATACGAAAACTCCAAAAGCTCGACTGCACGCTCCAACGACGGCAAGACTAAGGGTGCGTCCTAGCGTCACCTGCATGCATCAATTGTGCATAAGCTTATAGCAAGCTTAGAGGGTGGTGTAAGTATGTGCGCAATATAAGCGTGCTCAAAATGTAAGGTCAGAGTAATGCGGAATCATGCTGATGAATACATGAATACAATCAGCCGTACCAAGGCTATATGGTGCAAGATGTGAATGCGATCGGCCACATCCAGGCCATGCGATGTAGAATACAAGTCAAGCATATCAATCCTCATCCACATATCAATGCAGCTCCTTACTAGAGCATCAAGTCAATACGGTTCTCAGTTTGGATAATCACCGGGGTCTAGTACACTCTACACCAGCTTGTCGTCCCTATCCAAACGCACAACTGGGAGAGCAGAAGAGACCTCACTATCCACTTGCCAATATCGAGCCCAGCTCGTCGATAGCGGACTGATTCCTCAAGCTGGTCAAACTCAACCTAAAAGTTTCCCCATCACTCAGGCGGGTAAGGTCACACCCCTTTCCAACCGACCACGACACAGTGGGAGACGCGGCCTACTGGTATACGACCATGGTGCACTCGTGTATTCACTCGGTCTCGACATTAGAGTCATCCTCTGGTACCATCGAGTTTAAGAATTTTCACCCAGGGACATCTATGGCGCCCGTATGCTAGAACCAAACATTTTCGATATCCAATCCAGCCACCCACGATGCATCTGTGGAGGCAATGGCCCTGATGTCGCTAGGGCATACAATAATCACAATCATACAAATGCAAGTGCATGAGTCACACTACCAGTCATGCAACAGTCCTACGTGTACCATGCACTCATGTAGGGTAACTCCGCCTATCAGGGAGTCCATAAACAGTTTGCCCGAAGGCATATGCTATGATCAGTCACTTCTCATATCAGTCATACATATGATGCGTATGATAATGAATCATGAATCTATACTAAACATGTATATAGAGATGGGCTCTGCGTATAACTGAGATGGGCCGAGACAGCCTACTTACTACAAGTATGGGCCTATTAGTGGGCCTTAGGGAGGGTGACAATGCGGACATTTAACCGACGTCATCCTTACAATGTGGGCATCTAACCATCATTGTTCTCAAGGCATTACTTGCTATAAATATCATTATATGTCATGGAGGGATCACGCATTGCAATGGACCTAGTTGCACCCAATTGGGCCTTAAGTACATCAATTAGGCCATATCATATGGGCCTTACATTCATCAAATGGATCACCTCAATGAGCCTCACCAATGGGCCTTAGGTCCTTTGCAACGGGCCATCACCCATGGGCCTTAGAATGCTTTAAAATGAACCCAATCACATAAACTTTATGTGTATCAAATGGATCTATCACATAGGCCTTATATATATATACCAAAGTGGGCCCCAACATTGGGCCTATATACATGTCAAGATGGGCCTAAATACATGGGCCCATATGCATCCAAGTGGGCCTCAATCATGGGCCTAAAAATACATCAAGATGGGCTTAAATACATGGGCCCATATTTATCAAAGCGAGCCTCATGTGAGGCCCGTCATAATGCTTATTTTTCCACTCAATCTGTTGAAAAGATCACATAAATAGGGGCCCACCAAAAATGTTTAGTTTCCATACAACCTGTTGATAAGGTTACATGACCATGGGGCCCCATTATAATATTTATTTTCCATCCAACATATTCATAAGGTCAAGTGGACCATGGGCCCACTGAAATGCCTATTTTGACATCTAACCTGCTCATATGATCACGTGGGCCAGGGCCCACCGTGATGTTCATTTGCCACCCAATCTATTTATAAGGTCACGTGGGCCAGGGGGGGCCCACGGTGATGTATACTTTCCATTCAAACTGTTCACGGGTCACGTGGACCATGGGCCACTGTGATGTTTATTGCCATCCAAACTGTTCATGAGGCCGCGGTCGGGGGCTCACCACAAGGTGGTTCTCCAATCCAGCCCACTCATTATGTGTGTCCCACCTGACTGAGGGTTCAGACCAAGTTTCAGCCACGTCCAAATTTCAGGTAGGCCCCACCAAGTACTTTTGTATGTCTTAAGCATGTCTTCACATGATTTTAGATGGTATGGCCCACCTGAGATCCGTATATGGCTGATATTTGGCAGGGGGCCCACTGCCCTAAGGGGCGACTTAATGAACGGCATGGATTTTGGAAACACATCATGTGGGGTCCACAGCTGGGGCCGTGAGCCAACACAATCATGTGGGACCCACATCAAAAGGAATCCGTCCCGCTCATTGGCTTCTACGGCTCCAGACAAGCCAATCAAGACCAATATGTGATATATTTTTGACTAATGGAAGAATTTATGTGGATTTTAATGGTAATACCACTATTTACTACGGTATGGCCCGCTTGTTGATCAAATTAGCTTCATCTTTTGGCTCAACGCATAAAATAATCTGGGAAAGAGGATGGACGACTTGGATCAAGCACATACATCAAGGTGGGGCCTGCATCAGTGGCCCACCATTTCTTTCTTTTCCTTTCTTTCTCTTTTTTTTGTCAGCTCGTTAGTACACCTCCAAGTCAGTACACACACTCCATGTGCACCACGCTCGTCCAGCCTGGACGCTGGACGGCCTGGATAAACACTATATCATGGTGGGTCCCACATGCACGTGGTCCACGTTCACCAAGGTGGGTCCCACATGATCGTGGCCCACCATGCATGTACATATATATATACATATATATATATATATATATATATATATATTAATATAAAATAAATATCATTTTACCTAAAATGTGGTGGGCCACACCATTTGATGGATGGGGTAGATTTATCATGAATTGGTGGGGCCCACTTCATTTTAGGGGAAGGATAAGGAGAGAGAAAGAGAGAGAGAGAGAGAGAGAGAGAGAGATAGAACAAGAGAGAGAGAGACGGTGGTAAAGAGGAGGGACCCCGCCACTATGGGCCCTCCATTGATACAACACATACATCAAGTGGGTCCCACAACAAATGGACCCTTAAAAATTAAAATGAAGGATGATCACCCACCTCTTGGCTTCCTTCTTGCTCCCCTAGCCTCCTTAGCTCCTTGCCTTCACTTTGGACGGTGAATGATGGACCTTTGATGGTGTGGATGAGAGATGAGAGGTGTAGATGGAAGATGAGAAGGTGGGCCACACTTGGGATTTGGGAGAAGGAGCTTGGACGTGTGAAATTTTTTTTTGGGTTGCTTAGGAAATGAGAGAGAAGGAGTGAGATGATGGGTTAAAGGGATGGGTGATGGATATGAAGTGTACTTGACATGGTATGGGTGTGTAAGAGAGAGGGTGAGAAAGAGTTGACTTTGGGTTGCTTGTGTAAGAGAGAGGTATGGGCATGGCATGGGTTAGTTGTACTTGACTTGATGTGTGATGTGTACTTGATTGATGGGACATCTCGTAGAGATTCCCTCGTAATTTGCAACGCGCGGTGTTTTCTTCGAATTGAACGCGGGCCTACATCTTCTTCCCTGGGTATCGGGTCGGTGCGCGAGTCATGGCGTTAGAACCACGGTGATGGCACGGTCGCTAAGGTATAGGTTCCAGGTCAATTCGTCTCTGATATGCGGGACTCAGCTTTGGTTCGAGCGTAAACGTTGAATACAAGTCGAGGATTGCCGGAATTCGACCGGAAGGATTGCGGAAGCCAACAGAACGGTACAGTTTAGGATACGGGTCTTACAAAAAGACCAATTATACTCCTAAACCCAAAATAATTCTAAAATGGGTTCCTAAAGTTGGCTACTTGGTTGCCCACATTGCTTTCAAAGCTACAAGCCATTCAAAGTGGTACCTAGATAGTGGTTGCTCCAGGCATATAACAGGCGACAAGTCTTTATTCACCGATCTAAAAGATATGACTGAAGGGTCAGTCACATTTGGTGATGGAAGCAATTGCAAGATCATAGGCCAAGGTACAGTTCAACTTTATAACTTTTCCTTATTTAAGAATGTTTTATATGTTGAGGGCTTGAAACACAACCTGCTAAGCATTTCTCAGATATGCGATAACAATCATAGTGTAAAGTTTTCTAATCAAGGTTGTGAGATACTTAATAAAAAGGATTTTGTAATATTAACTGGTCGCAGAACTTCTAAAAACTGCTACATCGTTAGTGATGCAAGCTCATCTATTCAATCGTGTTACATGGTCCATACCGATGAGACTGAATTATGGCATAAACGCCTTGGACATGTACACTACCGGAACTTATTTAGATTGAGCAAAAGAGAACTTATTAGAGGTCTACCCAAATTGCAAAGAGTAGACAAAATATGTGGTGAATACCAGTTGGGTAAACAGACTAGGAGCTCTCACAAGAAAGTGAACTCCAATACCACATCTAGACCACTCGAGCTTCTCCACATGGTTCTTATTGGACCAACCAGAACGGAGAGTCGAGAAGGTAAAAAATACATCTTGGTTATCGTAGATGACTATACCAGATTCACTTGGGTATCGTTCTTAAAAGATAAAACTAAAACCCTGGATGAAGTGAATAAGGTCATTAAACGAATCCAAAATGAAAAAGGTTCTCATGTTAGTAAGATCCGTAGTGATCATGGATCCGAATTCGAAAACAGTAGTTTTGAGAAATTCTGTAGTGATCAGGGAATATCGCATGAATTCTCTGCACCCAAAACACTGCAACAAAATGGTATAGTTGAAAGAAAAAATAGAGTGCTTCAGGATATGGCTAATGTTATGTTGAATAGCATGAAGCTCTCTAGAAATCTTTGGGCTGAAGCAGTTAATACTGCATGTTATATTATTAATCGGGTTTATACCAGTAAATCCGATAATAAGACTGCTTATGAATTATAGTTTGGAAAGAAACCTACCGTCAAATACTTTTGGGTTTTTGGTATCAAGTGTTATATTTTATGTGATCGTGAAAATTTGGAAAAGTTTGATACGAAGAGTGATGAAGGTATTTTTCTTGGTTATTCTTTGAACAGTCGAGCTTATAGGGTTCTAAATAAGAGAACTGGTGTGATTCAAGAATCCATCAATGTGGTCATTGATGATCATTTGAATACACCAGCTCTGAGTTCAGATGATGATGAAGCTCTTATTATTGACAATCAAGATAGCTCATCAAGTCAAAAAGAGTCTGAACCAAGGACTGTCAAAGATCATCCAACCAATCAAATTCTTGAAAACCCTCTCACTGGAGTTCGTACTCGTAAACAACTTGAGAACATATGTAATTATGTTTGTTTTATATCCCAAATAGAACCGGTCAATGTGAAAGAAGCACTTTCTGAAGAAAATTGGATAATTGCTATGCAGGATGAACTTAATCAATTTGTTCGTAATGATGTCTGGTATCTTGTTCCTAGACCTAAAGATAAACACATTATTGGAACAAAATGGATCTTTAAAAATAAGTCTGATGAACTTGAAAATATAATACAAAACAAGGCTAGACTGGTTGTACAAGGGTACACTCAGATTGAAGGCATCGATTACGATGAAACCTTTGCTCCAGTCGCTCGCCTTGAATCAATCAGACTTTTTATTTCCATCGCATGCTTTAAAAAATTTAAGATTTATCAGATGGATGTAAAGAGTGCTTTCTTTAATGGCGATTTACATGAAGAGGTGTATGTTGAACAACCTTCAGGGTTTGAAGATCCCAAGTTATCTAACCATGTATTTCGACTCAAAAAAGCTCTTTATGGTCTAAAACAAGCACCCAGGGTATGGTATGAGAAATTAACTAAATTATTACTTAGTCATAGCTTTCAAGTAGGAAGTGTTGATAAGACGCTCTTTGTTAAGAAGCATAACAATGATATTTTGATGGTTCAAATTTATGTTGATGATATTATTTATGGATCAACTTACTCTAACATGTCTATTGAGTTTGCAGAGTTAATGAAATCAAGGTTCGAAATGAGCATGGTTGGTGAACTAAATTACTTCCTAGGATTGCAAGTAAAACAACAACCTGATGAAATTTTCATTTTTCAGACCAAATATGCTTCAAACTTGGTTAAAAGGTTTGAATTTGAGAATGGTAAGAACTTTGCTACTCGTATGAGTACAACGTTAAGACTCTCAAAAGACTACAGGTAAAGATATAGATCCTAAACTATATTGTAGTATGATTGGTAGTTTGTTGTATCTAACTGCAAGTAGACCTGATATCACATTTAGTGTTAGTATTTGTGCGAGATATCAGTCTAATCCTAAGGAATCACATCTTACTGCTATTAAACGGATTATTAGATATGTCGCAAGTACTATAAATCTGGGTCTTTGGTATCCTTTTGATACAAGTGTTCAATTAGCCGGGTACTCAGATGCTGATTGGGCCGGTAATATCGATGATAGAAAATCAACCAGTGGTGGTTGTTTTTACATTAGAAATTGCTTAGTTTCTTGGTTTAGTAAGAAGCAAAGCTCTATATCGCTCTCCACTGCTGAGGCTGAGTATATTGCAACTGGATATGCATGCACTCAACTAGTTTGGATGAAACGCATGCCAAGCGATTATAGAATTAATCAAGATTCAATGATCTTACATTGTGATAATTCCAGTGCTATAAATATTTCCAAAAATCCTATCCAGCATTCACGTACTAAGAACATTGACATTAGGTATCATTACATTCGTGAGTTGGTTGAAGAAAAAGTTATTTCCTTAGAATATATACCAACCAAAACTCAACTTACTGATATATTTACTAAACCGCTCGACAAAAGCAGGTTTAATAAATTAAAATTTGATCTTGGTATGTGCATTTTACATTGAATATTCTTACTTGCATGTATCATAGTGTACTATATTTAGTATTATTTGTGTTTAAATTTTAATTTTTTACATTAAATATGTATTTTTGGTCAATACTCCACCGGTCGTAGCTGTACACGACCAGTCGTGGTACGACCGGTCGTGGAGCTTGTGAACATAATATAATTTGGAAAAAATCCCCTTCTTCTTCATTTTCACTTCGACCTACGACGAGTCGTGGCTCGACCAGTAATAGGATTTCTTATTTTTCTTCAAGGTGAGTCCTATTTCATCATTTTTCTTGAAGATTCATGCTCTCTATGCTTTGATTTGATCATTGTCTATCTAGATTTCATCTTTTTATTGGGTTTTTCAAGGGTTTCTTCTCAAATTGCTGATCTAGAGAAAACCCATCCTTCTTTTTGTACATTTCTCTTGCTCTTTGTATATCTTGTTGAAGATGGATGCTAGGGGGAAGAAGAAAACATCTCGTGGTCCATCCTCATCTAGATCTACTCCGATAACAAAATGGCAGCTTCAGTCACCCGAAGATGATCCTCAAGATGTATGGGATTTGCGTGTCCGTAATGTTATCGTTGAGCATACCGCTGATCTCAATCACATTGCTCCATATGGTATTATCTCTCTCCTTGAATTTGTTGGCTGGACTAACATTTTGCTTTGGGGTGGGCCTGCATACCAGTCTATTGCCCAATCAATGGTTGCATGCATCTCAGAATTTTCTCTTGATAATTTAACTTTTTCAATTGATACTAGAGAAGGAAAATTTGAAGTAGACCGTCATTTGATATCGGATATTATGGATATACCTATTAATGATGAAGGTATACCGATTCATACTCAATATGACAAACCATGTAAATCTGAAAAACGCATGCTAACAAGAGACTTATGCAAAATTGATGCGCAATGGACACACAAAGGGAATGCGCTCTCTTCAAAGTATCTATTACCTAGATACAGAGTGTTACATCATTTTTTCATTTCAAATTTGTATCCTCGGTCTGGTAATAAAATCGAGTTGACTTCTTTCATGGTTCGTGTGTTACATTCTATTGCTTCTGGTACCATGGTCTGTCTTTCTTCTTTGATTTGTCATTTTATCATTCAGTTCCGTCTCCATCCGGGTCATAGTGATATTCCGTTTAGTTATCTTATGACTGTGTTAGCCACTCACATGCTGGTCGATAAACCTATTAATGAGGCACCAATTCATCATCTTATTTTCAACAATTCCAATCTTAATAAGATGAAGTTTGATTTGCTTCCTGGCCAAGTAGATGAAGGTGGTGTTGGTGGTGATGGTGGTGAAGCCAAAAATAAAGGGGAAGCTGGCGATCTTCCTCAACAGGATATTAATATGGATGAGATATTTGATGATATAGAAACTGATTCGCCAAATGATCCTGATTACAATCCATCTAGTCATGATGCACGCCTTTGTGCATTGGAGGAGAAGGTTGATAACATGAGTATAGCCCATGATATGTAGTTTAAATATATGCAAAAATATCTTTATCGCATCAATAGAGGCTTACACCAGATTGATCCTACTATCACTGCTCCCTCCTCTGGATCTGATTAGGCGAATTATCTTTTGGATTACATAACTCTATCTTATCTTTTATTTTGGATATTGTATTAACTTTGTTATGACTTAATAATTCTGGTTTATATTTTGAAATATATTGCCCTTCCATATTTCTTTCTCATTATCTGCTTATTATTACTCTCCATGTTATTGTGAATTACCTTTCCCTTGTCATTTTGTGACAAAAAGGGGGAGTAGTGTGGTAAAGGGGAGTAGTAGTAATAGTATGGAAAGGGGGAGTAATTTGTTTGAATTGATTGATTGAGAAGGATATGTGGATTGAGTATATAGAGTATTGATGTTGTTTATTGTTTACATGAGCAGTATTTGTATTACTTAGGGGGAGTAGAGTAATTTGTGATTTTATGGCTCATGATTCCTTATTATCTTTTATGCTATGTGTTTTGTCACAAATTTGACAAAGGGGGAGATTGTAAGTGCTATGATTTCATATCCCTTTGGTTGTCAAATTTTGTGGTGCCAAAACCTATATTTATGTCTTGTATATCTTGTGTTTCATGGTTGAGACTATTCATTGCTTCAAAACATCGTATTTCAAGACAAGAACTTAAATGAAGAAAGTTTTAAGTCATGGATGAAGAATTCAAGAATAGAAGTCTCCAAGTATGCATGTTCAAGATTCAACCAAGTACAAGTATTGTAGAAGACTTTGTCAACTCAAAAAAGGATCAAGTTCGAGAAGGCGTACTACAAGATTCGTATATTCTCAAGCTTCTCTTAAGGGTCATCTGAGTGTACAGACTTTCAATGTCCATCTCACTTTTAAGGTTTGTTTGACCTTATATTGACCTTAGGATGGGCTTTACTGTAGGTCTTTCTGGATACATAATTTGTATATTTTAATATACTTGTTTGGCTGTTCTAAGACCAGTCCTAGGGACTTCAAGACCAGTCCTAGCTTTGTTATGACCAGTCTTAAGTTTTTCAGGACCAGTCCTAGGTTGTTGAAGATTTTTGAATTTTTCTGGTTGTCCTACGACCAGTCCTGTGAGCTGTACGACTCGTCCTTCGACCAGTCTTAGCCCTACGATTCAAATTTCAGCAACTAAATTGGGGGTCCTACGACCAGTCGTAGGTGACCCACGACCAGTCGTAGGTGGCCCACGACCAGTCGTAGGCTACCTAAGACCAATCATGAAATAGCTAATCCTTATCCCGCAGAAATTTTTGAAAATCTTTGATGCTACGACCAATCATAGGATCCTAAGACCAGTCGTAGATGGGATTTTTCAGGCTATAAATAGAGCACGGACTTCAGAGTTTTTTAATTCAATTCAACTCTATTCAAGCATTCTTTAGGCTATACTCTGAGATAAGTTTGTATTATTTTTAAGCTACTTTGTGCTCATTTAATATTCCTTTTGCTAGCTTGTTTATTATTTGATTTTGATCTACATTCTAATCTTATTTGAAAAGGGGAATTTCTGATATTCTTTCTTCTTGGATTTAAAATCAAATAGAACTAACCCTTTTGATTTAAAATCAATTAGACTTAGAACCATTCTTAAAGTGAGTATTGGACTTTGAACGTTGAATCGAACTTCTACTCCGATTGGTTCTACTGGGCTACTTCAAAAGGAGATTCAGGTATTTTACATTTGTGTAATTTACTTTCTTTAGTTTTTTTTGAGATTTGCCAGAAAAATCTCATTGTGTGGTTATCTGAGGAGAGCCAAAAAACTCAGACTGTGTGGGTTTTTGGATTATGTAAGCCCATGATAAAAAGACACAATTGTGAAGGTTTTAGGTGAACCTGTGAAACCTATTTTGATAGTGCATGCTAATATCCCCTGTGTGAGGATATTAGCAGTGGAGTAGCATTCTGTGTGGCTGTTGGATAACAGTTGGTGTACACACAGGCGAACCACTATATATCGTTGTGTTGTGGATGTGCTTTATTCTTTCATTTCTTTATTCATTCAATTTTGTGGATTGCATTTGTGGATGAATGTTGTAATCATTTTATTTCAAGCAAATGTGGGAATGTTGTAATAACTTAGGATTTATTTTTGCAAGTTATTTTGGTTTCTATGCCTTTTATTTGTTATTGGTTTGTGATACAAAGGACGTTCTAGAAATAAGGTTGTCCTACCTTAAACCTTTGGTTTTTGGTGTAAGGTTGTCCTTAGAACTGATATGGTATCATTCTCTTATATCTAGTTTATTGAGATTGATTTTTAATTCAGCATTTTGCTTTATTTCTTTTATTATTCCGTTGTTTTAAGTTTTATTTGGCATTGTCCTATTCACCCCCCCTCTAGGGCATATAGCTAGGCCCTTTCAACATTAAGTCCTCATTCAATTTATCGATTGGTCTTTCGAGGATATCAACGGTGCAGGTCAATCATATCGAGACATGTATCGGTACAATCGACAGAGCAAGAAAACTTAGAGATTTTCTGATTTTTGAAAAAGTTTTCTTACTAAAAATCCTAAAATGTCTAACTTGTTTTTAAAGGTTTTATTCACCTGGTGTTTTGGAACATGGGATGTGAGGCTTAGATTTACCTATGGCGAACTTCCACACATCCGATTGAGACAAACGCTTAAATTGATCTTCCTGTGAGGCTCTTTAGTCCGACTGACTCAACATACATGCTAATTGACAAACTAAGGCAACCTATCAGTGACTAATCAAGACTAACACAAATAAATTAAAGAACTACCCAAAGCCAAGACAACTAGGGGTCGGATCTTAATTAACAAACCAATTTGACCCAATCTTTCATTTTGCCTATGAACCAATGGTTTAGAGTGATTACAACCGAATCATCATTTTTGTTGATTACGAATGTCACACTATGAACATAGTTAATCCAAACCCTAATCATTGTGCACAAAAAATCTTAATACCAAATTTATTTCAAAAATGATCTAATTATCCAAACGAGCTCTAGACCACTCATTAGTAGGTCACTTGTTCCGAAACTATAGAATAATATCCGTTTCACTGGGCTTGTCACCCATTGCAGGTAGTGAACTAAGAAAGTTCCTAAAACAACTCAACTTGGGTCGGAAGTCAAATGCTTGCAACGTACAAATCCTCTAAGCTAAAATCTGAAACTTAAGTGAAATATACATTCTGCTCTTTCACATAGTTATGACTTTTCCACTGTTAGATCGTAACCAAACTTGAGGCATGAGTTAAGGATATTTCCGTGCTTATATCCATATAGTCACGGCCCCAATCGATCACTGACGACCATCTACCTACCAATGCATTCGTAGAAGAACCTACACAACTGTCTTTCTTTGTCAACACCCTTAACTGATGGGCAGATATGACAATCTCAGCATTAATGATTTCGCTACCATGGCATATAGTGTCTATATAGTATCTATTAAGTTATGTAAGACTCTGGAAAAGAGTTCAACAGAATTATGGCTTGCTCTTCCTAACCAATCTTCACTTCTACACTCATCAATTTGAAAAGGATCTGATTAAATGCAATAATGTGATCATTAAGATACAACCCTTCTACCATCTTCATATTATATAATTTTTTTCAGATACGGACAATTTGACAACGATTTCGTTATGTACAAGTTATATAACTTCATCCAAATTCTTACAGTGATCTTTTGATCAAGAACATTGTAAAGGACATCATCCGCCAAACATACTTAGACCGAGGTTTTCACCCTTTCAGTCAACTCTTCCCACTCTTCATCGTTCATATACGTTGGACACTTCTCTACACCTAAGAGTGCATGTTGCAGTCGTTGCTAAACTAGAAGACCTATCATCTTCACCTTCTATATTTCGAAGTTATTTTTCCTAGTGAAGTTCTCCATTTCATACTTCACGTTTAATCCCTTAATTGTCATGATATAGATCCAAACTCAAATCCCATTGTTAGATTTGATACCATTTGTTGGGAAACCGCGAAAGCAAATTCCGAATTGAAATCACTCAAGGATAAAGGAAATGCATACATACACATGATTTTTATGTGAAACACCCGTACGAGAACAAACCACGACACAAAGTGACAACGAATCACTATGGAAGTGCAAGTACAAGAAATGGATGCATGTACAATGTGGAAAAATCCTCATTTTCACCTCCCCAAACCCTATAAATGTTTAAGCCTCAATTGGAATTTCTTAGCATACCCAAATGCCGTAATTACACCTATATATATATATATATATATATATATATATATATATATATATATATATATATATATATATATATATATATATATATATATATATATATATATGTAAAAGCATAACACCCAAAATAGGAAACTAATCACATAATTACTCAAAATCATGTGCACGATCGATCTATGCTCCTTAATTGATCGAGCTCTTATGTTCGATTGATTGAACATGCTCAAAATAGTTCAATGAGTTTACATGTATTTTCTGAATATGGTTGACTAATCGACCTGATAGTTCAATCGATCGAGATCATCCAAAATTTTTTAGAGACTAATCTATATAATTCAGGGTTGTTCAATTGATCGACCAGGGTGGTCGATGGATCAAACCCTATTCCATGTTCAGATTTAAGACATTTCAAAACAGGAATCCATTGTGATACATTTGAATATGATTGGTATAGCATGCTGGACAGAGTACAAACCAGTATTATATTGGACACTGAGGATACTTGAAGGGTGTGTTACCACTGAATCCTACATAAGTTTATATAGAGTCATTGAAAGAATTGTGCGAGGGCTTAACTTTAGAAGTTTAAAGGGTTCTCTCAACCAAAACCACAACAAAACTTAAAGAGATACTAGGGCCACCTAAGTTGCAAAATGATGTACAATAGGTTGCAAACACTTTTAAGGCCAAGATAGACTAGAAAAGGCCTAATCATAGTCCGAAGTGATCAGGATTGTCAAAACCTTAAAGCAGGCGTATCTCGCAAGCTGAAATGATTTATTCGATATATAACGTATGATTTTGGGGTACAAGAAGCTACTTTAGCTTGAAAAAAAAAAATTTATTATGTTGGGTTGCCCACACCGGATATGTGAGATTCCCTCATATCGACAGTCGAAAGTCCATTTTAATTTTGTTTTTACTATTTATAATAAGTTTTAGTTCATTCATAACCCTTGATCCTTTGAGCTTTAGGAGTCATTTCCAACATGAATAGGACTAGAAAATTTAAGAGAACAACGTGGTTGGGCCAAATCGGACACTATTTTTGGCCGAAAACCATAAAGTCTAATAGAAATCATGACCATAGAGCATATCTCTATAAATAGTAAGTTTATTGTTCATAGTTAGTCACGCTTTGTAGGAAGTTTGAGTCAAAGTTTGATTGTAAAACTTCTTCCTAAGTTTGATATCACTATTTAAAGAATTGTAAATTTATTTTTATCATCTATCAAATTATTTTTCGATTTATTAAAATTTATTTATATTTTTCTAATTTTCCTCATGGATTGGATGAATCTCATGAGTCCAGATAAGCTATGTGAATTTGGAGTAATTATCCCCTAACGAAGATGGTGATCAACCTCATCAGGTCCATGCCTACTCGCAAATCCATTTGATTTTTGGCCTGATCCTTCATCATGTACAGATGAGGGGTCCAAACAGCCTTGATTATACATACACAACAGGGTGGGCCCCCGTGCAAATCGAAGGAGGGTGTCTACTGTCATCTTGTACCCTGTGCTGTAGCCTACCTTAGTTTTGAATCAAGCTAATTTTTGTATCCTCAAGACAAATTGAGGCGACGTATCGGATAATCCGGAACACATCATGTGAGACCCGCATCTGCTCGGTACCACGGTTGCCCGCAGGGGAATTGGTACTCTGTTTCCATAAATACTCCACTTTGAATTTTTGTTAGCTAGTCACGCCGCCACTAGCCGGGTGGCTAGTTGTCGGTGCTATTTGGACACTACCATGATGTATGTGTTTTATCCATGCCGTTCATCAATTTTGAAAGATAATTTTAAGGCTTGATTGCAAAAATTAGGTAGATCTAAATCTCAGGTGGACCACACTATGGGAAAACAATAGTGATTGAATGTCCATCATTAAAAACCTCCTAGGGCCCACTGTAATGGTTATTTGACATCTAACCTGTTAGTTAGGTTATACAGACTTGAATGAAGGGAAAATATATATATCAGCTCGATCCAAAACTTTTGTGGCCCCAAGAAGTTTTTAATGGTGGAAGCTCAATCAACAATGTGCGGTCCATTTGAGATTTGGATCAATCTAATTTTTGGGCTCATACCATATAATGATCTGGAAGACTGGGTGGACGGCATGGATGAAACACATGCATCATGGTTGGGCCCACAGAGGGCCAACCACTAGCCATTGGCTAGTGGCTGGATCAGTAGCCAATGTGTTTCCTTCGAAGAAGCCCCTGTGTTTGCCTAAATGCAATGCCTGTATGAATATATCTCGTTACAAAAATAATAATAATAATAAAATAAATCTCCCTTGTGTTTAGATTTTCCCCTGCTTTGGCTCAGTGGATATTTGAGATCAAAGCACCACCTAAAAAATTATACTGGGGTTGTAGTAGTGGGTGCTAAAAGGTTATCCACATCCTGCATTAAAAGGCCATGGGGCAGCTTCCTTGAAGAAACATTTCTGTAGGATATAAAGAAAGGATTTTGAAGCGACTACACACCCAAATACCATAAACAAAAGACAATTTAAATTTCAAATCAACAGGTTAATGCATGAAATACATGAGAAATTTTGAAAGTCGAACTAAACATTGATTATTGTGGAAGGAAATGTGTTGCAATTTACTAATTCATATGGATCATGATTCATGCAATAAAAACTACAACTGTGACATCCTTGTGGAACTAAAAAATGTAATAGATGCTAGTAAACTAATGATGGTGCTTGATATGTTCTGTCTAGGTTGTTGCAATGAAGCCTTTACAAGGAAACTGAAAAGTATCAACTCTGTTGTTGGGATTTTCCTTTCATTATCCTGATAGGGTAGGATATATTCAATTACGCAGGAGAAAAAAGGAAATTAGTTCTATTTAAGAGAAACAATTGCCATTTGATGGTTGCGCGGTTGTCATTCTGTGATAGGATTTCCTTCAACACATACAGCAAATAAGAGAAAAATATTCACAGTAAGAAATGAGAAAAAAAAAAAAAAAAATGTTGTACTACTTGGGTTCGACTTTGGCTGAAAATGTGTACCCACCACTATAGTCGAAAGCATCATGATTCTCATCTTTTTTGGTAGAGTTTCATTATAAGGATTGTGCAGAGAACACTTCATGGACCCAAATGTCCGTGGCAGACAAAGACGCAGAAGCGAAGTTTGTGTTCAGTCCATCATTGTGCAGTATGGTCTCGATTTCCTTCACCTCCTTGCTCATTGTTGGACGGTCTGCAGCTGATTCTTCGACACATTGCATGGCCAGCTCCATGAACCTCCCAAAACCAATGAGATTGGTTTCATACTGAATGGAAGGATCCATTATCTCACTCAGGGCACAATGTTCTTTATTTTTATCCATTGCCATTCGGACCTCCCGAACAATATACTTGCCCTTCTCTATCGGATTCTTTCCAGATATCAGCTCGAGCATAACCACACCAAAGCTGTATATGTCACTCTTATCCATAAGTTGTTGAGTCCTGAAATATTCAGGATAGAGATAACCCTGCAACAAGTTGGTCATAGTGATGATAATGAAATTGGTCATAGATGTATGTAGAGTTAAGAGGCACGCCTCTATCACACTCTTTATGTGTACTCAACACAAAAAACTCTCTCCATGTGTGTACTCAACCTGGAAAGCTAATTCAATTTCTTTGAAAACTCTATTTTGCAATGGTTTTGTTTTGAGTTTTGAAACCTAGGTTCCAAGCTAGGGTTCTATGTGTATGTACTCAAAACACTGAAAACATTACTAAAGAATCAGTACAGAATGACAACTTAATGTGAACTCTAAATAAAGAAGTACAATGTGCAACAATTATAACAGAAATACTTACAAATGTGCCTTTAACTTGAGTAGAAACATGTCCCTTTCCGCTTTCTGATAGTAGCTTTGACAGGCCGAATTCTGCAACCTTGGCAGTTAGATTTTCATCCACAAGAATATTAGAAGACTTAACGTCTCTATGTATTATGGGAGGATCAGTGAGTTCATGAAGATAAGCTAATCCTCTTGCTGAGCCTAAAGCAATCCAAAGTCTCCTCTTCCAGTCCAGATCGATGCCACTCCTCCCTACAGTTGATAGTTGCAGCAACATGGGTGAATACCACAATTATGAGGATAAAGGAAAGCCGCTTGATCTGAAATGGAGTTTGAGAACTTACCAGACAAGCTCTCTCTTAGTGTTCCATTTGGAACATATTCATAGATCAGCATCTGTTCTCCATTCTCTAAACAGAAACCCACAAGACTGACAAGGTTCTTGTGATGAACCCTGGAAAGCAACTCAATTTCAGTCTTGAACTCGAGCCCACCCTGCATGGATCCTTGCTGTGCTCTTTTGATTGCCACAATTTTCCCACCTGGAAGTTTACCTCGATAAACCTAAAGAAAAAGAGGATATTAGGCACAAGATTGGATACATGAAGAATGGATTCTGAAACTTTTGTGAACAATGAGTTGCCAAGGAATGGATCACCTTGCCAAAACCTCCCAATCCAATCTCATTGCTTTCTGAGAAGTTGTTGGTGGCCCTTTTTAGTTCCTCATAAGAAAACCATCTTGCACCTTTTAGTTTAGTGCACCGCCGATGTCCTTGCTGCTCAGACCCCAAGATGCTATGACACGACAAACAAGCACTGATTAGAAGGTTTACAATTCTTGAGATTGTGCATTTTGCAGTTAATATGGTTAGTATCAGATTTTACACATTACCGAAAAGTCTGGTTAATTCTATGGCTTTTTCAGCCCATTTCTTTTGCCGGAAGGTGTATATTCCCATTCCCATTAGCACGAGAACCAGAACAGCGCAACCATCAGTTATCCCAATAACTATGCCTGAACTCTTTGAAGTCCCTCCACTTCCATCTGAAACACTTTAATTTTTCTCAATGAGTTGAAAAGAGGAATTATTCACATTCTCTTTCGCATAAAAGGAGGGAGTTCCTACCTGGGAAAGTATATAGAGATGCAATAAAATAGTATGGTCCAAACTCTGAGGGTGCCTTAAAAGTTTGGTTGGTGAGATCGAACCCGAGCATCTGAATCTCTGACCGGGTTAAGTACTTTTTGGTGGATGGGAAGAGTTCCAGCTGCACCTCGAGATATTCATACATGTTCAAGAATGGGTTCTGAAGAGATACTGAACCTGGAGTTAGGTTGAGTACCGTCCACATGCGCCTTTCTAATGACTGGAATAGGGTGTTGTTGGACAAGTTGCTGAAAGAGTTCCAGTGTATGGGTAGGCACAATTGCAACTCAGAGGACTAGGACTCTGATTGGGGGGACATGATGCACTGCCACAGTTTTCCAGACTGGTTGAATAGTTTGTTGCTGATGATTGCTGGTGCCTGCAATACTTATCATTGGAGAGCTGAGAGGGAATACAGAGTGGATTCCCAACAAGTCTGCAACCATTCATTGAGAGAGATCTCATATAGATGAGGAACTGATTTTAGAACATGGTATACTTAAATCCCGAATACAAAAAAGATGGTGCATGAAGATATGTTCTCACACTAGTGTTATTTCATATCTGGGATGCACTGAAAATGTGGCAATTTGGTTGTTTTCCAAATCTACCAGTTGGAGTCGATGGCTGATGTTTTCACTCATGTCAAAGGTGCCATTGAATGAGTTGTTCTTCAATCTCCTGTCATAAACTCAAAATGAATAAATTGGCAGGATTCGACCAATTGGAATCGACTTGGATACATCAGCGTTGTGGCCAAAATGCTTACACTTGCTGCAGTTGTGGAGAGCTGAACAGTTTTCGCAGGACTGGACCTTGAAGTGCTCCATATTCCATGACTCTGGTCACCCATCAACAAAAAAGGGTTTCTTGGGTGAGATGGATTAGCTTTAGGAATGCTATCGAATTCCAAAACAGATAGTTAGCAAAGAGTGGTGAGAGATTGTGTGGTTAAGAACCAGGTTGGAGCTTCTGATGCATCGAAGAAATTGTGGCTAAGGTCCCTAGAGAAAAAAAAAAAAAAACAACGAAGGCATTAGTTGGAGCAGCACAAAATACCATTAGAAATTTTTGGGGCATTCAATTTATCGGAATTTCCATGCTAATGTCGTACACAAAACTGAGAGAAGGCATTCCAGCCAGGTCAGGTACCGGTCCCGTTAGCCGATTGTTTGCTAAATTCCTGAAAGAGATAGGAAGGGGTCATCAAGGAAGCTGATATCGATAATCATTGCTGAGTGTAATGGACTATTGGCAGTTCAATTCAAAGTATTTATAATATCATTTTTCAATAGTAGTCTTACATAACCATACCCGAAACGAATTTGTCAAGATTTTTTTTAGTATAACATTTGTTATTGGCTCTTCCTATAGCCGCTAAGCTATTATAGTGAATAGAAATGGACAATACTAGTTTCACCCCGAAGGATATATGAATTATAGAGTTTTAACCCATTCCATCTCCTCACCAGTTGTTGCCAAAGCAACCAATTTAGATTCCACAGTGGAATGAGTTATATAAGATTTTTTTATTTTTTCTTTCACAAAATAACTCCACTAGCTACAATGAAGATAAAGACACTAATAGATTTGGAATCATCTGTATCTCAATCTCAATTTGTGTCACAGTAACCTTCAATTACAGCTAAAAATCTTTGGTAATGAGTACATCCTATGCCCTTTTAAAATACATTAAGACCCTATAAATTGCAATCCAACTTATGTAACTTGGATTATTAGGATATCTACGTTACTTACTGCATAGGTAATGTCTAGCCAATGCAATTCTTATCATAAGCTAGACTATCAATAACACTAGCATATTCAGTTCGAGATATTTTTTCTCCAATATTACATTCTAGTTTCATGCTGGGGTCGAAAGGCATACGTGTAAGTTTACAATAATAATGATTATATTTTCTTAAAATCTTCTCAATGTAATGAGGTTGGGTTAATATCATACCATTTCATTCCGAATGATTTTAATCCTTAAAATTGCATCAGCCTCTCCATGATCTTTCATATCAAATGAAAAAAACAAATAGTTTTAGTTTCATTTTTTATTTCCAGATTCATACTAAAGATTAATAGATCATCTTCATATAGACAATCTATAACTGCAGAGTTCTCAGGCACCTTGGAATAAAAGCATCTTTTACCCTCGTTAAAAATAAACCTAGAATTTTCCATGCCATTTCCTAGGGGCATCCTTAAGTCCATATAAGGACTTTAAAAGCCTATACACTTTATGTTCTTGACTTGATTAAACAAAATCTTCATATTAATTTATGTATATTTCTTCTACTTCATTTTAAATGGTCATTTTAACACTCAAAGCAATGGCGATTAAAATTCGAATTGTTGTCATTTTAGATACTGAAGAGTAGTATCAAAGTGATCTACACCTTTTGTTTAAAACCCTTGGCTACTAATTTACTATTATATTTCTCGATTGAGCCAACAACCATATGTTTCTTGTTAAATATCCATTTACGACATAAGGTTTTTTCCCCAAGAGGTAGGTCTACTAATTTTCACATGTAAACCCAATGGACTCTATCTCATCTGTGACAATTCTTTCCAAAAGATGACATCATATAAGAACATAAGCTCCTTGAATGCCACATGGCCACATTCTAGTTGGGCTAGAAACATATGAATATTAGGACCATGGTTCTTTGCAATCCTAGGTTGTTTACTTCTCCCAATTTCATGTTCAAACTTAGGTTCTTCTAAGTCTACAAGTTTTGAGCTAATTCATTTAATTTTATAAAAGAGGGACTTTCATTTAAGTGAAAAAAACTCTGCATTTATTGATTTAATTATAATGTTTTCATTAGTATTTAAGAATCTATATGTCTTGCTATGAGATGCATACCCTAAAAGTACACATTTAATGGTTTTGGCTCCTAATTTAGGCATTTTAGGATATGTAAGACTAACATGGCATAATTCCATACAAGATAATTATCATTTGGTTTTCTATCTTTCCAAAATTCATATAGAATTATGCTAGATCCGGTTGTAGGTATTCTAATTCTATTTAGAACATAGTAAGCAGAGTAAAGAGTTCCTTACAAGAAGTTAAGTAGGAGAGTATAACTAAGAAACATCGTATTTACTATATTAATTAAAGTTCTATTTTTACCTTCTACTACCTTATTTTGTTGAGGTAGATAAGAAGCAGTAAGTTTATAAATAATTTTATTAGATTCACACAAATTATCAAAATACTTCAAAATGTATTCACCACCTCAATTGTAAGACCCGTATCCTAGATCGTACTATTGCATAGGCTTCCGCGGTCCTTCGGTTGAATTCCAGCGACCCGCGATCTGTTATCGGTGTTTGTGCGCGACCCAGAGTCGTATCCCATATTTCAGAGTCAACTCAACCCGAGACTTGTACTCTAGTGACTGCACCATCGCCACAGTTCCAACGCCGCGTATTACACACTTAGGTGATACCCAGGCCAGGAGATGTGGGCTACATTCAATTTGAGAAAACGTCGCACATTTGTAAACTCAAGATAACATCACATCAATCCCATCAATTAAGTACACATCATGTCAACTCTCTCTCTCTTACACACCCTTACATGTCAAGTACACATCACTCACATTTTCACCCATCACTCACCTTTTCACCTATCACACCCATCTCTCTCTCCTTACATATCTTTTCTCTCTCATTTTCTTCTCCATTAGCAAGCTTGGACGTCCATGGCTTCCACCCCATTTCAACCCATTGCATGCATCATCTCCCCTATCCCAACCCTTCAAATCTCATCTCGACCATTGAATCGCATCCCTTGGAGCTCTAAGACGCGTTGGCGGAAGAAGGAAGAAGAGCTCAAAGGTGGGTGTCTTTCAAGTATTAGAATTATATTTTTGCTTGGATTTGATTATTTGAGGGCCCACTTGTGGTGGGACCCATCTTGATGTATCCCTTATATCAAAGAGGGGCCCCGGCAGCGCGGGCCCCACATGCGTGTGGACCCCACCATATAATGTGTGTGCTATTTTCCATGTTGTCCATCTGATAAGCTATGTGGGGCGCACCATAATGCATTTGTGATCCACACCGTCAATCTATTAGGTGGACCACACTACAGAAATCAGTAGGAGATTGAACGTCCACCATTAAAACCTATAGACATCACAGGAGTTCTGGATCAATATAATAATAATTAGTATTATAATATATATATATATATATATATATATATATATATATATATATATATATATATATATATATATAATATAGTGGATGGGCCACACGTATGTGGACCCACATGAAATATGTGTTGTATCCACCACCATCCAGCAATGGACAGTGGGGCCACATGACGTAAGTGTTGTATCCTCAACATCCAGAGGACGTGGGACCCACCCACTTGCTGATGTATGTGTTGGGGTTTTATCAGCACCGTCCACCATCCATAGGACGGTGGGAACACCTGAAGTAAGTGTTGAAATCCGTTGTATTTGTTTCAACCACGCCATTCATCTATTTCATCAACGTCGTCCATCTGTTTTGATGTGGGAGGTGGGGTCCACCTTGCTGTATGTATTATGCATCCACACTGTCCACTATGTGGGATGGTGTGACCCACTGTGATATATGTGTTTAATCCACACCGTCCAGTCAGTGCTAGACGATGCTAGACAATGTTTGGATGGTGCTGATTTACATAGACAATGTTTGGATGGTGCTAATGTACCTGGAAAATGTTTGGACAGTGCTGATCATCATTAGTGGGCCATGTGCCCCATGGAATGATAATGTACAATGATACACATGTTACACCTACAACCATTGAAATGATTTTTGGTGTGGTCCAAGTCCACTTGAGGCCCATTAGTGCAGCCCATCCATGAGGCCCATCATGATGTATATTTGAGGCCCGTGTGATAGGGCCTACCTGCCTTGTATTTTGAGGCCCATGTAATAAGGCCCACCTGCCTTATATTTAAGGCCTATATGATGGGGCCCACCAGCTTGAACCTGAGGCCCATGGGCAAGGCCCATTGTGATGTACTCGTAACCTATGGGCAAGGCTCATAGTGATGTGTATTGGGCACATGTGATGCGGCCCATAGTGATGTGTATTATGCCCGTGTGAGCGGCCCATAGTGATTGTATTAGGCCCATGTGATGTGGCCCATAGTGATGTGTATTAGGCCCATGTGATGTGGCTCATAATGATGTGTATTAGGCCAATGTGAGAGGCCCATAATAATGTGTGTTAGGCCCATGTGATGTGGCCCATAGTGGTGAGTGTTAGGTTCATGTGATGCGGCCTATAGTGATGAGTGTTAGGCCCATGTGAGCGGCCCATAGTGGTGTGTGTTAGGCCCATATGATGTGGCCCATAGTGATGTATATTAGGCCCATGTGATGCGGCCCATAGTGATGTGTAGGCCCGTGTGAGTGGCCCATAGTGATGTGTATTAGGCCTATGTGATGTGGCCCATAGTGATGTGTATTAGGCCCATATGAGCAACCCATAGTGATGTGTGTTAGGCCCATGTGATGTGGCCCATAGTGGTGTGTGTTAGGCCCATGTGATGTGGCCCATAGTGGTGTGTGTTAGGCCCATGTGATGCGGCCCATAGTGATGAATGTTAGGACCATGTGAGTGGTCCATAGTGATATGTGTTAGGCCCATGTGATGTGGCCCATAGTGATGTATATCAGGCCCATAGTGATATGCATTGGGCCCGTGTGAGCGGCCCATAGTGATGTGTATTAGGCTCATGTGAGCGGCCCATAGTGATGTGTGTTAGGCCCATGTGATGTGACCCATAGTGGTATATGTTAGGCCCATGTGATATGGCCCATAGTGATGAGTGTTAGGCCCATGTGATGTGTCCCATAGTGATGAGTGTTAGGCTCATGTGAGCAGCCCATAGTGGTGTGTGTTAGGCCCATGTGATGCGGCCCATAGTGATGTGTATTAGGCCCGTGTGAGCGGCCAATAGTCATGTGTATTAGGCCCGTGTGAGCGGCCCATAGTGATGTATTTTAGGCCCATGTAATACAACCCGATGTGATGTATAAGGCCCATGCAATACGGCTTACTTAATGTATGAGACCCTTGTGTAAGGCCCATTAAGACTTGTATGTGGCCCGTTGTGATTGTATGTGGTCCATTGAGATTGTATAGGGCCCGTTGTGATGTAATTTTGGCCATTGATGAGGCCCGATTGATGTATTTATGACCCAGTGTGATGTATATTAGGTCCTTGTGCAAGGTCATAGGCCCACTATATGTTTAGCTCTATATCGGTCACTCCTTGGGAGCAATATTGTATTAAATGTCTACATTGATGGACAATAATGGTTAAATGTCCTCATTGTGACCTTCCCTTAGGCCCTTTGATATGCCGGTTATCGATGCCAGTTATTGATACCAATTTTGAGTATGTAACAGCATAGCATTATGATACATGCCCATACGCATCATCTGCATGTTTGTTATGAGATATGGTTGGCCATTGCTTATGCCATAGGGCAGGTTGTTCATGGGACTCCCTGATAGGCAGAGTTGTCCCACATGAGAGCATGGTATGCGCAAGATTGATACGTGATTGGACTGTGTGACTCATGCATCTCGAATTGTGCGATTATGATTACCGTACACCCTAGTGACATCAGGGTCATAACCTCTACAGACATATCATGGATGGCCAGATGGGACACCAGAAATCTATTTTACATGGGGTGTTATAGATATCCTTGGATGAAAGTCCCAGAACCCTCTTAGTTTCATAAGTTGCTCTAACGTCTAGATCGAGTGGATGCATGAGTGCATGAGGGCCGTATACCATTAGACGACGTCTCTCACTGTGTCGTGGTCAGTTAAAAGGGGGTGCGGCCTTTCCTGCCCTAGGGGAAGGGGCAAAGCTAGGCTGAGTTTGACCAGTTCGAGGAATAGGTCCGCTATCGACAAGTCAGGCCCGATATTGGCAGACGGATAGTAAGATCTCTTCCACTCACCTTGTTGCGCGCGATGTGGCAGCAATTTGATTTAAAGTGTACTAGACCCCGGTAATTTTTCAGAGAGGAACCTACTGATATGTGAGCTTATTAAGTAGGAGTTGTATACTCATTCATTCAGTCATTCACTATCCACTCGAGCTAATGGTGTGCAACTAATTATTATGTACCTTCGCATGGTCAGGATTTCAGTTGGGCGCGCGACTAACCAGAGATCAGGAGTCTACCACATTGAGTTTGACTATCCAAATTTATGTATGGGACTGATTTGGATAGAAGTCCTTTATGATAGACCCCGTAGCTTGCGATACTACGTACTATCATCCCGACTTCACACGCCAGCTTGGTCATTCCATTTGCACTGCATATTGCATTGCATCCTCGACATCTGATATTGGCTTATTATATTTTTGCATCGCATAGCCGTGGTACAACTGATGGCACTCATAGACTTACCAGTATATTTTTGCTTACTCTGATATCGTATGATTCATGATCTTATCAGTATTTCCACTTATTCCGATATTGTATGATTTATAGCATTGTATTTCATACTTAGCACTTACCTTGTGCACACACTTTCACCACCCTTTAAACTTTTTTATAAGCTTATGCACGATAGATACGTGCAGGTGACGTTAGGTTGTAGCAACGTTGAGCTTGGAGCGTGCAGCAGACTTTTGGAGCTTTGGTTTTGACATATGTATTTCCCTTTCAGCATTGAATCCAAGTGTTTATATTAGTGGATATGTGATGTCGATGCTGCTTTTGTGACTTGGGTATACTTGTAGTTATGCTTCTTTTGAGACAAATGTACGTTGAAAATCCCCCTCGTAGGATCCCAGGATCAGAATCTGACGTATGGCGCTCGAAGCCGACAATGGGGCGTATGGTACTACGGAGGCTGTCGGCAGCGGATTCGACAATCAGAAATTTTTTAGGCCCGGTTTCCCAATTTAGGGTGTGACACCAATCACTTCTAAGGATCTTGATTTTTCTATTCAATTAATTTTCCACTTCGCTTTTAAAATTATGAATTTAGAAAGTGTTTCATTCTTACATATTAACACACACAGATATATATATATATATATATATATATATATATATATATATATATATATATATATATATATATATATATTTAAAATAATTGTTAATGAAAATAATAAAATATTTCTCATCTCCCCTAATAAAAAAATTCTTTAAAGTTGCATATGTCAAAATTAATTAATCCTATTAACTAATAATTCATTTCTACACTAGGAAAGGATTTTCTACCTACCGAAGACAGAATAATATTTGTGTTTCTCAAATTCATTGTCTCCTAAAGTGAGAATTATTCCATAAGTAGTTATGTTTTTAATGGATTTAACATTCACATGACCTAGATTGCCATGCCACAAAGAGATAGTGCACACCATGTAAGTAAGAGAAGTTTTATTCCATTCAACATTCAACTTAAACTCATTATGTTCATGATTTGTATAAACATTTCCAACAAATGATTATTCTTTATAATAACGATTTGGTCTGACTAATAAACTTGTTTTAAACCTGCCTCATTCAAAAGGAAGCCCGAGACCAACTTCTTGTTTATGATTAGAACTAGTGTTGTCGTGTGCAATCACATATACGCATATTCATATGCAGATTGCATACGTGATGTTGGCACATATGCAATCACATATGTAGCATATGAGACAATATGCGATCGTATATTGGCCAACCGTCAGAAATCTAAACGTTGGCACTTTTTTTTTTTGTAAAAGATGAATTTTTGTCTATAAAAAGACTTTCAAACCTCATCATTTGCAATAGTCCCACACCAAAACTCTCTTACTCTTTTCTTCTCTTACATTTCTTAATTTCAAGTGGTCTTAGTCTCCCTCTCCCTCTTATATTTCTTACTTTCAAGTGGTCTCTCTCTCTCTCTCTCTCTCACACACACACACACACACATTCACTCTCTTTGAAGTTGAAGATCAAGATTCAAGAACTTTCAAGGAAGATTCAAGTTCAACATTCAAGCACACTCTCTTACAAACATAATAAATTCTAATATTTCCACTTCTACTTTTCTATTTCACTCTCTCTCTCTCTCTCTCTCTCTCTCTCTCTCTCTCTCTCTCTCTCTCTCTCTCTCTCTCTCTCTCTCTATTCTCTCTACATACATAATACTTCTACATTTTTCCCTTTTTCTCTTACATTTTATTTCAAGTGTAGGCTATAAGCTACAAGCTTACATATAAGTTACAAGTAGACAAGTACAAGACAAGACCCAAGGCTAGAGTGAAGAAAGTCTCAACTCTCTAGACTCCCAAGTCTTAACTACAAGGACTAAAGACTAGAGCGTAGAAAGTTTTTGTTCTCCCTCTCTTTCTCTTTCTTTCTTTCTTTCTTTCTTTTTTTATTTTGTTTTGTTCTCTCTTACAAGTGCATGTGTGTAAGTGACTACGTCTCTCTCTCTCTCTCTCTCTCTCTCTCTCTCTCTCTCTCTCTCTCTCTCTCTCTCTCTCTCTCTCTCTCTCTCTCATTTATTATCTAATATTTTATTACTATAATCTTTAGTTTTTATTTTTTACAAGTTATAACAAATAGAATCAATACACCGTGTCTTCTTCTTAGTTTTTTTCTTTGGAACCTAAGTCGAATAACCTAGGTTTAAAGTATGGGCACTATTGTATTACTACAAAAAAGACTCACATAGTATGTGACTTACGTGGGTATGTGAGTTCCAGTGGCATTGTGCGGCACAAGCAACACATTGCACATACACCATGGTCAAATGCAAGAGCATGTAAAAATTATTCCAAATATTCAAAGGGAGATCATGGAGTTTATAAATAAACAATCGAAAAAGAGATGCAATAGTGTACTATGTTAAAAGAAATTTATGAAATAAGATGCATACAATGATATAAATGTAGCTAATGTAGATGAAGTTAGCCCTACCCTTACGTTGACAGGCCGCTCTAGACCACCACTAGCCTCGAAGAGAGCTCTTGGACATTAGCCCATGGATAGATGGAGCAAACCACACCCCAAGGATGTGGTTGACCAAATGGGTCGGGACAAAGGGTCAGCTCAAAAACATTAAAAACAAGTATAAAGAGAAAGATATAAAAACCAATATTCAATATAACATTAAGTGGTTTTAACAAGCCAGTATTGCTTTTAATACGGTTTAAATGAGAAATTTTAAAGTTAATATTAAGGCAATAAGTCAATTTGGATATGGGCCCACATTTATATCATAAAATGAGGGAGAGCGACTTAAAGTTAAGGTTGATTATATACGATTGTTTATAGTTGAATATAAGAAATCGTAAAAAACATATGATTGTTCACTCATGGCCAATAGATGGAATGGATCCGGTAGAACTCTTATAAACTTTCTAGTAAATTGTCCAGTTGAGACAATGTTTTTAAAGTCCATGGATGCATCGGGCCATCCTCATACTAGAGAATACTTGTTTAAATTACTAAATAATATAGCTGAGGAAGTAAAAGAGGAATAAGTTGTCCAGGTAATTACAGACAACATATCCTCGTATGCACCTGCTGATCGTGTTCTTATACAAAATAGTCGTTATTTATTTTGGACCCCTTATGCAACCCATTGTGTTGATCTTATATTAGAAAATATATGTAGGTTATTCTTAAAAGTGATTACAAAGGTTAGAAGAATACGGTCTTTATGTACAAGCACGCTCTTCTTCTCCATCTAATGAGAAAACACATTAGTATAATTTACTACGTCCAATAGTCACCTATTTCGCTATAGTCATCCTAACATTATAATGATTAGATTTAGGAAAAGATAAAAAAAATAAAATAGAACTTAAAAGCTTTGTAGTATTGGACGATTAGATAAATAAGTCTTGGCCAAAAAAGGCTGAAGGGAAGTAAGTTCAACAAACCATGCTTTTATAAAAAATTTGGACACAAGTAGTAAAGGTACTAAAAGCATCTAAACCCTTAGTCGCTGTGTTGTGATTAGTGGACGGAGATGAGAAACTACCAATAGGTTAAATATTTGATATTTTGGAGAGGGCAAGAAATAAAATCACAGACCAGTTTAATTATAAAGAGCATAATTACAAACACATTTTAGATATTATAGATAAAAAATGGGGCAAGCAAATGTCATCTCCATTCCCTTTGGCTGTTGACATTCTTAAATCAGCCTATTTATTCGCTTCCCCAAATCCAGTGGAAACACATACTAAACATATGGTTGAATTTATTGATATATTGGAAGAAAAGGGTTCCGTATAGAGAAGAATAGGACAAGATCTTAGCTATATTGGACTTTTATACAAATAATGATGGCATATTCTCAAGAGATATACTCATCAGGCATCAAACAATGAAATTATCTGATAAGTAGTTTAATGTCTTTTACTATCTTATACTCTTACTCTCTTACAAATAGTCTTTTATGATTTAAAATAAACTACAAAGTATAACACTTAAAGTATTTTTCTCAGCTAACTAGTGGGTTACTTGTGGAGTGGACCCGAACAGGAAGGATCCAGCTTTAAAGAAGTTGGCCATGTGGATTCTTGGATTCACGTGTTTTATTAGCGGTTACGAGCATAATTGGAATACATTCGAGGTGGTAGGTTTGAAAAAAAAAAGAAAAGAAAATGCTATAGTTTGGGATAATTTATAAGTCTAAATCTGAGTAAGCTAATGCCTAATGCACCTTTTCTCATAAAGATTTGTACCAAGAAAATGAATCGTCTTGAACAAAAGAAGCTCAACAATTTGATATTCGTCCAATACAATCAGAAATTATGAGTACAATTTCAAGCTAGACAAGAATGGCCTGGTTTCTATGATCCTATATGCTTAGATGAGCTGCATGCAGATAATGATTGGCTCATAAAAATGGAGGACTAGATCTTTACTGGGGAGGAGGTGACATGGATCCAAGTTAAAGATGTTAATATAGATCAATACCCAAAGAAGGTACTTTCGCTCGAAGTTAAAGGAGGGGGGAAGTAACAGTCAGCTCCTGAAAAAGATTGAGGAGATAGAAAGAGGAGATAATGATCAAGTAATCAACCATTAGATGTTGATAAAGTATTAGTACATACAGATGATAAAGAAATACATGAGGATGAAGTTTATGTGTAAAAAATGACTCCAATGATGATGGTAGTGGTGATCAAATGCCACAATGGCAAATATATCAATGCATATAGCATTTAGCATTATTTTGTTTAATATTTTCATTTTCTGCAATAATAAATAAATAGTTTGTTGATTTTGTTATTATTTCTTACTTGTTAACTATATTTTTTAATACTGATGACTTGATGTTTAATTAATTTTATTTCATTCAAATATATTTTAAATATGTAATGTAAAGCTCGTATCCTAGTTTATACTGCCCCTTAGACTCCTGCAATCCTCCCCTTTGAATTTTGAAAACCCACGACCTGTAATCGGCATTTGCATGCGACTCTAAGTCGCATCCTGTAGATCTGAGTTAACTCGACTCTAGACTTGTACCAGTGCGACCACGCCATCGCCGCGGTTCCGACGTTGTATCTTGCACACCAATGCGATACTTAGGTCAAGAGTTGTGAGCTCACGTATATTTCAAGAAAACGCCACGCGTTGTGAATTTTGAGAGAATCTCTACCCAACCTATTACATCCATCAATCAAGTACAACCTATACCTAGCCCATCACTCTCTTACCAACAAGGCATGGCACCCATCTCTCTCATCCAAAAGTCAACTCTTACCCATCCATCTCTTACACATGCATTCCTCTCATCCCATCCCTTTTACATAACCCCACTCCTCTCTCATTTCACTCCATCTCATCTCATTCTCTACCATTTCTAAGCTCTAAAGAGAGAAAAGAGAGCCAAGTGTATTGCCCACTTCCTACCCCTAAAACTCTCAATCCAACCCTTCAATTTTCATCATTCTCCATCAAAGAGGAAGCTTAGGAGCTAGGGATTCCAAGGAGTTAAGAAGAAGTGTAATAGGTGGGTGCTTATAGGCCTATATCATTAATTTTGATACATGGGCCTAGTGGGGCCTACCAATTGATAGTATGGATCCTATTTTGGACCCAAGGTGCGGCCAATGGCCCACCATGATTCATGTATGTATTGTAACTCAAGGGAGCTTATAGTGGTGGACCTCCCTTCCACTACGCCTTTCTCTCCCTCTCTCCCTCTTTCCCTATTAATGGCCCTCCTCAATGCATGATTTTTTTTATCCATGCTATCCATTTAGTGGAGCCGACCGCTGTCCACAATGGGCCCACCTTGCTGACCTCCCTGCTATCCGTTTGGACAGGCCTTGGTGAAGGGAAATAACAAATATTAGCCTTGATCCAAAACGGGTGGGCCACACTGTCGTTGACCCCACTTGGTTGCATGTATGAAACCTGCATCGTCCATAAGCCGCTAGAATTCAACCAGGCCAGGTGGGACGTGACCAGCCACAATGGCTGTTGTCCAGACCATCCAGGTCTGGACGCAGGTGAAAACAGAAATATCAGCTTGTTTCAAGGTGGGCCACGTACATGTGGACCCCACACATGATGTATATGTTGTATCCTCACTGTCCAATTGGGACAGTGGGACCCACCCATATGATGTACGTGTTTCATCCATGTTGTCTAGACCTTGGCCGCTAGATGGAAGGAAAATACAAATATCTGCTTGATCCAAGAATTTTGGTGGGCCACCCACGTGGACCCACCTTAATGCATGTGATATCCCCACCATCCATTGTCTAGACAGTGGGAAACTACTTTGATGTATGTATTCAACCCACACCGTCCAGCTGAGGACGGTGTGACCCACCTAATGTATATATCTTATCAACGACGTCCAAACCTTGGACGTGGACCCCATGATATAAGTGTTTTATCCACCACCATCCAGTCCCTGGACGGTGGAACTGACCTTGATGTATATGTTCTATCTTCACCATCCATTGCTTGGACGGGAGGCCACCTTGATGTGTGTGTGGGGTCCACACCGTCCATGGGACCCATGTGATATACGTGTTTTATCCTGGCCATCCAAATCACGTGGGACCCACCATAAGCGAATTGGTTAGTGTACCTTACACCGGTTATATAGCTGTTATATGATGTCAGCAAGATCTGTGGGTCCCACTAGCTATCTAGCTGCTGGATTGATGTCAGCTAGTTGTGTGGGTCTGATCATGAGGTATGTATATCCATACCGTCCAGTGGTTTGGATGGTGGGGACCACCTTTGATGTATGTGATTTAACCACGCTGTCCGTCCGTCGCCTCCGTGGTGTGCATGTGAAATCCACACCGTCCAACCACGTGGACAGTGGGTCCCACACACTACATAGCTGTTGTTTGACGTTAGCAGGTTCTGTGGCCTAATTGTGAAGTGTGTGTTATATCCTTCTGTCCATCCATAGGGCCCACCCTGCACGTGCTGCATATGCAGGGCGTGAGGCCTACCCAAATGTATGTATTCCTTATCCACACCGTCCATATCTGGACGATGCCATGTGGAGCCAACCATGATGTATGGGCCTTGTCCTCACTGTCTAGTTTGCTGGATAGTGGGAACCCACCCTTATGTATGTGTTTCTCCACGCCGTCCATCTATTTTGGCTGAGACGTGAGGCCCAGATGATGTATATCCACACCCATCCGTTTGCTGGACGGGTGGGGCCCACCTTATGATGTGTTGTACATTCACACTGTCCATCCACGTGGTCCCCACGTGGTGTACGTTTTGATCTAAGCTATCCATCTGGTGGGGCCCATTTGGAATGTTTAGGGCCTACCTGAATGTGATGTATTTGTTGCCCATTGATGAGGCCCAATGTGGATGTATATATGGCCCACATGATGAGGCCCAATATGATGTATATAAGGCTTTTTGAATGAGGCCCAATGTGATGTATTTGAGGCCCATATGATAAGGCCCAATGTAATGTATACAAGGCCCATTGAGAAGTATATTAGGCCCTTGTATGAGGCCCATTGTGATGTTTTTGAGGACCATGTGTGAGGCCAAATGTGAAGTGTATGAGGCTCATGAGTGAGGCCCAATGTGATGCATGTGAGGCCCTTATACGAGGCCCAATTATAATGAGTGATTCCACCATGATGTATGTGTTATATTCACACCGTTTATCCATTTCTCTAAGGCCGTGGGCCCCATTGCCTTAAGAAGCCCACCCTAATTTATGGATTATACGCCCACCATGAGGCTACCTTATGAGGCCCATCATGTTCTATGTGTTTCCTACATGATGTCCATCCATTTTTCGATTTGGATAAGGGTCATGGGCCCCATAGAGAGTTAGATTCAAATCCCAAGTGGACCACACTAGGAGACAATAGTGGTTAAAAGTCCACCGTTGAAATCCTCCCTAGGGCCCGTTGTTAAGCCCATTACCTTGTGAACAATGATGGTTAAATGTCCACATTGTAATCTCCCTAAGGCTCATTGTTATAATCATTCTCATCTCCTCTTATTGGGCTTACCCCAAACTGTTAGACCCCCATTAATGATTGTATTACCCACCTTCCCTTATTAGGCTATCCCAAACCCTTAGACCCCATTAATACTAGTAATACATATATTTCCCTTGTTGGGTTACCCCAAACCGTTGGGCCCTCATTTGATAAATGATGCTTTCCACCATACCCTGTAGGATCACCCAAGCCTTGGAGCTAATCTTGTGTTTATAGCAAGACTTCCATAGGGAATGCGGCCCACCTAGATGCATGTGTTTGTCCAAGCTTAGTAACCCAAACCCAAGGCCCACTTACATAATGAGCAGGACCATTTGTAGGGTTTTATAGTCCTGGATGTATGGATCCTACCAAGGCCTGCCTTGTATTCATATCGGACCCTTATAGGAAATCTTAGTTGTTCATGATAAAGCTCACTTATTGTATACCCGCTTGACTCACCCCGTGAGATGTATCCTATGCCTATGTATTTCTTTGCAGCATTGTAATCAACGATTTATATTAGTGGATATGAGATGATAATGTTGCTCTTGTGATTTGGGTACACTTGTGGTTATGATCATTTACAAAAATTTTAACAAAAATTTTATACTGAAAATCTTCCTTATAGGATCCCAGGATCGAAAATCTGGTGTATAGGCACTGGGAACCGAGAATGGGGTGCTACGAAGGTTGTCAGCGCCAGATTCAACGATTGAAAATTTTGTGAGCCCAGTTTTCGAGTTTGGGGCATGACATGTAAAATTAGATATCAAGAAAGTTCCCTTTAGTTTCTTATAGTTTTTACATTTTTTCCTTTATTTTTTTATTTTTTTAAATTCTTTGAGAAAAAAAATACCGATCACATATGCGCACATGCATATGTGATCGCAAATGATCGCATATGCAATTTAACAACATTTATTGGATTGTAAAGAACATTAGTTAATGTAATAGCCTTCCTCGATGTAAACATTAGTTCCACATACGCATGTCCAACCACATTTACGGTGGCAATGTTACCCATCTGAACCTCTTTACTGGCTGTAACATCTTCATAGATCTTGAAGTAATGACTATCATAACAAATGTGCCTATTGGCACCTATGTCTATGCACCACCCAATACATGGTTCTAAATGGACATGTTAGTTTTCGGGACAATAACCATAATTTGAGGTTCTTTGGTCAGATTTATTTGAGGTGCTAGTGTTGGTTATTTCTTTTTATGATGGTAACATTCTCTTCTAAAATAATCGGGTTTGCCACATAACACCTAGTAGATTTGTCTTGACTATCGGATTTTTTGTTCTTATTTTTGGGCTTGGACTTGTGCTTGGATTTCTTTTTGAATTAATTGTTCTAGTTTGGTTAAGTTATTGGGTTTTCCTTGAACTTTTTCATTCAAGAGATTGATTTTAGAAACTTTCTCCCTCAATTCCTTATTTTTATTCGACTCATTGCCTCTTCTTCTATACGAAGACGTATTATGAGGTTTTCCATGAGATTTATTTGGTTTTGGGAGTAAAATCTTTCTATGATGAAAGAAATTTTTCAATAACTTTGCCACTTGAGAGTTCATCCAATTTAATTTCCTCATATATAATCCTATGGGTTATCAAATTGAACCAATTTGTTTTGCTGAACCATTGATTTATCATCCATCATTTGGTATTTAAATTATCTACTAACAAAGAATATTTTCACGCCTGCTTCTTTTATTTTACATTTCCTTTCCAAGATAGATCAATTTCAGCAAATGTTACATAATCATAGAGTACATCATATAGCCTGTTTGATAGCGCACTGAGTAATTTTTGCTTAGGCAATCATCTTCGTCTTAGAACAGCAAATAATTCTGATTCATGAAGATCATATGGCCTTTTCTGAAATGTGGTGAGGTAGAAGAATATCTTCTACCTCCACCTTTTATTGTGTGGTTCATTGAAGGTTTATGGACAAACTAACTTGGTATCGTTCGAGAGATATTTTGAGGTGACAGGGGTCATCTATCTCAAAATTGTTGAAACAGTTATGGGAAATAAGCTCGAATAAAATAAAATAAAGAATATTTGGAACCTCACACTTATTTGAGATGACTGCACGAGGAAGAGGTATCCAAGTTTTTTAATCGAGGCCAGGTATGGAACAGTCATGGTCTTTGACATAGTTCGCACCCCTCTGTTTGCTACCGGTGCAATAGGCTCCCATTGCACCACCTCTAGGATACAACGCCCAGCATGCATAGACTGTGGATGAACCCAATACCCAACACCAAAGAGAGTATTTCTGTATGCCCAGGACGAGAAAAGGAAAAACACTTTTCTTTTCTTTTTCCCTGAGCACCTGCTGTGTGTTAAAAGACCCTGGCCACGACCTCTTTATATTGGCCCAGGGAGTGGGCTGTTCCAAGGTCTCATTCACACGTGGTCAAATGTTTCTGACCATTTCTCAGGCCATAATGAGACACGTTTCTCGAAATGGAAATGGTATGGTCTTAGTGGGCGTCATCAGAAGAATATAAGAAAACAGTGAGATATATTCAAGACCATTGAAGACATTTTAAAAAAACGAAAGCCATCCAAGGAACAGATGAGACCAGTTAGTGAATTCAGCAATTACCTATGGAAACGCTCACCTGAGAACCAGTTCGTACGTACTATATATGCACTTTTTTGTGAACCCATCATACCTGATGTGGATCCAAAATCTGAACTGTTCATGTGAAGCAGAGCCTTGTGAAATCTCCTAGGCCCAAGTTTTACTTTGATCTAAAACTTTGATGGGCCATGAAAATTGAAAACAGTTTCCTCCCTTGATTTGCATTTCTCTTTGCTATGGCCCACAAAAATTTTAGATCGGGGTGAAAATTTCTCACGTAAGGTTTCATGGGATTCCGCATCCCATGGACCATTCAGATTAGACACCCATGGCACGTGTGTAAAGATGCACATGTGCATAGGTGCGTAGGGGAGCATGACTCATATACGGAAACGCTCACCTGCAAACCAGTTCGTACGTACCACGTATGAACTTTTTTGTGAACCCATAATACGTGAGGTGGATCCAAAATCTGAACCGTTCATGTGAAGCAGCACCTCGTGAGATCCCCCGGGTCCAAGTTTTACTTTGATTTAAAACTTTGATGGGCCATGAAAAATGAAAATAGTTTCCTCCCTTGATTTGCATTTCTCTTTGCTATGGCCGACTAGAATTTTACATTGGAGTGAAAACTTTTCCTATTGGGTTTCATAGGATTCTGCATCACATGGACCGTTCAGATTAGACACCCATGGCACGTGTGCAAAGGTACGCACATGTGTAGGTGCACAGGGGAGCATGGAGCATGACTCTCTCTCTCTCTCTATATATATATATATAGGTAATTGAGTCATGCTCCCCTGCGCAGCTACGCACGTGCGCACCTTTGCACACGTGTGTATATGTGTGTATGGGAAAAGGTACTATTCGCTCGACCTCACAATAAGCTCCCGTGAGGTCGAGCTGTGTGGGCCCCACTGTGATGTTGTTGACCATCAACACCGTGCATTTGATGGCTCCCCTTTAAATTATGAGATATCCCAAAAATCAGCCGTATGCGGAACTCAGGTGGGCCATACCATCTAAAATCATCTGAAACACCGTTAAAACATATAAAAGCACTTGGTGGGGCCCACCTATGTTTTGAATGCTACTGAAATTTGGTCTGAACCCTCATACAAGTGGGACACACATAATGGATGGGCTGGATTTGCAAACCACATCTTTTGTGGTCCTCAAAAATGATTATGAATGTTTTAATGGTGCACGGCCCCTCTCCACTTCTGTATGTGGTGTGGCCCACACAGCTCGACCTCAGGGGACGGACTCGTGAGGTCGAGCGCATAGTACCTTTTCCCCATATATATATATATATATATATATATATATATATATATATATATATATAGTAGAAGTAGAAACAAAAATCATGCAAGAGAAGGAGACAGATGAGTATATGGTTAGAAGACCACTCACAGAACCTCAAGGGTTTGCACAAGCCCAAGTGTGGATGGGATCTCCCCAGTTAGTTGATTTCCATCAAATAGTATGTTAGCAGAAAAGCACAAGCAATTGGTAGAAGTGGAGAATTGAGAATGGAACATTACTTCAGAAGGTAGGTATTTCCTTACATGTGTATCAGCTTCATTTCAGAGCTGAAAAGTTTGGCTGGAATTTTACCTGATAGCCTGTTCTTATTGAAATGGCTGCCAAGTGCATAAATTGGACAAACCGTTCAGTCAATCGTGAGTATATCATTGCCTTGCCTCCAAATGCTAATAAATTGACATGTTAAATAAGATCAAGATGGCATTTTTTTTTTCCCTTTTTGAGATTGAAGCATGGGACTTGAACCACTCACAAGTGCCTTGCTTGCAGAAGCTGGTCCAAGCCAGGGGTGGTTAACGTTGAGACAGGGATAGGTCCAATCAGCTGATTGTCTGCCAGGTCCAGCCAGCCAACATTTGAGAGCCTACCCAAAGAAGGAGGTATTTCACCATTGAATTTGTTTGAGTTCAGAGCCCTGACGAGGAGAGTCGACGTAGAATATCAGAAATGTTGGAAACTGTTAATGATATGAAGGTAGAAAAGCTTCGCGTGGAACTTACAAGAACGAGAGTTCTGTTAAGTTTCCCAATGCCTCTGGGATGTTGCCAGTGAAGTTACAGCCAGCCAGGATCCTGACAGATAGAAAGAAATGGCATTGAAATTGAATTCATCTCTAAAGCAATATGCATAGATGTGCAGATACTATTCACATGCTTTCTTTGAATCTTACAGGGTGGTTAATTTCTTCAACTCGCCTATTAATGGAGATATGGGTCCAGATAGGCCTGGGTTCGAAGAAAGGTCCCCGTGTTGGAAAATGATATGTTAACAGAAAGCAATGATCATATGAGTGTGTACTAGTTAAAATGAGCAGTGGCCCACACAAGGACTGAAATTATAGAAAACAAACTACTTAGATCACTTCTGCCTCTATTATTTGGAGGTGCATGTTACTATTCAAATGTCATTGAAAATGAGTCACCGCTCATTTTGAATCATATCTGATAAAATGGCATTAATAGATCAGAAAATCAGTTGAAACAAAGAAATGGTGGAGGATTTCATGATTGTCAATGGTACCAAATTATACCCACTCCTGAGATTAATTTTCTTTCTATTATTTCGAATTGCATGAAGTGTTGCTCAAATCTTATGATAATTGCATCAAATTAAAGAAAACAAACTACTTAGATTATCCATTTGGAATTGTGTGAAGTATTGCGCAGATCTTACAATTTACAATTCAAATGCCATGGTAAATGATCCACTACTCTGAATCATGAATCATGTCTGATAAGTGGACATGCATGGATTGAAAAATATCTTGGAGAAAAAGAAAATAAATTGAAATGTAGTTATCATAGATTGGAATAATGTGAAATCGAATTTCAAACAGATATAATATTTGTAATGTGAATCCATTTTCAAAACATTGAGCTCCCATGTCTGCTTTTGTGCCTCTTACCGGAGATATCTTGTGGTTTTAGACAATTTGGATCTTGAATTTTCTTTTCCTGTTTTTTTGTTATCGTTTGTGTTTTCATTTCTTTGTTGCTCTAGGTAATCAAGCAATTACCTCTGGTATTAGTAGTAATAATGGTAGTAACAGTAGCACACTCATCAAAATATGTGGAGTAGATAAAACCCAACTCACAAGGATTGCAACTCAGTGAGTTCTCCAATGTCGCTGCTGAGACCACCTACAAGGCCCATGGTTGATAATCTCCTGAAAGCATTGAAAGGATAATCTTTACTTAATAAGGGGAAGAAGAGAAGTTACAGAAAATAGAAAAAGCATCAATGACTGATGGCAGATTAATAGTACAAAAGCTCACAAATCAGTAACCCTGTCATTGGTGCAATCGACTCCTTCCCACTTCAAACCGCAAGGATCACTTGATTTATACCAACTTGGTGGCGTGTTCTGCCACACATCCCTTAGAGCACATAATGCGGCCACTGCATAATTTATCCATTTATTAGCCATTATCACTTTTATCATAAAACATCAGTATTTACAATCCACCCATTCGATTTTCTTAAGCCCAAAATGGCAAATAAGAAGATTGGACCCCACGATCTGTTGGATCATTTGACCATCCAATCGTATGAACCAACAAACCAGATTGCATAGCTCTGTGGATTAGATGTTACATACTGCTAAATCTAACCATATGTAACAGATTCAAAAGGCATACAATCAGGCCCACTCGACCCTACCACAAATAGAATGCTCCTTTACGGGTAACAAATGGCCTGCTCCGCCATACATGTATGACTTCTTTCTTTGGTTTTTTATTCTTTATTTCTGGAATTTTCTTCTCTTACTTTTTAGTACCTAAGGCATTTAAGTTTCAAAACTATGTGAAACATTCCACATACTAGTTCTGTACAGAGTTTTTATGATGTAATCGAATATATATTAAAAGAGAACATTGTGAAAATGTCTCTCTAAAATGGAGAGATTATCCACTGCATCTCTCATGAATGCTATGTTTGGATATTGGTGTTTCTCACCCTTCTGCAACAGCTTCGAAGAGGGCATGTTGTGCAATTTCCTGGATTGACTGGTAGATGTCAATTATATTAAGATGGAGGACATATCACCTACAGCCAGTGGCCCACCTGATGAATGGATTAGGCTGATTTTCATTGTCGGTGATCTTCTTGATGGGACCTACCATTCGCATGGTATGGGTGTCCTACGTAAGTGTCATTGTTGGTTGGAAAGATGGGGCTGGATGACAGGTTACTATACATTCAGCTGTTTGGATATGTGAAATGCTGATGTTGATGGAAGAAAAAAAGTTCTGGTTGGTAGTTGGATTTAGATTATTAAGAAGGTGAGCAAGAATTTATTATCAATGGGGAGGGGAAAGGGCCAATTACAACAGAAACAACAAAGGGGAAAAGACCAAATGGCAGGTGAAAAACAAAAAACCCAAAACTACCAGCATATCATAGTGTACTCAGGTCACAACCTGAAAATACAAGCATACCGAAGTTCTCATTTAGGACAATTCAGTTCGTACAAGTGGGCCAAAGAATCATTGATCTAGGCTATTGATTCAACGGGACCTGTTTTGGGTGGATCCCAAAATCTCCCAAATTGGAATCGCCTGGCGATTTGATCTTTGGTCTGTTTCCAGTTGGATGTGGGCCAGGTTGTATTGGTTTCTCTCACCCATCTATTTGCAGGTCACCAATGGAAGTACGAGTATTGCCCAAACAAAACATTTGTGCTGTGGTCCATTCCCCAATGGGGGCCACAAGGTCAACCCATTGGATCATCAGGCAGATATCAATGGAATCTCTTGTTTGGATTGTAAGTTACTTTACATAAGCTACTTGTGCCTCAAGTAGCTTATCTTTGTTACTTACTCAGCCAGTAGGTATGTTTGGTTTCCAACATCACATACATACTCATTCCTCAAAATTGTTTGGTCCACCCTTAATATCCATCATCCATCATCTAGGGCCAATCTTTGATGTGGACTGTTCATTTCATTGGGCCCACTTTAGCCTTGTCTTCAATATGAACCATCCATCATGTGGGGCCTACCTTCAATGGGGACCATCCACCTTGCGAGGCCACCTTCAAATGTGTTCTATCCATAATGTGGGGCCCGCTTGGATGTGGGTCATCCATTATCCAGGGCTTACCTTTAACGTGAACCATCCAATCATGTGGGGCCAAACTTCCAAGTGGGCCATCCATTATGTAGGGCCTTCCTTGCCTGTAATCATTAGGGACCTTCGATGTGAACTGTCATCATGTTGGGCCACCTTTATATGGGTCATTCCTGATGAGGGGCATCATTCCTGATGTGGGGCCCACCATCAATTTTATTATACATCATGTGGGGCACACCTTCAACATGCACCACCCATCATGTCGAGCCCACCTTTGATGTGGACGGTCTATCATGTGGGTCCCACCTTCAATTTGTGTTGTCCATCATGCAAGGCCCACCTTGGATGTGGACCATTCATTATTAGGAGTCAACCTTTGATGTGGGCATCCATCACGTAGGGTGCACTTTTAATATCTATCACCAATCATGCGGAGCTCACATTCATGTGGGCCCTACCTTTGAGAGAGTGGAAAAGTGAAAAGTTGGGGAAAAAAAAAGCCTATGGCTATAAGAAACATTAATGTGTTAAGCTACTTTTGAAAATGTACTTATCAATTTAGCTTTAAAAAGTAACTTTTTAACTATCATAAATTTTTTATTAAAAAAAATGGCATGGTATCCAAACAAGCCCTAACTAGTTATATTGTTAGGAAATTTAACATTAATTTGACAATGAAAAAAAATCAATCCACTCAAGGCAACAACAAAAGAAGAAAAGAAATCACGTGAGAAATCTTAGATGTGAATCTAAATGAACTTTTCTAGCAAAAGGAATTCTAGAAGTTGGAAAATCAGCCAGAAGAGTCACACTTGGAAATTGCAATTTTATAAAAAATAGGGTATGATCCCAATAAATAAGTAGATCTAAAGCTTAAGTGGACCACCCCATAGGAAACAATTGATATTGAATGGCTATTATTGAAAATATTGTGGGCCACAAAAATTTGGATTAAGTTGATATTTGTGCTTTCCCTTGATTTAGGTCTGTGTGACCTTATGAGCAGGTTGGATGGAAGATAAAAGATCATGATGGGCCTTAGGATGGTTTCAACAGTTGGCATCATTATCACCACTGCTTTCAGTGGTGTGGTCCACTTGAGCTTTGGATCTTACTCATTTTTTGGGCCTGTGCCACAAAATGAATGGATGGTGTGGATATACCACATATATCATGATAAGGCTCACAGAACTTTGCCACGTCAACGCTGGGTGCTGTGTTGTGCACCCTGCAATCGGAATCTGCCTAAATGGAGAGTCGATCAGGTGCGGCCCTTATTGTGTGGCCCATCATGATGTATGTATTCTACATCCATGCTGTCCATCCATTTTACCTAATCATTTTAGGCCATGAGGCAAACAATGAAGTAGATCTAAATCTCAGGTAGACCATACTACAAGGAAACAGTGGGGATTGAATGCCTCACCGTTAAAAACTTCCCAGGGGCTAAGATCATGTTTCCATGATTATTATCATCCAACCTGTTGACAAGGTCACAAAAACCATGATGAAAGGAAAAATAATTATCAACTTAATCCAAAACTTTTGTGGCTCATGAGAAGTTTTTAATGGCCAATTATCACTTTTTAACATGATATGGCTTGCTTGAAATTTATTTTTGAGTTCAGATGCTAAAATAATCTACCAGAATACATACATTAATTTGTGCCCCACGGCAAGGCCCGCACCATCTTGGGTGAGTCTCGCTAATCTGTTGTCCTCGGTCTCACCCAAGACACTGCATTCCCCTACTTAGGGACCCACTTTGATACATGTATTCTATATCCAAACCATCCATCTGCTTTACCACACTTTGATACATGTATTCTATATCCATGCCATCCATCCACTTTGCCACATCATTAAGGTCATCAGCCCAAAAATGAAGCAAATGTAATTCTCGAGTGGACCATACCATAGAAAGTAGTGGTGATTAATCATAAATGAGTCACATGAGGTTTAGATCAAGCTGATATTTGTTATTTTCTCCTTCATACATGTTTAGGTTTATGTGAACTTATTAATAGATTAGATGACAAACAATATTACAGAAACATTACGTTGGGCCTTAGGAAGTTTTTACTGGTAGGGCATTCAATCACCACTATTTCCTATTGCAAGGTACAACTCAGATTTTGATTTTCTTTATTTTTAGGCTCATGCTCTAAAATGATATGTCACCTGAATTAACTGAATGGATATAAAATCAAAAAATTTTTCTCTCTCAAATGAGGAGGGGAGTGGGGTATTTATAGGCTCCCTACACATGCCAACCCTCGGTCTCTGTGTCATGGGTTCCACTTTGTATCAAATCCGACTATTCATCTTAATCAGCTTCTGTTCTTGGTTGCACTACTCGTGCAACAGTAAAGTTAGCCGCGCGGGCTGCGCAATGATTTTCTTTGATGCGCGGTCCGCACAAGGATAACACAATCTATGTCATTCGCGCAACGTCCTGATCTTGTTGCGCAAGCCTTGAAACCTTTATAGCTAGTTGTGCCAAACGCGCAACAACTCATCTGGTTGCACGATTAGCACAACAGAAATGCTTCTTTTTCTATTTCTTCACTTTATGTGTGTCTTTTTCTAACTTTAAAATCTTCCTTTATAATTCATGATTTTTTTATGCTCCAACAAAAATACATCTACATCAAGTGTCTCACTGTAAGGGCTGCACCTCTTGGGTGAGGCCACGTCCAGTGGATGCTAATTCATAAGACATGTGGATGTGCACTATCTTCGTGTAGAGAGTTTCCTGTCCACCCTCACCCATCATTATATATCCTCTGGTAATGGGATTCATTAAAATTGAGGCCGAAACGGCAGCAGAAAAGGAGGCAGTACTGTTATTTGGCAAACGTAGATCCATGATGGGGATAGAGTAATAATATTTGCAGTCAAACATGAGTTAAAATGACTTACCAAAAGTCATTGGCTACATTCCTTACTGTTTATTTTTTCAACTGCAATTATAAAGAGTAAATAGCTAATAATGACTTTCGGAGGGTGTTTGTTGGAGGAAAATGTACTTACACACCTCGAAAATCATGTCTAAATCCATGAAATCGTAAAGGCATGGGATATTATTAAATTCCATGGGACCCACTATGATTATAAGTGTGCGATTCATGCTGTCCATCCATTTTACCTTCTCATTTTAAGGCATGAGCCCAAAAATGGCATAAATTGGAAGCTCAAGTGAACCACATCACAAGAAATAAGGGGTTAATAATGTCCACCATTCAAAATTGAAACCTTCCAGGACCATGATGACGTGTATCTATCATCTAACCAGTTTATAAGATCACATTAATATGTATGAAGGGTATACAAAAATATATTCAAAAAATTTGTAGACCTAGCATGGCCAATGTAAGCTATGGATCTACCTCATTTTTGGCTCATGCCCTGGTAAGAGCTGGCAGAATGAATGTATTATGTGGATGGGATACATACATCGTGGTGGTCCTAGGATATTTACATGCGGTAAGTGTGGGAGAGACTTTGAATCTTACAAACATGAAGCGAAGTGACTGGTGTACCAAACATCTGCCCCTAATGTGTTGACGTTAAGTTCTATGGCCCCACCCTGAGGTAATGTTGTATCCAACCATTCAATCCTTCTTTTTTTTTAATTGTTCTAGGAGTTGAGCCTAAGAATAAAATAGATTCAAAGATCAAGTGAACCACACCGCCGGAAGCAGTAGGAGATTGAAGGTCTACCATGAAAACCTTCTTAGGATCGTTCATGTTTTTGTGACACCGTGAACTGATTAGATGGAGTAAAAACATTATAATAGACCTCTAACGTGGAAATGATCGTCCCTATATGTAATACACTTTTGGCACACATAAAAAATGATTTCTCCGAATGGATGGAGGATGTCTGGATAATAAATACATCGGGAGCTTTGATATTCTTTCCATTGTTCCTACACTGTCCAGGGTTGGAGCCTTGGAGGACTGACGGGGAAACCGATTGGCTACTTCCCCTGACACCAGCCCCGCGGCTGATGGTCGCCGGTTCGCTGCATTGTGTGCCCTATTATGATGCATGTGTTTCATCTATTTCGTTCATCTATTTTTAAAGATCATTTTAATTTTTTATCCCAAAAGTTATATAAATCTTAAGTAGTACACACCACACGAAAACAATAGTAATTTGACATCCACCATTAAAATCCTCCTAAGGCCCACTGTACTGTTGATTTGATATCCAATCTGTTGATTAGGTCATACAGGCCCATATGAAAGGAAAAAAAAAAAAAATCAACTTGATCCAAAGCTTTTATGGCCACCAAAATGTTTTTAACGGTCGACGCTTATTTAACACTGTTTGGTATAATGTGGTCCACTTGAGATTTCGATATACCTCATTTTTGGTCTTATATTGTAAAATGATCTGTAAACTTAGATGGACAACATGGATGAAACATATACATTATGGTAGGGCCCACAGAACACCAACCACCACCCGTTGGCTGGTGTCAGGGGAGTAGCCAATCCGTTCTCGACTGACGGTATCTTCCTTGGAAACAAAGTTCCCGTCAACGTCATCATCTACATCGGGACGGATGTGGATAGGATACTGACCGCTTCAGTAGCTAAAACGCTACTGAAGTGACGTGGTGAAATTCAATTCGTTGAATGCTACGAGCGTGTTTCCGTTAGACGTCCCTCTCCGTTCGCCGGTGCATGCACTCGACCAAATAAGAGGTAAAGGTTACTTTCAACTCAGTTTAATAAAGTGATATCACCACTTTCCATGGGCGCCACCATGATGTATGTATTGTCTCCACACCGTCCATCTATTTCGTGATATCATTTTAGGGCATAGTGCAAAAAGTGAGAAAGATCCAAATTTCCAGTGCACCCCACCATAGAAAATAATAGAAATTGAATGCCTACCATTAAAACCTCTTTGGGCCATGGACGCTTTCAATCAAGCTAATATTAATGCATTACCTTATTTCATGTCTTTTTTAACTTATAAAAAGGTTAGATTTCAAATAAACATCATGGTCGCCCCAGGAAGGTTTCAATGGTAGCCGTCACCTCCAACTGATTTTTGTGGTGGGGTCCACATGAACTTTGCATCTGCCTAATTCTTTTGCTCACTCCCTAAAATGATCTCTCCAAATGGATGGATGATGTGGATACAACACATCATGGTGGGCCCATAGAAGGCGGTGACGTTACATCGGTAGCCAGACTAGTTACTCGTCTGGTCCAGTAGCCAACCGGCGTCCCAACTCTATTTAATTTAAAGAATTAAAAATCCCATCCCCTGCAAATTACAAAAAATGCGGTCACAAGAGTATTAAAAGCAGTAACATGTCTAAGTGGCACCCACCGTAATGATTTTTGATAAATCTATCCCAGCCATCAGCTTTTCCAGATTATGTTACAACATGGACCTAGCAATAATATTAATCCAAACTTCTAGTAGGCCACGCGATAGGAAAAGGTGAGGATTAAGCTCCCGCCATTGAAACATTCAAGTGGCCACAAAAGTTTTGGATTATGTTAATGTGTTTATAATTTCAGTTTATCCCATTAGGAATGACCTCATGAACCATATGGATGACGTATATACATCATGGTGGACCAAGGAAATTTCCAACCGCAGGAATTCCCCCACTTACTGTTCCAAGCCGTACGGCACACATGAGTTTTAGGTCGAGAAAATGACCACTGTAGACAAAACCTTTTACCCAGCGGTTTTTAACCAGGAATACAAACTTAAGTTACCAACTTAGACTAGCACGTGCGGACAGCGACTTTGAGGACGGAACTACCCCTCCTTTTTACTGCCGTTGCTTCTCCTCTCCCTCACTTCTCTCGCCCCATTTTTTTTTTTAAAAAGGACAAAAACTCCTCCGCTACCTCTGTTGCCTGGATCCCACCATCTCTATTCATCAACATTAGGGGTGTACACGAACCGAGCTAGGTCGGTTAGCTCGCTCGACTCGAGTTGAAAAAGCTTGATTCAACTCGGTTCAAAGCTAAGTTTAAGCTGAGTTGAGCTATTTTTTGAGCTCGAAAATGAGTTCGAGCAAGCCTCAGCTCGACTCAACTTGGACAGAATCCAGCTCGATTCGGACCAGTTCAATGAATCGGTTACTCTACCATTGATGTTGCTCACCAACTGTCTGATAAAATGACTCAGCGAAATGTGGCCGGTGGCAAGGAAAGTATGTACATGAAACAAATACCTTTTTTCTCTTTGTTTTTCTTGGTTTTTATGTTGCTTAGAAGGTATTTGATAAAATACCTATAAAACAATTGCATTTGTTTGTAAAATAGTGGGATTTTGAAGTTGCAACTCAGGTGTTTGTGAAAATGCCTTAATGGCGAACTCGGCTCGAGCTGCTGACTAAACCAAGCTGAGATGGCCAGTCAGGCTCAAGGACCGAGCCGAGCCGAGTTCGAGCTGACGTCAGCCAGTGGCCGAGCCAAGTCGACATGAGGCCAGCTTTACTCGGTTTGACTCGATGTACACCCTTAATCAACATTATCTCGTTTTTCCTGAAAATGTTCCCTCCACGGAAGACAGTACGCATGACAAGTATGATATACATTTACCTAAATGGCGTAAATTTTTTGTGGGCCATTAAAATGCCGAATGAAGCTCCCGTCTTGGTTTTCGGTTCATCCATGCGAAAATCATCCTATGAACATGATGGATTACAAGTAAAACATCATTGTAGGGGCATAACAAGGTTTCCACGGTGAAAACACTGTTTCCTGTGGTGTGATCCACTTGATATTTCAATATGCCACCATTTTGGGTTGAAACCCTTGCTTTAGATGGAAAAATAGATGAACGTCATGGATAGTCCACATACATTCAAGGTGGGCCCAACTCAATATTTTTAATTTTTTTAATATTTTACTATTAATTTTTTAAAAAAAGTTTTTTTAGGTTAGCTTGTTAGTACACACCCATGTCAATACACACACTCCATGTTAGCCACCCCCGCTAGGAATCGATACCAGGACCTCAAGTGTTGACATGAGGTATCTCTACTCAGTCTGCCAATTGAGCTATGGATCTGGGTGTGCCCAACTTAGTTAACTCGGCACTATAAGTGCGTACTGAAAATTTTATGAACCGCTTGGTCAATTTCATTAATTGCTCGATCAAATTCACCGAAGAGAATTTCATGTAAATCTCGGTCAATTTCATTAACTGATCAGTCAAATTCAACAAAGCAAATTGTTAGGCTAGGTCAATTACATTTAAAGTTCATTCCAATTCATGTTAGCCTCGTACAATTACAAGCTTGCCTCGCTCAAATTGATTTTTTCCTTGCTCAATTTCTCGGTTGCCTCGTTGAATTTTTTCGTTGCCTTGCTCAACTCCTAGGTTCCCTCGCTCAATTTCTAGGTTCCCTTGCTCAATCCTCACTCCAATTTCTACGTCGCCTTGCTCAATTTCTAGCTTTTCTCACTCAATTTTTAGCTTCCCTCGCTCAATTCCTAAGTTTCCTCGCTCCAATTTCGATGTTCCCTCGCTCAAATCTTAGGTTGTCTTGCTCAATTTCTAGCTTCTTCGCTCAATTCGTAGGTTGCCTCGCTCAATTTCTAGGTTCCCTCGCACAATTTGTAACTTCCCTCGCCTCGCTCAAATCCTAGGTTGCCTTACTGAATTTCTTAGTTCCCTTGCTCAATAACTAGAATTTCTTGCTGAATTTCTACGTTGCCTCGCTCAATTCCTAGCTTCTTTCACTCAATCCCTACGTTGCCTCGCTCAATTTCTATGTCGCATCGCTTAAATCCTAGGTTCTCTCGCTCAATTTCTAGCTTCTCTCGCTAAAATTATAGGATTCCTCGCTCAATTCCTACCTTGCCTCGCTCAATTCTTAGGTTGCCTCACTCAATTTCTAGGTTCCCTCGCTCAATTTCTAGCTTTCCTCGCTCAAATCCTAGGTTGCCTTGCTCAAATGCTAGGTTGCCTCGCTCAATTTCTAGCTTCCCTCGCTCAATTTCTAGGTTACCTTGCTGAATTCCTACATTGCCTCACTCAATTCCAAGGTTGCCTCGCTTAATTTCTAGCTTTCTTCGCTCAAATCCTAGGTTACCTCGCTCAAATCCTAGGTTTCTTCGCTCAATTTCTAGCTTTCCTTGCTCAAATCCTAGGATTCCTAGCTCAATTCCTACATTACCTCGCTCAATTCTTAGGTTGCCTCTCTCAATTTCTAGGTTCCCTCGCTCAATTTCTAGGTTTTCTTGCTCAAATCCTAGGTTGCCTCGCTCAAATCCTAGCTTCCCTCGCTCAATTCCTAGGTTGCCTCGCTCAATTCCTAAGTTGCCTCGCTCAATTTCTAAGTTCCCTCGCTCAATTTCTAGGTTGCCTCGCTTAAATCCTAAGTTGTTTCGCTCAATTTCTAGCTTCCCTCGCTCAATTCTTAGGTTGCCTCGCTCAATTCCTAGGTTGCCTCGCTCAATTTCTAGCTTTCCTCGCTCAAATCCTACGTTGCCTCGCTTAAATGCTAGGTTGCCTCGCTCAAATCCTAGGTTGCCTCGCTCAATGCAGGTTTTGTGAAGTGGTTTGTATCAATGGCTTTTTTTTTTTTCAAATCAATCATTTACTTTCCTTTTGTGCACTCATTTCTAAACTAATAGCCATTGATGCAGACCTGTCACCACATGTAGGAGTAGTACTTGGGCTTCATGCACTCATTTATAGCCTGATTCATCAACTCATTTGTGTAACTGATTGACTTTTCCTTATTGCAACAGATCCTAGACTTTTGTAACTAATGCACATGCTTGTGAAGTGATGCAGATCGATGGATGGTTGTGAAGTGATTCATTGACTTGTTCTGTGATTACAGTGATGGATTGTAGGTTTTTGTGAAGTGATGCACATTAATACTTTTTTTTCCAAATCAATGCTTACTTTTCTTTCTTACGCTCATTTGTAAACTGATTCATGCACTTATGTGAACTGGATTGTATCATGTGATTGGAGCAGATCCTAATCTAATTTGTCAACTGATTCATAGACTAAACTCCAGACAAATCTGTTAACTGGAACTCATTTGTGAACTGAACTTGAACTGGAATGCGGACTGTAGCTTGAACTGAACATTTTATTGAAGTCCATACCATTGGAATTTCAGGTGGATGTTGCATGTGGGAGGATTGGAGCTGCATATTTCAGATTCAAGCATCTGGTACGTCTCTTGTCAAGAATGTACATGTGTAGTTATCATTGTGATTATAGTTATTCATTATGTGACAGGTTTTCAGGTGAGATGAACGAGTTTCAAAAGAAAGCAGGCCGCGGTTTTGAGAAGCGATTCCCAATGCCATTTTATGTTTAAATGCATATTTCAGATTTAAGCATCTGGTATGTCTCTTAACTCAATAATGCACATGATTAGAGTGGTCTGGCCATTTGGATAGACCGTGTTTATTATTTGCTCGAAATTGATGGATCAGACCCGGATGTGCGTCGGAGCTATCCAGAACAGTGGGGGTCCCTGGAAGGTGGGAACCGCTGTTATGACCATGATGAAGCTGTCAATTTCCTATGGACAGCATTGGAAGGGCCTGGCCATTTGGATAGGCCGTGTTTATGTATTTGCTCGAAATTAATGGAGCAGACCCGGATGTGCGTCGGAGCTATCTGGAAGAGCGAGGGTCCTTGGAAGGTGGGAACCACTGTTATGACCATGATGAAGCTGTCCATTTCCTATGGACAGCATTGGAAGGGCCTAGCCATTTGGACAGGCCGTGTTTATGTATTTGCTCGAAATTAATGGAGGAGACCCGGATGTGCATCGGAGCTATCCAGAAGATCGGGGGTCCCTGGAAGGTGGGAACCGCTGTTATGACCATGATGAAGCTGTCCATTTAATATGGACGGCATTGGAAGGGCCTGGCCATTTGGACATACCATGTTTATATTTATATTTGCAGGTACCATACCCATAACCTAAACCCGAACCGATTCTCAAACCCAAAAACCTATAACCAAAACCAAAACCAAAACCAAAACCTATAACCTAAACCCAAACCCATTCTCAAATCCCAAAACCTATAACCTAAACCAAAACCAAAACCTATGACCTAAACCTGAACCCATTCTCAAATTCCAAAACCTATCACCTAAATTAAAACCATAACCAAAACCTATGACCTAAACCCGAATCCATTCTCAAATCCCAAAACCTATCACCTAAATTAAAACCATAACCAAAACCTATAACCTAAACCGGAACCCATTCTCAAATCCTAAAACCTAAAACCTAAACCTAAACCTATAACCTATAACCTAAACCAAAACCATAACCAAAACCTATAACCTAAACCCAAACCCATTCTCAAATCCTAAAACCTATAACCTAAACCAAAACCAAAACCAAAACCTATAACCTAAACCCGAACCTATTCTCAAATCCAAAAACCTATAACATAAACCTAAACCTTATCCTAAACCTATAACCTATAACCTAAACCAAAATCAAAACCAAAACCTATGACCTAAACCCAAACCCATTCTCAAATCCCAAAATCTATGACCTAAACCCGAACCCATTCTCAAATCCCAAAACCTATAACCTAAACCAAAACCAAAACCTATGACCTAAACCCGAACCCATTCTCAAATCCCAAAACCTATAACCTAAACCTAAACCTAAACTTATAACCTAAACCCGAACCCATTCTAAAATCCAAAACCTATAACCTATAACCTAAACCAAAACCAAAACCAAAACTTAGACCTAAACTCGAACCCATTCTCAAATCCTAAAACCTATAACCTAAACCAAAACCATAACCAAAACCTATAACCTAAACCCGAACCCATTCTCAAATCCCAAAACCTATAACCTAAACCAAAACTAAAACTTATAACCTAAACCCGAACCCATTCTCAAATTCTAAAACCTGTAACCTAAACCCGAACCCATTCTCAAATCCCAAAACCCAAACCCAAACCCAAACCTAAACTTAAAACCTAAACCTAAACTCAAATCTCTAAACCAAAACCTCTAACCTAAACCAAAACCAAAACCTATAACCTAAATCCGAACCCATTCTCAAATCTCAAAACCTATAACCTAAACCTAAACCTAAACCTGAACCCATTCTAAAATCCAAAACCTATAACCTAAACCAAAACCAAAACCAAAACCTATAACCTAAACCCGAACCGATTCTCAAATCCTAAAACCTATAACCTAAATCAAAACCATAACCAAAACCTATAACCTAATCTCGAACCCATTCTCAAATCCAAAAACCTATAACCTAAACCTAAACCTTATCCTAAACCTATAACCTATAACTTAAACCAAAACCAAAACCAAAACCTAAGACCTAAACCCGAACCCATTCTCAAATCCTAAAACCTATAACCTAAACCAAAACCATAACCAAAACTTATAACCTAAACCCGAACCCATTCTCAAATCCAAAAACCTATAACATAAACATAAACTTTATCCTAAACCTATAACCTATAACCTATAACCTAAACCAAAACCTATAACCTAAACCAAAACCAAAACCAAAACCTAAGACCTAAACCCGACCCATTCTCCAATCCCAAAACCTATAACCTAAATAGAAACCAAAACCTATGACCTAAACCCAAACCCATTCTCAAATCCCAAAACCTATGACCTAAACCCGAACCCATTCTCAAATCCCAAAACCTATAACCTAAACCAAAACCAAAACCTATGACCTAAACCCAAACCCATTCTCAAATCCCAAAACCTATAACCTAAACCTAAACCTAAACCTATAACCTAAACCCGAACCCATTCTAAAATCCAAAACCTACAACCTATAACTTAAACCAAAACCAAAACCAAAACCTAAGACTTAAAGCCAAACCCATTCTCAAATTCTAAAACCTATAACCTAAACCCGAACCCATTCTCAAATTCTAAAACCTGTAACCTAAACTCAAACCTATTCTCAAATCCCAAAACCCAAACCCAAACCTAAACATAAACCTAAACTCAAATCCCTAAACCAAAACCTATAACCTAAACCAAAACCAAAACCTATAACCTAAATCCGAACCCGTTCTCAAATCCCAAAACCTATAACCTAAACCAAAACCAAAACCTATAACCTAAACCCGAACCCATTCTCAAATCCCAAAACTCAAACCCAAACCTAAACCTAAACCAAAACCTATAACCTAAACCAAAACTAAAACCTATAACCTAAACCCGAACTCATTCTCAAATCCCAAAACATATAACCTAAACCAAAACTAAAACCTATAACCTAAACCCGAACTCATTCTCAAATTTCAAAACCTGTAACCTAAACCCGAACCCATTCTCAAATCCCAAAACCCAAAAATCAGTGGGGATTACAACAGGGAAAAGGAAAAAAAATTGAAAAAGAAGCCAGCGAGTTGGGGTCGACCGGGTCAATCCGGTTGATTGGCCTATGGCTACGGATTATAACCGTAGCCATAACTATAATGCTCTGCACTTTTTTTTCTTTTTTCTTTTTTATTTTTTCTTTTTATTTTTTACATGGAGAACTTTATTGTACCTACATTTTTCTTTAATACATGTTTATATAAATATGTGTGTGTGTGTGTGTGTGTATATAAATATAAATTTTTCTCCTTTTTTTTTTTCATTTCTTTCTTTATTCATTTAACAAGAATATCTTCTAAACTAAAATTAGTTACTTAACGTACCACATATGATTTTGGGATAGGAGAAGCTATTTTAGCCAACCAACCTAGTTATTTTTCAAGATTCCATCAGGTTAATGGTTGAAAATACATTTCATTCACTTCACGGTCAATTTCAATCACTTCATGGTCAAACTAAAAATTGAGCGAGGCAAATATGAAATTGAGTGAGTAAATTGAAAATTGAGCAGGACAAGATATATATTACCTCACTGGATTTCCAGTTTCCCTCGCACAAAAGCAACATAGCAAAATAAATAAATAAATTCAGTTTGCCCCGCTCAATTGAGCGAGGTAAACTGAAATATATATTTTTTTGCTTTTGTAGGACCCATCACGATGTATGTCTTATATCCAAACCGTTCATATATGAGCGGAGCAAACTGAAAATTGAGCGGGGCAAACTGAAAATTAAGCGGGGCAAACTGAAAATTGAACGGGGCAAACATGAAATTGACCCCACTGCTAATATCTAGTTTGCCCACCTTTTATTTCAGGGCCTTCATGTTTGCCCCGCTCAATTTTCAGTTTGCCCCGCTTAATTTTCAGTTTGCCCCGCTCAATTTTCAGTTTTCCTCGCTTAATTTTCAGTTTTCCTCGCTTAATTTTCAGTTTTCCCTGCTCATATATGGACGGTTTGGATATAACACATACATCATGATGGGACCCACAAAAGTTTAAAAAAAAAAAAATTCAGTTTACTCCGCTCAATCGAGGTTTAGGTTATAAGTGTCAGTTATATGTTAAGGTTTAGGGAAACTGAGAATAGGTTAAGGTTTAGGTTTAGGAAATCGAGTTCGGGACCGGGTTTAGGTTTGGGTTTTCAAGTTTAGGTTTAGGTTAAGGAGTTGATATTAGGATTAGGTGTAGGTTTACGTTTAGGGATTTGAGAATACACTTAGGTTTTAGGTTATAAGTGTAGGTTATAGGTTTAGGTTTAAGTTAAGTTATAGGTTAAGGTTTAGGGAATTGAGAATAGGTTAAGGTTTAGGCTTAGGGATTTGAGAATACATTTAGGTTTTAGGTTACAAGTGCATGATATGGGTTTTGGTTTAAGTTAGATTATAGGTTAAGGTTTAGGAAATTGAGAATAAGTTAAGGTTTAGGTTTAGGGATTTCAGAATACATTTAGCCCTAAAAGGGTTTCAATGGTAGACGTTCAATTCCCCACTGCCTTTTACAGTGTGGTCCACTTGATAGTTAGATTTATCTTATTTTTCGTCTCAAGCCTTAATATGAGCTCGTAAAATATATGAACAGTTTGGATATAACACATACATCATGATGAGACCCATAAAAGCAAATAAAAAAATAAAAAAATCAAACTAGAAATTGAGCGGGGCAAACTGAAAATTGAGTGGGGTAAACTGAAAATTGAGAGGGGTAAACTGGAAATTGAGCGGGGCAAACTGAAAATTGAGCGGGGTAAACTGAAAATTAAGCGGGGCAAACTAGAAATTGAGCAGGACAAACTGAAAATCGAGCGGGACAAACATGAAATTGACCTAAACCTATAACCTAAACTAAAACCAAAACCTATGACCTAAACCCGAACCCATTCTCAAATCCCAAAACCTATAACCTAAACCTAAACCTAAACCTTATCCTAAACCTATAACCTATAACCTAAACCAAAACCAAAACCTATAACCTAAATCCGAACCCATTCTCAAATACCAAAACCTATAACCTATCCCTAAACCTTAACATATAACCTAACCTAAACCTATACTTACAACTTAAAACTATTCCCAAATCCCAAAACCTATAACCTAAACCTAATCTTTCCCTAAACCTATAACCTAAACTCAATTCCCTAAAGTGAAACCTACACCTAATCCTAATCTCAACTCTCTAACATAAATATAAACCTAAACTTAAAAACTCAAACTTAAACCCAATCCCGAACTTGAACCCGATTTCCTAAACCTAAACCATAACCCATTCTCAAATCCAAAAACCTATAACCAAAACCAAAACCTATAACCAAAACCCGAACCCATTCTCAAATCCCAAAACCTATAACCTAAACCCGAACTCATTCTCAAATTTAAAAACCTATAACCTAAACTAAAACTTATAACCTAAACCTGAACACATTCTCAAATCCAAAAACCCATAACCTTAACCTAAACCTATAACCTATAACCTATAACCTAAATCAAAATCAAAACCAAAACCTATAATCTACCCATTCTCAAATCCAAAAATTATATCGACGCAATTATAGCTACGGTTATAATCCGTAGCTAAAGTGTATCAAAAATTATTATCTATAACTAACGTCGATATATCGATGATATGTAGATAATATCTACAACTTACGTCGATATATCGATGATTTGTAGATAATGTCTACAACTTATGTCGATAATATCTACGATATTACCTAAAGCTATTGCCTATAACCTACACCTAAACCTAACCTAAACCTATAACCTTAACCTAAACCTAAAACCTAAACCTAAACCTAAAACCTAAATGTATTCTAAAATCCTTAAACCTAAACTTACACCTAATCCTAATCTCAAATCCTTAACTCAAACCTAAACTTGCAAACCCAAACTAAACCCGATCTCAAACATGAACCCGATTCCCTAAACCTAAACCTTAACCTATTCTCAATTCCCTAAAGCTTTAACGTATAACCTAGAACCTATAACATAAACCTAAACCTAAACCTAAACCAAAACATAAAATCAAATTTTCAGTTTGTCCCGCTCAATTTCTAGTTCGCCCCACTTAATTTTCAGTTTGCCCCGCTCAATTTTCAATTTGCCTCGCTCATATAAGGACGGTTTGGATATAACACATACATCATGATGGGACCCACAAAAGAAAAAAAAATTCAGTTTGCCCCGCTCAATTTCTAGTTTGTCCCGCTCAATTTCTAGTTTACCCCGCTCAATTGAGGGGGCAACTGGAAATTGAGCGGGGCAAACTAGAAATTGAGCGGAGCGAACTGAAAATTGAGCGGAGCAAACTAGAAATTGAGCGGGATAAACTGAAAATTGAGCGGGACAAACTAGAAATTGAGCGGGGTAAACTAAAAATTGAGTGGGGCAAACTGAAAATTAAGCAGGGCAAACTAGAAATTGAGCGGGGCAAACTAAAAATTGAGCGGGACAAACATGAAATTGACCTAAACCTATAACCTAAACTAAAACCAAAACCTATGACCTAAACCCGAACCCATTCTCAAATCCCAAAACCTATAACCTAAACCTAAACCTAAACCTTATCCTAAACCTATAACTTATAACCTAAACTAAAATCAGAACCTATAACCTAAACCCGAACCCATTATTAAATTCCAAAACCTATAACCTAAACCAAAACCAAAACCTATAACCTAAACCCGAACCCATTCTCAAATCCAAAAACCTATAACATAAACCTAAACCTTAACATAAACCTATAACCTATAACCTATAACCTAAACCAAAACCTATAACCTAAACCTAAACCTAAATAAAAACCTATAATCTAAACCAAAACCAAAACCTATAACCTAAACCAGAACCCATTATCAAATCCCAAAACCTATAACCTAAACCAAAACCTATAACCTAAACCCGAACCCATTCTCAAATCCAAAAACCTATAACCTATAAACTAAACCTAAACCTTAACATAAACTTATAACCTAAACCAAAACCTATAACCTAAACCTAAATCAAAACCTATAGCCTAAACCAAAACCAAAACCTATAACCTAAATCGGAACCTATTATCAAATCCCAAAACCTATAACCTAAACTGAAACCAAAACCTATAACTTAAACCCGAACCCATTATCAAATCTCAAAACCTAAACCTATAACTTAAACTCAAATCCTTAAATCTAAACCTAAACTTAATCTTATAACTTAAACTCAAATCCTTAAACCTTAACCTATAACCTAACCTAAACTTATACTTATAACCTAAAACTATTAACAAATCCCAAAACCTATAACCTAAACCTAAACCTAAACTTGAAAAATCAAACCTAAACTCGATCCAAAACCCGAACTTGATTTCCTAAACCTAAACTTTAACCTATTCTCAATTCCCTAAAGCTATTACCTATAACATACACCTAAACCTAACCTAAACCTTTAACCTTAACCTAAACTTAAAACCTAAACCTAAACCTAAAACCTAAATGTATTCTCAAATCCTTAAACATAAACCTACACCTAATCTTAATCTCAACTCCTTAACCTAAACGTAAACTTGAAAACCCAAACTAAACCCGATCTCAAACCTGAACCCGATTCCCTAAACCTAAACCTTAACCTATTCTTAATTCCCTAAAGCTTTAACCTATAACCTAGAACCTATAACCTAAACCTAAACCTTAACCTAAACCTTAACCTAAACCTAAACTAAAACATATAACCAAATTTTTAGCTTGCCCGCTCAATTTTCAGTTTGCCCCGCTCATATATAGACAGTTTGGATATAACACATACATCATGATGGGACCCACAAAAGAAAAAAAAAACAATTTGCCCCGCTCGATTTCTAATTGAGCGGGGCAAACTGGAAATTGAGGGAGGTAAACTGGAAATTGAGCGGGGCAAACTAGAAATTGAGTGGGGCAAACTAAAATTTTTTTCTTTTTTTTTTGCTATGTTACTTTTGTGGGTCCCATCATGATGTATGTGTTATATCCAAACCGTCCATATATTTTACGAGCTCATATTAAGGCTTGAGACGAAAAATAAGATAGATCTAACTATCAAGTGGACTACACTGTAAAAGGCAATGGGAAATTGAACGTCTACCATTGAAACCCTTTTAGGGGTTACAGAAGTTTTGGATCATTATGAAAAAATTTTCCCTCTTCATCCAGGTCTTTTTGACCCTATGAATGAACTTAGACGAGGAGGATTTCTCACAAACATCACAGTGGGCCCCCTAAAGGTTTCTAATGGTTGACGCTCATTCAACACTCTTTCCTGTAATGTGGTACACTTGAGAACTGGATATATCTCATTTTTGGTGTCTCATACCATAAAATAATCTGAAAAAATATATGAATTGAGCGAGACAACTTACGAATTGTGCGAGGGAAGCTAGAAATCCAATGAGGCAATATATAAATTGAGCGAAGGAACCTAGGAATTGAGCGAGACAACCTAGCAATTGAGTGATGCAACATAGAAATTCAGCGAGGTAATTTAGGATGGAACCTCGCTCAATTTCAACGTAGCCTAAACCTCGCTCAATTTCTAGGTTCCCTCGCTCAATTTCTAGCTTTCCTCGATTAAATCCTAAGTTGCCTCGCTCAATTTCTAGATTCCCTCGCTGAACTCCTATGTTACCTCTCTCAATTTCTAGCTTCCCTCACTCAATTCATACCTTGTCCTGCTCAATTTTCAATTTACTCACTCAATTTCATATTTGCCTCGCTCAATTTTTAGTTTGACCATGAAGTGATTGAAATTGATCGTGAAGTGAATGAAATGTATTTTTGACCATTGACCTGATGGAATCTTGAAAAATAACTAGGTTAGTTGGCTAAAATAGCTTCTCCTACCCCAAAATCATATGTGGTATGTCAAGTAACTAATTTTAGTTTAGAAGATATTCTTGTTAAATGAATAAAGAAAGAATGGAAAAAAAAAAGAGAAAAATTTATATACACACACACACACACATATTTATATAAACATGTATTGAAGAAAAATGTAGGTACAATAAAGTTCTCCATGTAAAAAATAAAAATAAAAAAGAAAAAAGAAAAAAGAAAAAAAAAGTGCATAGTATTGTAGTTATGGTTACGGTTATAATTCATAGCCATAGGCCGGTGGACCGGGTTGACCCGGTCGACCCAACTTACTGTCTTCTTTTTCATTTTTTTTTTCCCTTTCCCAATTGTAATCCCCACTGATTTTTGTGGGTCCCATTATGAGGTATATGTTATATCCAAACCGTCCATCTATTCGGTGAACTCATATTAAGGCTTGAGATGAAAAATAAGATAGATCTAGCCATCAAGTGGACCACACGGTAAAAGGTAATGGGGAATTGAATGTCTACCATTGAAACCCTTTTAGGGGTTGCAGAAGTTTTGGATCATCATGGAATTTGTTTTTCCTCTTCATCCAGGCCTTTGTGACCTTATGAATAGATTGGATGGAAAATAAATGTTATGATAGGCCTTACAAAAATTTTTAATGGTGAAAATCAATTTCCCCACTGCTCTTTGTGGTGTGGCCCATTGATTTATGGATATGATTTTATTTTTTTTTGGATAATGCTCCGAAATGATTTTGAAATATGGATGAACGTTGTGGATATGATAAATACATAGCTGTGGGGCCATGAAACTTTGATCTCTCCTAAGCCGTTCGTACAACTCTCAGTTGCAGGAGCGTCAGCTCTCGTCTTCGCAGTGAAAAGGAGGGGTAGTTTCGTCCTCAAAGTCGCTGTCCGCACGTGCTAGTCCACGTTGGTAACTTAAGTTTGTATTCCGCGATAAAAACCGCTGGGTAAAAGGTTTTGTCTACAGTGGTCATTTTCTCGTTTTAGATCTGTCTCATTTTTGAGCCTACGTTATCAGATGATATTGAAAAAATAAATGGACAGCGTGTATTTCTTACAAATATCATTGTCGGCCCCACCTAGCTAGCCGTCGAAGGAAGTTCATGCGAATGGCTTTGGCCGCAATGGGAAACGGAAGCGGGTTAGCTTCTAAACCATACGGCTGTTACGTCACTAAGTTCTTGGGCCCACCATGATGTCTGTGTTGTATCCACACCATCCATCCATTTAGAGAGATCATTTTAGGTAGTAAGCAGAAGAATTAGGTAGATCCAAAGTTTAAGTAGACCCCACCATAGAAAACAGTAGGAAGTGACGGCCACCGTTGAAACCTTCCTAGAGCCGACCATGATAATTTATTTGAGATCCAACCTTTTTATAAGTTAAAAAAGACATGGAATAAGCTAAAACATAAAGATTAACTTGTCCGAAAGCTTCTATGGCCCAGGGAGGTTTTAATGGTAGGCATTTAATCTCCATTGTTTTCTACCGTGCGGTGCACTTGAAATTTGGATCTTTCTCACTCTTTGGATTATGCCTAAAATGATATCACGAAATGGATGAACGGTGTGGATACAATACAGACATTATTGTGGCGCCCATGAAAAGTGGTGACGTCACTTCATCAGGGAAGCAAAGAAAAAACATGACTTGAAAATATAGTTAACCACTATATCGTCGACTACGTGCACGGGGAAACGGAAAGAGACTTCCATGATTTCTTGGAAATTCTAGTAAGAGTACAAATCCAGATTCACAAATTATTTTTTCTCGACTCCTGAAATGGCCATGAGCCAAGCACAGACGTAGGTGCTAAAATGGCTTTACGATCGACATTAAGTAATGGCGAGTTTTTGCAGAGATTACGAGAACAACTCTCTAAAACCCAAACAAGTGACGTGGGTGGATTGATGTAAGATGAAAACCCTCACTTCAAACCCAAGGAGAAAGAAAAGAGATGAGAAGAAGGGTGGAATAAAGGAGAAGCATCTCTAAATTACCATCTTGGCCGTTTGTATAGCTCGAGACCCTGTAAAGGCGCACTGCAGCAGCAAGCAACAACCACAGCCATGTACATGGCATCATCGCCATGGTTGGAAGGAGAGATACCAGGGACCAGTAGAAGAAAAGGTGGCGAACCGAGTATGGAAGTTGGAGGAGAAGCTCACGATGGTCAGATTGATCCCTTGAAAAACGGTGGTTTGTTAGCAGAATAGAGAAGAGCAACCTCCATTCTCACATCCTAAAGATTGATGGATCCACCGACACCATGACTAGCATGTCGCATTATGGGATGTATGATGTGTTGAAAAGTCTTCAAAAGTATCGTCCTCGTCTGTACCCTTCATGTGCCCACTTCTCGTCTTTATTATGTGGAAGAGAAAGAAGTTAATTTGATTGGACTGAATTTTTGTTTATTTGGCCATTACTCGGTCCATAGGATTGAGCAAGAAGGCATAGGTTTGAATTCTATTTCTGTCGGATTTGAATCTGTAATAGGGATGGGCTGAGGTCGATCATCACCTTCCTCAAGTGGATAACTACTTTAATAGCAAACTTACTGACTATAGACGGTCATGATTCCTACTAGGTGTCATGGTTTTCAGCCAGAAATAGTGTGCTATTTGGCGTAACCATGTTATTCTCCTCATTTTTCTAAGCAGTAAATGTTATGTTTGGCTTAACCATGTCATTATCTTAATTTTTCTAAGAACTTTTCATGTTGTGTATTTTTTTAAGCACGTTTCATGTTGGACACAACTCCTTAGAGCTCAAAGAATTCTCAAAGAATAAATAGTCATGATCAAATCCAAACTTACTATAAATAGTAAAAACAAAATTAAAAAGAATTTTCTACCGTTGATATGATGGAATCTTGTAAATTCAGTTGGACGACTTGGCATAATAGGGTTGGGTGACTAAAGTAGCTTCTCCTACTCCAAACTTATATCTGGTACGTCAAATAACTTATTCTGGTTTACTAGATCCGTCTATTTTAAAGTTCTGACAGTCTGAATCACTTCTGCCTCCAATTGGCCTTCTCGAGTCCATCTTGAGTATAAAAGTGTCTGCAACCCGTTGTACATCAAAATGGTACAAATTTTAGTGTAAGAAAGATGCTAACAAACCATGCTTGTTTTCACACCATCATGTCGCTTTTGTCGAACATCAGGTCCATGCAGAAGGTGGGCCTCACCATTAAGATGAAGTGGGGAGAAAATGGTTAATTAGCTCATTGGGTGGTCCACATCAACACATTGAACCAGATTTAGATCATCAGCTGACCATTGTTCGGTATTGTAGCTCACCTGATGAGTGAGCAGCACTAGCTATATTATTGCAGCTGATCTTTATTGTGCGGTCCAAAGCTTGCACAATTTAGACGCTCCACCATTTGTGGATGGACCATGACCCACAAACTACACTGAGAAGTTAATATTATTTATCTGGTTGTTTTGGAATTTGGACTATTCATTCTCTAACTTTTAATTAGCCATTTGATAGCCATCAATTGCATGGTTGGGATTTCTCAACCAGTGTGATTTCAGAGATTGGTACATTTACAATATGCCCACAAATTTGATGATATGGAGTAATTAAAGGATATCGTTGCCACATGGGAGGAGAACGAGTCACCGTCATTTCCAAAACAGTGGTAAACTATTGAATGAGTCTCGCTCGTAGAAACACATACATCAAGGTGGGTACCACGGTAAGGGAAAAACAAATATCAGCTTGATCTAAAACTTTTGTGACCGCAATAAGTTTTCAATGATCATTAACCACGGTTTCCTGCTGCGTGGTCCACTTGATTTTCTTTATCTGCTTCATTTTTGACATCATAGCTTAAAATAAGATATAACAACAAATGAACAACATGGATATACAATTCATACATCAAGGTGGGCCTAAATTGTCAAGGTCCCACCCACATTGCTGGATATGGGGTTTTTCCCTAGTTGTGCTCCTCGCCACGCTGTTACCCGGGTAACACATGGTCCGCTTCTTGTACAAGGGATAAAGACAATTGTAACGTAAGTGGGGATGATGTGTATTGAAGGTGTTCATTCTTATTGTTGCCAATTTCTGAGAAAGCTAATTAGAATGGATTATACATAATCAGGAGGGATTTGAATGGTGTATTTAAATATTTTCATGATATAAGGAGATGATTATGCGGTAATACAATTAGTATTTATTGGGCAATTGGTAACATAAATTGCACTAGTTTTTATGCATTTAAAGTACTTAATTGATTAACTAAAATCTAATTTATACATGTTAGGTCATTCAGAAAACAAACACGATATCATATTTAAAAAAAATGATTAAAGCTCAAAAGATTAATTAAGAGAATACTTAAAGATTTATAAGTCATTAATGATGAATTCATATGGCAAAGATACACAAACACTTAGTACAAAGGATGGAGAAATGATTGAAAAATCATATAATTCAATAACAAAAATAACAAACTATTCAATTGCATCGAAGGTTGGTTCGGTCCGACCAAATGTGCATAAAATAGTCTAGCAACAAACTATGATTTTTAGAGATAGTTCGAGTAGACACTTAACGTCCAGTCGAAACTGGGTTTAGTACCACTGAAGGAGAGTTCAGTGCAACCAATGGGAAACAGAGACTTTAGAGGAAATTTTAGAAAATTCGACTACTACCAAGAAACCAATTTGGTGTGAACCGAAGGCTACAATCAGTGCAACCGAAGTGTAATAAAATTGTGAAAATTGAAGTTGGTTCCAATTCAGTGTAAATTTTTGTCATTTAATGAGGTGTTATAAGCCTTCCTAAGTATGAATTAGGTTAAGGAAAAGAGACCTAAGGGTTGCGGAGCTTCTTCAAAATCATCATTCCTTCTCAATCCTTCTATTCTAGTATAATTTTCTAGTTTTTCTTTATGTTTTATTTAGGATGTTAGTTATGTTGAGCTAATATCTTAGTTACGGCTAAGTAATGAAACTTTTTAATAGATATTTTATGTTTAATTTATTTCTTCTATGAAAGTTAAGATTTTTATGTTGAATTATAATTAGATGTAATTGAATTCTTATATTAGGGAAGGAATCAATATTTTTAAGTTATTTAATCTATTGTCGCATTTAGGTGCATTGGATGCTTTTAATTCATTTTTATGTGATTATTTAGATATTCATGAGAGATTAAACCTATAATAATTTTAATATATATTGGATGGTTTTTTATTGATATTACTGTATTATCTTCTGATTAGAACGCATTAGAATCCCATTCTAGTTAAGTTATCAATTTGGGAAGATGAATTGAATTAAAAGTCTATTATTTAGGAATTCCTAACTTTTTAGTCGTTTTTATCATTTTTACAACCATTTTATTCCGCGGGATTAAAAACCCAGATCAACCACATTTCTTAAATTAAATTCTTAGTATATTCTCACTATATTCCTTGTGGATTGATCTCGATATTCCTAATTTATTAGTACATCGTATCTCTATTCTTGGGGTTGTAAACCCTTGGGTTCGATCAGCAATGCCACGCCATCCACTAAGCAGTCAAGTGAAAAGTGGTTGTGCTGGAGCAGTTATTAGGACAGACGACATGTTTAAAAGTAACGAATGTTAAATGCTGAAACGATTATAGTAACCGTTAGAATGTGGAAAGTATTCAGATGACCAGGTTAATGTTATAAATAACAAAAGAATTTAGCATACGAAATCATCTCATACCAAACCAACTAAACCAAATCTATCTTTGAATTATCAATCATTTATATTTCTTAGCATAATATTTACCTTTAACTGTTATTTATATTATTTAGTGTAGTTCATATTAGTAATCAAGTAGTTATTAAACTTTTGTTGTAATTTGAGTCTACACTCATACGCTGAATTTAGTTCAAGTATCACGCAGAGTTATTCATCCAAAAAGGTGTTTTGCAACTGTTCTTTGTGGCCGATTGTAAGAATTTTTATTTTTATTTTTAATTCTTTTTTATATATCAAAAAGTCTTTTTGTATAGAAGGCAAAAGTATAACTCATTTTCAGAGGATGAACCTTACCCTTTGAGTATCACCTAATCATTTTAAAATTTCATGTGAGTAATTGAATAGGCGACCAATCTCATTTAATCTTGGTCACATACTACGTATCTGTCTATCTTGGTGTTTGAGGTCATGCTTGTTTAATTTGAATTAAACCGCACATTCAATTTTAGCACACCCGCACTTATCACATGACCGAATCTGCAAACTGAACAACCAATAGTTTTTTAGCATGCTCGGTGGGACCCTATCTCTAGTTTATCAGTACGATATTGCCAATTGGAAATATGAATTGAATGAGTAATCGATTTGCTGGGGCTGAGCCATCCATAACGATCGAACTCATTACCTCCGTCCGCGTACGTGTTGGTTCAAGCGACCCCCGAAACGTTAAATTTAAATAGTAGTCCAACACTCAGTACCGAAAATTAGGAAGGGCCTCGACCTCTCAGACCGTTTCTCCTGAAGAGATAACGGTGTGGCACTTCGAGACATGCAAATGAGCATCCAACATATTCAGGAATGAGGATGCTAACAGATACATGAATAACCAGACCGAGGCCACACATCGGTTGATGACCATCATTATCGAAAGTAAACTTATGGTGACGCGGTATAATGCCGAAGGAAGTTCTATCGACAATGCGGTTCAGCCACCATATATGCCTCTCTTGTAGCGTAATCCACTGTCAATTCCAATTTAGGAAGTACGGAATGTTCGGCTACCCACCGAGTTCAAGCGATTAGAGTGAAAGGCTCGGAATTTTTTTTCTTAATATTTGAAACCAAGGTATGATGAGAGGACAACCTTTTCGGCAATTTACTAAAAACTCGTTGTTTCATGAGGGACAAAACTGAGTAGGTCCTGACCCGCTAATGGTTGAACATCAATGAGTGGATCACAACTAAATCATGCAAATGGTCCAAAAGGTAGCATGTGAAGTCCTCAGCCACAATACTATCTCAGTTTATCATAAGGCATATCCTGATTGGATTCACCAACAACGCCCACTGCCAATGAACTATCGACTGAATTTTGTCTTATTTTTGAGTGATCTTAGCCAATCAACCATTCAATGTGCTAACCGATTTACCATGTAATGTGGTGAACTGACAAATTATGATTATCATAAACTATAATTATTTAGTCATTCATTGATGATTGCAGCTTTTATATGCCATTTTAATTAATTGCCAAATTCAATTTATACTTGCGAGAGATTGGAAGAAAAATTCAATGCTAAGTTTTTTTTTTTTTTCTAAAGATAAAGAAATTGCGGTGATGGCTGATCTCGCACTATTCTCACAATTGACAGAAAAATCCTATGGGAGCTGTATCATCAAATTTGTGTGACTTTCACGTGATGGCTTCTGAAAAATTCATTGGAACATGGTAGTAGACTCCGGTGTCTTCGAAACCTTATCCTCTTAATAGAGATTCTGGCCGCACTAACTTCGTTGATCCCTACGGTGTCGGGATCAATGGTGACGACCTCATCCAGGCACGTGGAATGTATCTCTGAACCCCAGCTCCAAGGGTAGTCCCTAACAGGAATCGGACTTCCTCCAACCCCAAGATCGAAGTCTCCAATCACTTCCTAATCGACACCACCAGTCCAGCGTTGAACAAAAACCCAGAGATGATTTACCTGGTCAAAATTCACTTCCGACCGAAGGGATACGCACACTTCATTGGCTACAAGAGGCTTTGGAGAGAAATCCTCTCCCAACTTGCTGCAAGCATCCAACCAGATCTCGAGCTCTTGCAGAGAAACGCGACGACTCGAACACTCTACCTGCATTCTCCACTACTCTCGGATATACCTTCACCACCGTGCCAGTTGCTGCGTCCTTCACCGGCTATAGATCTCCAGGCTGAGGCCTTCCCTCTCTACCCTTCTTTCAACCCCTGCCTGCTTGCTTCCCTCACCTTTTCCATCTGCACGCCTATTCACCTCCTTAGGTCCACCACGATCTTTCTTCCTTCAAAACATTTCCCATTCAGCATCATCACCGCACGAGCCATCGCAACCACCATCTCCATGCGGATGAAGGCAGAACCACGGATCTTCGAAGAGCTCTGACGTCATGGGATGACGACTTCCTTAACGACACTGGCAGGGCTATTATTCTAGGTATTTTGATCACTGCTTTGTGAATTTTGGTCTATTGTTCAAGAAGGAAAAATAACATGGCTAGGTATTTCAGGTCACTGCTTAGTGATGATAAGTCCATACAGCATTTCAATTGCTGCTTAGACAAAACACTTCAATATTTAATTTTGCTAAGGATGTTTTCTCAAATCCCATGTTTCTTTTCCGCGATCTTGCAAAAACTTGCAATGTAGCTGATGTCAACAAAAAGGAAATGACATCAAATTTTCCGTGGAAATGCAACAAAATTCCAAACTATGAAAATAGTTTTCCATTTCTAAATTTTTTTTTCTAGGAAATCAAGTCCATGGAGATTTAATTTCTCCACAACAGCATGTGCATTCTCCCAAACTGGCCCTTACATATGCTGGTGCTTGCAGAGAAAGTGGTCGAATTGTCCCGTTCTGCAATTCTACAGGAATTGGGAACTTTGGTGAATACTCTGAGGGGTCCTCTTGTCGAGTGAGGTTCAACCACAGACTAATTATTTCTTTGGCTCTTTTTTTTTTTTTCCTAGTATTTCTTTTATTGAAAAATCTCTACCCTTTAATGTATTTTTGACAATTTCCTCTTATTTTTATAGTTTTATTTCATTAACCATCATCATCATCTGCTTAGCTTTTCTACCAATAATTTGGATTGCCTAATAAATGGAAAATCGGCATGCATTGAGCTTCTTTTACCTGAGCTCTTAGAACCAGCAAAAGCAGAGTTTTTCATTGACACTAACACCCAGCATGGTCCCACCCAGTTATTGACCCCTCAAACCAAATATTACAGGCTCCCAGCAAAGGCTGAGCAAGCAAGGTAGTCTGATGGAGGTTAATTGCCAAGCAAAACCGCTAAGCATGACGACACATAAATGGACTTCCATATGGCTGGAAGTGGATAGGACATGCTCTGAGTAGCTGGTTTCACCATAGAATAGCGTGGAGCCTGTTCTAACGACATTGTTCACATGCCAACACAATCACGCCCAACAATGCACTTTAGCCTAGCTATTGGCACCATTCTAAAAAGGGAAATTCGCAAACAGCTAAGGTCTCTAGAATGCAATGCAGAACAAGTTTGCTAGGAAAAATAGCATTTCTTGTTGATGTTGAGGTTTTCTAGAGCTATTCCAGTTGATGATGGCTCCAGGTGGCGTTTATCTCTAGGAACAAGAGGAAAATTGAGAATATGGAAGTGATTGAACAAGGAAATTCTGGATTGGGAATCCACTGTGATACGCTTGAATATGCTTGGTGTAGCATATTGGACACAATACAAACCAGTACTATATCGGACAATCAGTGGATACTTGTTGGCTATGTTACCACCGAATCCTACATAAGTTTACAAAGTCATCGAAAGAAGTGGCTGAGGGCTTGACTTACAAAGTTTAGAGAGTTTTCCAAACCAAAACCACAAGACGAGAAAGAATAGAAATCTTGGAAGGAGGTATGTTAAAACAGTAATTAGAAAAATCTGTTGTCTTTTTTTTTTTTTTTTAATAAGTAAAAGTTCAAGAAAGGTCTTGTTGTAAAAGCCTTTAAAAAGAGAAAAAAGAAAAAGAAAAATGGTAGTGTGCAGAAGCTTCGTAGAGAAGCCTTAGTTGTCTTGGTCAGTATAGAGTATTATCAAGAAAAGAAGGAAAAAGTATCCCCTGTATTCCCTGTTCTCTGTTGAACAACAAGAAGAAAATTTTACTTCTTTGATGCTCCTCTTCCAATGGCCGGCAACTTTTAAATCTTTGTTTTATGAAATTATTGTTATTATTATTATTATTATTATTATTATTATTTTATTTCTTCCTCTTCATCTTCCCAAAAAATTTGGTATTAGAGCCAGCCCTTCTTGCCTTTCTTATTCTACTTGGCCATGGCATGGCATCAAGTTCCGAATCCCCTGGCTTCAACTATGCCTAAAATCTGATTCCATTTTTTGATGGAGAAAGTTATGATTATTGGAGCTTGTAAATGAAACCTCTTTTTATCTCACAAGACTTATGGGAGCTCGTTGAAGATGGCTATGATGAACCAGCATCAACGGAAGTCCTTGCATCATGGACAAATGCAGAGAAAAAAGAGTACAAGGAAAGCAAGAAGAAAGTTGCAAAATCACTTCTCTTCATCCAACAAGGGGCAAGTAAAACAATTTTTCCAAGAATACTTTCTACAAGAAAATTGAAGGAAGCATGGGAAATCTTAAGGCAAGAATATCAAGGATCTCAAAAGGTAATCTCCATCAAACCACAATCTCTATGGCGAGAATTTAATAATTATGAAAGATAATGAATCAATTCAAGCATTTTTTCTAACGTTTCTGGTATCATTAATCAAATCAGAAGGTATGGGGATACTATTCAAGGTAGAAAATTTATTATAAAATATTGAGAAGCTTACCTGCAAAATTCGAGCATGTTGCTGCTGCTATTGAAGAATCTAAAGACGTATCTACTTTATCTGTACATGAGCTAATGAGTTCTGTTGAAGCACATGAGAAAAGAATGAGCAGGTTTGCAGAGCAACCATTGAAACGAGAACTTCAATCAAAGCTGAATTTGAAAGAAAAGAGGGATCAAGAAGCTGAAAAATAGAACAAAGGAAGGGGTTCATCTCAAAAGCTACATTTTGGAAGAGGTTCAAACTCCAACTATGGCCGCAGAGGAAATTTTAATCAAGGCTGCGGAAGAGGTAGAGGAAGGAATAGCTTCAAAAATCAAAAGTATGAAAAAGAAAATGATACAATTAGCCTAAAATGCATTACTTGCAAGAAATTTGGGCATGCAAGTGAAAATTGCCGATACAGATGCACAAGATGCGAGATTCCTAATCATATGCAAAAGGACCGTTGGTTCCAATGAAAGAGTGAAACAAACTTTTCCAAAAAAGATGACTCTTCGAACTATCTATTTTATTCATGCTTGAATACTTATCAAGAATTACAAGATATTTAGTATGTGGATAGTGGTTGTTGTATTCATATGACAGGAAACCGGAAATGCTTCATCAATTTGGATGAAAAAGTGAATTAACAAGTCAAGCTTGGAGATGGAAGGCTGCAAAATGTTGAAGGCATGGGAGTAATATCAGTGCAAACAAAGGCAGGTAAAATCTTCGATGTTCTTTATGTTCCTGGATTATCTCAAAATTTATTAAGTGAATTAGTGTTAAAATAAAAATGACACCAAATAAGGTGTTTCTTATTATGCCACCAAATGGAAATTATGGCTTGAAAGAAGAAGATATTAATGATTCACTGATATGGCATCTAATATATGGTCACTTGAATTATAGAAACTTAAAATTGTTGAAACAGAAAAATATGGTGATTGGCCTTCCTTCCATACATGATGAAGGAAAGATATGTGAAGGATGTGTTTAGGGGAAGTTACATAGGCTGCCCTTCTCTAAATCATCCTGGAGAGCCAAAGCTCCTCTTGAATTGGTACGCGCTGACATTTGCAGCCCAACACAAACTCCATCATTTAACAGAAAGAGATATTTTACTCTCTTTGTTGATGATTTTAGCAGGATGATGTGGGTTTATTTCATAGAGAAAAAAAAAAAAAAGCATTCTCAAATTTCACAAAATTCAAGGCGTTTGTGGAAAAGCAAAGCGATCATCATTTGAAAGTGCTAAGAACTGATCGGGGTGGAGAATTCACATCTAATGAATTTAACAGCCATTGCATAGAGATGGGAATCAAAAGAGAATTGACAGTAAGATATGCTCCACAGCAAAATGGCATGGTGGAACGAAGAAATCGAACTATCGTTGAAATGGCTCGGAGTATGTTGAAAGGAAAGGAGCTTCCAAATGAGTTTTGGGCTGAAGCTGTAAATACAGTCGTCTATATTCTTAACAGGTAACCTACAAAAGTTGTTCTTAATAAGACTCCATTTGAAGCGTGGCACAAGCGGAAGCCAAAAGTAAGTTATTTCAAAATCTTCGGTTGCATTGCATACTCACATATCCCATCTCAAATTAGAGAAAAATTTGATGAAAAATGTGAAAAGTATATATTCATTGGCTATAGCGAAGAATCCAAAGCATTTCCTCTATTTAATCCAAAAACAAGCGAGTTTGTGATTTCTAGAGATGTTATATTTGATGAACTAAGAGCATGGAGCTGAAAGAACAAAGACGTCAAGGTCCAAGATATACTTGACAAAGGAAATACATCATCGTCATCATCTTCAGAAAGGCCAAGTACTTTAAGCAATCTGGAATTAAGCCCTAGATTACCAAGTTCAAGCCTAAGGTCAGATGGTTCAAGTTCACCCCCAAGAAAGGTTCACTCTTTAAGAGAAATTTATGAATCCTGTGATATTGCGTATTTTGCTCTTGAGCCACACAAGTTTGAAGAAGAAGCAAAAGGAGATGTTTGGAAAGAGCAATGAACGAAGAAATTTTGGTCATTGAGAAAAATGAAACGTGGAAACTTGTTGATAGGCCAACAAAAAAAGAAGTTTTAAAATGGATTTACAAGATTAAGTACAATGAGGATGATACCATCCAAAAACATGAAGCAAGATTGGTAGCAAAAGGCTACAAACAACAACGGGGAATTGATTTCAATTGAAACATTTGCTCTCATTGCTCAAATGGAGACAGTTTGAATAGTATTGGCTCTAATAGCTCAATTAAAGATTCCAGTCTTTCAGTTGGATGTTAAATCAGCCTTCCTAAATGCACAACGTGAGAAAGAAGTCTACATCAAACAACCTCAAGGATATATAAAGAAAGGCAAAGAAGACAGTTTACAGGCTTTGGAAGGCTCTTTATGGCCTAAAGCAAGCACCTCAAGCATGGAACATCAAAACTGATTGATATTTACAGCAAGGTGGATTTGAAAGAAGCCTAAGCGAACCATCACTCTATGTAAAAAAAGAAGGTATGCATGACTTTCTCATTGTATGTCTCTATGTGGATGACTTAATCTATGCTAGTACTAAGCAAAAAATAGTAGAAGACTTTAAAAGAGCTATGATGAAGGAATATGAAATGACTTACTTGTGCCTCATGAGATATGACAAGCACAGGAATCCTTTTTCATGTCCTGGGTGTTCTCCATGAGTGACATGACAGGAAAGACATGGATGTGAAAGCTCACATACAGTGCCTGTATGAATATATCTCATTAAAAAAAATGTTGTCCTTTTGAGTTGAGATTTTCCCCTACTTTGGCTCAATCGAAACTACTACAAATTAGAGATCAAAGAAGCACCTAAAATTATATTGGGGTTGTCGTAGTGGGTGCTAAAAGGTTAGCCACATCCTTGCATCAAAAGGCTATGGAGCAGCTACCTTGAAGAAACATTTTTGTAGGACACAGAGAAAGGATTTTGAAGCAACTAGGCACCCAAATACCATAAATGAAAGACAATTTAAATTTCAGATCAACAGTTAAATCATAAACGCATGAAATGCGTCAGAAAATTTGAAAGTCGAACTAAACATTGATTATTGTGGAAGGAAACGTGTAGCAATCTGCTAATTCATATTGATCGTGATTCATGCCACAGAAACTACAACTGTGACATCCTTGTGGAACTAAAAAATGTAATAGATTCTAGTAAACTAATCATGGTAATAGATCCTAGTAAACTAATCATGTTCTAAGTTGTTGCAATGAAGCCTTTGTAAGGAAATTGCATCAAAGCATCAACTCTGTTTTTGGGATTTCTCTTTCACTGTCCTGATAGGGTGGGGTATATTGATTGCAGGGTAGAAAATTGAAATTAGTTCCATTTGAAGGAAACAATTCAGATGCAAGGCCACAAACACAATACCATTTTACGGTTGCACAGTTTTCATTCTGTGATAGACTGACTTCAACATAGACAGCAAACAAATATAATAGCAGTAAGAAATGAGAATATATATATATATATATATATATATATATATATATATATATATATATATATATATATATATATATATATATATATATATAAAATTGTGCTACTTGGGTTCAAGTTTTTCCGAGGATGTGTAACCACCACTGTAGTCGAAAGCATCATTATTTTCATCCTTTTCTGGTAGAGTTTCGTTATAAGGATGGGGCAGAGAACCCTTCATGGGCTCCAAGTCTGTGGCAGATGAAGACGCAGAAGCTGAGTTTGTGTTCAGCCCATTCTGCAGTATGGTCTCCATTTCCTTCACCACCTCACTCATTGTTGGACGGTCTGCACCCGATTCTTCAAGGCATTGCATGGCCAACTCGACAAACCTCCCAAAACCAAAGAGATTGGTTGCATGCCGAATGGAAGGATCCATTATCCCATTCAGGCCATAGTGATCTTCATTTTTATCCATTGCCATTCGGACCTCCCGAACAATATACTTTCCCTTCTCTAATGGTTTCTTTGCAGATATCAGCTCAAGCATAACCACACCAAAGCTGTAAACGTCGCTCTTTTCTGTCAGCTGTTGAGTTGTGTAATATTCGGGATCGAGATAACCCTGCAACAAGTTGGTCATAGTGATGATTATGAATTGGTCATAGATGTATGTAGAGTTAAGAGGCACACTTCTCCCACTCTCTCCATGTGTGCATTCAACCCAGAAAACTCTCTCCATGTGTACTTAACCCAGAAAACTAGTTCAATTTCTTTGAAAACTCTATCTAGCAATGGTTTTGTTTTGAGTTTTGAAACCTAGATCCCAAGCTAGAGTTCTATGTTTGTGTGAACCCTCAAAGCACTCAAAACATCATAGAAGAGTCGGTACAGAATGACGACTTAATGTGAACTCTAAATAAAGAAGTTCTAGATGCAACAAGTATAACAGAAATACTTACAATTGTGCCTTTAACTTGAGTAGAAACATGTCCCTTTCCGCTCTCTGATAGTAGCTTTGACAGGCCGAAGTCTGCAACCTTGGCAGTTAAATTTTCATCCAGAAGAATATTAGCAGACTTGACATCTCTATGTATTATGGGAGGATTGGCGAGTTCGTGAAGATAAGCTAATCCTCTTGCTGAGCCTAAAGCAATCCGAAGTCTCCTCTTCCAGTCCAGATGGATGCCACTTCTCCCTACAGTTGATAGTTGCAGCAGCATGGCTGAATACCACAATGTGAGGATAAAGGAAAGCCACTTGATCTGAAATGGGATTCAAGAGCTTACCAAGCAAACTCTCTCTTAGTGTTCCATTTGGAACATATTCGTAGATCAGCATCTGTTCTCCATTCTCAAAACAGAAACCCACAAGACTGACAAGGTTCTTGTGATGAACCCTGGAAAGCAACTCAATTTCAGTCTTGAACTCGAGCTCACCCTGCATGGATCCTTGCTGTGCTCTTTTGATTGCCACAATATGCCCGCCTGGAAGTTTACCTCGGTAAACCTAAAGAAAAAGAGGATATTACGCACAAGATTAGACGCATGAAAAATGGATTCTGAAACTTTTGTGAACAATGAGTTGCCAAGGAATGGATCACCTTGCCAAAACCTCCAGATCCAAGCTCATTGCTTTCTGAGAAGTTGTTGGTGGCCTTTTTGAGTTCATCATAAGAGAACCATCTCGCACCTTTTAGTTGTGGTGCATCACCGCTGTCTCTGCGGCTGCGAGCCCAAGGTGCTGTGACACAGCAAACAAGCACTGTTGAGAAGGCTCACAATTTCTTGAAGTTCTGTGCATTTTTCACTTAATATGGTTGGTATCAGATTTTACACATTACCAAAACGTATGCTTAATTCTGTAGCACTTTCAGCCCGTTTCTTTTGCAGGAAGGCGTATATCCCCACTCCCGCGAGCAGAAGAACCAGAACCTGCACTACTGACAGCTATCCCAATAACTGCACCTGAACTCCTCGAAGTCTCCCCACTTCCATCTAAAACATTTTATGTTTTCAATGAGTTGAAGAGAGGAATTATTCACATTCTATTTTGCAGAAAAGGAAGGAGTGCGTACCTGGGAAAGGATATGGAGATGCAATAAAATATTATGGTCCAAACTCTGAGGGTGGCGCACTAACTCGGTGGGTAAGACCGAACCCGAGCCTCTGAATCTCTGAAGAGTTGAAGTACTTTCCGGTGGATGGGAAGACTTCCAAGTGCACCTGGAGATAGCCAGACGTGCTGAAGAATGGGTTTTGAAGAGATACTGAACCTTCAGTTAGGTTGAGTAACATCCAAATGTGCCTTTCCAGTGACTGGAATGGGGTGTTGTTGGACAGCACACTGAAATTAGGTGCTATGAAGTACAGAGTTCCAGTGTATGGGCAGGCACAGTTGCAACTCTGAGGGCTGAGACTCTGATTGGGGGGACATGATGCACCGCCACAGTTTGCCAGACTGGTGGAATAGTTTGTTGCTGATGATCGCTGGTGTTGGCAATACATACCATTGTGGGGCTGAGGGTCTGTACAGAGTGGGTTCCCGACAAGTCTGCAACCATTGATTGAGAGAAAGGTATCATATAGATGAGGAACTGGTTGCAGAACGCGGTATGCTTAAATGCTGCATACAAAAAAGATGGCGCATGAAAATATATTCTCACACTAGTGTTTCTTTATAGCTGGGAGGTGCTAGAAAGGAGGCAATTTGGTTGTTTTCCAAATCTACCAGTTGGAGTCGCTGGCTGATGCTTTCGCCCATCTCCAAGGTGCCATTAAATGAGTTGTTCTTCAATTTCCTGTCACAACTTACAATGACTAAATTTGCGCGATTGAACCAATTGGAATCGACTTCCTACATCATCTTTGCGGCTAAAGCACTTACACTTGCTGCAGTAGTGGAAGGCTGAATAGCTTTTGTGGGACTGGACCTTTAAGTGTTCCATATTCCATGACTCTGGTCGCCCATCAGCAAGAAGGGTTTCTTGGGTGAGATGGATTAGTCGAGGAATGCTACCGAATTCCAAAACAGGTACTTACCAAACTCACATAGTGGTGAGAGATTGTTTGGTTGAGAACCAGGTTGGGGCCTCTGATGCATCGAAGAAATTGTGGCTAAGGTCCCTAAAGAAAAAAAACCAAGGCATTAGTTGGAGCAGCACAAGATGCCATTAGAACTTTCTGGTGCATTCAATTATTGGAATTTCCATGCTGATGTCATACACGAAACTGAGAGAAGTCATTTCAGTCAGGTCAGGTACTGGCCCCCGTCAGCTGATTGTTTGCTAAATTCCTGAAAGAGACAAGTAGGGGTCATGAAGGAAGCTGATATTGATAATCATGGTTGATTGGAATAGGGATGATGTATTACAGGAAACTGAGAGAAGTCACTCCAGCCAGGTCAGGTACTGGCCCGGTCAGCTGATTGTTTGCTAAATTCCTGAAAGAGACGAGGGGTCATGAAGGAGTATCGATAACCATGGCTGAATGTGAATGGGCTAGTGTTAGTTCTAGATCAAAGTCTAGAATTATAATACCATATTTTAATAATTGTCTTACACAACAATAAATGAAACATATTGGTCTAGATTTTTCATTATAACACTTGTGGTTAGCTCTTTCTAAAACCGCTAAGCTATCATGGTGAATGGATATGGGTGATACCAGTTTCAGCCAGAAAGATACATCAATTATAGAGTTTTAATCAATTCTTTCTCCTCACTAGATATTTACCAAAGCAACCAGTTCATATTCCATTGTGGAATGAGCTTTACAAGTTTTTTTTTTTTTCACAAAATAACTCCACTATCCATGGTGAAGATAAAGTCACTAGTAGATTTGGAATCATTTGTCCTTAAATTTCATTCTGTATCACTATAACCTTCAATTACAACTAAAAACCTTTGGTACCAAGTACTAAGATGCCACATCCTTTTAAGATACCTTAAGAACACATAAAATTCATTCCTATACATGTAATGCAAATTACTATAGTATTTACCTAATTTGCTTACTACAGAGGAAATATCTGGCCATGCGCAATTTATCGCATAAACTAGCTTATGACACTGGCATACTCGGTCTGAGATACTTCTTCACTAACATTCCTTTATGATGGGGTTGAAAGGTGCACATAGATGTTCACAATCATAATAATTATACTTTAAAATCTTCTCTATATAATGGAATTGGGTTAACGTTATACCATTTACATTTCAAATAATATTAATCTTTAAACTACATCAGCCTTGTTAAGATCTTTCATATCAAAGTGAAGAGACAAGAAGCTTTTAGTTTCATTAATAATTTCTAGCCGTACCAAAGATTAATAGGTCACCTACATACAAACAAATTATAAACGAGAGTTCTCAAACACCTTGGAATAAATGCATCTTTCGCTCTCAAGCGTCAGTCATTATCATTTGGTAAAATTTGTCACACCATTACTTAGGGGCTTGCTTAACTCCATATAAGGACTTTAAAAGCCTATACACAAACCCTTCAAATTGATCTCTCTCTCTCTCTCTCTCTCT